>VZSF01003940.1:124245-739082 GCA_013398295.1 Chionis minor | reverse complement strand
GGGGGGGTGACAACAACAGCTCCTGACTTACTGATTTATGGGCAAAGGTTTGTGGGGATGACTTCATTTTTCAGCCAAGGACACAGCCATGGAGAACTGGGAGATGTTTTTAAGCTCCTCTGAGGTTTCCAGGTGCCTGGCAGTGCCATCAGGGCTGGCTCCTGCCCGGCCATTCCTACAACCGTTTCTCAAGCAAATGTTGAGGTTGCCTGTAGAGCACACATAAAATAAAGCCTCCTCTTCCCGAAATACCTGGCCTAATACACCTGTGTGAGACAGTTGGCATCCTACGCAAGGCCATGTTACTGCATCGGGAAAGCTTTTGTTTTCTACTACGCAGCATGATTTCTGCTAGACAGCTTCTACCTCTGACTGAGAAATGTTGCATCCCATATTGTCGTTGGAAATACAGCATCCCTGTATGGGATCTCAGAGTAGATCCCAGACTAGTGCCTCCTCCATTTAATTCTCCCCCTGTTGCTCTCCCAGCTGGTGCTACCCTACATTTGCAGAGCACCCTCCAGTACGACCCGTACAAATTCTCCTGAGCAGCAGGAGCACAGTGATGGGGATGGATAATCTCCAAGTGTACGGATGCCTGAGGGACAGGCTGAAAAACCCTCTCTCAGCATTAAATGGTATTTCAGACTTCAAATGTAGCCTCACCTTCTGCAAGGTGTCCCAGAGATCCTGATCTTTTAGTTCAAAAATGGATGAACCAAGCCTTAACAGCAGAAATGCAGGTGGGCTGTGGGGCCGGCTGGAGCAGAAGGACCCACGGGGAGGTTGATGTGACCAGAGGGACTCAGCCATGGGACTTGACACGTCTGCTCCTCAGCCACACACCGCAGGATTTGTTTCTCTTTCCTTGGCCAAAATCAGAGGAAGGATCTAGCACAGGGCAAACCTCAGTGCCACAGGCTAGCCTTCACACATGAAATGGTTTTAAACTAAAAGAGGACCTAGATTCATGCTAGATAAAAGGAGGAATTTTTTTACAATGAAGGTGGTGAAACACTGGCCCAGGTTGCCCAGAGAGGCAGTGGATGCACCATCCCTGGAAACTTTCAAAGTCAGGCTGGAGGGCGCTCGGAGCGACCTGATCTAGTTGAAGATGTCCCTGCTCGTTGCAGGGGCTTGGGCTAGATGCCCTTTAAAGGTCTCTTCCAACCCAAAGCGCTCTATGACTCTATGAAATCCATTTGGCGGCACTTTTCTTCTGAAGCACAGCAGGCTTTGCCAAGAGGAGCGGAAGATGTGAGTGCCCGAGCGCAGACTGGCACTGGCTGGGTTAAGCGGAGCCACGTGGGCAGCCGGTGGTGCCGCTGGAGAGGCAGAGAACTTGCTCTGTATTCCTTAAGCAGTATCAAGACACTGGCCGTAAGCGTTTAATATTCATTTTAGGTTTAAAAAAACCCCAGCAACTGATATCAATATGCATTATGCAAAATAACCACAATATCTGCAGGCTTCAAAACAAAGACAAACAATGTTGTTTTCCTTTACTTTTTTTATACAATTTTATATAAATAAGATTAATAATGCCTGCTGACATTTTCTTCCTTAAAACTCTAGGCCAATATTATGCGACTAACTGGATTTCAAAAGCAGAAGGAGATGAAAGTGATAAATTAAAAACGATGCCCAATCTTTGCATATTTAGCTTTCCATTACAGAAATCCCTGTATTTATCCACATGGTCTTCTACTTGTATTAGCTTGTATTTTGTCTCACTCTGATCTCATTACCATAACCTAAATCTAACCTGTTCTGCTTCTCGCACCAAAGCCTGCTGTCATCTTTTCTCATGACATTAGCATGGGGCACGTTTTCATCAAAGAGATAATGGCAAAACAAATTGCATTCTGTTCTTTCTGCAATAAATAGTATGATGTGAAGTTCACAATTTTGGGAGCTGAAGCTGTGAAAGAGGATGATACAATTCACGAGTAGCTTTCAAAATCGTGAATACCGAAGCGGAGGTTAGTTGTGGCTCCAAAACTTGTGAGTTTTCAGAATTCAGGATCAATAAATAGCTGTGGTCTTTAAGAAAACTTATTTTATAAGTACTGCTATTTTTGTGAGTCAAAAACATACCTAATGAGGGACAGAAAAATAGACTGCATATTTGGCATTAGCCACTATATGGGCACTTAAATAAAAAGCCAAACTTGGATATTCTTCTTTATAACTCTTTTTTGCATAAACTGACAGGTTCATCTAGTTGTCTATGTAGCACAAGTTCAGTCTGCTTTCTGTGATGTTCATTTCTATGGAGTTTGACTACTCTTGGCCAATATAAAGATCAATTGCTTACTAAATATTATTTCCATTTCTAGAGCTCCCTCCATCCCTAAGTAACGGATAACCATTGTATTAGATAGTCTGCGTAATTCCAGCAGGGTAGCTCTTGGCCATCCGCAGAAGCTGTAGCAGCCCCTGAATTTCCCCAATGTGCGAGCTTATCCTGACCGATTGTTTATGCAAAGAACTGACTGCTAATTGTTTTGGTCTTCATCAGACCTAAAAATTGAGCTGTTCTTTTTGACTTGTAGAAAATACAAATTGTAAAATGTCACCAAAACAGAAATTACCACTTAAGCTTTTTTTTGCCCTTTCTTAGCACACGAGGAAATAGCAGTCCATGGGGTTAAAGTGTCTTATTCCTACTTTTTGCTGGTCTTGGATCAACCTACATGTCATTTTAGTTCTTCCTGATAAATCTGCTTTTTTTTTTCAGTGGAAACCCAGTAAAGTGAAGTTGGAGTAAAGCAGAGGTGAGCCAAACCCCAGCTGTTTATATGATCTTTCGCACTGTGCACCTCATTGGGAATTGCCTATTCCCTGTACCATCTGATGTTCGATCAGATGTGATTCAGAGGACATTTAAAGGTTGGTGGAACAATTTAGACATGTTGAGACAATCATTAAACACGTGCAAGGCAAAACCTGTTAAGTTTTGCGTGCTTGTATGATATGCTATTGGCCTAGAAAGGGCTAGCCTAAATTTGGATGCATGTCATTGCATATTCTTGTCCTCCCCCCCACCCCCCACCCCGATAGGAAATGTTATCTGCAATGAGTTTTGGCATTTTACTAAAAGAAACCACAGGAACTCTACAAGCTATGCTCACTCCAGAAAAGCTTGATTCGCTTGCCTTGCCCATACAAATCAATTGCATGAAGTTTCTATACTCTTCCAGAAATATTGGCCTTACTGGAAGATGCTAACCCGAGCAGAGATGGGAGGAGAGGAGAAAAAGATTGGTTTTCATGCTGATCTTCAGGCATCGATAAGGCAAAACCTGCTAGCCACAGCGCCTGATGTAATCGCTGTAAGTAGGCACACCTGCTCATGGGAAGCTGTGCTTGCTTTATACAAAGCAATCTCATGACTCCTACATTTTTAGCAAAAGCCATTGGACAATATCCTGGATATTCAGCTTTAGCCTTGCTGTGGCTCACACGTGCCAATTTCTAATTAACCAGCAGCACTACAATGTACTTTTAGGACTGAAGACTTTGCTCAATAGATAATATAAGACAGCTAGGCACATGCTCAAAGCCTTTTGAAGTCAATGAAAGACTAATTCTTACTGACTTCAAACAGAGTGGAGGAAGGTCATGCTGGAGTCCACTCTTGCATGGCTATGTAGCTCTAGCTGACTCATTCTGCGCTGAGGAATATGTCCTCCATGCAGTACATGTGTGCCTACCAAACCTTTAATACAAGCTTTAATATTTAATATTTATTTTACATCCACAGTGTTGATAAGTGAAATGTGTTTAGAGCAATGCAAATTTTACAGTAAGTGATCTTCCAGCCTGGATGCTGAGTTTATTACACAGCATATCTTCAAGTAATTACTAACGTTTGAACTGTTACGGTTATCGGGAGAAGATTAACTGGACAATTTGAGAAGGGGAATATTGTTTGGACACCATTTCACCAACTATAGGGATAGTAATAATCTAATCTAACAAGAACCACCATGTGAGGTTTAAGTAAAGACTCTTAATCTGACAGTAGCAGGTGGTATAAATCACAGTGCCCACCTTCACACCACACCCTGTGGCCCCTCCAGGTGTGTGGGCACTTCCCCTGGCTCCATGATCTCGTCTAACCTGAGGGGCTGCTCCTACCAGCCCAAAACAACCTTTCAAATAATTCAGGATGAGGACAGATAAGCTCGGGGATAAACAAAGGCCTCTTGGAAGACAAGCTATTTACTTCATTGCTACAAGGTAAATTAAATAATCTTATCTTCACAGTTTATGTTTTCTTCTGCTTACTTGGATTTTTGCTTTTTGACTTTCACCGGTTTTGGCACATTTAACTTCCAATATTTTAATCCTCTGCCTTTTCCAGGCTGCTTCCGGTTTGGCTCACTTAACGGTTGTTCATTTTAGCATGATCTTAAAATTTTAATTTTGATAGCATCCCCTTCCATTTACCATCATTCCTAATTGCTACATGAAGGTGAATCCCCATCTGCAGACAAACAGGGATTTGTTACCCTGGCCAAGAGAAGCAATCACCTGTGCATACATTTCAAAGCATCAGCTGATATTTTATAAACCTTTCTTTTCATGGGAGTTCGCAGATCACTTGCAGTACAACATTTGGGGAGCTGGAAGCCTGTCTTAATGATCATTGCTCATGCACATGGTTACTGGAAAATCATTCATGAATATTGAATCCAATTATTATGAACAGGTGCAACCAAGTAACTACATTTCATGCTCACTGAGATATCACAAACACTTAAATTTGATAAAGTTAATACACAAATATATACTCTGATACACAACAATAACTTCATGTACATTCATGAGAATGCAAATATAATGATCACGATTCTCAGTTTTGAGGTCGTGATCATGATTCATTTTCAGTAATTTTAAACAATTATTTCACCTCATTGCTTAATTCTTTCTACAGCTGGGAATCCAGTAAGGGGAGAAAGTTTGTCGTAATGCCTTTTTTTGCTAAAATTTGAGGCACATTTAGGTCCCTGAGAGAAAGAAAGGGACTGGTTCATATTAAAAATCTTTCAGAGCTGTACTGTGCTGAAACTGCCAGTAGAAAAAAAGCATTTGGGTGGGATCACATCCCAGGCTCCCTTTGGAACTGGACCGAAAGTCAACCATGGGCACAGACCTGAGCACGTACACGTCTGGCTACACAACCTTTACTGACAGTTGTGTTTTAGAACACAGGGTTTCTGGGTGGCCAAAGCCAGTCTGCAGGATCCCAGTACCACAAGTGGCAAGCTGGACCCACCAGGAACTTCTCAAGATTCAGCTTAAAGTATTTTCCATCAGTGTAGAAATTAGAAGACCAGTCCAGTGATATTAGCAAACTGCTTTTCTGATTTTTCATCTCAAATCAATTTCATTTGCCAGCTTGTCTTTTATCTCGCATACTTCTTCCTACAACATATTTATTAATGGAATACACATCCCTTTTTACACTGTCTCTACCAAACATAACTTTCTGAGTGGCTTTCAGAATCATAGACTTTTTTTTTCTACCTAAAATCCGAGTAGCCCCTCTCTGCAAAGATTTTTGTTTGAATCTCTCTTTCCCGAATAAGGATAACCTGAACTGGACGCAGACTCAGCCAGGGTGTTGTTCAGCACCGTTAACGCTTTTTGCTTTGGAAGCACCAGCAGCGAGATGCTGCCACTGCTCTGCTGTGATTGCACATTGCATTCACAAGGGAAAGATGTCTTTATGAAAATTGGTCTCATTATTTTTATACTTCATAGTTCCCACTAAAATTATTTTGACCAGAAATAGGACTGTTGAGCATCACTGAGCAGAAAAGGAAATGTTCAGCAATCCTGATAACCTTGTAGAAATTGTTGTTGCTGACCTGAGCCCTGGGATGAAAGTTGTAACGGTAACAGCAGTAATAATAGCAATACTAATAACCTCTAATAATGTTAGAAAATGCTTCTTCCTGTATTTGGGGAAAATGTCTGTAGGGAATCCCCAAATTACATCCTCGATACTCACTTGCTTTCTATATATAATAATTCCTTATACATTCCTTTCAAGGCATCTACATCAGTTCAATCTTCTACCTGTTGGGCAATATTCTCCCTCATTATTTCCAAGGTGATGGCGAAGAACTTTGCAATTGGCCTTCGCTGAGCTCCACTCACAATATCCCTGATTCCTTTCATTTTATTACCAGCAAGGAGAAAGATTAAAAAAAAAAAAGTGGTTTATGATCTCCGCAAGGACTGAAAGTGGCCTGAAGAGACATATTTTGGATTGACTCTGGTTATGTAAAACCAAAATCAATTAGGATTTCCTCCAAACAAAATTAAAGGAGGAGATTATTAAACTTATTTAAACAGTCAGAATAAGGTCTGCTCCTCAAGGTTTTAGCTTTGGCACTTCTCTAAGCAATGTGAAATGCAGACCGTGAGTAAGTATGATGGACTGCACAGAAGAGTACTTGGAGGATGAATTCATTCCCTCATCCAAACCAACACCCACACCCAATTTGCCATTGGCTTAGACGAGGACAGGAATTCACTTCAGACCGTCGATACTGCCTGGTTACTGGGAAGGTGACTTGGACTACCACCATTTGCCTTTCTAATATTTAGTGGGCATCTGCTGGACAGCTGCAAGATCACACCTTTTAAATTAAACTTTCTGGAATTGCTTAGAAGATACTGTTTCTTATTTTACATTTTACCATCTCTCCCAGAGAACATAATGCTATTACCCATATGTCATCTGCTTATTGTTCTGCAGTAATGCAGACCAGAGCACTGACTCCCCACTGGGGTACTTCATATTCATGCTGCTGTAATATTATGTTACATCACTTGAAAATTGGAGTAATATAGCGGTGAATGAAACTATCCATACGTTACTGCAGCCTTCAGCACATCTTTTCTATCAATAAAGAGAAGCCAAGTCACAGATGGTTTTTACACTCTTATAATTAATAATCATGGTACCATGTTAGTGTAATCTTAACATGATAAAAGTGAATCTATAAATTGTATTCAGCATTTTTACAGCATCTACAATGACTGCTTTTGGCAGAAGTGTACAGCTCTGACAGTAACTCTTTCTGAACTGCATTCAAAAGAGTAATTTCAATTTACTGTTTGTTTTCTTTAATATTATTTATGGAGTGGTATAGTCAATTTTTTTTGTATATCGTTTTTAGGTTGATCCTCTACAGAGTTAGATTACTTTTACTTTTTTTAATTCTGCGTTTTCTTTCTCAGCTTTCAAAGGAAATCTGTTCTAGACAGGATGATGTCTTACGTCCCTTCTGAGCTGGCCTAAACTTTGAACAGCCTGAAGCGCCCGGCACTCCCGAACCCAACACTGCATTATCTTTGTGGGCAACCCAACCCCTGTTTGATACCAAAAAAAATTATCATCTGTCCTTTTGAGGCTACATTTAGGATGGCTTCTGTAGAGCAATGCATGTATGTAGAACATACATACCCAATATAGGTGTTGGTGAAAGGCATTGTATGTGCAAGCGTTTACTTCGGTGTTTTGTGTTTCCATTTTGCTTCCGTTTTTTTTCTCTTGGTTGAAAAAGCACAGGAACATTTCAAATTGAGCACATGCTTAGTCATTTTTTCTGAATTGGGGCAAGACTATTTCAAGGATAGATGCAGCTATGGAATACTGTTATTTCTAGAACCTTTCAAAGCATGTTACATTTTGAGAGAAATCCCTTTTGATTTGCATTCCACTCTTCCTTCTCTTGTTCCCGCTCCTAGGAACAAATCCTGCTGAAATGCTCTGCATTCCCAGCTCGGATCCTGACAAAAATTGGAAGTAAAATGGGAAGCTGGGATATGATAAGGGATGGAGATGTTCTATCAGCTTATTTCAAAAACTCAAAATCCGATTCACATTCCCTTCTGATCATGGCAAAGGGTAAGCATATTTAATGGTTGGACATGATGATTTTAAGGGTCTTTTCCAACCTAAATGATTCCATGAGGCTATGATTCTATATTCCCAAACTCGTTTGGCTATTGAGGAGTCTAGGCATGCCAACATACTGGAGGGAAAGTATCTTTTAAGAATGTTTATGTAAATTACAATTTTTTTTTCTCCAACAGATGGACTATTTTCTACTCAGCACAAAAGGAATGTTTTCCTACCCAAGAGCTGTAATTTACCTGATGTCATCTACCATCCTAAATTAGAGCAGTAAAATGCAGCCACAAGAAGCAAGAAAAAATATGTTGCCATATCACTGGGCGTGCCTAGGTCAGTAACGAGTCTCTGGCAGCGACCCAGAAGAGATGTCTGGAGAGTTTAAGGCTACAACCACCGTATTGCGAGGACTGGCCTGGTCTCTCTTGGGCTACAGTCCTCTTCTTATTGGAAACGTACTGGGTCATAACAGAGCCTTCTGTTTAGTAAGTATTGATTTGTTTTGTTTTGGTTTTTGTCCCATGAATGTCTGATTGATTGCTCTTTGAATTCATGTGAGCTTCCTGCATCAGCAGCAGCCTGTGGTGGTATGTTCAGTGGGTTACGTACCTCTCATTTTTCAACCTGTCACGTGATAATTTCATCTGGTGACCCTTCGTTCTTGAACTATGGGAAACAGTGAACCATTGTTCCTAGAGATGTTCCTCATCAAGAGGTGTGGGCCATTTAATTTTCCTGTTCTTTATCCCAGTCATCCTTGTTCTCAGTCTTTGTACTGGTAATAATTTTACTATATTGAACACACCAGCTAAACCTGCAATGCCACTACAGTCATACATGAAATATACTGAGTGTGTTCAGGATTTTTTCAAGGTATTTTAAAATTCCTTTGTCTATTATTCAGATCCAGAAACACAGATCAGAAAAATATGATGTACTTTTTTTTTTTTTTCTTTTTGAGCTCTTTTGACAGTAAGGTCCTTCAAAAACTGTTCTATTCTGGAGGGCACCTTTGCAGATTCAGTTATGCAGTCAGGTTCATTGATGGAATAATCCAAAGCAACTGTGAAAACTCGGCATCTGCCTTGATCCACCAATATTTTTCAGGTATCACATTGATTGGTTTTACAGTCTGTTATAACGGAAGCTTAAGTTGAGCTTTTCAAAGACTCAGAAATGCTCATGGTGAATATCCCCAATCACTTTTCAAGAGCATCCTATCAAGTTCAGTTGATAAAGATGAGATTAACCTATTATGGATGTCATTTTTCTAAAACACCGATATTTTCATTTGTCAGTTATCACTGGCAAGAAGCAGGTTTGACCTTTAAGGCAGGAATATGTAAGATGCTGTCAAAATGGATCAGAAACTCAAATAAAAAAGATATGATAGAGCATTACCAAGACTGTGGAGTGAGAGTTCACTGATCCTTATGGCCCCCCAGAAGACCCTTTTCTCCTAGGAACATCAGTGACAAACACCAAAACATACCTGCTTTATTAAATATATTTTAGTGAATTTTAACATTCTTGCAAGGAAAGGGCTAACAATAAAACAATGACTGCTGTAGACACAGCATTCTCTCCCCTGGCTTGACTTTCTGCGGTTTTGTCACTTTAACCATGGAAGACTTCAGCTTTCGCACTGTGGATTGTTGTGTGCCATATTTAGTGAGTAAAGTAAGTTAAATGAAATGGAAGTCCCAGATTTTCTCTCTGTCCTTCCCCCCCCCCCCCCCACCACACCCACCCTCATAGANNNCCCCCCCACTATCAGGGCTAAAATAAACTGATTTACTTATTTTGTTCCTGTTCCATCTGTGAAGATATGAAGCCGGCCTCAATTTTTGGTATGTTACAGATAAGCATTCACAGAATCACAGAGCAGCTGAGGTTGGAAGGCATCTCGTCCAGGCCCCCCGCTCAAGCCGGGTCACCCACAGCAGGCTGCCCAGGACCATGTCTGGATGGCTTCTGCACTTCTCCAAGGACGAAGACTCCACAACCTCTCCAGGCAACCTCTGCCAGTGCTTGGTCACCCTCACAGGAAAAATGTTTTGCCTTATGTTTGAACAGAAGGTCCCGTGTTTCAGTTTCCAGCTGACACTTGATACATCAGGATATTTTGTGGTAAACAAGGAAGACAGATCATTTTTGGACCACTTAAGGCTAAAGGGACAAAAAAAATGATGCTAATAGGTTGTAAAAGAGATCAGCACATACAATATTGCAACAAAAAAATGGTTCTCAGGTCATAATTTCAGTAGTTTCGCACACCAGAGCTTCATAAAGAAATTCTCTCTTACAGTTTCTTCCATTCCTTTTCTGCAATGTACTAGATCTTACTTTAACAACCAGAGCAAGTGGTTGCATAATATTATTGAAGTATTTATTCTCAATTTCAGTATCATGATACTTAGTATTTTAACGCGTAAAAGGAATCATGGAGCTGGAAATAATGATAACATCACTGTTAAAATGGCCAGTCCAGTCTGTAGTGAGGAAGAATGGAGATTAATATTCAAGAGCAGAATTTAAGTTCAAATTTTACTCAGGAAAGGATAGAGAGCTGCAGCAGAACATGACACAGAGACATGATTTCATCCCTGTCATCCCCCTCAGACAAAGTTCTGCACAGCTGAAAATCTGACTTCAATGTTGTTAATTTTTTTTTTTTTAAGCAAGCTTGGTAGTAAGCATGTCCTGCAATATGGTAAAATAAGGCTCTGCTTTTCCATTTTCAACATTGTTTTGTGTTTCTTATTTGCTTCCTCAAAGAACACATTGTTCTGAGATACCGTATCCCTTTTCCTTCAGGTATTACAGAATGAAATGTTGAAAGTTAGTAATTTAAAAAACATAAAAATAAACTTGGTTCTTCTTTGATGGGATCATGATGTAGCTGGGCATGTAAATCCCAGTGAAAAATCAGTGGGAGTCAAACCTTACTTTTGCTTATCTTCTTTAAAGACATGGAAAAACTCTGCTCGCTACAGATACTGCAGAGGTAAATATACCCTCAGGTTTTTGTGGATATAATCCATTTCTCCTTGAATTTCTTTTGCCAGATTGAGTTTCTTTTTTATGCAGCATACAGCACTCAGTACTACCTCATTCTGTGGTACTTGATAAGTGCGTGTATTTTTAAGTTGTCTTACAGAATATTTTTATCAAAAAAATCTATAAAAGAAGGAAAAAACAGTGATGAGCTTTTATTTCCTAACATCACCCATCATGATCGAATGGAACAATATAAGGCCTGGCATTGTCTACCTGAGTAATTGCATCCATCTTCCGATTTTGCTGAATAATCATTTACTGTTTCCTACTTGAGATGATCAAGCGTTTTATTGATGAAGCTCTTATAGAACTGGTTCAAAATCATACTGAAATCCAATGACAAATCTGGAAATTGAACAGCTGTCTTGCAAACACCAATCATATGCCTTACCAGCAAGGTCCTCATCTAACCAAACAGTGCTCCAAAGACAATCCTCTACCCTGGAATAAAAAATATGAGCCCCAGTCCCGGAGAGGGTCAACCCTCAGGTCAGGTCTAGTTATTCATTCCTGTAATTGAATACAAAAGACACAGGGATTGATTTTCACCTATACCCAAATTCAGAGCTCCTGTGAAAGTCTGAGCTATTGACAGATAATTTTCAACACCTGCTATTTATTATGCTTCCTTAGCTAACATTATATCGCAAGAGTATATAACCACTCCCCATTTCTCCGCCTGCCTGCTGCTGCTCGTACGCTGTGCCGAGCACAGAAGATGTAGGATGCAGTTTTCTGAGTGGGAAATGCCCATCAAAGAGAGAATTTATCTTCATCCTCAACGTGTCGCAGTGGCAAGGTGAAGACAATCACTGCAGCGCTATGGCACTTAATTCAGAGACAGGCAACTTTTGGCAGTTGAAACTGCTTCAGTCACATCACCACTCACATTTGCAGTCAAAATCTGGCATCGGAGTTCACAATAATAGCTGGAAGAATAATCTGCCCATTTCATATTTACCTGGATTCCTCCCAGGAACCACTGCAACATTTCTTTTGAAGGAAGCAGTAGTGCCAAACTAAAATCTTCACCCAGAAGCAAAGGGGAAAATTATTATCATCATGAAGGAAAAATTTGCATCAAGGTTTTTTAAAGGCAAATGTCTCAAAGCTTCACCCTTCAAAACTTTGCCTTTATTTATACCATTTCTTGTGAATGCTACAGCCACCCTCTACAAGCGCATCCCTTCCCAATGCGTGCTGGAAAAGTTAAATGAAATATGTACCGTCATTCGCACAGGAGGCCCCAGATGCCGGGCTGCCCGTCGGCGGCGCAGGATGGCTGCCAGGCCATCTGGCTGATGCCTGGCCCGGGGAGGGCTCTGCGTCTCGTCCGCTGGCTCGCACTGCAAAGGTCTTCTGCTACCAGGT
Organism: Chionis minor; assembly: GCA_013398295.1. NCBI lineage: Eukaryota > Metazoa > Chordata > Aves > Charadriiformes > Chionidae > Chionis > Chionis minor. The sequence continues at coordinate 726,715 of VZSF01003940.1, read as the reverse complement.
GGGTCCCCAGCCAGCGCCTGATGTCGCTCTTCTGTCGGCGCAGGGTAGGCTGGAAATGGTGCACAGAAACAGAAGATCACACCGAGTCAGGATGCAACACAAGGACTTTTGGTTATACTCATTTGCACTTTTTGCATATATATATACACTTATACACATATAGGAAAGAGTAAGTGTGCATGCTGCCAAAATCTTCAGCTCCCAACTCATGCTGTCACCGTGTTTCTGGTGCTTTCAGTTGCAGAGTGCAAAAAGCAGCGCTATGGTGCTCCCTTTCAGTGCCCAGAACTTCATCCACGCTGTACTTACCCACCACTCTACTGGTATTCCACAACCAGTGCCTGCCCAGCCATGCCCATAACAAAATCAGCCCGAGTTTAACCACAGCTATTTGCAAGTTTAAACTCAAGAGTGCTATGATCTGGTTTTCTTTTTCATATGCAAAAGCCTATTCTGCTCTCTGTTAAAATACAAGCCCTAAGGTCATCGCAGTCCTTTCTGTTCATGTCTTTGTTACTCAATCAAAAAAGATATACACTTACATTTGCAGCTTTCAAAATAAGTTTCTTTCAAGTTATTTCTTCAAATTTCCCACAAAAAACCCTCAACATAATAAATAATTCTAATTTTAAGTTAACTCTGTAAGCTAACTAACAGGGAATTTAGCTTTACTTTTCCTAATAAAACTAACAGTTTCAGTAGAACACATTCACAGTTGTTTTTCCTTTCTGTCCCTTACTTCATGACTTGCCTCTTCACTTTTTTATACTCAATTTTATATTTCAGGTTTTAAGCTGAAGAAAAATCCTTCTCTCTGAAGAAGACTTTCTCATCAAGTGAGCCATATATATATTTTTAATAAGGATATCAAACTCAGCCTGATGGAACAAACACCTTAAGACATCATCTGTACATGAGTGTCTCTTTAAAAATATTAAAGCTCTAAAGATTGAATTGTTTGTGGATTTAACTGAACTGAAAGAGCAAGAGACATTGCGATAAGACAAAACGATGACTCGGGTCTCCATGTAGTATACAATCAATTTTATAGGATTTCTTCAGTAGCCCATGTCCTTAGTGGTCTTTGCCTCTGTATTTTTGCTATGTCAGAACATATTTACTCTAGGTTAATTGTTCAGAAAAGCTTGTCATACTTTTCAGAAGATTTTATTTATTTCTCCATTACGAAATGCAAGTTTTGGATTATTTGGGGTTTTTTTTAATAACATTTCTGCAGGGTTTCTGCGCTCCTGCTGGACAGATTCTCAGCTGGAATCTTCTTGTTTCATCCCTTTACTTGCAATTCCCATGTCTAAACAATTGATAATGCACTTGGTAAAACAATTTGTTCTCCCTAATGAAAAAAAGAAAAGTGTGCATTGCCTATTTTGTGTGGAACTGAGGTTCCTCAGCCTTCAGCAATTTTTCCTATTACAGCATAAGTCTTACTCCTAGACAGAAATGAGAGATTGCAGCCTGTGTACCTCATAGCTACTATTCTTAGCCTGTCCTATCAACTTCTGTTTCACCTTTTTTTCTGACTATGGTGGGTTTATTGATATATCAAGACCTTATTGTCATATCTACAGGAATACTGTCTCTTCAATTGTAATCTTCATTTTAAACATTTGTTTTGTGCATAGTAATCCTAATTTCAGCTTTTAACTTTCCAGTAAGACGATTAGACTGTAACAGTCCACAATAATGGACTAATAATTAGTTGAGGATGAAGATTTGTGAACTTGAATTAGATCTACTTGATCTGCGTATGTACAAGTTGTTTCGTATGTGTAACTTTGAACTTCACATAAATAATAACACCTTCGACAAAAAGTTAAAATCCACTATTTCTATGATTTCACATTCTGTAGCATTTACTAGCTTTTTAAAAAGGATGTGTTCCTTCATGAATTGATGCTGGTATATAATGCAGATAATGTCTGTTCTTCATTGAGTTCTACAATGTGAACTCATAAACGAAATTAAACGTTCAAAAGCTAAGCAAAGTTTGGGTTGCTTATATAAAAGTTTAGTAGATTATACAAAGCCATGAAAAAGAAATTTCTTCTTCTGTATTTCTGGATGGCTTGCATAAAAAAATACACACATCAGAAAGAATTCCTTCATATATGAATCTACTACTACGTGGTACAGTCTCATAATCCTGCCATGGCTCTGGATAGGTGCAAACTATGCAAGTTTTAACTCTACCGACTTTTTTTCCAGAAAAATACACAAGTACTTCCTTACTAAGTCTTGCTGGGCTAAATTTTGTTTCACTTTGTAGAAGCCCTACTTATTTAGTATACATTTGTGTTCAGCAATTTAAGATATAAAATATGTACACCTTAAAAATGTTTACCAAAACGTTGCACTTGCTTTAATCTATTAAACAAAATTGAATGAGTAGACACTTGGGAAAATCCTAATGCAAAGAAACATTGTGTTTTTACCATTGAATAAGCCCTTGTTTTTAAGCCAGATTTTGAAATTTTTAGTTAGTATTGTGGAATCTGGCCTTTAATACATACTTTTTACTTAGTGTAGGATAACAGTATGAAGTGGACTTCTGGTTCAAACTTTATGCTTGTTTCTGTTGACCTGATATTTACAACAAATAAATATGGTGCTAGGTTTACATATAAATTAATGCAATATAAACCTAACCACTATTCCTTCAGAAAGAGGCCCCTACAACAACATAAAATTTCTTCTCAAGCCAAGAAAAGTTTATTTCACTTCTGGTAATTTTATTGTGTGTGTGCTAGGTGGAAATAGAGAACTGTGAAAAGGCTCATTTTAGCAGGGATAACAACTCACAGAAGTTATTCTGAGGAATGGGGTGGAATGAATCATATTCATATGTGTGTGTGCTGGATGGCAAAAATCAATGCTTTCTCTTAGCAAAGACACTCTCGGGGATAGAGAAATCAGAGCTGCGAAAAACCTAACAAATTTTGCCTGACAGATTTTCCAGGCAAACTACACTGTTGGTGCACTGGGAGTACGCTAAGGATGTCAGTCCCCGCGCTAGTAGGAGCAGCCCATTTCACAGTGGCTCATTTTGGATCCCCAGGGATGCGGATAACCCCACTGCATTCCACCTCGCCCCGCTGATGCACTGACCGGTGGTAGAGATGATGGGATGGCAGAGGGCAAGAATCCAGAGGAGGATGCGGTATCCATGCTGCAGAAAAAGGCATACACTGTCAAACGCAAACCTGAAAATAGAGAGAAAAGTGGATGTGAAGGGAAAAAATAAAAAGAAGCATGGTATTCCAAGGTGGGGGAAAAAAAAAAAAAAAGGCTCACATGTACCCAGCCTATTAAGATTTTGTCTCTGTGGCCCAGTTCAGCACTGTTACCTGTTTGACGCCAATGCTGTTGCAGGTATTTGCTGAAGTCTCACCACCATTAAGCCAGTGTAATAGTAATCTGGCTCAGGAAGCCCAATTATTGGAGGTGTTTAATGGCCCCTTCTTAAAACATCCCTAGTTCACTGAATTTTTAACAATACCCTGTTAAACAATAATTATGCCAAGAGCAGTGTATATTCCGGCAAGCCTAAGCCACCAAATTGCGGCCATTGCATCTGTGTGTCCAGCCTTCAATAGCTCCTGGGGACCAGGCAAGAATTCATATTTCTCTCCAGAAAATGCTCTCTTCTGGGAATGAGAAAAGCAGCCTTTTCTTGCCCACCATCACCGACAATTATAGCCCTGCCTCTTTATTTGTCGGCACTAATAATGGCACTGTTATGACTCAGGAAAGAGCAGAAAAGATGATGAAAAGATGCACCACTGGTGTGGTGCAGACAGCTACTGAACTACTTCTATTCTAGTGCTTGTTAGTAAAAATTATGTGATCTAAATCAGTGCCTAGTGCAGTCCCATCCGACTGCGAGGGATTATAGCACATACAGCAAAAATAAGGGAAAATTGTTGCAGCATGATGGTTACTAGGCTAATACCAGCAGTAACAAAAGAACTAAATGAAACTGGAAAACTACATACTTAACAAGTGGTTAGATGGTAATTCTTATTTTAGGCCAAGATCTGAATTCGCCTCTTCCTGTCTTGGGTCATTAATTACATGAGTCAATCTGTTGATGTGAGTGGGATGATTTTCATGAAGTCTGGCTTGTCAGTGGGAGCGAGGGGTTTACAAACCCTAGATGAGATGGATTCCTCCCATCAGCAGCTTGTTAAGGTGCTGTGGTAGAGTATTTGCACAGACAATGCACTGCAGAACAAGGTTAAAGGCAGCAGGTAACCACCCAGCTTTTATCCAGTGAGCCTCTACTGTTTTCTCTGCTGTAGACCAGGAAGCAATGCTGCTTTATGCTAAAAAGAAAGAAAGAAAAAAAAGAAAGAGGAAAAAAGCAGCAACCTAAGGACAGAGAGTTGCTATAAACACAAGAAACCCCACACTGCTAAAGGCAAACTTGCCTTGTTTTCATTCTCCAAAATAAAAGGGCAGATCTCTGTTTGCTTCATTCTCATCAGAAGTGCTAACCCTTGTTCTGCTAAAGAGGATCAAGCCAGTATTGATTCTACCCTGAGAATAACGTAGCTGAAAATTAGATGGTTTACACACACACACACCAAAATATATAGCAATAATGAAGTTGGAATAGCAAGGCTAAGCCTTAAGCTAGATTTGATTCATACCATGAAATCATCAGGTTTTCTAAGCTCAGGAGGGTTGGACCTCTTCATTATCTGGACGGAAGACTTCACAAAAAGCCTCAGGAGCTGAAGGAGCAATGGAGGTACTTCAGCTCGAGATCGATACGCTGGCATGCTGTTCAGTGCCCGCGTGCGCTTTGCTGCCGGAGGTGAGTTTCGGAGGAGTTGAACACTTACTGCCACTACCAACCCCATGGCAAGAGCATCCCTGCATGCCACCAATGCTCAGCCTACATTTTTAAGAAGATTCCTGGAACTAAGCAACTTGGTAAGGACAGTGACCAAGCTGCGTGGGGCTGTGCCGGTCCCTGTCACACCGAGCTCTGGCTGTCATCCCGACAAGACAGCTCAAAGGGATGGCAGCAGTGATGGCCCCGGCTGTGGCCGTGTCCCTCTGCTACTCAGCTGCTGGTAAGGGTTCAAGCCCTACCGCAAGCCAGTTTGGTGTCAGCTCTAGGGCTACGCCTAATAACATCTGACCACATGAATGACAGCACAGGGCTAGACCAAGGCCAGGAGATCCCCAGGCCAGTCCCAGCTGTGGCCAGTGACACATGTTCACGGAGGAAGGCATGAAGGCTGCCGTGCCACACTTGCCCCATCCTGCAGCAATCTGCAACTCGGGGACATCCTAAGCTGGAGGTGGACTTAATGACCTTTGGGTTGGTTGGAGTTTGTTTGTTTGTGGGGTTTTTTAATAAAGATGTTGTATCTCTTTCTTTTAGAAGTTTGTTTAACTGATTTTTAATTAGACAGAGTTTTGGTATCCACAAGGGCTTGTAGCAAGGAATTTACCAGCAGGTTACACATGAGTATGGCATGCTTTGGCTTGTTTTGAAAGGACCATGTGATGCCTCCTAGGTTCATGTAATGAAAGGCAGAGAAAAAGTGGGGCTTTTTAAATTTCTATGGCACTTGCAGAACTGTAGAAGTCCATTACAGTCCCTCTCCCCCCACAGCTCCTACATATACATCTCATTCATGCCTGTTTGTAGAGCTAAAATATCCTAGCCTATTTAGTTTTAGCTTACATTGAAGCTTACCACACTTCTGCCTACCCTTGCCACACATACCTATACGTTCTTTTCTCAAAATGGTAATGCTGGAAGACCAGAACTGTACGCAGCGTTCATTATATGGCATCATCATTTATCAGCACCAGTTTTGGCTGCTGTTTTCTCACTCTTCCTGCTTCCTTCAAAGCAGATAAGAAGAGTTCAAGTGGTTTAAATGATTGCATTCGTGTCTCTAAAATACTTATATCTGCTGAAGTCTAAAAGCATGTATTTTAGATGAGATCCCACATTACTCTTCTTTCTCCTTACTGGAGGAAACCAACCAATGAGTGAACTTACATCATTTACATCTTTTTTACGTAAAGTCTCAATGCTGGATTGCAGTGAAGTACCTGTAAGTGTGCCGCGCTCACTGCAGGCACTAATACTGTTTATCTGCTCTTTGCAGGCTGCGCCGTACCAAGGTGACTCTCACAGATACCTATATGCATAAATATTACACTAACCACCGTACCTCAAGGTATACATAATGCATTACTTAGGCAAAGCAGAAGCATGAGGCAATGCATTACACACGTTACTGACATCGAAAGAGATTCGGGGTTCTTGGCAGCAGAGAGAGCGCTTCGCTGGGGTGTGCTCCTGACAGGGAGCATCACTCAGCTTCTCGCACAAGAGGGCTTAGGTGCTTACCCCAGAAATTGGAACGTCTCTCTTCACAAAATATATCAGCCATAGAGTTTCTCTATGTTCTCGTGGCGTGATTCAATATTTGAAGAAAAAGGCTTGATGCTGCTCACAATGAGGCCAATGAATATTTTGCCACTGGATTCAGAGAAGGTAGAGTGCTATTTCTTGTACTTTTCTCTGAAGAGTAAATCAAACCAATGTTTCTAATGAAATACACATAATCCATTTCCCACAGCTCTTACAGCGCGCTATTAGATGCTCAGCCATAGCTCACTCACTGTGTAAGGCACTTGGGAGGGGGCTGCAGCCACAGCCAGCCCGCAGTGCTGTGTCCCAGTTTGCTCTCCAAAACTCTCAGCTCAAGGCTGCTCACTTCCCAGTGCCCCTCCACTGCCAGCCCAGTGCCATGTCAGGCTTTGGGGGGTATCACTGGTTGGGGATTGGAACTGCTCCTGTTCTTCCCATTTCTTCTGTGTGTCCAGACCAAGTATTCTGATTTTATGTTGACTTACAGAAGAATATTGCCCAAGAAATCATTGGCTTCATGAATATCCTTTCCCCCACGCCCTGTGTTTCAGTATTTCAACATATACTCATGTTAGAATTAAATGTTTAATAAGAAGACAGGGAAGAGCCGATTTTCATTGAGGCAAATAGTTTTTAGAACTACAGCCCAAATCATGCCTGCAAAAATGAACCTGAATGCATTGAAAAGATCTGAAGATTAGAACAAATGTTACACTTCATTATTGATTCTTAAAAGAAGAATGAACAATGAGAGTTAGGAAGAGAAAAGTTGGCAAGTACTGCATTCTTGTCAAATAAACCACACAAATAACCTTTTTCTGTCTGCCTTCTCTGCAGATATGTAAGTTGAAAGATGTTGATCTAAATTCATATTTTATGTGAAGTTTATGAACAGAAATGTATTAGATGTGAATTTAGCTATAGGTATTTTACTTGTCAAGATTTTAGCTCCTATTACAGCCAACTCCAGCATAATTATTCAATTTCAATAGATTTTTAAAATCTGGGAAGTTTTCTTAACACAAGATTTACTACAAGGAGAGACTCTTGGATTATCTGTACACTTTGCAAGTTCTCTCATCAAGTCCACTGCAGTAATAGGAAGTCAACACAGCTAACTAGCATTCCTCTATAATAAGAAATTCACAATAATAAAATAGCCAGGGAGTGTTATCATGCGGTTATAGTTACATAAAGTATATAAAGTTCACCTCAATTTCTTTTGAATCTTTTTGTGCCACTGGTACGCTTTTATCTTTATAATACTTCTGGAGCATTGCAATGAAAATGATAAAAAGTGACCACTGAAAAAGAAAGCAAATCAAATATTATAGAAAACCTGGTAGACAAATTGTCTACTGAAATGCATTTTTCTGCCCCTGAAATGTCCACATGGAGTTGTAGGGGGAATTCAATTACTAAACCCCACTTAGTGCAAGATACACTAAATACACTGGAATAATTACATGCAAAGAACAAGAAAAAATGCCTGTGGACAACTCCTAAAAATTACTGCAAGCATCAAAGCCATTGCCTGATCTTCATCATTTCCATATGAAGGTTCTGTATACATCAGAGCAGTGCTTTTCATCTATAGGTCACTGACTGCAGGGCATCAGGCTGCATGTGAACTAGGATCAGTGGTCTTGGTAGTCTACCTCTTTTAGTTTCTTTTGGGTCTTTAAATCAGGAACACAGTGTCAAAAGTACCATGTATTTGACAAATACAAGTGCCTTTTTTTTTTTTTTTAAAACTATTTTTGTTGTGTACTTCAGCTATTTATTGTAAGCAAGGGGGCCAGACAGCCCCCTCTTCTAACAGAAGTCAGCCCCGGGGCCCTGCGTGTACGATAGGCATATATGCCATATATGCCTGCCAACTTGTTAGGAGAAGAAAACGGTGCAAGAAGTGGATGCTCACACAGCAGGACACATCTTGCCATTTTTGTATGCATGGCCAAGCTGCAGAGGAATAAGTCACCAAGGATAATGTGTAGGATTTGTCCCACTCGGTGTCTTTTCCATTGTAAATGCCAAAGATGCATCAATCTGGACTGCTTTTCACTTTTAATTTCCCAAGAAAGCACTTTCAAAAAAGATGATGAGGCAACCGTGAAAAAAATTGCCACTTGTTTCTGTTAGTGAGAGAACACCCACCATTCACAGGTACAGTAAATGTCTGCTTTCATTCATTGCTATAATGAGCCTATATTTCTCCCAGTTTATAACATTGCATGCAATGCTAGACTAAAGAAACATCTTTTCCACTCCCCTCCCAGAAACAGATACCAGCTGGCACACACGGAAAAGTACACAGCGATGCCTCATACTTTCCATTATTTAAATGGCACATCTTTATTTAAAAAAAGAAAAAAAACGTCAACCTCACTCCCAAAAACCTTACAGCTAGACACACTCTTTTCAAACACAGCAAAACTACATGTATTTTCTTCTGAAAGTAGATCATGGCCATTATTGTTGAAAAATGTTTTGTAATTTTCCAGATTTTGTGTCTACAAAAATTTATTGGGGAAGGGGGTCTACTGTTCCTCTTTTTCAGCCTTTGTGCCTTGTGCGTGAGGCCTTCTCACCTTTTCAGCAAAGTTGCTAAACTTAAAGAAAATGTGGCTGTTACTGCCCTCTTGGTAGAGCTGGTCTTTTGGAATACAAGCGGCTTGGTACTGCTTTTAGCTAAAAAGCATTTTAAATTTCATAATAAAAAAATTCTGTCACTCGGTTTGGTATCTAGAACTTTAAATCAGTGTCATGTTTTAGAAAATGACATGAAAAGAGTGCCTCTTTCCAGTTTCTCCAAGCATGTAGTTAGAAGCAATCACCATTTGCATTTCAGAAACTTTCAGGTTCTCTGCCGCTTTCCATCACCGTTTTGTTAAATGTCATTCCTCACTAGCTGTCAAGCACTTTGCATTTTTCAAAAACCAGGCAAATTAAGGAGCCTTAACAAGGTCTTCAGGACACAACTGTCAGTCCCTCTGGTGTTGGGGGGTTTTTTTGTTTGTTTGGGGTTTTTTTGGTTTTGTTTTTTTGTTTTTTTGGGTTTTCTTGTTTGTTTGGTTTTTTTAATATCAGGAGCTCTTTTAATTCACTGCCTTTTCAATGTAGGTGTTTGTTGTTTTCTCAGCTACACCTGGAGAAAGCCCTAACTTACCTGAATTCTAGGGTAAAATTAAAAGTGTCTCAGCACCATACGATACAAATGTTTAGTATATGGAAAGGTAAGTGGGAGTGTAAGATTTGTTGCAAAAAATGTATGTCCTTGAAACTTGCTTGAATCACAGCAGTGTAACTGGAAACTCCCAAATTTAGAAAAACTTGTATCTGGATTTTCCAGTTAGCTTCCAAGTCATTAAAAATCACTAAGGGGAAAAAAAAAATTAAAAAAAAATTTCAAAGTCTCAGGTGCTAATCATCCAAACAGGAAAGTCTGCCAGCTGGACTGAACTTTGAGATAAAAATGCGAGCACATGGACAGTATCTTTCGAAATAATTTTGTTGGATTTTAATTAAAGACATTTTTTTAGATCAGAGTTTAACGGAAGGAAAGCCAAAAAGGCAGATAACTTTGTGCCACAGAAAGAACCAGTTTGACCCCTGCTGTGGGGACACACAAGACAACTGCTGTGCTGACATTGTTTCTGAAGAAACTGCCTTTTGTCTCCCTTGAAAGTTCTCCTAAACGACATACTTAAACCATTCAAGGAGAGAAAGTACAAGATCTAAAAGCACTTAGAGAATAGTTTTCAGAAACCGCTTCTGTCTTTGCAATTCATACAATATAAGTATTAATGAATATAAATGTATTTATGTATTTTTTGCTGCAAATCAGTAACTCCTGAGTATTACCTACCCAAGTCTGTAACTACCTTCCTATGGAGAACATCCAGCATATTAAGGGTACTTCTACACCTAATAAACACCAGCAATATAATTATGCTCATGATTTAGTAAGCATGCAAAAGCGCAGGTAGGAAAATTCGTGAATACATACTAACAAGGCCAGAAGAACCTAGAAAAAAAACCAGAAGTTGTACTGTACTGCAAAGCAGATCATGGTAAAATTAATTTTCCTTCAAAGAAAGCAGAATAAATTCTAAATGATAATACAGCAGTGCATTTTGCTCTGACATGCATCTCCTTGCTCCATTAACCTACAGGTGTCATTAGAAAAATGGAACTCACAATCCTTGGAAATTTATAAGAGGGAAACATTGATTGCACTAAAAAACAAAAAGGGTTATAGCAATGACAAACTGCACCTATATTATTTTATTAATTGATGTTTAATGTCCAACAGAATGCAGTTCCGAAACTGATAGACTGCTGGATTGTTATCTCGTTTAATTTCTTTTTAATAGATTAAAAAACACCACTCTGCTATAGACATCATTATTGGTAGAGGAAAGACATTTGATTTATAATGTTTCTAAATAGATGGCACTGTGATGAATTGCCCCTTCAGAAGATTAGTAGATTACTGGGTTGTGGGCTCTCTTTCCTATTTGTTCACTTTTAAAGCTATGATTCCAAGAAGAAAATCCTTGCAGATGCTGCTTCTTTTACAAGAAAGGTGATACGTGGCGATACTAAAAAATCACGGTTATCTCTTTGTCAGTGTGGACAAAAACATAGTATATTAGTCAGCCTCCATGGAAACCTTGAAAGGAAGCAATGCCTGCCTTTCGGCACAAGGTTTTGATTCCCTTTGGCAAGCGTACCAGGCCAGTCCTTAATCCAGGCCAATACGATGCATTTATGGCAAGGGAGGAACCGGATTTTAAACAGAGGATGATGCAAGAAGACGAGGAACAAGAAGTGATCAGGAGACATGTGTTGTTAATTCATTTTCAAAAACCCATTAAATACGTCTGCACGTGTGTGCAGAAATGTGTGGGCATGTTTGTGTGTGTGTAGGTCTGAGTAGGCGCATATTGAGAAGAAATGGGTGGGAAGGACCTCAACCATCGGCTCAGGGAGTTCATTTTTAGAAAACTCATCCATTCCTACAGTTTGTGTAAGTATGTTCAGTAACACAGATTTCAAAGCTTTCTTAAGGAGTCATTCCAGTGCTCGCATGCACAAGTATGTGCTAACTCAGAGACAAAGATGTTACCTTCAAGTTTGCTGGAAATAAATATTTTAAATAAACCTAGAACTTGCTATTTAAAACTGTTCTATTAAAAGATTAATAAATTAAAAGACTGAATTCCATTTTTCAAGCTGGCAGTATTCTTTTGAAATGAATTTTTAATATCTATAATGGCATGTTTTCCTGTGGATTAATAAAACCATAACCAAAGGGAACCACTACTATCAACATGAGTCCTGGGCATGGGACAGCTAATTAATAGCAGATCGCTCTTCTCTCGATTACAGGTTTTTTTAAATGTGAAGATCTCCATAATTGAATGTCATGCAGAATATTATGCAAAGCATCGTGCTTTTTTTACAAGATCAGCAGGAGCCGAGTGCCATTGGAAGGGTTGTGACAGTACAGAGTTTGAGAAGCTATAATGTTTACCCATCGAAAGTCTACAAATGCAAATCACAGTAGGACTCAAAATGGAGCCCTGGGGGAATCAGAGAATAACTGAAGCCCAGCTGGAATGAAAAATCCTCTGGAGCAACAAATTCAATATGCCAGGATAAAAAAAAAATAAAAATAATCAGATCTGAATCGAATAAAGCCTTGCAAGCAGATTGGCAAACACAGTAGCAAAAGTTATGCTCAGCAATGAAAACCAAAATAAAAGGGAGGGTTACCATAATGAGAATGGAGACCTGAAACAACATTAATCTAATCGTGTTCTTGCAAATGGAAACTAGGACACTGTCATCTTCAAAAACACGCATGTTAACAAATACTTCAGTCTCTTGTTGTCCATGTAGAACTAAGCTTTCTATGTGTCTTCTTAATGAAATATGTGTAATATCCACTTACCAATCAGTTTCCAATTAAAATACTATTTCCAAATAATATGATCCTGCTAACTGAATTTCCAAGCGAGCCCTTGACATAATACTTTATGAGCAGTTCTGCCATCCATCAGTTATTTTGCTGTCAGGTCTAGGGATGTGCTGAGCAGATGGCTGTGGATGCTGCTTGAATTCAGACTGCTGGTTTCAGAGGAGACAGGAACGACCATTTCCATATACAGCATACTTAAAATTAACCCACAAGATGTCACTGTTGCTCCAGAGAAATTTAGCAGTCGGGGGATTTTTCTGGGCATAAATTGAGACTGGGAGTGGGGGGTTGACTCCAGTGGGGTTGCTCAGAGAAGGTCTGTGTTGTGCCAACATCTTGTAGCTCCACCATTGTGCCAGCCCGCTCTCCAACTTCACCGCACTGTGAGGTCAGGGAGCTGTAACCAGCAGGGACCACCTGGACACCTCACCGGAGGGACAGTGGGAAACATCCCCACACCATCCCCACACTTACAAGAACATCAGGCCTTTGAACACATTGTGCAAGTAAGGCCCATTTTTGTTGGGGGCCAAGAAGGTCCCATGGTGCAGTCAGGGAACGTGGGGTGCCCTGGGACCCCCGTATCACCTGGACCATGCCCTCCACTTGAGGGCACACAGGCAAAGTCTTGACCCCATTCCCACATCTTTAAAGAAAAGAAACAGCACAGAGAAAAAGCAGCACTACCTACCCGAAGGTCATCGAATTCCTCCTTCCTTCTACCATTTTCTCCCTGCTTGCCATCCTGCCACCTCGCCTCTTGTAAAGTCTCCATGTTGGATAAAATTAAGCCTACGCTATTGCTCCAACTGGTGAAGCTAGTAAAGTGAAGGCAGACGGTCCCTGTAGCTTTCAGGCCTCAGTTTCAGCCGCCTTGGCTAACCGGGAAGTCAAGCTAATAGGAAACACAAATCCACTGCTGATCACAGCACGCAACAAGAACCAAGGTCTTCCTGGCTTTTTTTCCCAATGAAATAATGACAGCAAAAATAAATACTGAAGTAAAACCTTCCAGAACATATCACTTCAGAGCATGAATAGCTTTATTCAAACCTATATATCCTCAATCTTAGCCAAAAAAAGAGGTTTATAGCATTTACTTTGTATGAAAACACATCTATTGCAAATATTCCAACATTTGTAGGGGCACAGATTCAGACAAAGCAAAAGCAGATCCTCACAGTATCATAATACCAGGCTTCCCTAAACAGTAATCTATGGATTAACTGTGCCAATATATTTTTCCCAAGCTGTAAATGAGGTTTCTCACAGAGAGAAAAGTGGCTTGTCTCTGTGTTTGGCAGGATGATTCCACTGAAACTTCTCAGCGCTGCTGCTGCAGGTAGATACCTCAGCTATCTCCATCGGTGCTGCACACGTGGGATGAAAGGCGTGATGAACTAATTTGTAATACTTGCAATGCTGGCTGCATCTCTGCTGTACTGGGATGGGGAGAATGACCTCTATATAAAGGGATGTCGCTGCTGTGTGGCTGGAAGAATCAGACCTAGGTTTCATATGAAACAAACCCAATTTCTGGCCTGTTGCTGTCCTAGCTGCTATTTCTCCAAGTAAGACCTTCAATGAGCTCATGCAAAGCGAATCAAAACCTGCATAAAAACTGTTGGGTTTTAGGCCATGTGCTGCAATGGCACTCCTGGGTTTGCTGCAAGTCCCAAAATCAAGCCAAAAATCACAGAATAAATGGACTTTCTCAGTACGCCCACTTAACTTTAGCTCTGTTTTCATCCAAATGTATTAAAAAACTCTCTAGAACTGTGTCAGTGCCTCTGTCCAGATATATGTGCATTTATGGGGCACATGAGACTTCCACTAAATAAATTACACTATCTCTTCTGGGCCGAGAAGTCACTGCAGCTTATTCATACAATGCCAATGAATCACCGCTACGTCGTGCAGGGAGCCGTATAGCACAGACTACCAGCACCTCATTTACTTAGTGTGGATGTGACCACAAAGTTGCCCCACTGATCCCTGCCAAGTGTCCCAGCCACATATCACGCCGGCTCTGGGCAAGATGGCAATTCCGTTTCCTTACAGCAGGTTACAGCCAGCATCAATCGTCCTCTGCACCTGCGGAGGTGGCCTGAGGCTGCAAGCGGCGCATGTCAGCTGGCACCTTGAGCGACTCTGCCACACTACGGGCAGGCAAGAGAAAGGAGGAGGAAACCACTGGCAGCTGCCGGTCAGGAATTGCAGATGTGGGCTGCATGCAAGTGTACGAACAGAGACGAAACGCAACTAATGAAGGAGTTATGTTTGCAGAACTAGTGCTTGCCCAATATTCGGCTCCAGTTCCCTGAACTGTTAATGCCTTAACCTCTCCCAGTGTTAGACACAGAAGTACCGTTCAGAAAAAGGGACCATTTCCTTTGCTGAGCTGGAAAAAACAGCCTATATAAACTGGGAATATCTTTCTTCTGTTTGGTTGTCTCTGTGTTATCTGATTGCTCACTTGGAAGCAGCCTCATTTATTTCAGTCCCACTGCAGTTGGGGCATGCAAGGGGTGGTGCCGAGACCGTTTTCAGGTGAAAAATGTTTTGTCTTGGTACATGGCAATTTCCCATACTCTTACGACACATTGAAATGGCCGCCACAGCCCACCACCACGTTACTGCCTGGTGGACGCAGCAAAAAGGCAACCTGAAAGAACAGCAAGCTAGGTTTGGCTTTAAGGAGGCAAACTGCTTCTTCAATGGGAGAAAAGGCCAGCTGCAGACAGCAACAGGGGCTTGGAGGAGATGTGAGTAGATGGGGTATGTCTTCAGAAGGTTGTGCCAAAATCACCACCATGAATGTGCATGTTCCTCCCTCATAGGAATCAAACCCACTCTTGCTGGGTGCCCCTGGCGGAGTGGAGTGAAAGTGGGGGGCCTCATTTTTTACCAAATGGCTTCTCTGGGGAGGTGTCACTGCTAAACCAAAACCAGGACGTTCCACAGCAAGGAGAAACTTTCTCTGGCCATAGCCTTACAGGATTTCTTCACAAATAGCTACAGCATTGAAACAGACATCTGTCCTCTGAACTGAATAGCAACACACCAAATACTTATTAGATTTACTTTAAAGACTAACTTTTTGCTCTGTATTTGTCAGCACTTCCCATAAATATTCATAATAATAGATAAGTATAGAAAATTTGGAAAAAATTGGGTTACTCCATTTGAATATGTTAGGTTATCTTTCTGTAGACAAAAAGACTCACTAAATAGTGAGCTTCCGTGGAAGATCGACCTGCTATATTAAGAAACGCAAAAGCCACTCAACAGTTACCTCAAAGACGTAGTAACCTTATCTTCCACTTTTCTAAAAGAAAGAACAACCCATGGACACTGCCGCATGAATTGCTTTTCTCCTGTTCATTATCCAGGGGAGGTCTTTACCCATCACGTTACAGAATCATTTCATAGTATTTCAGAGTTCATTTTCTCCCAGTTGCTCTCCACTGTGCTTGATATTAATTTTCTGATAGTTAACATTTACTGAAAGGTATCATAATAACCCCTCTAGTCCCAGGGAAAGGAACTAATACCTCAGGTAAACAAAAAGGGCTTTTCCCTTTGGAAATCCAGCTACGCAATATGTGAAACACTGATTTCAGTGAGCTGGCTGCTCGGCATTAGCACTGACCCAGACAGGACTGCATGTGGGTATCTGAAAGAAGCGCAAGCCACCACTTCCCTCATGGGTGGGCCGAGATCTGACACTGGAAGACAGACCACAGCAATCAGCCGTCCATTCTGCGTAACCGCCTCCTTGTATAACCCTCCTGGTGTTAAAGAGATCATAAATCTGAATAGAAATATTTTTGTGTCCAACTTGTAGCAATATAGCTGAGAAACATCTCAGTGTCAGGCCTTCCCTAGCCGCAGTGACGGTCCTCTTGTACAAATAATAAAAATCAAGATATTGCATGGCGCTCTCTCAAAATCTCTTACATTTACTCAGTATTTCATCAAAACTTTTTGCAGCCCACTTAAATTCCTTGTGTTTACGTCTGTTGGGATTGCTTGCTCTAGAAGATCTGAGAGGGACTTGGACAGGAAAAAGGCTCTACTCTTGCTTCTGTGAGCTTAAGAATGACTATTCTAAATCACAGCAAAAATCTGTCCAGGATACTGTCTCTGATAACAGAAAATAGCAAAGTGTAGGGACTTAGATCAAGTATACAGTTGTATTTCTCTTCTGTGCTCTCTCTCTGTTCCTCTTTCTAGCAGCGTGCAACTGAGAGATTACATAAAGCAAAGATCTGATCTTTGAATTTAGAAAATGAGGGAACACATATTCCTTTCATGTATTTGTCTGATCTTTTTCACCCTTATTGAAAACGTGTGGTATGTAACTTTTCCGCAACATAAATTTCCAGCCTAACTGCATGTCATGTGAAGAAGTCATCCTTAGTTTCACTTGCTTGTCCTTCCCCTCAAAGGACAGGAACTTGGGCTCCTCCACCCTGGGCACCCTCCAGTTCTTGCTTTGCTCAGGAGCTCATAGGCCATAGAGAGGGGAAAAGATTGGACTCGGAGCTCCCACTTCAGCTACAGCAAGAGGGAAAAGCAAGAGCGCTGGTGAGGCCAGGTTCCCGACCCCAGGCATTCGGCAGGGACAGGAGTATGTTTAAGAGCCAGAAATGAGGGAGAGGAGATGGAGAAAATGCATACACCCTCCAATTATCATCTCATTTGTCACTTTTTTAATTACATTGGTCGTAGATAGGATAAGCCAAAGTTGTTAATTCCAATGGTACAGGTCAAAAAGAGCCATAGACTGCTGTTTATAAGCAATCCATTCAGCTGAACTAGGAAAGGCTTTGCTTGTTTAAAGAAGTTCGTTAGAATGTGATTTTTAAGTTGTTACTAATGACCTACAATGTCTTTGCATGAGCGCACATATTATTTATAGCGCAGGCAGAGTTTAATCCCAGGTGTGAAATGGATAATTGATGAGTAAGTACGTACTACGGTATAAAGTCACAATTTATCCTGGATTAAGCATCATGAACTGATAACAGTATACTGAAATGTTTCTTAAAGAGATAATTCTCTTTGAATTTGTTTTACTGCACTTTCCTGAATTGAAAAACACACTTCATTATCATCCTGCCAATATTTAAGTACGTGAAAAATAAGTTACCTAAACTTAAGTAACTTTAACCTACTTACATATTTAACTTACTTACTTTCACAATGGTATTGTGAAAATGAGTTTGTTCCATTAGCGACAGATAGGATAAACCAAGGTTTTTAATTCTCATGATACAGGGCAGAAAAAAGCAACAGGATACTGTTTATAAACAATAAGTTATTGTGAAATGGGTAGCTTATTAGTGGCATCATATAAGTTGTCCTGAAATTTCTATAGTCAATGTGGTTTTGCTCAGCTTTGTCCCTTGCCGACTGAAAGGTGCAGAGGAAACACTTGATTTATGGCCCACGGAAATATGAGCAGAGATTAACATAACAGGAGAATATTAAAAGCTCTTGCAGTCTACTATTAATCGACTTGCTAGCACGACTTTGGTCAGAGGTACGAACTAAAATTGCTATACAAGTTTTCCCACCATTTGTAATGCTTCACATTCTATTCTTATATTCATAACAAAACCAAATAAACTGAAAAGCAAAACAAGTAGTCACATCAGCTAGCTGTTTCTGATTAACTTGTACCCGATTATCAAAAATTACTATCTTTCCTTTGCCTCCAACAGGCTTATTTATGGTGGTAGGCTCCATTCAGAGGGACTAAGTACCACCGTTTTACCTTTAGCCATTGATGCGTGACTGAGGTGCCATTTTAGGCTCCTTGAGGGATCGCTACCCCTAAAATGAACACAGCAAACCACAATTCAGAGAGTCACAGTCTCCAAAAAGCACTTCATACCCTATTGACTGTGAGTGCCATCAACTCGTGCACACGTGCACCACCACAAACACCGCCCTGTACAAACAAAACCGAAATCTGGGGGATGGTTTGGTGTGGAGGAGGAGGCTGGGATAAATCAGTGATTCCAGAGTACACAGGCTCTCCTTACGCAGCTCAGTGCCATGGGGCTCAAAAACCAACATCAAAGCAAATTTACTTATTTCTTAAAACACACTGGTATCATTTTTATGTGGAATTTTCTTGTCATTCACTTCAGGCAGCAAGGGGTCTCTTATTTGAGTCTAATAAAGCAAGCCCCTGCCAGTCTGTGGTATGCCTTATACTTTTCCACAAATCAAACCACGTGCTACCATCTTCTGTCTTGATTTGCTTCCTGGACCCAAGCAATATTTGGTGGGATGGTATTTATTTTGTTTAAACAACAAGCAACCACAGTTCAGAAATGAAAGTATCTCAAATTATTCACAAATTATTCTAGGAGTTACACTACAAAAGGAAGTCAATAATGATTTAAAACTACATTATTATTCCCAATGCCTTATACGTGAGGCACGAATGCATCAGAAATTGGCAATACAAAATCCTGACCATCAGTAGGAACTAAAAGCTCCCAGTTATTTTCTCTGCCCAGCTATCTTAAGAACAGATATTCTAAAGAATAAACAATTGTAACTTCAATTCACTGATACTTGAAAGATGCCTAAGATGATCCAGCTGAAAGTAAACTTTTATTCTCCTTAAAGCCGTAGTGCCACAGGAGGTCAAAGCTGTTGTCAAATGCACAATTCCCAGTGACTTCAATACTTGTAATTTCTGACAGGGTAACTGAACTCATGGGCACATAGGCTGGGAGTTACACGGAGATTAATTTAGCTCACAGTATTCAGAAAAATGCCAGTCTTGAGCATGAGAGACACATGCACATTGTTTTTCAGCTAACTGGGGGTTAATTTCAATAGCAGAGGACCCACCTCACACAGGCTCTTGCAGCAGATGGAAGTGAGGTTATGGCAGCCCAGGAGATGTGTCACCAACATCACACAACACCCAACCCCAAATCAATGAGCTGTGTTAAGAGCTGTGTCTTACCAATTCATAGAGCATTTCACAGCTCTGTAGGCAGCCCCAGCTACAATACATGTTTTGGCCTGGAAACGTCAGGAGGAGGAAGAGGAGGAGGAAGCTCTGAGCAAGAGGAGTGCTGTGCTTCTGTTCGCTTGGACCAAGGAAACCACATAGCTTTTGGACCCTGCTGGCAGATCCAGGGTGTGTTTAACACTACAGGGAGAGTTATTACAGACAACTAATTAACCCTTTTTTTTTTTCCCCCCGCCGGCAGTTTTTCCAGAATTTAGGTTTAGATTTAAATTTAAGGCAGCTTGCAGTCCCAGCTTGGCATTAGAGCTGGCTTGTATTCCGCTTACGCAAAACCCACACTGATATTAGGTCACTAGGTTGCAGCTGAGACACTGAAGTCCCACCAACAGCTCTTACTTGTGTTCTGTGCTAGTAATACAGACATTGCTCACCACTTGGTTTATAACACAAAGGTAGGGAAAAAAATCTATTATTAAGACAGTGCTGAGTTGTTCTGGCTGATTAGAAAAGTCAGTCCCACTTGTCACATCAATATCCAGGTTTTCTATTTGATACTGTAATTGTCACAAAAGGTTGTCAAGGGCATTAGTGTTCTGCTTGGGTTTGCCGTAAAGATACATGTGAACATATTTAATTGTCTCCTTTATTTGAGCTGGCCCAGCACAGATCCTGCACATATACCTAACCTGGAACTGTGTTTACATTTGGGCTACTGGCATAAACCTAAACCCAGCTAAGTGCCAGGAAAGTCAAAATACAGCAGAATTTCAGCTTTAGTCTGGAAGAGAAAAAGCAAGGACCCTGGCTTTCATCTAACTACTGTTTTGAAGTTTCAGCACTTGCTGAAAGTATTTTACTTGGGATGCTCCTAAACAATCTGAAGCCTCAAATAACACTATTACCAGGGCAATAAAATGGAATTTTTGTAGGTTGTTTAGGATCCCCAGAGAATACATGGGGGGAGGAAAAGGGGTGAAGCCTGGTGAATCGAAATATAAAGTGAAATTGGAATTGCAGCAGTTAGGGAACATTGCTGAGCTGAATGGCAGTTCAAAGAACCCTCACTAAGTGATGTATAAAAACTTCAATACAGTTTTATTTTAGGCTTGGCTGCACAAAGAAGTATGCGCTAATAAACTGAATAATCAAAAATAAATTGTTTCAATGTTCATTTCTTTTGAATTAATATCTGTAAGCTCAGTCATTTAAGCTTGTGTTCTGATGTTACACAAGACAACATATTTTGGGAAATTGTATTCTGTTTGTAGAACTGGGCTACTAGGTTTTCTACAATGAAAATGTTTTTTTCCCAGAATGGTAGTTATCTCAATGACGGGTTTTAATTAGGAACGACACTTTACGTACAAAAGAGTGTACATTGTTCAGTATTAAAGCTGCAGGGGGAAATTCAGAAAGGACGCTAAGGAATCTAGACACATAATGACATTAGCTAAAATATTGAAGAACATTGCTGAATTCCCTTATAAAGAACCAAAATTTACTGGATAATGTTACTTACACTTTGGTAACCCATAGAGGATGCAACCAAGGTGAGCCCTGTTTAACGAGCCCTCTTATAGCAGGAGAGAGAGGAAAAGATGAACACCACAAACTGGAAGATATTTCTGCATCATCTGCATGCACAGTCTGGAGGCGAGAGTTCCTGCTCTCATTAGATGAGAGGGGAGGAAGGCACCTTCCTCCTCACCCTTTTCTTTCATTGCACTGTGCAGACAGCAAACTGGGCAAGAGCTGTCGCAAAAGATGTACAGTCTCTGCGTTGAACCCCGCTGGATACAGCCCTCTGTGCCAGCCAGCCCCACATCACACACCTTGCAAGAAAAACTGGAGGAGGCAGAATCGGCAAAGCCACGCTGGCTTTATGGCTCCACCAGCTCCAGCTCACGAAATCCCACTTACAGTTGCAGGTCATGAACTTTATTAAAGCAAGACATTTTTGTTGGTCAAGGAGAGTTATAAGCATCTTTTTGTTAGAATTTCATAACAGGTTGAACAAGAGATAGCCATTACAAATCCTTTTTTTAAATTAAAACAACAAACCTCAAGATTTTACAATGGTGTTACCAGAAAGGAAAAATAGGAGTTCATGTCATCTCTCACATAAAGGAATTAAAATTTTAAATACTATTTTCAGATTAAAGCTTGCTATTTCTGTTTCAGACTGGAAACAAATCAGTGATCCAAACAACATGACTGGGCTTTTCCTGGCTATGTATTTTAATGTAATAGAAGATATTATCTCTCTTCACAAACCCTACCTTATTACAGCCTCACACCATCACACATACAACACTATTCTCACTAACTACTCTACACAAAGCATCCCTTGAAGTGAAAAGCAAGTTTTTGAAATTACCAGTTTCTGAAGTCAGTGGCAATAGAGCCTTTGGACAGCAATATTGTTTTCTAAATACAATTGATGATTTTTTCAGTGGCAATCGATAACACGGTTCCAGCATATTTCTCGGAGAGTGATCAGATGATAATTTCACCAGTCCTAGCATACCAATCTTCCACCAGCAAGGACATAATTTACATTTCAGAAAGTCTCCATAGTGCTACAGTTAATTCTCTGCCCAGGACTGAGTTATACCCGGCAGCCCATCCCCTTCTCGCTCCCACACTATGTGGGAAGGGACATTTACTGAGTACAGGCAAAGTCTCATTCTAATTGCTTCTCTTTGGAAGGACAGAGGCATCTACACAAAGTTTATTGAAATTTCATGTAGTTAGCAATGCCAGGAGACAATATGGTAAACCCTGAAGACAGTGGTCTTCAGGCTAGCACGTTGCCTGTCTAACCCCACCAGTGAGATCCAAGCATGCCCGTGTCTGAGACTGTTGATCAGGAAAATAAACTACACACATATGCATAAATGGTCCACTGTGGCAGTACAATATTAGACTCGGCTGCGCTGGAACAAAGTGCCTCCATTACATTTCTATGATAAATATCTCCCTTGCACTGCTGCAATTATCAACGGGCTTGATTAAGGGATTGATTTGAATGCAAACAGCATAATTGACCCAGGAGAAAAGATGAATGGATATGGCCAGTGTAGCCTTTAAATAAGTGTGTTACAAATAGATGGTAGCATAGGGAAATGTCACCAGTCACAATTTATTATTTTGCCATTCTCCTTCAAATGAAAAAAAAAAAAAAAGAGATTTGCTTTTGTTGCATACAGCATATATACAATTTTCCAGCATAAGATGTCTTTTCACACAGTCTTCAAAAGTTTTAAATGGGTCATTTTATTTAGCACATCCATAAAGTCATGATACATATTAGTTGGGACATAAAAAAATTCTAATGAACATTTAGCCAGAAGCCCTTTTCTAAACAAAAAGATTATTGGAATAATGCTTCAGCTTGATGCCACTTTCTACTGAAGGGGGGAAAAATGAAACAAAGAGCTGTAACTTTTTGAATTACCAAGATCTGAGGCATTCAAAGGGTATTAAACTTCCCACTCAGTGTATCTATCCAATATCTGGGACATCTATCCTTTATTTACTATAGTTTCATCTCTGTATGGACTTAAATTAATAGCAATTAGCATTTCTTATGTGCTTTTCATCTTCAAATTGCACTACGCATAATATCTAACACGTCTTCTCAAACTTTTGTGAGCCAGGTAAGTGAGGGGTTTTTTGTTATCCCCCATCTTTAAGATGGAGAAACTCAAAAATGAGGCAAACACTTATGAAAGTCAAGCTCAACGTGTCACTGCAGTTTCAGACTTGGGTCTAGCTGGATCCCACTGATCGATTAAAGCGGAGGAGACCTTGTCCTCCAAATCTCTGCCCTGAAGCGCCTTCCTCAGTTCTCACATTGAAGGCTCTTGAGACTGGCTGGTCCTGAGGTCTACTTTTCAATTTAAGTTCACATAACTTCCCTGCCTCAGTGTACCTGACAGGGCCGTGTTTCAAAAGAAGGCCTCTGAGAGTCTGCTCTGAAGTTCTACCAGAAACCAAATTGTTCATCTGGACACTGTTCCTCTCGTGGGCAAGGGGAATGATGGACCTAGGAGCGTGGGAAACCACACCCAGTGTGGAAAGGATGGTATAGGCTGCAAAACGTGGAATTTAAAACACAAAATTTCAGAAGAGTATAAATGGAAGTGTTTTTCAGCTAAGTCACATAAACATCACGTGGTCAGACTAAAAATATGTAATGTCCTCAACTATTTACTTCCATGCATGGGAGGGCTTGGGACTTGAAAATCAATTCCTTGTTGTCACTTGGCAACTTTAACTAGCTTTTGCAACATTGCTAGTATTTTGAAGACTTCTCGTATTTATCCACAAATATTTATTCTTATGTATCTCAATGAAGGCATAGTCTCAAGAACAAAAATTGTATCAAGAATTACACAGTAAAAAGAGTTAATAAACAGAAGAAAATACAGCATCTCTTTTTTATGAGTATACCCTGCAAAGCCTAGTCCCTAACCTGTTTTTCTAAGTAAGCTAAATGATGAATTTGGTTAACATACAGAAGAATAACTAAGCTAATACAATTACTGAAATGACAACATCTATCTTGCATCCTAAAATTGCTGATGATGGATGAGTGACGCTCTCTGAAAGGCAAGGGGATTAATGGCATTGCTTTCATTTGTCCTGGAGCAGTAGGGAAGTTTGCTCATTTCCCAGTATGCACTGATCTACTCTTCCAAGATAACATTGCATAGATTTGCATTGTTCTCATCTCAAACCCAAATAACTCCTAAACCCACAAAGAAGATATTTTTTTTTCCCCCAAAGAAATATGGGTACATTTACATTAGCTTGAAGCTGATCAAGTGTCATGAAAAATATACACTCTTCTCTGCATCATGGTTGCTTGGTTTGTAATGGTACCATTTCCATTTCTACTGCTAGAAGTCACTCCATTCTTAGCGTCACTTAATCCATTTCCTTCACATACTGAAATATAAAATTCTAAACCACCATCATTTTAGTCTGTATCAAACCAAAATAGAACTGGATTTACAAAAAAAAAAAAAAAAAAAAGGACAAGAAGTCACTTTGCATTGAAAGCAAAAAGCCCCCGAAACTGAGACCCCACACTTGGCAAGTCTTTTTGCTTGCTGTCGCCTCAACTCTGTAGGCTTATTAGAAATGAGACAGATACAAAGAAAAGGCATCTTTAATCTAGTCAAAAATAATTCAGACAGACAGCAAGCTGTGTTGCTTGGCACTTCACAAACACTTGTGAGGCTGAAGACTTGCTTATCCCTCCCAGCAACCCCGAGCAAATACCTGCCACCGGCCCCACGAGAGAGCACAGGGTGTCACCCAGCAACTCCACCAGTAAAACGAAAATGTGCAAGAGGAGACTTAGACTGCCAGTTCAGAGGGGGGCACATTCTCTGTCCAGACTGGACGAAGGCATTGCCGGCAAAGCTAGGGTCACATTTTTTGCAACGCTGTCTTCCATTTTTAACCCTTGAGCACCACGAGTGAGACTGAGCTACATGAAAGCCATATCAGGCTTTACAAACAAAACATTTTAGAAAGAAAAGCAGCTCTGGGCACAAAATCTGAGTACCAGCTTGAGCTGTATTTTGTTTCAAAGGCCACTTAACTAGTATCTGTTGTTTTTTTCATAGTTGTGCACTTACAGTACAGGTGAAGCAAGAGCAGTTCAAGTAGTACCACAGAATGGTACCAGTTAACAGGTCATAGTTATTGGAGCTATTTATTCAGACTATAGAACAAAATTTTGAACTAAAAGTTGGACATTTAAATACACCTGTATAACACAGGTATTTAAAGTCACAGACTTTTGGTTTTACTATTAGGTATTGCTAAATTTAGTTATTATTAATCAGTAATTCAGGCAGACTGAAAGGTTCAAGCTGTTTGCGGCAATTCCAACCAAAAAGAAAATGACATGACTAATACCAAACACAAGCTAAAACAACATCAGTCACATAGTCACCAGAAAGGACAGGAAAAGGCTTTTCACACCAAGAAATGGCTACTTCAACAGCAAGCTAGAAAATCTTCACGCCATTTAGAAACTACATTATAGGCATCCAAGTAGGGTAATTCTTCAACTGAACAAGCAGCACAGCTCTCCAGATATAATATATTAAAAAGATACAAATAGAAGTTATTTTGAAGGAATGTCTCATCTCAAATTTCATAAAAACATGTGAGTTACGGAAATGTGGTAAATGATACTAAGAATCCTCATGTATCCTGAGACAGCAGTAATCATGCTGCATGCTTTGAATACCTGAATTGCTGTCCATATTTCCAAAAAGAGGTAAAGAGATGTGAGTGGGCGATACAGCAAAACGAATTAAGTTTAAGACAAAATATATTTTTCTTTTATAGAACTGTCTGCAGAATTTTGCCATCTTTAAAATTGAAAAGTAGAAACAATTCCGCCCTGAAAAAGAGCTGAAAAGTATTCATTTACTGAAAATTCATTAAATCCAGTAAGTTCCTGGACTCCAAAGAACATAGGGTCAGAACAAGGTTTGTGTCTGTGAATGAAATGAATGCCAGCACATAATTCCCTTGCTCAGATTTTCCAAACCTGCCTTTTCCAGTGAGTTCTCAGTTTCAAGAAACTCCATTTGCCAGCTAGCTATAGTTACTGAAGTGGCCCTTTGGATGTGTAAATCAAGTGTACAAAGATAGCCAAGCCTGCTCCTTGCGAGCAACACTGAAAATAAAAATCAGTGTAGCTCTGTTAACATACCCAGTGATGAGAGGGAGGGGTAACATGCTAGTAATATAGTCTCTAATAACTAGGCTGAAAGGAATGTGTCAATCTTTTCTACCATATAATGTGGTTAAGTATTAATTGAAGTAGTGACTGGAATCCAGATCTTTCCCTTGTCTCAGTAGGTCCCTGTATGACTACCAAGTCATTTATTCTCACTGTTCTAATAAATATTCACTTATTTTGTATGACCTGGAGTAGGCTCATCAAAAACAGAGAGAAACAACCCTTTTAAAACTAATCTACTTATTGTTAACAGGGTGCTCCAGCTCCAAAGGTGTTAAGTGCAAAATGCCAAGGAAAAAAAGATATGCTGGTGCACCCACATCCCAACAGGGGGCTCCAACCATAGACTGCCAAGTTAAAAAAATGGCATTATTAACTGTAGTCAACTTAGCAAAGGCTTCCTTGATTTTTTTATTTTTTTTTATTTTTTAAGGAAAAGCCCAAGCACTCAAATAAAAAAGCTAGTTTATGTTTTGAGTTTTGTGAACACTCAATACAGTCATTGATTTAACTAGATCTATAATTAAATCAG
Organism: Chionis minor; assembly: GCA_013398295.1. Taxonomy (NCBI): domain Eukaryota; kingdom Metazoa; phylum Chordata; class Aves; order Charadriiformes; family Chionidae; genus Chionis; species Chionis minor. The sequence goes on along the minus strand of VZSF01003940.1, from coordinate 700,001 downwards.
CCAGCAAGAGCCTGTAGTTACTGATTAGCTTCTAGCTTGCAGATGTATTTCTAAGACAACACTGCTCTATGAAGACCAGCTGGGTCCTAACATGGTAGGAGGGGAAGAAAAGATGAGAACAAATCAAACCCATATGACTTGTATGCTGTATAGTGCCCAAAATCCTCCTTCCCACATAAAAAAACCAGCAAAATAATAACTACAGGAACCCTTAACTGGGTTAGTTAACCAGACATTTAAAAAGAAGTCCAGCTTGAAGCACACAATGTTGACTTTTCAAGCTGAAGCCCTTCACTGTTATGATTAATACAACTCTACACAAGTTTCCCAGGCCATTTGCTACCGTGCAATAGGGATAAAATTCAGCAAGGCAAACGCAAACCATAGTGATCAGAACACATTACACCATAGAATCATAGAATGGTTAGAGTTAGAAGCATAAAGCTATGCAGATAGAGGTCAACTCACCGTCCTTCAGGCAACGTCCAGCAGCGATGGTAATATACCAGCTAAACACCCAGCAGCAACTGAAAAATACAGATACCCCAAACAATTCCATTGTCTTGAGCTAAGCTACATGAAATCAAATATAATTCAAATGCAAAGAAATAAGAAAATTTAAAACTCTACTAGATCTACTTCGTGCTCTGGCTCAGCATGACTAATCTGAAGGAATACTTAAGCACCATCTGGCCACAATTATGCCTGCACCAGGACACACCTGCTTAGCCTAAGGACCCTCACCTGAACTGCATTTTCCCATTCTCTTAACGTGGGTGTGGTGTTTCAGGTGAATCCTGCAATAGGTGTATCTTGGATACACCCATCTTTCTCTTTAGATTGCTGTTTCTTTGCTTGCTTTCTTCTCTTAACGTTTTTTATCCTTTTGCCTCCTTCAATCATTTGAAGACTCAGAGTTTAAAATATAAAATATTTATTATGCACACATTCAGAAGAATAAACTAAAAATGCTTTGGGGCTAGAGATGCCAGCTGCTCTTGAGTAATTCCAGTCATGTTTTTAAGTTAAATGCTTCATATATGGAAGCAGCCACCAATACCCAGGTGCGCTGCTCCTGGAAGTATTTTATCCAGTTCTGATCTTTAGGTGCCCTAAACAGGCTTAATTTACCTTACATTACCTTTCATCTGCTTCATTTTCAAATGTGTTTCAGATGAATAAATAATACAGAGTATGAGATAAATGCACACAGGCAAAGCTGACAGCTGTCAAGCTTACCACCACCATATATTAATGTTCTACATCTCTTCATCCATCTTTTTTACATACTACTCTTGATGACTGACTTTCATGTTAAGAACAGATCTGAAAAGCCCGCTGCAGTGAAAAAACCAAATATTCAAATGGTAAGCAACTTTTTAAAACCTGCATATTGTATACTCAAATTAGGCTTCCAATTAAAAAAAAAAAAAGGCAAAAATTTTAAAATAGAGAATAGAACATGTACTGACATCCCCTGCTAAGCTCTTAGTTGAAACACTAGCCTAATGCTTTCATTAACAACATGAGTGACATTTGCTGTAATAGTGATAAAGTCATTTAATTACTAAGGAGAGTTTTAGAAATATGTGAGCTGCCTTGAAAAGATGTGGCACTTTATGACAGGGTGCTCTCATGACAGGGTTGTAGATGCAGTTGGACAGTTTAGAAACCCATATTTGGATCTGGACATCATCAATCACACTTTAATCTCACTTAACAATATAAAAAGTATTCAGAGGGACAGACTGTGCTATTTTAAAATTAAATAGATTACACACTTCTAGGATTTTCTGTGTGTGCAGATGGACTATTACTAATAAATTCTTTGAGTTTTCTCTGCTGCTCTGTCCATCACAAACACTCATTTGTGTGTTATACATATCTAAGGGATCTAGAGGATCAGGCAAGCAAAGAGGACGCTGGCATCTTGCCAATACCTGGTGAAGCAGGGACTCAAAATCCCACTCTCTGGGGTTCCTCAGCCCCTTCTTCGTGCCGCCCCGGGAGGGAGGGTGGCTCTGCCACTTCCCCTGCCCTGAGAGGCAGGCACAGAGCAAGGCGGCTTGTGGGGCCTCCAGGAGGAGAGGGAGGTCACCCCTGCCAGGGACCAAGGCTGGTGGTCGTTTGTGATGGAAGGCGGCAGCTGGGAGGGTGGTAGGTGTCCATACCCCATTGACTTGAGAAAAGCAGAAAAAGCCCTGGAAAAGCAGTGAGTCCTAAAGTCTCTCACAGGACCTTGCCCTCAGCATCACACTCACTTTCTCCTTTATGCAGGCGCCTAAATCCATTGACCCTGCTGCAAACTTTTTATTCTGCTCAAAATAACTCCTTGACTTGGCTCCCATCAACACCCAGGATGCTACCAACCCTTGACCACCACACCTAAATTCTAATGGACACCAGTGCTCTGCTACTGTCACCAGCACCATAAAACTGAATCCCAAAGAATTACTGGGGTGATACTGCCACTACTTGTCACACCACTGTGAAATCTTGAACTAGCCATGCACATGTGCTTGCTTTTCTTTCATGCTCATTTTCCTTTTCTCTTTACAATGCTTCTCATATATTTAAATATACCCCTGCACGTATATATATGCGTATATATACATGTGTGTGTGCTCAGTTACCCGTACATTCACTTGGCCTCTCTCAATCAGTTTTTTGGCTTGTAATATATGTTCAAAGTGCCACTGAAATCCTGAATTCATTTCCAGGCTTCAAAAGGTTCCCAGTGAGATCTGGAAGGGTGCTGTAGGATGACTACAGGAATTTTCAGTTTCTCTTCTGTTAAGCACCCACTCCTGGCCACCTTTGGGGACAGTTTACAAACCTTAATGGACTTCAGGGGAAGCTCGTATGTCATTATATGGTGTGGTTTTCAAAACAGTGCCTCTCCCACACATTTTATATGCTAATATTTCTCATGGGGTCAGCACAGTTAATTGAGGCAGAATTTCCATTGACTCTCATGCGCATTATGGTTTCCTATACATCTGCTGGGCCAAGGTGGGCACTGACATTATTGGGACAGATGCTGTTAGGGGCTCAGCTCTTGCTGCAGAAGTATATCCACTAATGAGTTCCACCTCTTTTTCAATTGCTCTTTGAGGAACAAAATCAGGAAAAATGTGGAGGTAAATCGGTGACTTGCAAAGCAAAACAAATTTAAAAAATAGCTTGACAGTTCTATAGAAATATTTCCTGAGCTTCTACCTGTGCATCCTAACCACACATTCAATATCATCGTTCATGATGGCCCAGTGGAAGCATTTGTCAATGAAGCTGTTCCTATTCATATGTTTTTTCGAATGTTTATGGCACTTTCATTTGTACTGGACATGACATGATGTCAGTGTAGCATTTTCCCTCCTTACATCTTTGTGATATTATTAGTGACAAGAAGAAAGGCATGCTGTGTGCATAGTAACAGCTTTTCAAAGGCAAATAACCCAGCTGCTGTGCCTGATTTTTATTTTATAAAGGGCACCAGTTAATGATTAATTATAAAATAAAAATAACACAAGAGAGCCCAAGGTATCTGCCTTTTCAAAAGCTGTTATGGTGCAGGCAAAATGTCTGTCTTCCCACTGTGAACTGTGTTAGTCAGACACAAAGTGGGGACTGTCTCTTCAACGTAAAAAGTACTTGAGGTCATGGCTGACTTCTCTAGTGTCCCCCATCACCCTCCACGTATTCTCCACTTAAACCTCTGGAAGCAGCAACTGTATAAACCCCCCCAGTTTTCTAAAGCTATAGCTTCTTTTTTAATTAAATAGTTTAAAGGTTTGGGGGACCATTATGAGCTTTAGATACACCAAATGTGTCTTCACAGGACTTTGGCTGCAGAATTGAGGCTTTTTGTCAATTAAACACCCACATACCTACAACTTACATCTACGCACTTGTCCTGTCTCTCTGCACCCCCTGACAGTCCCCAGACAGTTGCCTTTAAGTGAGGCGAGACCTTTCATTGTTAAGACCACAAAATTCTGTGCCGAGTTTTGATACTTTTTTCCAGTGGCTTCAGACAATTCCCCTCTCCACTACTTTGGCTTCCCCCCTAAGAGACTGGAATAAGGATGCCTGGAGAGCCAGTACTGAAAGCAGCCATCACTGAAAGCAGCCATAGCCAAAAGCATTTTGAAATCCTACAGCTGGAAATGGGACGAAAGAAAAAAGGTTTATCTTATCAAGTCTTTTCTGGTTTATTCTATTATGCCAGCAGACTAATACCCTGAAAATTGCCAGCCCTATTTTAACACTGTGTGCTGTTGCACAATGCCTTAAGCTGCTATATAAAATAAGCTTACCAATTGAAAAAGGTGATTCATGTATATTGCACAGGTCATTTCTGATAAGCCAGGTGACCATATTAATTAAACTAGAGAAAAAATATAAAAAGAGGGAAAAAAAAAGAAAGACAGAGAGAAAAATACTACATATAGCTCTGTGGTGAATGGCATAAAGGCGCAGTTACATCCAGAAGAAAATCTGTCAGAAAGAAGATAAGCTTATGCCACACTTCAGATCTGAAGCAAAGTAGTATTCCATTATAAAGACAAAAATGAAGCAATGCAATGAATTTTACCTTGAGTAATGAGTATTAGGTAGCATCACCAAATGGCTTCAGGTAAGCAGTTCAGAACAGAATCAACTTCTTGTATTTGATTTTGCATCTAATTGCATAAACAGCTTGAAATAATCAAATGCAGAAATTTCTGCAGAATATTCATTCAGTGTTTTACCTGTGTAAAAAACCTCTGTAATCACAAACGCTCACTGCAGTAAAACTGCTTCTTTAATATCACCTAATACTGATTATTAAACTGATAGATAATCAGAGGAAATTATCTGGGTTCACCCCTTGTTCCAAGTGGCCACTGGCTCCACGTGGACACAGTCCCTGAGGGCATCCGGGGCTGGAACCCATGGCGTGGGTCCATCAACCCCCGGCAGCAGCCCGCTGAGGTACTGCAGAGCATCTCCCCTGAGGCTGGATGCCTAGGTTCAGGCAAATTAATCTAGCTCTCATCTTTTCCACACCGCTGAAGTTACTGTGTAGCATCTTTGTTATCATCTCACCAGTTAGCTGGCAGCTATTTCAGAGTTTGCAAAACCATTACCTTTTTTTTAGCCGTCTTATTCTGTCATTTACTTTTTTTACTCCTGATCTAAAGTCCATAGAAATCACTGCAAGGGTAGTTTGGGTTTTTTTGGGGGGTGCTGAGAACTACTTATATTTTCTCTAATGAAATGTTATTTGCCAGTGTCATTGTGAGTTAAGTACATACCAAAATCAATCCCAAGTTCTTTAAGTTCCTAAAGATCCTACTTTTTGCTTCTATTCTTAAGGCAGTTTTCATCTAACTACTGCAACATATTACTGAAGCTAATGGTTCAGCAGGCTTCAAGGATGAATGGGATCTATCTATAGATAATAAGAGCCTTCAGAGTTAAATCCTAACTATCATTAAACAGCTTTAGAAAGAATAAAAAATCTCATACTACAGATCTAGAGTCTCTGGGTAAGAAGGGTTTGAAAGAAATTCACCCTCTTGAAAGGTGAATCTGTAATTGCCCACAGCAGAATTTCTGTAGCTCTTCCCAAACCATCTAATTCTAGCCATCACCAGTGATCTTGTAGCCTTAGCTCAGTCACTGAGCCCATCTTTGGTCCTTTGATACCTCTACTAAGCTCTGCAACATACCACTGCTCACCCTTAATGTGTCGCTAAAGTTCCAAACTTAATAGACAATAAACTGGCAATAAAACAGTTTTAATTTTGATAGGTCTCCCAGAAGGAATTAGCTGGGCAGTGCCCTAGTCCTCATTTTCAGTAGTTCAATGAGTTAGTCCTGCCGCTTTTCCTTCTGACTTAATTTTTTTTCCTAATCCCAACACTTTGTAGATGTTTCATTATTTGTGGCCTAAGACTTTGTTTTGGCTTTCTTTCCTTTATCCATCTCCTTTGGATGTATACCCACGTTGTGGCATACAGCGTGGCTGAACAGCATCAGGAGCTGGCCACAGTGGGCACAGTCCCTGCAGACACCAAGAGGGCTGCAGCCAATTTCTGCGCCTGAGCCCATTTCTTGGCACACCATTGCACTGTCCCATGCAGAGATGCTCCAGGAAACTCCATCTATCCGTTCAGTGAATTTTTTGGATGAGATGGTTTGGTTTTTTTGCCTTAGCTTGATACCTCCATGTTTCCTTTGTTTGATACTGAATCGGAATCCAAGAGTTGAGTTTGACCATACTAAAGCATTTATGTGTTGGACTAAAGCAGAGGATAGTATCTAATCTAATACCTTTTGTGCCCTAAGATCTTCAGTCTGCAACCTGAGCAGTCCTAGTCCCAGAATACAGTGAGTTTTTAATCTTTTACATTGCACACAACAACTGTTACTATCACTGCTTACTACCAGACGGGCTTGAGAGGGCACACTTGACCTTGCAGTGTCAGGGACATACCAGTTCTTTTCAATTTGTCCTCAAAATCATTTAGCAGCTGTCAATATTTCTTAATTATTATGAGGTTCCCTCCTCAATCTTTGTTTTGCACTCGCTCCAATAACACGGATTGAATGCGGCTTACCATTTTAAAGACAAATCCAAAATCTGTAAACCCTTTGAGTTTTCCTCAAAGTTCAGTTAATTCTAGAAACACTGTTCAACATTTGAAGTGGTCTTCAAAACAAAACTGCAGTTCAAGTTACATTAATATAGGACAGACTTACAGAAATCGTTAGTGATGTTTTCTCTTTTATGTGCCTTTGATTTCACTGTGGAGCTTGAGTAACAGAGCAGCAGCTTGCCTGGTCTCTCTTCTCTGTCACAGCGGAGTTAGAAGTGCTGGCCACAGGATGACGTATCCTAGATAAAAGGAAGGAAAGGTAGGATTTGTAGCGGACTCACAGATCCCTGGCAAAAGAGGACACAGGCAGGAATGCGTGAGAAATGGAATAGCCACATTGTGGCATGGTGAGGAAAAGGGAAAGGGCATGTCCAACAGGATCCTGGAGTTGAGCAAAAAGGAAAGCACAAACACAGCTTTAAACATGGATGAGAGAAGATGACTCAAGAAGGGGAAAACCAGCAGCTCAGCCAGAGCCCTGAGCTTCAGAAACACAGGGATGCGCATCTGCGGATCAAGCAACATGCAACTGCCCTGTCCCAAGGTCTCAGTCAGACTAACACTGTGAACACCATCATCTGCACCACACAAAGTGGAGAAAGGCACACTGGCAAAGCTCTTCTTTGGGAACCTCGTAGTATCAGAGTTCTCTCACAGGTGAATATTAAAATTTTACCTACGACCAGATGTTTGCCAAGTGTCTCACAAAACTACTAAGTCTAAGCTCCCTCTCTAAATTCAGCTTTCAGAAAGCTGAACATGCTGTTACAAGTCAATGAGGCACATTCCTTAATTAAAAACAATAGAATAAAAAGCATGGCTGGCTAGCTAGCTTGTCCCAGCTCCCTCCCCAGCCCTGGAGGTACTCTTGAGGTATTCCTGCCCTGCCCACCACTGGCCACAATGCTTAACTTAGTTGCAATTGATATTCATTATTTCCTCATTTAGCCTGAGAAATAATTAGGCATCATATGTCCTTCTACAGACATATCCAGAACGGAGTCATAATGTAGTCCATAAATAAAACTGCTAATAGTTCAGTAGCATGATAGTTTGACAGTCCACAAATGAAGAAAAAAGGACAAACAACTGAAAATGGTTGTTTGGGTTTTTTTTGAAGTATAATTAATTACATGTGTAAATACATTAGCTGCAACCCTGGACAAGCAATTAGACAACTAATTATAGAGAAAATGCAATTGAAGGCTCAAACAGATGACCACCCGTCTGCGAGACATCCCAGGTGTTTACGTGCTCTCTGGGTTGTTTATTTAGGTTTATAAAAACACATCTGTTCACAGAACTCGGACACAACTACAAAATGCAATACACCCAAGTACAAAGAAACTCAGCCCTCCCACAAACAGGTTTTTTTTTTTCCTTTCTCCTGCCACTGCTGTCAACCCAAGAAACAGTTCTTGTATCCACCAAAGCATGTACACTTCAACAGGCATGCTGGAACACGGCTCTTGTCACTGGGACTTAAACATGTGGTCAAGCACACCGCTCAGGAAGTCCTACACTAGGTGTGTGTTTAATTGTTTTTCTTAAAATGGCGGAGGGGGGGGGAAGTATGACTTTTAGAACATTTTTTTTCATTCTTCAAGGCAGAACTGTCAGCCAGAAACATACAATTATTTTTAAAGATCCTCAGAATCTTTCACTATTCCTACCCTTCTGGAATGTACCATACTTAACGGCCAGAACTACATTTTAATCAATCCAGACACATGCCAGACAGTGCATACTGTCAGCACAACATGCATGGGATTATGTTGCTTACAAGAAACTGTAATGTGAAATCAGTATCTTTGCCTGGTTTTCCTATGTCCTTTAGCTACCTTCAGAGGCAAGCTAACGTCCTACCACCTCCATGCTTAAATACTGATTTAAAATCTCAGAAGCAGCCTCTTTTTCTTGGAGTTCTACTCCTTTTCTTCCTGCTATGGAACCATTTTCCTGGCGGAAAAAAATGGGATAACCCTTTACAGAAGAACACGCCATTTCTTCTGGATTCCTGCAGTTCTTTTAAGATCTGCTGTTTTACCACACTAAAATACAGTATTTGGGAAAGGATTTTTTTCAGTAATTTATTCTCTTGAGAGAAGTTTACAGCAACTAAACTAATTAGGCATGAGTCTAAGTAAACATGAAAATGCTAATATGCCTCCAAGTGTCTGCACCTAATGAATGAGGGTTTGTTTTGTATTTATCTTTTACGCTGTAGGAAAGTCTCCCATGTGACAGGAGCACTTTATTTCCTTTCCATGTTCAAAGCCATCTCACTTTCTATAGTGGCTGTCAGCCAGGATGGGAGAGGTTGTACCCTCCTGCGCAGGAGAACAGGTTGGACAGCCCAGTGATAAACTGGACAAAAAGGAAATGAGGAAATTAAAAAAATAAAATAGTGTAATTAGGAAAAATATTCAGCTTCGCTTAACTGTTCATAAAGACTTCGTCAAGTTAAAAGTGCAAATACAATTTTGCACCGAAAATCAGGTCTGTTTTTAAAATCAATCTAGACTTTTTCTAGACTTCACTGTCCTAGATAGTACATGCATCTATAATACTGTCCTCTGGCTGTGTTAACACTGCAGTGCCCTAAATACTGAAGTTTAAAACTTCTATAGTTTTTTAAAGGTTACCTCCTGGTTCGTAGACACATAGACACATTTTTGGTCTGCAAACTCTCTGCACACTTCAGTCTCTTCTTCTTCTAGCAGCTGACACCAAAACCCCTTCTCATGGTCAAATTTGAAAATAATGTCATACATAAAATATGGACACTTTTCAGTTCACATACTAATACGTTATTAGGAACGGGGGAAAATGCATGGCTTATGACACCTCTTCCAATCTCGTTATCTCTCACATACTCAATGAAAGTTTCACAGAAATAAAATGCTGTAACCTACGGTAACTCACCTCATCTTAGTTCTGGTTTGACTCCCTTACTTCTAATGTTTAGTAAAACGCTTACAACAACTGTTTTCTTTACCTAACGAGCAGGAAGGTAGCCTGCTGAGGTTTTAGCCATTGACTGCTCCAGTTCCCCAACACCCCTTGCTGATAGAGGACTATTTTCCTAATGTAACAGAAAATTACAACTGTAACTGCAAGTCTGATTCTGCCATTTTAAGCAGCAGCAAGTAGAACAGCAACACTGTCAGTCTTTCAGGTATAATAATTATATCACTTTCTCAGTCTTAACAAATGCAACTTGCCCACATAGGGTCCTTGATGCTAAGTAAGGCTATTTGGGCAGCAATTGTGCCAGATTAAGAGGTGATCACTCTACTTTTTGGTGATCCCATCGCCCATTTCATCGCTACCGGAGGTTACAGACTTCTCCAAACTGTCAACTAATGACGTGTAATTGCTTCTAATCCAGTTCTGTCTAAATGAATCCAACAGCTAAAACACTTCTAATAATAGGGGTTATCCAACACAGCTCAGTTCTGGCTTGTGGCGAGACTACACGTGCAGTTACACTGACAGATCGGAGAGGCTGGTAATTTCAGGGAAAGGGTGATGAACAGCTGAAAAGGAGGGCCACAAAGACGATCAGAGCACTATCTCACCTCTGCTATGAAGACAGGCTGAGAGAGTTGGGGTGGTTGGAGAAGAGAAGAGCTCTGGGAGAGAGAAGGCTGGAGAAGAGCCTGGAGAAGAGAAGGCTCCAGGGAGGCCTTACAGCAGCCTTCTGGTATCCGAAAGGGGCCTACAAGAAAGCAGGAGAGGGACTTTGTACAAGGGCATGTAGTGACAGATGATGGGTAATGGCTTCAAACTGGAAGAGGGCAGATTTAGATTAGATCTCAGGAAAAAATTTTTCACCATGAGGTTGGTGAGCCCCTGGCCCAGGTTGCCCCTCCAGGGAAGCTGTGGCTGCCCCATTCCTGGAAGTGTTCAAGGCCAGGGTGGACAAGGCTTTGAGCAACCTGGTCTAGCGGTACGTGTCCTTCCCCATGGCAGGGGGGGTGGAATTAGATGATCTTTAAGATCCCTTCCAACCTAAACCGTTCTATGCTTCTATGAGGCGTGGAATAGCAGGAAAACTTCAACACTGAATCCGAACTGGCAATCTGATAGTAGTGCTGCTGTGCTCTCACACCTTCAACTTTCAGATAGATGTACAATAAATACTGATGTCTGGTTTAACACAAAGCGCTGTTTAGTGAACATCAAACTTCATCAGCTGGTTCTTTTTTGTGCCTCATTTTTCTTTTTAGATCTTGGAATATCAGCAGAGAAAACGCAATGACAGAACTATTAGTAAAATCATACAGCCTAGCTGTAAGTTTTCATCTTGTCAAATTGAGGGGGAAGGAGACACCTGTGGGCATGGCCTGCCCCGTATTTATTTTTATTTTATTATTTTTTTTTTTAATGAGAAGCAAGTCAATACTGATGCAGCAAAGACACACTGAGGTGTTAACACTAAAGCAGGTAGCTGCACTTTCTAGAAGTATGAAATACACTTCCACCGTGCCGAGTTACGGACTGTCTGAAGCACCCCTTTGAGTGCTGGCATGCTGCTAATGGAAGGGCTGTTCCACCCTTGAACATGAGAAACTCTCTGGGGAGTGACAGTGGGAGAGGCTTACAGAGCCTTTCCTCCTGCTGCCTTCAGACACACACTGGCTCAGTCTGAGGGTGTCAAAACTGTTGAACAGAGTTTGTAATCGGCTTTGTTCCAGGGAGCGACTCAAGGGAGCTTTTTAAGGCACTTTCCACTGGCTTAAGGCCTGAACTTAATCAGAATGGAAAACCATGGCTGGGGTGGTTGGACAAAGTAGATCATACACGTGTACAGCAGGGGAGAGCCTAGAAATATATTTCCATAAAACTCTCTCTACCAAGAGAATTCTCTTCTTCCTCTGCTGTGCCAGCTAAGTGCATCTACCCAGGGCTCTCTGTCCTCCCCTCACGCTTTTAGAAACCACCTTCCCCACCTCCTGCAGGCACCTGTGAACCACCTTACAAGTGACTTAGTAACGCCTCCTTCCATCGCTCTTTAATTTCATGACCCCCCCCCCTTTTTTTTTAAATCTTTTCTAGAACTTAACTCATTCACAGCATCAAAATGTCAAGCCTATTTTTTGAGAAATGGCAGAGCTCAGGGACTGGTATTCTGGAGGGCTACAGAAGCTGGTTACTCTATCTACAGACAGCTGTAAATCTGGTTATGTCTGATGGCTTTGTTAACAAGATCCAGAACTACATCTTTAATTTCTCCTTTTCTTTCATTTTCAGAAAATGCAAGAAAGTTCTGTGTATCAACAAGAGAAAGTTTGAAATTCTGTAACTCGGGGAATCTCAGCTCTGTTCCTTGAGACTTTTTCAAGAGTTTTACAGACAAACAGAAAAGCATCACTGAGCTGAATATACGCTTCAGCTACAAATCTCTTTTACACAGGTATGTAACAGAGAGTCACGAAATGCAACAGCAAAAGAAAATCATCATTAACCTTTTTGTTGATTTTCTTTTCCTTTGAACTGCATTAAAATGGCTTCAAACTGGAAAAAGGGAGATGCAGGTTAGATATTAGGAAGAAATTTTTTACTATGAGCGCACTGAGACACCGGCCCAGGTTGCCCAGAGAAGCTGTGGCTGCCCCATCCCTGGAGGTTCAAGGCCAGGTTGGATGGGGCTTGGAGCAACCTGGTCTAGTGGGAGATGTCCCTGCCCAGGGCAGGGGGGTGGAACTGGATGGTCTTTAAGGTCCTTTCTAACCTAACCATTCTTTGATTCTAAATCATTGAATCTCTTTACATCTACTGACTGCTTCAAAGTTAGTTTTACCGCTTCTCCAGCTTAATTATAAATTTTCTCTCCACATTCCACCAGGAAACTTTCCACTCCAGAGCCTGGGAAATAACATTTACCTCAGCGGACAGAGGCCGCGGCGGCAGCACTCCCCACACAAAGTCGGACATAATTGCTGGCAACTTAAAAACCAGCTGGGTTTTTCCTGGGCAGGAAGAGAGCTGCCAGGGACGGCAGCTATGACAAGGCCCATCAAATTATCACCTCAGCACCGCTTAGCAGTTGGCATTTGAGGCACAGAAAGCTTTTACTGGGCCTGAGGGGGTGGGTTTTTTTTTTTTACCTCTTTCCAGGCACACCAGCTCCCTCACGCCGCTTCATTATCAAAGCTTTCAGCAACTGATGATGGAATTTGAGGTTTTGGTGTTTTTTTTTTTTTTTGAAACTTCCTCCATCCAGCATGCAAAATTTGAAGTGAAAGAGACGGGATTACCTGAGTAGCCTCACAGGTCCGCTCCACTCCCTCCTCTGTCCTCCTCCCTCAGGAAGGCCCACCAGGTCTCAGGCCCTGCCCAGCATCCAGGGCACGCATCCCCTCAAATGGCAAAACCAGTTATTTTTACACTGTACCGAGTTTTTTTAAGTGCTTTTTTTTTTTTTTAACTCAGCACTTGGCATTGCAGGTTCCTGATCGTCACAGAGTCTGAACAAAACACAGTATGCACAGGCCTCCCGCAAAACAGCATTTCCTCATCGCATTTGGACTGACACTTTCATTCTTTTTCAGTTGTGGGTTTTTTGTTTTTTTTTTAAAAAAAAAATCACAAAAAGATCCTAATTGAAAGCCCTGCAGAGAAGCTGTCAAGTTGAATTTATGACAAAGGTAGCTGCTTCTGCAGGTTGGCTTTCAGATTGTCGGTTGGAAATGTGACTGACATGTGTGTCACAGGCGTGACAGAAAAATAGCTCGTTCCACAGAACTTTTAAAAATTGGTATTTTTATAATTGATCTGAGGTTCGTGAAATGGGAAGACAAAGGTGCTTTGCTGTTTTTCAGAGCACTCATAGGCCGCGTTTCAGAAAATTACTTCCTCAGGAAAATTTCTCTTAAGGACAGCATCAGTTTAAGTCCCACTGAGATTTTAGCAATATTGAAGGCTGAGTACAAATTTAAATGCTGCGTTAAGAGGGTTGATTTTCTGACAGACTTTCAAACCCCACTATTCAGCGAATATGCATTTAAGTAGGGGTTCACAACTCTAAGCTACACAAACACTGCCAGTAATAATGAAGTGCTGGCATGCAGGCATTTCTGAACCACAAAGTTCCAAAATTTCCTCCTAGTTAAAATTTGTTCACGTCCTTTTGTCTGAAAGCTTTTCCCCCAATACTCATTTTTAACAGAAATTAGTCAATTAACATATGTTATCAACTACTGGAGTTTTACCTTTGATTTTAATCAGCTTCGGGTCAGGTCCTGAAAAAAAGACAGGCTATTTCCACAAATGAACTGAGAGTCTTTCTGTCTTAAAAGTGGTATATAACAGCGACTTGAATGTATATTAATCTGCCCTATTATATAATTAACGCAAATATAAAGATCTGCTTTTCCTTGTTTTCAGAAGGAATCACTAAGGCTAAAGAATTTTCTTAAAGGAATCAAAATTGCTCTCATAACAATGTCTTTCTATTTTCGTATTATTTTATTGCTTTTTTTCAGCATTTCTTTAAACTTCTGACTAAAAAACACATCCACTTTCAAAACCTTGATTTTCATGTTTCCTCATTTCATCAACACCTATGTTTTCTCCAAAACCTTTCAGAAAACTCCATCACAATCAGAACTTGAATTTAAAATGTAAAAAGAAAGTATGTAGTGAAAAGGGTAGAACAGATGGGGGAATAAAATAAACCCCAACAAAATGCAAATTCTTTCAGCTGTTGCTTAAATATAATAAAGGCTTTAACATCACAAACAAGGTTTTTCTTTTCCCAACGCTCTCCTTCCTTGCCTTTGAATTTTTTTGCAGTAATTCCTAATATTGCTGCTTTAACTTCAGCCACTTGGATATCAAAAATATTCGGAGCCCTAGCATAGGTGGTGCAGGATACCAATTGTGGTGTGCATTGATTAGACTTGCTAAGAGCAGGTTTTACCACCAGACTACTTCTGATGTCAGTTTCTTAGTCATTGTTATTTTTATCATGTATTCCAGTTCCATTAGTAGGAGTATTTGCTCTATCTAGCCTTAGATCTCTAACATGGATGCCTAAATTAGGAGGCTAGGCTCATTAGGTTTTTCTGCAGTGAGTCAAGACAGACAGATTCCTTCACAGACTGGGAGTTAATTTCCACATCCATCTTCAGTTATAGTCACACATGCTGTCTAATGTCAGGAAGACAGCACGTTCATTTATTTGGGACCCTTATTTCCTCTTCTAGTCACCAAAAGGAGAGGAAGGTCACCAGGTTTCAGAAAGCACAGAAGGAGAAGCCTCATTTGTTGACCTGAGCACTCATATGAAGCTGCTAGTCTGCACCAGAAGAAGTAGGAATAATAGACACAAATTTTTAACGTGAATTATTTTATGTGTGGGTAATTACATCTATATCTGAAAAAGAGCAGCCCAGCCTAGTCGGTGAATTTGGAAAGCTGGACCTTCAATAAACTTGCAGGATCTAGCTCTCCATTTCTCATGTGAAGGCAGGGAATGCCAGATAACCATCTTCCACTGTGAGTACTGTACCACCCAGGCTCAAGGCATCCCTTCTGCAGGATCTGTATCTCCCCTAGGATGTGCAATCCTGCTGTGACCACTTCAGGGAAGTGGTATTTCTGGGCTGCTGGATCCTCGAGCACACCCTGGTGCTGCTGGAAAATTGTTTTTAAATCCTAATGCATTGTTGGAGTGTCGTAACGGTACCACAACCGTGCTAAATGTATTCAGTGGGTGGCATTAACAACCGTTCCAGATATAGCATGGAAGGTGTCGCACGGCACTCTTTTGATAGTTTAACATAGGGGAAAAAATACAATGAATGGTAGTAACAAGAGGCTACATCATTATACCTGATACCAGGAGCACGCCTGATCTGATGGATCAGTGAGAATAGTGATAATCTTGGCCTTGGGGGCCGGAGAAGGTGCTCATTTGGGAGCTTTCTCAGAATAGAAATAATTGGCATTTTTCTCAAAGACTTGTTGCGTTGACTGGAGCGCGGAAAAATTCCAGGTACCTGGACAAGTGAGAGAGAAAAATACGAATTAAAAAGCAGAGTTATTTTAATTCTGAAACTATTAGCTTTAAAGTATTCCTATTTATTTATTATAAGTAGGCTGTATCTGCAGGAGATATTTATCTGTGCATGTAGATGATGAACAATAACTGAAATTAGACTCTAAGGATCTAAAACCAGTAGGACTGTGTTTACAAAGAAAGCTTCAAGCAAATATATGTTACTGGTATTGTCACTATTTTATAGCAGAGTAAGGTGAAAAGCAAATATCCAGATTTCCACTCCAGTGCTACTGGAACCACTATGCTACGCTTCCTCCCAGAAGAGGCAAGTAATCAATCTATTTATCAGAGCAAAAAATATTTGAAATTTTACAGTTTCCTTAATATTGATTCCTGCTCACTGATGAGCTCTAAAGAGCCCTGATTTACATCACATTCAGTTAATATTACCAGTTCATTTATAGTCTACACACAGAGTAGCTTATGACTTCATCTCTGTATAGTCACAGAAGCATTGATAAAATTAGGTATTTATGAAGCTCAGGCACTAATTATTGGAGAGTGGGTTGGCTGAATGATGCCTTTTATCTGCAGGGTAGTGCAACTATACAAGTCTAATCTGTTAAACTTCAAAATTCTAGCTAGGGGTTCCAAGCAAAAAGTAGCCCACTTCTCCCAGGAAATAAAAATGAATTAAAAAAAAAAAACAAAAAAAAGGAAAAAACCTGTGAGTCTTCAGATAATACCTGACTGACTGAGACTGACCTGTTTCCTACTGCTGATGCTCAGTGTTTTCCCAATCTTGTAAAATCACTCATCTTCCTCGCGTGTCATCTCCTACCCTCAAATATGTACACAAAGGCTTGTTGTTCCAAAGAAGTACGAAGCATCTTCGTATGCCACAACGATTCGCTTTGCGTGTTTCAGGGGTGCCCCCTCCCCACTTGTGCAATTCTGACAGTGGCGGTGTCTGACTATTGCTGCTCCCCAGCTAACAGACAGCCCGAGGGAAGGGTGCCTGTTCCTTGCCATTTTGGGCCCCCGGCTGACTTTTGACAAGGAACTGCTGGTGAAGCAGTTCCTGCAATCAGAATCTTCAAGCTAATCCCAACAGCTCCATTCTGTCTTATGTGTTTGTCATGAAATAAACATTATTGGTATCTGAAATGGAGCCACGAACAGCTGTGCTAATTATACCAAACCAGCACCTTTATTTAATCACCCTTTTTAGCATTATTAACTAACTAGTAAATTGAGTATTTACACAACACATTCAAAAATTGCAGAGTACACATATCTCAAAAAAATCTGTGCCTGCCTAGAAACCGTCACCACTTATGGACTGCGGAGTTCACAAGAAAAATGCAGTTAAAGTAGCCTGATTGTGTAAAGTGCCCAACAAGCATTCTCTCTCAAGCATTTTTTTCTTTAATTTATGGAATAATTAGAGTTGCTATTGGAGCTGGTTTACTCACAGCTTCATTACTGCATAGTATTAATTGTAATTTTATAATACAGCTTAGTACATTCTTGGCTCATATATTGACTTACAATATTTTGGTTCAATACAAAAATTCTCCCCTCACACCAGTTTACTTCAGTAATTCTCAGATCCGGTACTTTTCATAGATCCACAATTTTCAATATGTTGAATTGAATTGAAAATGAACTCATTTTGCACATTTCAGTGACCTTCTGTGAGAACCAAAAGCACTGGATCTTGCAGAATACATTCTTTAAAGTAATTTTCATAATAGCTTTGTGATTAAGCACCGCTTTTTCCTGTAAAAATCAACAAAGACTTTCAATGTCTTTGACACAAATAGCTCCTGCTATTTAAGGTATTGACAAAACACGTAATAACCTGGTTGCTATGGCAGGAAAATCTAAACTCTTAGGTATAAAGGATTTGGCATGGCAAAATGGTGGGAGTTAAATGGGAACGGAAAGCTATCTCAGCCGGTAGGAACTTGCAGGATTTAAAGGAGGAGTGGGTACTCATGTAGGAAATGGCAGGACTATTCAATTACTGTAGGGTATGTATGAAAGAAACAGCAGCTGTTCTGAAGCAGATACAAGCTGATATTCAATCACTAAGGTTTAGGGGGAAACATCTTTTTCGATGCATTAAACCATTAACTACAGTCCTCCTGGACTTTTTTTGGTACAGCCTCTGAAATAAGGCAATGAAGATTATTATAGCCGATGCTATACTGAAATACGTACCTCTGCAACCAGACTCACTACGGCCGTTGCTATTCACGCAATTCCTCAAAACAGAGACAATGAAGAAATTCAACAGTAATAAAGGAAAAACAGTGCTTTTCCCAAAACGGATGAGAGTTACATGAAACCAAAGGGATTTGAACAGTGTTCCTGACAGAGCCTGCGATCAACTTGTAATCCCCAAACCAAAAAAAAAAATACAAATGGTGGTGATGGTAGAGAAACACAAGGCCACATGCAGCTTCAATAGCATCTTGTACCTATTTACACTAAAGAACAATTCTCATTTTCATGTAGACAGATAGCACTATTAGTCTCATTAGCATGAAAACAAAAGAAAAAAAGCAGATGCAAAAAGGTGCAGTATTTATCGATTTGCTACATTTATGTAATTGTCTTACCAGTCAATGCCCTTGCATTTGTTATTCCCATGAAAAAACCTGTAGTTTTCCAGAGTCCTGATCCATGGATATTACCAACAATTGAAGAACGGACCATTACAAACCAGCAGCACCTTTTGAAAATGAAAACCAAGGTAACTCAGTCTCAAGAAAGAAGAACAACACATTTATTCTATTTTTCCTTAAACATAATCATTCTGACATTCATGATGGAAAATCTATGGTCTGAACACATAAACCATCTATATTGAAATTTTACTCCAAATGGTTTAAACTATTATTGTGACCAAGGTGTTAAACCTCCAATTTTCACTGCTTACCTTGCTTCTTTTCCTTCTCCTTTGTTTTGACACTCAAGACAATGAGCAAAATAGCTATGAGAGCTAGTGCTCCTTTTTTATCACATTCCTATCATAAACAATAAAGCCTACCAATACAACACTTGGATACATTCAAAATATATATCAATTAAAATGGTGGCATATTTTAATCCTGGAAGCACTGAATTGGTGTTGAATATCATACATTGTTCTATGAGAGGCTTTATCAGAACATAAGTTTTAAAGTAAATTTAGCTTATTATTACCAGAACATCCACACTACCAAAGAAATTACCTCTCCAATAATCCAACAATGGTACCCCATAGCTCTCTAGGAGGAAAACACAACTGAGTTTTCTATGTACCAGTGAGACTACACTAACTCCTTTGCCAAATTCAAAGCTTAAAAAAAAAGTCTTTTAAAACATATTTACATCTTACACAGTTAAACTCCCTTCCCACATGTTTCTTACCAGTTTTCTGAGGCCCTGTTACAATAATTTTGTTGTTCCTTGACCAGATATCTTTTATCACTGCATGGATCCCAACAGAAACATACTATATTGTGGATGAACAGTTTTACAATCTCAAAAATACTGAATTTCTTCCTGTAGAAACTCTTCTGCTCGGTGCTGTAACACTGCTCAGCCTCAAAGGTGACATCCTACTGGTAGGTCCCTTTTGTCCAAGTCATAATGAAGACGATGCTGAATAAATTTTGCCTTTTACTCCCCAAAATTTAAGTTGTTCAATTACAACTATTCAAATTATTTCAAATAGCTTTTGTCAGTACGGATTTTGTCTAAGAAGAAAGATCAGCCATTGCTTTCATTAAGTGCATATATGAATCGATGAAAAACAGTCACAAATTGAGAAATGCATTCAGTATGATTCCCAACAAATAGAAATATCTTCAAAAATAAATACACTCACAACAAATTTAATACTGCTATCAGGTCTAGTCAGAGATTTAGGTAAGAGTAAATCCAAAATTTGTTAATGAGTATAGATGTCCAGGAAACAACATGATCTTATGTACACTTTTCCAGACAAAGCTGCCTGGTATTCTCATCTCTAGTGGAGAGAATCAGAGTAGCGGCAGGACCAGGGCTTCGAGACACTGACCACTCCTAAAAGAGCAATATTTGCAGTTTCAGGTTGGTCCACTTCTGAAGAAAGCTGGATAGGTTCACAGAGGTGTAAAAACCCCAGTTGGTCATTGCCACAGCTGGAAAAATGGGTCACAAAGATGCTGAGCTCCAATCCAATGACAGGTTTGAGCTCACTCCAATGCTTCCAGATCATGAGAACACACGGAAGGAAATGAAGAATTAACTCGGAACTCTCCTAGTACTCTAAACCTGGGTAGTCAAGAACTAATGAGAAAATGTCTTTGCAAGACTTAAAAATTGCTTTCAAACTACGATTATATAATTTTTAAGTCTTGCAAAGAGTTCCGAGTTAATTCTTCATTTCCTTCTGTGTAATATGTTATATTTGTTTCTGTTACATTTTGCATTAACAGCGTTCACTAATTATCTTCTCATCTCTGAAAAAACTACATAAACATCACTGCAAAAAAGCAGTTAAAAAAAGTAATCCAAAGTGGCGTAACACTTAAAATGTTTATAGAACATATTTGATAAATAGTTAGAATTTGAAACTAGTATGCATTCTTAACATACAACCTGCATTTAATTTTAGCATAAATGTAGCTCAGCTGACCTAACCAGAACAATTTATTATGCCAGACTTGCACTTAACTATCTTTAGGGCCAACACAACCCTATTAGACGTAATTACTCCACCATTATATTCACTGAAATCCTAGCATACAGCATACTGCAGCTGTAATTTCAAGACCACCATCTTTCTTAAAGATCTTCCAAATTATGACACAGTGCAATGAAAATTAAAAATATGTTAAGTGCCCTTACAATCAAGGAAGTTTTCATTTTCCCTCAGATTTATACTAGAAGTCTCTCTCTACAGTTCTGTGCTCCAGATGCTAACCTGCAACACAGAACTCCCGACTCATATCTCCACTCCAGTGGGACTTTAGCCTCCTAACTTTGTATCTCCATGTCCTAAGCACTTCTTCTGTAAAAAGGGGGTAAAAATGCTTCCCAGGAATTATGATGTTGTCATCTGATCGGATACTTCAGGCACATTTAGCTAAGTGGCTTCCATGATGTGATACTAATAAGGGAGATCATGGATTATAATGCCTTTTATTTCACTATTGTTAATTTATTGAGTTCAGTTTAACAGATTTCTTTCTCTTCACACTGTTATCTTAGCACTTCACAATACAGTATGATCTGTGAATTTAATTAATAATTTAATTAATAGTCCCTTTACTTTTTTACAGGATTGTTAAAAATATAAAGGAAAGACTAAATCTAGCAGCTGAACTTGAGATACTAGAACGAGTCCATTTCCTGAATAAAGCGTTCATCATTGTCTTCTGGTTTTATTCTTTTGCTCATTTAATTAGTTTCATTCCCCTTTGTACATTTCAACTTATTGTAAAATTACTGTACACTTACGATATTTTCTACAGAAAAAATAATATAGCTATGTAATTAATATCATCAAAATACAAGTGGGGATAAATTCAGTATGCCCTTGAACTGCTAATATCAGCTGTTTCCTAATTTTTGAGACACTGACTGTTGATATGGGTTTAATTGAATCCATTTGGATAATACGTATACTCTTGTACATAAAGACACGCTTTTCTCAATTATCTTAAAATGTGTTATACCAACTATAACTATGTCTACAGGGAAAATATATTGCTAAAGTAATTACTTAATAATTAATCAGATTCTAATCACATTTTTGGTGTTTCCAGCCAGCTCAGGCATTTATGTTCTTAAATATTTACCAAGTAGTTATTTTTTATATAGAAAGTCCCAGTAGAAAAAAATATGGAAAATGCAGACAGACACAAGCCCTTTATTTCTCACCATTCTACTTAATAATTCTCTCCTCTTGCTTTATTTTTGCATTGCATAAAATCTGTCAGTTTGGTTGAGTGTTTTCATGAGCATATATACGGCTTAGATCATACAACTCCCACTTTCAAAATCTGCCTAGATGTCTTTTAATTTTGGAGTGCAACTTGCATTTGCCATTTTAAATGACAACTCCTATTTTGAGGTCTCCAATGTACTTTAAATCATTTTAACCTCACTACCTCAGAATGTTGTGTTGGGGTTTTTTTTCCCCTTTTCTTCCTCCCTCCACCATAAGTTTTAGAAGACTGCTATTTCTTTGAATTCATTAGACCTAGCTTCTCCAGATAGCGATGTGCACTCTTAACATTAAATGCATACTTGATTATCCTGGTGCTACGCCGCACTGAAAATAGGCAGTTAGTGAAATGGAACAGAAGGAGATCAATAAAACATCCCTCTGTGTTGTTAGTAAAGTACCTCATGTACTGAGCATACCTGCTGTACATAAAGCAGCACTGTAAAAGAGGAAAATAACCTTCCCATTGTCTCCAACAGACATTAATCACTTTGCTTTATATAATCACTTTCCCTTGCTATGAGACCAGCCAATGCCGATGCTAAGCACACAGCCAAGAAACAGAGAAAGATGGATGCACATTATAAATATTAATTAACACATTTTTAGGCTGTAAGCTCACTTTGCAGCCTTCTCTTACGGAAGGATTAATTCCCCAACTTAATAACTGTATACATCGTATCCCGTAATGGTTCGCCTTCCTGCTAGCTGTTTTCTCACCTCGTGTTACCCTTTCCCAAGCTTCTTCCTCTAAGACACCAAGCTGAATCTCATCCAGAATGACTTTGCTATGTGCCCGTAATTGTAACGGTATTTCAGAATATTTCTGAAAGTCCCCTGAAACAGCTAATTAATCCCGTCTCTTTTCCTGAAGACGTCAGCAGCATGCAAAATTGTTTGGTGAAATCAGGATCACGGTGGAAAACAGATGTTGTGTCTGGAGTTGACCTTTTTGGTGAATAAATTACAAACAAAACAACCATTCTTTCAAGGCTTGTGGCATTACTTTGCTGTTAGTATATGCCCCTGCGTATTCAGCTTTTTGCACAGTAGAAATGAGAAGGCAACATTATGCTCCTCCTCCAGGCAAAGTGATCATCTCCTCCGGGAGGATTTTTTCAGGCTGGCAGAGGGGAGACATCATGTGCTTAAATCAGGAAAGAAGCAAGGAGGAAGGAACATTATTTTTAGGCTAAAAAGCTTCCAAATATTTGGTAGAAAAAGGCATATGTAAGGTGACTAAACTGAAGCTAAATGCTAGATTATTATCTACATGCAGACCTTTTTATTCTTCATTGATTGTACCTGGGGACACATTTTAATAGAAACAAACTGTTCTTTGCGAAAGTTCTGCAAAACAATAGATAAAATGGGCTTGACCCCAAACAGCAAGAATACATACATTTTCTTTCTTTCTTCATTTACAACTTGGGTTTTCATTCTGCTTTGTACCTTTCTGTTTGTTTGTTTGTTTCTGCATTTTGAATTCTCGTATTTTAGCTTGTCTCTGAATTCTCCAAAGGCCTTCAAGAGGACCCCAGACTTCAAGTAGACAGCAGGTTTTCAGAAGCTCATTACATTTGGAAGCATGTATTCTGCTGAAAACAAATGAGCTTTAAGATCCAAAATCAGTTCTAGTTTGAAGGTCACTGCCCACATTTATCACCTCTTAAAGGCCTTCCTGGAATCCATAAAACAGCAGCTTTTCTAGATGTTTTCTGAGAAGAATACAATAAATTAACACTTGGTACAAGTCAGCACTTTCCCAGATGGCTTAGCATAATGTTTAAATCATGGCAGCAAGTCTCCCTTTTCCCACGTAAGGCAAAACATTAGGATGGATTTGGGATGAACAAAGTAAGTGTGAGTGGAAAAGAAATGTTTTTTGGGGAGATTTTACTAAGAAGCAAACATTTAACTTAATTCATAACTGCGGAAACTACTGAAGTGTGCTATTAATCATCCCCTCCTAGCAAGACTGCTTTCCTGAAGTACCACCTCAGGACCACAAAGCCCATAGATGAAACCCTGGAAGCACAAAAGAACTGCTGTAAATGGAGCGTTCAAATAAATACCCAGATTGCACTTGATAGCTCACATATCCTGTAAATATATGCATTTTCAAGTGCAATGGAGATATCTTTTCAAACAAGGGCTGTGCATATAAAACAATAATTGCAAAGCTCTAACATCCTTTGTGAAGTCAACGCTAACAAGTTATAAAGAGATTGGAACTTTCTACTCTCCATCCCACGAGCCCGCAGGAATAAGATGCATTCAGTTTACTTTTATTAAGAAATGTTATTAAACCAATCAATCCAGGACTGAAGACTTCCATGAATCAAAAATAAGCTTTGTTCCTGCATGCTGTAACACCCTATACATCCTTTAAATTAACTTTTAAATCACAAAAATACACTATCTTGGATCTGGTCTCCAGAGCAAAGCTTTATAAAAGAAGACTCAAGGTAGTTATTAATTAAGTAAAACTTGCACAAAAGGAGAAATAAATGGTAACCAACTGCATTCTGACACTGGCTACTTTCTCTACAGTGAATCTGCTCACAGTGGAGCATGAAAGGATGCGTCGCCAACTCCCATTGACTAATTGAAAGCTACATTTTGAAGGAACGGCTGCTATACCCACTAAACTTTTCTTACTAGTACCTGTTTTTTCTTTGGTTTTCTGAGGTTTTTTTTAAAAGAATGTTAGTCTTCAGAGACAGCATACTACAAAGGTATGTGAAAGCAGTAGGGCTACAATAAATCCCTAGGAGAAATTTTGCTGTGGAAAAGCACTAAGTAGCAGGACATGAAAGACAGGCAGCTTCTCAGATGCTGCACAAAGCTTGAATTATTTAGACCAGGCGAAATACTCTAAAAAATGGATTAGATGAGAAGTAATAAGGCCAGGGATAATACAGATGCAGGAAGAGGGTTATTAAGTCTCCTTCACTCTTAATCACTGGCAAAGAATACCTTGTTTCTGTTACTGACTTCTGTTGAGTCACTTCCCATTCATTAATTTAGAAATCTCACAACTGTTACCGAGAGCAACAAATATGCCTCTATATGCCATATAGCATCACCTAGACATGTTGTACTGAAGGTCTCATCAAGCTGCTTTGCCTTCGGTGGAAAGCTGCTTCCTCCACTGGGGAACACACTTGGCTGTGTTTCTATGAATTTCCTTTCACAGTAGTATCTTCTCACGGGCTACAATTTAAGACGTTAACAAGAAAACCAAGACCCCATAGTAGATTCTGCACGAGAGCAGCGCAGTGGGTGCAGCAGCTTTCACATCCGATCCCTTCTCACCATAGAGTAAATGGCTTCACGCCTCTTTTGCTAAAGGTCTCCATAAGGGAACGCATGAAGCATCTCCTGCAAAGGTAATACTTTCCTCTTGAACAGGAGGGCTGAGAGCGATTAAATAGAGATTTAGCAGGGCTCCGCAAACATGTAAGTCACCAAAAGAAATAATCTTCACTAGGTGATCTATGATTGGGATGTAACACTCCTTACACTCCGGACACTTTTGTAAGGCGTGCAATTACGCACTGGCCCAGCCTCAAAGCCTCACTCTAAGCCTTATGCCACTGCAATAGAGCAGACTTGAGCCTATTGATTAGATACCTATTTATGTTATAAAGGTACTTTACTATATAAAGTCAATTTTTTTGAAAATCCTATTTCTCTGTGGAAAAAAATCTATTTAATATGTTTTAACTTAAAATGACCAATTTGAGAAAAATTAAGTAATATGTCTAATAAAATCATAAAATTCAATTTTAAGCTACAGTGAGCTGAATAAAATATGGAATAGGAGCTTGCATTTTTTATTAGAGGTCATTAATCTTGTTAATGACTTATTGAATATCTTTGAATCGCTGTGCATGATAAAAATTGATCCCAGTGGCTACATTGTTATATGCTTTAGCAACCTCCTTCCACAGCTGCGTTTAACTGACAGAGCGTTTCACCAGTTCGTTCTCTGCAACATCGGGGAGAACACTGCAGCAGGTGTGATTTATGGCAGGAAACTAGTTAAAAGGTCTAACATTGTTCTGAACTGAGCACCAATATTTACTTTTTTCCACCTACACGGATAAGGGGAGTGTATATATATACTCAACAACAGAATAAGGTACCTATGAACGCAAGCTATCAGCTTTGCTTTCTCGGTTTGGTTGCCCTGAGTTTGGCAATAATTCTCTTAGATGTAGAGCATTTCAATAAACCTTACATGTACAAAGAGCATTTCTGTCACAAGTTATAAAGTTTAAAGACCGTCCATGTTTCACTAAGGGTATCCAGCAATGCAGAAGGACCCTTCAATTAGCTCCTTGCAAAAGAAAGGTTTGATTTAAAGTGGTGCCTTGGCCTGATTGTAGCTTTGTGCTTTCCCTACTGGAACTACCTTGCAGCCTCCAAAACGGATCTGCACGTGTACATTAAGCACAAATTCAAAGGACACCACCTGGGATAAATTAATATCCTTTCTGTGATAAAGCTTTATGACATCCTAACCCATGCCAGCTTGCAGCATCCCAACCATGCTGTTCCAAAGAAAGTATCCCCAAGTTCCACAAAACCATGCTGAAATAAATGCCCATCTACTGTGTTTGTGCATTTTGTGCAGACAGTGGTAAAGCATTTGATGTGCTGTAATATAAAAAGGAGAAGGGTCACATAATAGTCCACATTCTCCTGTGTTACAGACACATAAAATGTAATTTAACACAATAAACACAAGCTTGAAAGAAGCGATACCTATGATTTAAACACAAATCCTGGAGGGAGGGCTGCATAACACAGCCAGCATGCCATATTAATATAAACCACTCAGAAAAGAAGACAGACACAATAAATCTGGTTTTAAATGAAGGAGAAAAAGCTGATCTAGGATTGCTGGCTTTTAATGTTTCTGTTATCAAACCTGTCGCACACATACTTGTTTCGTTTGAATATAGTTTACTGGCTGAATAGTGGAAGTGAACATAACCGTATGTTTTTAGGGACAACCTGGATAGAGCTGATATGCTATTAACTGTATCATAATGCATTTAACTCCTTTAATGATTAGATAAATAGCACTGTCATTTTATATGTAAAAAAAAGGTGCATTTATTACAACTGGAAGCTGTATCCCATAAAATGCAATCCTTTTATTAAGCAAGGCATTGGTCTTCATAGCTTTGTCACACCAACTATGAAGTATCTTTTTATGCAAAGTCTTTGGTTTCCTCTAAGTACTCCAAGCTGATTCCCATTCCCTTAGATGGGCAAAGTCTTCTCTGAATTCATGGACTTTCCTCAGATGTACATTACCAAAAATGAAACAAGAAATTGACTCCATCTGATTTCTCTCACAAACCCATTTATCATTCATACCCTCATTTATCGTGTTCCTAGGGCACCCAAGAATTAAGTAACGAAAGATGACAATTAATAATTAAAACACCCAGGTAGATTTAATAGGAAATTAACTTCCTTTTTATCTTCAAACTTTCTACCTCACTAGTGCAGTTTTTGTAAGGCTTTTTCCCATTGGTTTTTTTGCTTATAAAAGTCTAGGATCCTGACAAAATGTTGAAGTCAGTGATATGCTTGCTAAAGCAGTTGACTGCAAAGTATGCCATGCCAATTTATTTGTAGGTGACCCAACCAGCTGAAATAAATATACTCATTTATTTTAGAAATATAGGAATAAATCAAATCTTTGCAAGACTAGCCTAAGTTGATATGATGGAAACAAGGAAAAGCTGCACACTTGTTACAATTGTTTGAGAAGGAGGATTCACATTTCACTAAAATATTGCATTTTATGTTCTTGAGATTAATCCTATTACTCTTTGGCTGGAATCCTGATGCTGCTCCCATTTAGCGGACAACACATTCAATCACATTTTTCTATGGCTCATAAAGCAGATGAAGCCTCTTCTATGTATGTCGCAAAGTTTCTCGTATGTTCGTCACAGCTCCCTGTACAGGAGATGGAAGCTGCTGTGTTGGAGTAAATGCATTTTCCAACTGGCTCACGGGTCCAGGCTGCAGCGTGTGGCAAGCCTTCCCCCTCATACTGGGTTACTAGTAGGAATGAGTACAGTGCTGTAATAGATTAGCTCATTTGGTTTACATTATTACACTTGATGAGCACTGTATAAATCCTTTATACAAGTTATTGCTTTAATCTTTGATATTTCAGGTGGCATGATTAATCTCCTTCAGAGAAAATGAAAATGGTTGCAGCTCTGCTCCCTTCATCTCTTGCTTGTACAAGGCAGGCTGTCATTATGGCTTAGCAGTACTGTCCTTCAGGGGATCATGTATTTAGTTTTTCAGATCTTTCTCTGCTGAAGATGGAAAGCGTAATAATGGATATTTACAAAATGAAGAAACTGCAAGAAGTTTATTAATGTACTTACATAATTTTATTTTCTTTACTGTTAGCTTTGCTTCCAGTCATATTTCTTTTTCTTAAAAGTAGATGACCTCTTATTTATTCTTGTCTTGCCCTTCCACTTTAAATTCTGTATGATTCTCCAGTCTGGACTGTACACAGTTCCATGTGTGTTTCTGCAGTGTCAGGCAGATCTTGTCATCTCACCTGAGAGTACTCAAGTAATTGCAAGTTCCCCCTTAGTACCTTGTTAAATAATGCCACTAAGCATTCTTTACTTTCAAAAAAAAAAAAAGTTCGTAAAAATATTTTGCTACTCTTGAAGACCAAGTTTCCTGGAATTTTATCTTCCTTAGAGATTAAGGAAAATCACTGTAGCTTATCACATAAAGTTCTGTCATTTCCATTTTGAAAATGTAAACTCTCTGAGATAGATACAGCGGTCTATTATCTATTAGATTTGCTATTACTCCCTGGTACCTTGTATCATACATGACATGCTGTTATTTATTGCTAGTGTAAGGGGAGACATTCAAAATACTTATTGTGTTAAGAATACTGACAAAGCTGCCCAACCTGAATGCTTTCCTCTACTTCTTCTGACCAGCAGGATGACCCTTGGCCAGGGGGGGACACGGCACATGTGAGACAGCCGTAAGTTCATCAGGAGAGCATGTGTGAAGGCAGCACCAGTAAGAATTCACAAACACATAAATACAGGCCCAGATCAATCCAGAGACATAATTTCTAACTCTCTTAGGAACTGAGAAGGTTTTATTTTTAAATGGGTGGTCTGGATTTCACATCCACCACAAGGAGTTGCCCAGTTATCCATGCTCAGGCTAGATTCACCACTGGAGGTGCAGAGGGCTTCCCCATGTGTCCAGCAGACAAGTTATACCAGGGAGACGGTTCACCCCAGCATGGAAGAGGCACTGCACGGCTGCTAGTGTCCCTCACGGAGTCCCACTGGGAAGAAGCAACTTCACCTTTCGTTTGAAACCACCCAGAACCCCTAAACTGTCGTTTGGTTATACAAGTTTCAGATGGCAGGGACATGCTGGAATCTATTATGTGGCCCACCCTGTAATCCCAAATCAGGACACTTGGCTTCTCCCTGTGCTAGGAATATCATAGCCATTTCCTAATAGGAAGTAATTTTAAAAAAATTATTTTTCTTTCTGTGTCTGAACAATTATGGCAAAGATAGCATGACTCCAGCTGGTGACAGTGGCGACTTGTTTTCATGCAGCTCTGCATACTAAGCACAACAACAACAATGTAATTTATTTATATAAATAATACTATTCCTGAGCCCACAAAGTTCAAATCAGAGGAGTTTATAGTCTCAAGTACCTTCTCCTGCAGCCTTGCCAGATGCCAAATGTGGCACAGCTTTCAGGTCAGATGTCTGGACTGGAGTGCAGTATCAGCCACTGAAAGTCCAGCTCAACTGGTTCACACAAGCCCAACAGGTCTCCCTGCAAAGAGTAAGAGAAAGATCTAGTCCAGCACTGACCAGTTTGGTGTTCAGGAAGACCCAGTAAATCCAGCTCTCAGGAAAGCATTCAGACCATAGGTATGGCAGGCCTGCATGAGAGTCACTGTCCATCTTGTTGAAGTGATACGAGTGTGAAGAAAATTATTTGAGATTCACAAGACCATGAAAAGCACCAAGAGGCAGAAGAAAAAATGTTGCCTGACGGTGAAATTCTGTGATTTCAGTCTGTGACAAAAAGGCTGCCCATTTTATTAAAAAAACCTCCATTGATCCAACACACCAGATCCAACATCACATATCACATCACACACACATGACTTTTATGTGAAAACTTCAGTATTGCCCTGAAAAAAATAATGTTATAACCATGCTGCAATAGAAGCAATATTAAAACCAAGAGATTCACTCTATCAAATTCTGTGCTGGGAGCAGTGATGACCCATTGTGGATGATGCCACAGGTGACCCCACATGTGGGGAAACCACCACAAGCTCTGCTGACTTCAGCAACAGGCCACTGCCTTCATCTTCCTCCTCAGGGCCTGCAAGTCAGCAACAAAGTCAACACGAACAGCACCAAAATTTCTACAAGCCAGAGAGGTCATTGCACGTTTCAGTTAGAAACCTCTACGACTTCTCCCTAGGCAGGACCAGAAAAATACTTGGCTTTCCCAGCCAGACTGTCACGTTGTCGTTCACGTTAACTTTCAGCATTTCTTCCTTAGAAATGGAAAAACATAATACAAAGCTCATTATATTCTTTGCTTAACCTGCTGTTACATTTTATGTTTATTTCATAGCGAAGATGGAAAGTGACAGGATAAGAGTATTCTGAGATCATAAACAATGTTTTTTTTATTTTTAAAAATTTTAAAAATAAACAGGGAAATTTAGAGGAATACATTTTTGACCAGAATTAAGAAGGATTAAATTTCCAAAAGATTTTCCAAAAGGTGATGTATTGTTAGTACTTACTGTTCTGTAGTTTTACAGCTCTTCTGAAAAATGTCCTGTACTTCCCAAAGTCAACATGGTTACCTTTGTACTGATACATGGGTTTAAGCTGTCACTGCTTTTTTTTAAAAAACTCTTGGGCTGTCTTTTAGTTGTTTCTCATTTATTTCATCAACTTTATCTAAATAATCATAATCACTATGTTTTAACTAATGGTCTAACAAATATCATTCTGCTCCTTGGGTGAGGATTTGAAAAGCCACCCGTGAGTGTGTAATTGGGATTCATTTTTAAAAATACCACACAAATACTCTCCCTGAGGCAAAAGGACTCTCCATTGGGTTAATGGGATTTACTCATGTCTAACTGTGACTACAACAGGGACTCCTGTTTCTATATTAGCCTCCCACCATACTATTTTTTTGTGCAATTCACCCAGGGACAGTGGAGATGAAGAGGATGTTGGCAATCCCAACTATATTCTAGCTAAAAAGTGCAGAAAATGGACTCCATTTATAGTGGTGCAGGAAGCTGTGACACATCTGACTTCTCTGTGATAACCTTCACCTCAAAGGAGCAATCCAGCTCTGCATTACTGTCAGAGCCAAGTCTGTAAAAAATGCTCGTTTGTCTGAAGTGACTCACTTAGATCTATATAGAAACCAATCTCTGAAGGCAGGTGAGATATGCAATTGTCATAGCTCCACTGGTGTCCCTGAGCCACCACAAAGAGAGAGAAATATTTTCCTAGATTTAACAACAAAACAAGAAGGAAAAAACAAAGTGGGGAGGGGGCAACATACAAATTTAAGATCTGTTGAAAGTAGTGTCATGATTGTTCGTGAGGTTTAATACAGTGATGAAGATTGTTTGATCTATGCATGAATCAGTAATGATTCAGTAAATGCCCCAGAGACATCAGTCGGGCCAGTAAAAAATTCAGGGCTCTGAAAAATTCAAGAAAAAAAGTTATAAAAAAAAAAAAAAAGCCCACCTGGAAAAGACACCAATAGATTTCATATAATGATAGTTGCACCAAGTGGAAGAAAAAAACAGGGTAAACTTTTCATACACATACAACAGACAATAAAATCAATTGAGTCATCAATGGCTAAAGATCACTCGTTCAGAGCTTTGGTCATGAGCTAAGAGCATGTTTGTTCACTTCAATGACAAAACTGAAGTTATAAATCAATTGTGGCTGCTCATGATGATAACTGAATTCAGTTTTGTCCATCACATCAGGAATATAATTTTATTTTCCATGTCTGTCTGAGCTTTTTCTATTTCAGTTACGCTACAGCAGGCTGTGGGCATATAGTTGCCACAACAGAAAAGATACTGAGATGGGGAATAAATTGATTAGGACAGATCTGCAAGAGACTGGCATAGAAAGATCCAACTGGGAGAGGACAGGGACATTTCAAAAGGTGAACTATGTGAAGTAATGCAAATTTAAGAGAATGTTTATTTTCCACAGTGTTTTGTGTCTTCAGGCAATTATTAGCAACGCATAGCAACACTTCCAAAAGCAGATATTTAGAGAATGAAAATACCAGCTTGTACTCCGGTGGGGAAGTGAGACAGTTAGTTGCAAGCAATCTCAATCTTTATGTGTCAAGGCGCTAACTCATTATTTGCTGGGGTGGGAAGCCAATTCCAGCCTCTTTTCCTCACACTCCACAGTATTTTGCCTAACACAGCAGGGACCAGAGAAATATTTATTTCTTTTCTTCTGAAATGTTCGACATGGATGACTGTCCTCAACTGGATTAAATGCATTGCTCATGTATTTCACAGACAGAGGGAACAGGCATCAGTCTGGCTTTGGCAGAGCTGGGGTGGCAAATTCTCTGCTCCCTGTCTCCCACGATAGCAGAGGAGACACCGCTTATAATTAAGACATGGCCATTTTTCGTAAGCACCACCCAGCAAGCTAACTTTGACTTTACGTTTTTACCTTCCAAAATACTCTCTCCAAGTTAGAACAGTGTCTTTGGAAGTTCTTAATTATTACAGACAGTTGTTCTACATGACTGACAAGTGGAACAGATTTAGGTATCTCATCACTGAAATTAAAAATGAGGCCAAGAGAAAAGCACAAAGTCTCTGAGGCAGCAGAAAAAACTGAAGACATTGTTTTATATCATATTTTCCACATATATGGAGGCTTCACAAGAGCTTCTTTGTGTTATTCCATAAGAAATATTTTTTTTTCACTAAGGTGAAAGTTTCTGATATGAAGATAAATGAAAACATAGAAATAATCCCTAATAATAAGAATACTGAGCTACTTAATACAAGTTAACATTTCTTGTCAATCTGACTTGTATGACTGTTTTTTGAATCATTTACATGTGTGATACTAAAAAAAATAATTAAATAGGAGATACTCCATGCATGCTGCTGAAGAAAGAGCATTGCCTGCTATCTGTTTTAGCAAGAATATCCAGTTTGGTTCCTTCATCAGGAGCTATTTAAAAGCAACACACCAAGCTCAACTGCAAACCGTTCTTCCAGAACCCTATTTTTTTCATCTTTACTAAAGATTCATCTAGAAATAATTCAATACTTGTCATAGCCATATAACAGAGCATATTTTTCTTAATAAATATATGAATTAATAAAGAAGTAGAAGAAAGTTTTTGACTTACAACTTAGGGTAGGATTTTCAATTAAAAAGTAGCTATAAAGACAAGATTTGCCCCACTACATTACAATCTCTCAAACCATTCTAATCCATACATTTTATAATCAAGATTAATCTACCAGAGCTTTTTACCACTAGCCAATTCCATCATTGATCCGATACATGAAGTAATTTACATTAATAACCACAATATTATACAGATTATTTATTTTATAATGAAAGCAGAAAAAAATCAAAACCTTGGCAGAAAATCTTATTAAAGGGTCTCTAAAGCATCAAATTTAAATAGCTGTAAAATAGTTTAACTGTACAAATTTGGTAATACATGTCTAATGGCTAATACAAGTCTAATGGCTTCAGAGGGATTCAAACATTCTGTAAGGCAAGCCAGGACTAGGAGTCTAGCACAAAATGTTCTTTTCACCCCCTACATAATTAGGAATTGTGAGGATATTTCTCTTCAGTGATAGGGGAAAACAAAAAAACCGAAAGAAAATTACAGATGCCATCACTTTCTTCTGCTGACGTTTCATGTCACAATACTGTAGAGCTGACAAAGAAACCCTGTTTCAGGTGGAATGAGGGACTGTGGAAGCCCTTGCAACATGCTGACTGAACTAGACATGAATTTCTATGTGTTTCATTGCCATTAATTATTGAACAGCATGTTTTATTGGTAATTATTATATTATTATTACCACTGTTGTTTCATTGCTACTAATTAAAACACTGAAATTATCACAGTTTGGTTCAATACACTCTACACAGACTGCACACCCTACATGGTGGGACATTAATGAGAAGGAGATTGGCTCTTTTGGTGTTGCTCAGGATTGTACCTCTGGCTCACAAGTTCAAAGGGTTTTGGCTCAGAGGAAAGCCAGAGGCTGTGTGGGTAAGTAAACAAGAAAGTAGACAGGTTTCAAAACTTTCACGAGGAGGAGATTTTCAACTAGAAGTTAACAAAACTGAATACTTTTGAGAAAATATTGCTGTTTGTGCTCAGCAGCAGTTCCTAGGATAAACGACTCAGTGAAGTTTTCCAGCCTGCTCTAATCCCGAGGCCCTGTCTCACATCCAGGCAGCAAGAAGCCCTAACGAAGAAAGGCAGAAATAGGGAACAAATTTGGAGATTGCTCCTTCTTACTTAGGTAGCTCTGCTCCTCCACCTCCCTGCGGTATAGGACAGCCATACATACCATAAGGCAGAGTTTGTCATACATACAGCAAACCAGAAAATGGACTTCAAAAGAACAGTCAGTTTGGTGCAGGAGATGAAAACACAAATTTTAAGAGCAATAAGAATCATTTGATCATTTAGTGTAACATTTGATGTAGCATAGCTATCCAGATAATGAACCCTGTTTGTAACATTCCCCAACAGCACACGCTTTACCTGCCCCGTTTCCCGTATGACATTTTTCTCCCACTGCAATGTTCCCTAATTCTCCATCTTCATATGCCATGGTGAGGGAGAAACCTCCATGGTTCTTTCCTATCTCCAGTTGCCTTCCACACCCTTTACTGGTTTGAGGGACTGGAGGCAGCAGAGAAGCACTGGCTGATGGGGCTGGCAAGTGCCCTTGGAATAGACAAGCTTTGAATTGTGCTATGGTTCTTCTCAGCGAGGGTTGGACTGGCTTTCCCTCCACTTCTCAGTCACGGATTTTCATGAAATGCATAGGACAGCTGTCTTAATTTGGTTAAAATTACCTAGTAAATTGAAGGGAAGGAAGGCGAGAAAGGGCCAACAAACAAATCAGCAAGAGCACAGTCCTTGAGCATCAGCTCCTTGAGAAAGGAGGACAGAAATGCGTACCAGATGGTGAGCAAAGTCTTTTTTAATGAGACATTAAAACATACTCTAACATACTAGAGACACCAGTTCCCAAACCTCTTGGGAGAGCCTGGTCTTTCCTGGAGGCGCCCAACATGCAGAGCCTGTACTGCCATCACGTGGAGGATGTTACTTCATCTTTTCACACCCGATGAATATTTTTCCTGCACACATCATATCTCCCAGGATCGCTCTGTCCCAAACCATGTGACTTCCCATCACTATCTCTCCCTCCCTCATGGACCATGTACCTGGGCTCTATGAAAATCTAATTGCCAGGTGCAACTACGAAGCAAAAAAAAAAAAAAAAGTACACGAAAACAGTGGATCTAGTAGGGAAATCTGTAAGATAAAGGAAACAAATAAAACACAAGATTGTCAAAAAAGTAAAAAGAGAACGAACTAATTAACATTCTAAGGATTAATTTAGCCAAAGAACATCTGTTTTCACATGTCCCTCTGATGAAATCTAATGTGAAGGCTTGTGTTGGTTAGCTTTGAAGATGTATTTCATTATCTAAGAAGTTCTGTGCACAGATTTTGATAGGCATTATAGATATCTTAGTAACAGAGGGACCCCTGGGCCCCTTGTATCCACTACTCTTAGTTTCTTTATTTCCACTCGACTTGTATCTATCCATACAGCGTTCTCTATTCTTTGCTGAAAAATTCTCCACTGGGCACACTTTTACTTTATATTCTATTTTAAGAACATTAAATGTTCCATCCCTCATCTGCTTTCTCCACAAAACAGACAGCATATTTTAATTCTTCTTTCCTGTATATTGTGCTACCCTGCCAGTTAGTAACCTAAAAAAAATCACACAAAGCCCTTATCCATTTCTTAAATTCCTCTGCATTTGCTATTCCCCTAATTTAATAGCTCCTTTTCTAATAACATCTTTCAAATCATGTTTATACAGTACAAATATGATCCAAGGGTTCTAAAAATTATGAAACCATCTGTAACACCGTAAGAAGTATTTTTCCATCTGGAAAGTTTCTGAGTCACCTGCCTGCTCTCCTGATTATTAACACGAAATATAAACTTTTTGAAGTTCCAGCAAAATGTTCCTGTAGGATCTCGCTGTGGACATGAACCCTTGCTTCCTGTAGCCAGAGTTTAAAGACAGTCATTAAAGCCAGGATTTCTTGGGAAAACATTTCAGCCCCTCAGCACTGGCTACTTCTGAATCCCTTTCCCACCTCCATCTCAGGTTTGCAAAAGTCATTTAGGCAAAATTCAGGTCTCCCTGGTGACAAGGCTTACAGTTTTCTGTTGAAGAATATCCAGGTGGAAATCACAGCAAATCTGAGGAATTTACAACTGCTATTTGCTGTTTCGCTCAGCCAAGGATGGTGCATCCAAACACTAACCTAAAGGCAACCAGATCACTTCTGGCAAGCAAATACATAATGTATTCACTGCCACACTCCAAGCACATCTGAAACACACTATGATCGTGGCTACACAAAGCTACTTCAAGTCGGACTAAAATTATAGACTTCTTGTGCATGAGCTGTTCACCATGCTACAGCCAGTCCCTTTCTCCATAGTACACAAAAAGCAGTTTATTTACCTACAAAGACATCTGTGCTGTCTTACTGGAGGCAATAGTGTGACCCCAGGCAGGCACAAAAGGTGCGTTAGCCTGCTCTAGATCCATGGCCAGCCAAAGGAACTTCTCTGCACAGCCAGAGCAAGAAGCAAGTCCTTTGGCAAAGTATCAAAGTATTTTGTGAAGTGTTCCCAACACAGAAAACCTGCTATGGAAGCGTGCCACAGATTTTAATGGGCATATAATGCCCTATGTAATTGACCATCCTTGTGTGTCATGTATGTCTGACTATGAAAGTCAAGTTTCTTCAGCAAATACGTACTAACTCTATTTATTGTTTAGAGAAAGCACGACCACAACTGGGACGTGGCATTCAGGCTGGACACAATAATAAAAAATTTTGGACTCAGCAATCAGCGAAAATGATCAATGCGTGTGCACATGCATGCGCGCGCACACACACACACACACATATCTTTGTCAGTTAGGAATCAGGCAAATCGGAGGGTTCTTGGCAATGCTGGCAGACATTTATTTAACCGTATCCACAGTATGCGTAACAGATTTCTCAGGCCTTCAGCTCTGGCCTACCTAGATCTCTTTATGAATACAAAATTATTTTTACTAATGAGCTAAAAACAACCCCACCACAATTAATAAGTTGCTTCATTTCCTACCTGCCATAACACAAACTTGCTGGTCATTAACTCTTCCTCCCCTAGAGCTGCTGATGTCATTAACGCAATGGTACTAACACAGAATCACAGAGGAGCGATTTCTTCCCATCGTTTTCTGTTATTTCACAAAGCACCACAGCTAAAAAAATCAAGCATTGAATTCCTAGCAAAATCATTTCAATTCACCTACCCCCAGCTAAACATTAATCAGACTCTAACTTGGTCATCATACCAAAATAATTTCCCAGAACAAACTCTAAACTTGTTGACTGCTGAACAAATTGAGCGAGGAAATAGCTTTTTGTATTTTTAAACATCTAATTGATTCTGTGGCTCTGTGGTTCCTAGTCAATACAACAGTAATTGGAATCATCATGACTAATGCACAGATCATTTTACAGGCCTTTCTTATTTGCATAAACATCTCCTCATCTGCCTTCTCATCCTCTTCAGCTTTTCACAATATTTTTTCTACTTCTATCCAAATCACCTCGGATGTGTTAGACAGGCTCCATAGCCAGCATGTTTTCCAAATGTAATATTCTCCCGTCGCCATTCCTCTACCACTACCGCTGTGGCACTGAGACTGTTGTTCACCATAGCGCGTCCAAGTAGCTATGCTCAGTTATTGCCATTTACAGCTTTACTCTTAGGATGAAGCACCACCATACGGAAGCATAATGCTGTTTAGTATTATTAATAATAATAATAATCAGTCGTTACGCTACATATGCAGTTCTTGTTAGGCTGAGCAAAAATCACATTTATGCTTCAGTTTATTAAAAACACTATTTAACTTTCTATAAAGTGTTATTATGAGTATGTCTGTCTGATTATATGGGCCTTATAGTCAAAAAAACCCTTCCTTTTTCACCTTCTGTGCATTATTGGTCTTGCTTGCCATTTATATACCAAAAAGCAAGATTTCCAAAACACTTTCCACCCTATTAGTTATCAGAAGATGGGCCTTGGCTCTCTCAGGGAACCAGCCCTTTTTGGAAGCGTCAGTTTGGACTTCTGGCATCTCACTGCTCACTTTTGGAACATCTGAAAATTAAGTTCAATGTACTCTGTCCTTGTCAGACAGAGACATTATCCCACCTAATGCATAAATCATGTGTTCCTCCTTTATCTTCTCATACTCTCACATATATTAGCAGACAAATCATCTGTTCCTCAAAGACTTTTAGACGTTTCCTTGCCCTCAACTTGTACCTGCAAAGGAATTGTGATTCCAGCTGTGTCACTGTTAAATATGCCATTAATTACTTCAGTAAGACATTATACCATACCCAGAACAGACTGTAAACATTTTATGTCATTAGGTAATGCACTGAGGCTTTTTTAATGCCATAACAGCTCTATTTATATACTATGTTCTGCATAATTAGCTACTAATGAGGCTCTAACTTTCACTGCTGTAAGGCCTAGATATCTGTTCCTCTTTCAATGAATTCATTTTTGCTGTCTCATTAACACACTAAAAAACCTGAAAATTGTATTTTAATTAAAAGCTAAACTACCTCTTTCTGGAGATGCTAATGAGCGGATACACTCCAAGGGAAACACAAGAACTTTGTCAGTCAAGAGGACAATACACATGTATTGCAAAAAGAGTAACACCAAAAGATAACACAGCTCACTTTCTTATTTTCAAGAGCAGGGTCTTTCCTTTTTTTTTTCCTTTTAAATTTCTCCTGTTCTTTTTTCTCCCTCGTGACCAAATAATCTTTAAAATCTAGCCACAAGTGGAAATTGTTTTCCAAAAATTTTGCAACTGTTACTTTGACTAAACCATTTAACACACTAGCGCTCAATTAGAGGAAATATATTTGGTAACACTAACCCTAATGCATCTGAAGAATCAAACCACCTCCTGTGTCAGACTTGGTTTTGTATCTTCAGCAACGCTGCCTGCCCTCAGACTGACAAATTACAAGCTAGACCCTAAGAAATGATAAGACTGTCTTAAAATCGTGAGGGGTGTG
This sequence comes from Chionis minor, assembly GCA_013398295.1. Lineage (NCBI taxonomy): Eukaryota > Metazoa > Chordata > Aves > Charadriiformes > Chionidae > Chionis > Chionis minor. The sequence goes on along the minus strand of VZSF01003940.1, from coordinate 660,793 downwards.
TGTATTTTGAGTCTTCCTGATGCCTTCTATTCCTGTCAGTCTTCTGAATCACATTTCCTGCAAGGGCTAAAAACATAAAAGCAGAAATTCATCTAATTCCATGACAACCATTGCAATCAAATCATGAGCGCTGACCATGATGCTTCATTTCCTGACTTCTGCAAACACTTTAAGCAACTAATCAAGTAACATACTAAAATACATCAAGTCGTCAGGTAGCAACAGTGAGTAACTTTGAAATATACTGGAGAAGGAACCCAATAATCCCAATAATCTTACCAACACACAAGCAAAGGCAATAGATTTTACAATGTTCCAGAGGCAGAAACAGAGAGTCAGTTTTTGAAAGAGACCTCACAAGAGAATACACAAATAAAATGTGATTATCTCCAAATCTGAAATAATTGTAAGGGGAAAAAACCCCACAACTTGTTTGGAATTATTCTACGGTTGATGTTCAGTGCGCAGTCTGATCCAAAATGTGACAAATCCACATGGTCTCAGCACATGCCGCATGACTTACTGTTCCTTGTCACCTTTGGCAAAACAAGGAAGTCTGAAACCTATAAATCAGCAGGAGATGCCATTCAGATGGATGAACCAAGGTGTCTCTTGGACTCACCTCACCGTTTTCTGGTTCTTGATGGGAATAAGGAGGTATTAGAACTCCTTAAGAGCCTGAATTCAGGAACCAGAAATCATCAAGATCATTACCCACACTTTTAACTTCTACCCCACCGCTATTTCTAACAGTTAGTTATTATGTATCAGAGCAGTAAATCTTCAGGCTCAGTAAATCCTTGCACTACTTAAATAAAGATGCGTTGGCACACTTTTGCTTAAACCTAATGAAAATTTTAGTATTAGTGAAAAATCACATTGGCTCAATCTGAGTGAGCAAAACACAAATAGCCCCTATGTGGAACACCTGCCTATCCCAAATAAATATTCTTCTGCCAAACCAGTTACCTGGATACTTTTGCTCTGGTTTCTGGTGGCTTCTAAGTCGCATCTCATTTAGTAAGAAAGATTATACAATGTACTGTAAGAATTCACAAAAACCCCAGAAGCTAGGCCTTATAAAAGGGGAGAATCATGTCAGATTTATTGTTCTTTGAAATTAATTACATTGTAAATTCTTTCCACTGAAACTGAGACGCTGCTATCCAGCAATTTACCTTCTTATATTACCTATTTTGAATTAATTTGAAACACTGCTATTACCAAGGATGCCTTCTACATCCTTAGCGTGCAAAAAATTTTGTCTTCCTAGCAAATGCATCTTCACACCAAAGTCCCTGTGAGTCATCACTGAGATGTGTACTGTGAGGTATTCATATCTAGTCTTCCCACCAGTGTTTCCATGTTTGTGTTTCCCATCTACTTGTTTATTGCCATTTTCTATGCAAAGTATCTTACACCTGGTTCTAGCCCAAATCCTTTAAAAAAGTCCTGCAAAGGACTTCAAATGCATCAACAGCACAGATATGGGAATCCAATGACAAGTGTTGCCATAACATACCCCTTTCTCTTTTTACCCCATTTTAAGCTGTTTCTAATCAGGCCCTTCTAAGGCACTTTTAAAACCACAAACAAATTTGTCCCATATCTCCAGAATCAGAAAAGAGAACAGCCTACACTTCAGCATTCTAAAAGGCAGTGCTCCCTGATGATCGACTGTGGTATCTTTTTCACTTATAAGAGTAAGCACTGGTGAACGATTTAGTTTACAATGATTTCAACCTACAGGGTTATTTGCTTTTAATAACATGGAAGCAAAATTCCATTTTTTGTACCAATGAGAGATTAAGAACCAGACTTTCAAAGAGTGGAAGTTAAACAACTACACAGTTTTGAAGAACCTGTTTGGTTCTCAATATTTAGGTCTCTGAAAAGCATTAAGATAGCTTCTTTATAATGGTTTGTACAATCTAAGTAACTCAGACAAAATATTTTGATTTGCATGACTCAAATAGTCCTTTGAATGTTTACTACCTAAATAAATTTTTTCAGCACCAACTTTGCCTATATAGAATGACTGTTATTAATGATTTAGTCCCTAGAAATAAATAATGAAGTTTCCTCTCACATTAATTGGCTAGACTAATGCAGTTTCCAAACTATGTTAAAGCAATGTGAAAACACATATCCATTTGCAAACAAATAACACAGGAGAAGGACAGTATAAATAACAACTAACACAGGAGGCCCACAAGATGTAAGGAAGCAGAACCTTTTGAAACAGTATATGCAGTTCTAGAAATATTCTGAAATGAGATTCAGTATTCTTATGCATCAGCACCCATAAGATACCACAATGAGATGACAACGAAGGGACTGTATTATTCTTACTGGAAATTCTTAATAGAAGCTGTATCATAGAAATATACCAGAGGGAAGATCGTCACGCAAAGACCTCGGGATCAACTGCCTGCTTCCTTTGCAAGCACAGGATTCTGAACTTGCCATTTCAACTCACTTGGGATAATCTGAAGCTCACTTGCTAGATGACACCAGACCCCTATATACTGATACGAGTTCTGCTTCTTAATCTTAAGTTCAGGTACTTCATTCTGATCTCCGTAATGTGAAGAGTGCCTTAATCTCTTATGAAGGCTTTTCCTAATATTAAACTAAGTGACGGTATCATGAATGCTTAGCAGCCTATTCTCCCTAAAGATGAAAATCCAAAGTAAGCCAACTTAATTAAGAATTAATTCCCTTTAAATCACAGCCTGAATTGTTCATTTCTGCTTCAGTCTCTGATCAATTATTTGTGGCATGAAATGATTTACTAGACACAAGGGCAAATTAATTTAGGTGACAAAAGTGATTCCGTCTCTCGTCGGAGATATTCCATCCTGTTTTTAAAAATTTCATGTATTAATAAGAAGTTTTGGCCTGCTTACAAGGCCCTATGTTATCACTTTGATATTTCTTCACACAGACCCACAATGCCATTTTCATTTTATTACAACCAACCCTCTTTTCAAGCTCGAAGGGACAATTGTCAAAACTGTGTTTTAAAAGAATGCATTAACTCCTTAGGAATTCTCTGGCAGTCTTCTGACTTCAGCTGCTGAAAAAGTGCCAGCTTCTTTCAAGCACTTCACGTCAAGACTGTGAATATAAATAAACTTCCAATTAATTAACATTGTTACTGCTCTTCAATGGGAAAACTCAACCCAAATGTTGATTATTTTTCTTATGGTGAATGGAAGATCAGGCTATTTAAACAGCTGAATACATAAAGGCGGCTACACAGTTATGCTAAAATATTTTACTTTCTGAATACTACTTTTTAAATGTCTTGATACGAGCTGGATCCAGCAAGAGATCATAACAGCTGCCAATATTTTACTTTTTTTTTAAAGCTTGTCGCAAACAAAAGGAAAGGCAGGTGAGCACTAAGAAATCAGTCTTTTTGATAAAAAGCAAATAATAAAACCAAAACAATTTTTTTCATGATCAACTATGAAGAGCGAGCAAATAGGATTAGTCTGCAAGCTGCTTTTAAAAGGAAATAATATTTTAATGTATTCTGGATATCAGTATAGCAGGATAGGAGATAGTAGACCTCAATCCAGACTTATGGAGGAGAAACAGTCCTTTAAGAGGATCTATGGCTTTACTCTTCAAATATTCTTTTGAATGCTGTACCATATTGCACAAATATCATCGATTACAAAGGCAACAAGATAGCTTTAGGAAACATTTCCATCTCTCTTCTTGATGCGGATTATCTGTTTATAAATTACAGGATGAGTAGCTGACATATTTTAACAAGTGATTCTTGTAAATCCCAAGGAATCCTTTTCCATATACTATTGGATGATGATTTTTAAATGCTCAAGAGAATTTTCATTTCAAATATATGTATCTTTTAATGAGTCCTAGGAAGCAGTGACACAAGTAGGATACTAGGCATGATGAAAAGAGGTTCAAAGAGCCACAGCTGCAAGAAAGCATGGCTAGAAAAACTAGAAAACATTAGAAATATGTAATAAAAGCTAGGGTTCTGCATCCATATTTAGGTAATCAATAAGTTTACCAAAATGTTGCCACATGATTTAGGAATACAAGTTGTACTGAAATTAACTGGTGTAGTGCATCAGTATTTTCCAGTCTGTGGTCCACAGCCTGATGTCCACAGATTGATTTTGGAGTCCCATTAAAGATTTTGCTTATAGAATTTAAGTGTATGTGTCAAGAGACTAAAACTTGCTACACAGAACTCTGCAAGCAAACTAAATGCTTTTAGGGATCTGCAATGACAATAGGTTACAAATTACTAAATTGGCCAATTGCTTACTCATCTCAGGTATTGGTGACCTGCATTTTTCCAGAACTAACATCACAACAGCACTTACACCATAAAGCTGAATTTTAGGCCAACCATTTAGACAGACATCTACTCTTGAGTTTCCACTGTTGTCCTGAGTTGAGGCCAAAAGAGTGTGTACAAACAAGTACTGTTCACAAAGGATGTTATTGCCAGAGAACAAACAGACAAAAATAGTATTAAAGTTTCATGTTTTTAACCACGTTTTGTCCTCATCACTGAATTAATGTTCTTCACTTCATCATGGGCACGTTTGCTTTATCTCCCTCCCCTCTGCAAAGATAAAAACCCCGTATTAATCGTTTAAGACAATTTCTTAAGAATAACACTTGAATAAAAGTGGAGGGTGAAATCCCTAATCCACTTAAGTAAATTATGATCTTTCCACTGACTGCAGGAGTTGCGGGGAGTGATCCTGATGCGCAGTGCCTCTGGTTTCACCAGGAATGTTTTACCAGGAACTCTGCTAGCATAGGAGGGGCAGTGCTAAAGCACTGGATTCAGCAAGTTCTGGATATTCACCCAAAAGCCCTAGACATGCAGTCCACTGTCTTAGAGAGAGTTTCCTCATAATTCATTCCAGAATTTCTAACATGGTTGAGATCTTAAAAATCATTGTACATAGTCCTATACCCCAAGAAAAATATCCAGGGAAGTCCCCAGAGAAGCCCCAAAATGAAACTCTATCTCAACAGGCAAGGCTGTATGGAGAAGATGCACCCGTCTGTGGTGCTGCATGGCACTTAAAGAGCAGAGTAAGTCTCAACACAGTTACACTGGTATTTTCCTTAAAATTATCCACCTTCCCAAGAGCACATGCCTTAAAAACCAAGGTGGTTGTAAGGTAGAAGGCCTTTTATTAGTCTGGACTCACAAATATGCCTGATGCATGCTCTTGAAAGGATTATGTTGATTTATCTAGGAAAAACCAACCGTGCCCTTCCCCTACCACCACCACACCTTCACGCTGTCTCTAAAGCATTTTGTTTAATTCCTGTCATGTGTCAGGGAAGAAACTGATTACCCCCAGAGATCACAAAAGGATTTCCCTCTGTCTGTTGTACAGCACGGAACACTGAAATACTTAGTTGCATGAGAAGGACCATTATCAGCAAATATTTTAACAAAGAATGACGGAGTTGTTATTTTTCACGAGTAATTCTTATACTTGTCCCATTGTCATCTGATTATGCCTGAGAAATGCCATTAGTCAATGGGACTTCTTGTGTGAATAAGGATAACTCTCATGAGAAGTTGAAGAATTAATTCCTGAATAGTTAATTTTCATTTACAATGCCAGCATTTCAAATGGCCTATTTACACAATTTTAATCTGAAAAAAATAGAAAATGTCACCTCAATGCTAATTCAACATTCCTGTAAATTAGGTACATTTTAAAAGCTAATGAAGCTGTCATTATCTTACTAAAATTTGGCATGGCAGTTATTTTGAAGTTATCATCATGATTTTGGAAATATTTTGCAATTAAATGACTAATCCATTTGTACTATTTGTAGGCTGTATGAAAACTTTTTTTGTTGTTGTGCCTATTAAGATGAATGATGGTACAATGTTTTATTACACATGTTCAATCACATTCAAAAACCTGGCTGCCTTCACTTCCCACATCAATATGGACTGTTTCACTCCTGGCCTAAGTGAAATCAGAAACAAAATTTCAGTTGATTTCATTGGAAGCAAGTCTAAATAATGAATTCATGCTGATGATAATAAGGATAAAGAATTATATTAACACCACCTTTTCCCATAATTTACTGGTATATATGAACAAAATAATCACAAAGAAATTTTAAGTCTAGATTTAGCTAGGCAAACATAGGTCAGGCTTTAACTAGTATAAAGAACTTATTCAGCAGGATTTGCAATGCAGCTTCTCACCCTGCCCCAACAATTACAACAGGGGAAACACCAACTCTGTCGTGTAGCAGCTGCCCTCCATGCTGGGGGTGTGGGGAGTTATTTCCACCCCCTCTCCCTTTTTTGTACCTGCAGACTTTTTGCTCTCTTTCTGTACGTGAATGTGGCTCAGGCAAAGAGAGTTGACTCATTCAGATCCTATCTATGTAAGCCTTGAGAGTACGGAAAAGCACAAACTAAAAAGAAAGCGAGACAAACCTAGCTCCTCCTCCCACAAAGTGAAGCTTATAAAGACTTGGGCGTACATCATATATTTATAATTCTGTGCATAGCTAGATATCGCTATCTAGGATAGCGAGACAGAAAAAAACCTACAGTTTAATATAAATTAGATTACTGGGAAAAGAGGAAGAGGGAGGGAATTTCTTTTATATGATGGCCATTTAATCTATGGCTGCGGCTAATACAGATAATGTTAGGCTCTGCTATATCAAGACATTAAGTCATATTCCCATCCTGTTTCCAACAAGGTAAATCAGCAGTAACTGTAAAGTTGAGTCCTACCAGTGTTGTGAATTACAACAAAATTTCTCCCGCTGGGATTTTACACACAAATTCATTTTGCCGGAAACAAATTTGGGAAAATAATGTATTCCTCTCACAGTCAAGTGATGGATGAGACAGCCCCAAAGGATGCTCCGGCTCTGTCGTGGTGCTGCTGCGCTGTTTGTTTTCAGATTTAGGCAGCTTCTTAGCAGAGACCTATGAGTGTCATTTGCTGCTACCAACACAGACAGCTGGAAATGTCCCCTGAATAATGGAGAGCTTTCAGTCACCAGGAAGAGTGAAGCAGCAATTCAAGATTAATGTGCAAGTAAGTGAGAAAAAGGCCTGCAATCAATCAGATGCTTCAGTAATTCCTAAACACTTTTTCTTTAATTCTGCTTTCCTCAAGAATATGCAGATGAAACTTTAGAAAGACACTTAATATTTTTTCTTTGTAATGAAGATAAAAATTCCACTGCTAAAATGGGAGACAGACTTGTAAGGAAAATTAAAATGCAACTTTAAGGTGTGGTACTATCAGCTACCTGTTATGTCACCATCTATTTATTAGCACAGTAGCTGCCACTGATCAAACTGAAGAAGAAAACAGAGCCAAAAAAAGTTTGGTGATTTCATCACTCATTTCATACTTTGACAAGAACTCATCTAAACCACTGTCCAGTAATTGCATCTACAGCAGGACTATATGGAGTCTTACGTGAATAGCACTAGATTAGAAAACTAGTAGAAGTATTTCGCAGGCTTCATTAAGCTTAAACAAGATACAAGCTAGTGCACTAAAAAGACAACATATTATTTCACAAAAAGAGGCTGAAGAATTGGAAATTGTCTACTAAACAGTAGAAAAACTTAACTGAAAATATGACCTTGCAAAATTAAGTGGGCCACGCTAAACTGATGCAAGTCAATTCCAACGTTCACACAAACGTCACAGTAAAAATGGTGTTGGTTATCCAATTAACCACTAGCAAAGTGACAGAACTATGAGAGAATCCCTGAGACAAAAACCACAAAAAGACAATTGCTGATTGCTTATTTGCCTTCGAAGATTTCAATACAACCTGCCAGAACATCTAACAAACCGCATGGTTTTCCGTCGTTGCCCCTGGAATACAGTCCAAGCTAATCTGCAGTAACACAGTTAGGGCACTCTTCTGGCATGATGTGAGCTGTGGACAAGATGCAACTTTTGAAAAATTGCACTGGGAAAGGACAGAAACTTTGGACTCCCCAGATCATGTGAGTATTACATGATGAAGCTACGGAATAATAAAATAAAGGACCTTTCTATCCCCTTTACGTTGTTTCTGAGTAAAATAAAACAGTGCTCTGTGCAGAATGTACCAGTTTAGATGGCAGAAGACCACGCAAATGCTACCCTGAAAGTCCATCCAAGTCACACTGTGCGTCAGTCTGTGTCTCGGCTCCTCCTGTATAAAGGGGTTGACCTTTCCCTGCCTCTGATTTGTTGTGCATGTAAAGGCAGTGAAGTCTGTAAGGAACTCACGTAGTATCTTAATGGCATCATCTAAGCCCTACTGATCATCGTGGGGCTGGTCCGGTGACAGCCGTGGTGAGCCCAGCTCCTGTGGAGTCCCCAGCCAACCAGTGACCTGGGGGACTTACACAGACGTACCAAGGGACCTTACACACGTTCTGCCTTTCCTGGAGAAAGTGCAATCCCCTGATCTATACCTCTAATTGATTTTTCTCTGACAGGACACAAATGAAATTAATGGACTCAAGTAATTTCCCGCCCTACTATATTGGACTGTCCTACATAATTACTCTGAATAACCTTTATTTTAAATGCACCAGGTAATTTATGAAAAGTCCTCCTGTATATCCTTAAAGGTATTCAGGTGCTGCTGAGAGAAGCTTCCCTTCTTAAATGATGGCAACATAAATAATTTTTTTCTGTCTTCTCAGAGGATCCTTCTTGCTATAGTAAAACAGACATAAATCTGCAATGCTGACTCATCTCTATGGCTTCTATTAATTCAAATTTTATATGCATGCATGAATGGTCGTATATTACAATAAAGTCTTTAGCAGTAAATACCATCTTATTAAAAATAAAAAAATAATTAGAACTGGGCTTATACCTATGATTGGGAGAAAAATATTAATTTGTCAGGTTAATATCCATTTACCCAGGAGCCTTAAACTACTTTTGTAACTACTGTTCTGCGTTTTGCGGCGTCATACATACCTCTAGACATTGCTGGATAAAATACTGTAGAATGTTCACTTGGCAAATGAGTCAGCCTGTGCTAGGACCTGGAAACAGTGATCAACCTAATTACATACACACTGGTTTGTCTCTTAGCGACTTGTGGTCTTACATCAAACCTCCCCTTCACACTCATCGGTGCTTTTGGAAAGACTCCAACCAGCTTCCACTTATCAGAGAAAGCAGTCCATAGCACGCCAGTTGACAGAACCAACAATGCTTTGCCACTAACAGCACATCATAATCTGCAGGAAGAAAAAGACTGCTAATTTTCCCATCAGAAACACAATGATAGAGTCTCACTCTGAAACACCTCTGTCTGTCATCTCAAAATGCAAAACCAAAACCAACTTAGCAAACGATTAAATGAAGGGCAAAGAGAGAAATGTTTACTCAGGTAGGCACTAGCTATCTTCCACAATGCCAGACATTTCTCTTACCATTTGTTCAATGGTTTAATAAACATTATTAGCTGAATTGGACTTCCGTAATATTCTGGATTTGTGGCTTCATTGAAAGAGTTGGGCCTTGGGAGGATGACTGCATTTACTGAACAGAAAGGCAAGTTGTGATCTGAACTGAATCTATGTTCAATCAGCTAATGATATCCCGATCCTCAAAATAAAGAAGAAATTGGTACATTATTGGTGAGGGGAGGTTTTAATTAAAATCTTTTTATAATAAATTCTTGGTCTCATTCAAGCTTTACACAATTTGTAGATCTGATCATCTGTAAATTAAACCCTTAGCACTTGAAGTATGCCTGAACTAGTTTTTTAAATTGTTTCTTCCCCTCAGTTCCCCCTGATACTTATGATACGCTTCCATCTTCCATTCTTCCAACTAAGGAATAACTCTAGCTTCCAAAGCACTTATCAGTTCTTTTGAGTCTATCATTCAAGACTACTCAAATTCAGACTTCTGCAACTAATCTTAACAAGCTCCCACTTTGCTTTTAAACCATAAAAAAAATCACTATTTTTTTCATGGAGTAGCATGTTTGCTCAGTCAAAACTGACTAGGTTACTCAAGTAACTTGAGTTACTGTCATGCTTATTTCACTTCCCACTCTGGAGGTATGCTTCTGGAGTAGGGTTAATGCTTTAAGCTTTGCTATATTAACTTCAAGATATATTTACTCATAGAAAATTCCATTTGTCTTATTTCTACTGACATTTCTGAACTCTGTTCTCAGAAAGATGTCTATGAAAACTATGAATCTCTAAAGGCAAATTCACTTCAACATGTGACAATGTCTAATTTACCAGTGGGGGGGAAAAAAAATCTTATTTTAAAGTACCATTTATATATTCCTTAATTCTATTATATTATAAATGATTACATATAGCAGGTATATAACAAACATATTTGTAGAAACATGCAAAATAAACAATAGGTGACATATTTAAGGACTGACATCAAACATTCCCTTCCCTCCCAGCATATTTCCCATTTATAGAAGAAAGACCAGTAGAATATAGACATGGCCGTTGATATCTATGTAAGTCTTAAATAGACATAAGCACCTGAAAGGTTGTGGATTGCATTTAGTGAAGTAATGGGTTCCTACTAGCTTCTGCTTCTAGCCAAATTTTCAGTCCTTTCAACAACACTCAGCTGGATCACATCAAGAAAACATTAGAAAGGGATGAGAAGGTTACCTGGGTTGGCTCTTGACAAGAAGGGGGAACAGAAAAAAAAGATTCCACACAGAAAATTTACTTTTATCTTTCACCTCCCCCTACTGAGCATAGTCCTATTGAATTGCTTCGTAGCACACGCATTTTGTCAGGACCAGGACCAGCCTAGCAATAATAGGGACAGCTGCTGAAATTCTGCTTTAAAAATAAGAGTAAAAATGAAAATGCTAGCAAATACTATTGAAAAATGCATCTTCTTTGCTTTCAAAGAGGATGAATAGAATGTTATAAATACACAATATTTATATTCAGTGGATCATAAGTATTATGCTAGTATCCAGGAAAAATACATAGTAACTTATTTCCAAAGAACAGATACAATTATTCCATTCCTTGTGCATTTTTAAATAATCTGAACATAGATAAGGGTATCAATATTCATAGATAAAGAGATGGAGAAAGCTAGAGAGAGGAAGGTAGATATAAAATGTGATAGATGGAAAATGTGCAAATCTGAAACAAAAGCAGATAATGGAAACCGATTTTCCCTCTTACACAACACATTGTGAAATCTTCCAAGAAATCATACACAGATTATCATTCAGCAAATTACTGATAACAAATGACTGAAAACCTAGGGACAGGTTGTCATGGTCAACTCCACAGGGAAGCAGAAAAAGAGACAGAAGCAAAAGAGGGATAAAGAAGGAGTTTTTCCTGTCCTAGTAAAAATCAGTCACAACAGGAGGGGCAGCACCGGGCAGAAAGCAATCTGCAATATATTGAAGATGTACTTGTGGTTTATCATCCCTATTTCAAAGATCTTTTTTCTTTTATCTCAATCTGATGTACGTATCTCAAGGAAGCATATATTTAGCTGTTGCCTTTACAACAGGAGGGATTAACGCAGCTGTCACGACACCTTCTGAGGAGCAGATGCTGTCCAGCAGCAGCTCTGTGCAAAAGGAAATTCCCAGAGTTTTAAAGTGTTTGGGGCACGACTGGCTGGAAGGGTTACCTTTCCCTGTGGCTAGATGTCCACACAGGAAAAACAGAGAAAATAATTCACTTAAGAACAGCTATTGCTTGGAGAGTCTCCCGTGGAGGTACACTCGGCAAAGCAGAAGCTGTGAGTAAAAATTAGCTCCAGGGTCCCTGGGAGCACTCAGCCTCCAGTGTTTCCAACCCATTTGTCCCTTCCAGAAGCGAGGACAATTTTAGGAAGTTTGTGTGACAAAAGCCTGCAAGGGGACTCCTGTCTTCTTTCATTTCTCCATTACTTCTTTCAGCCCTGCCAGTTTTTCCCCATCTGTAATAGCAGAAAAGAAGGGTAATATGTTTTCTGGGCAATATTTCAGTTTCTCCGTTATACTATCCAATAATCTTTGCATTTCTGAATGAAGAAAAATCAGGAGCAGACTATGCAAGCTTTGTGTCCTCTTTTCATCTGCATCTGCAAACGCTTTACTTGTCAGGTTAGGAAAACAGCTTGTGCTCCAGCAGCTTTCTCACCAAGGCTGCTGTCCTGTTGCCAAAGCTCATGACTTTAGGGCCAGACACAGCCCCAAAGACACCAAATCATTGGCTCTCAGCCAGTTCTGTGTCCTGCTCTCATGTAGAGTCACCTCGTTTTGGCTACTGGAGCCGGACTGGGTCAGTGAAGAATTAATTTGGAAAGAGACTCAAGACACGCACAAGGCAGAAGACATTATGGAGCAATTTTGTTCGCTGCTTTATTTAACTGCACACAGGCATGCAAGAACTGGCACGGTACTGTCGTTTTCAGAGAAGTCTCTTCAGCATTTTTTGCCCTTTGATCCAATTCATCCCCTTGAAGCTCAAAACCTGCCTTCTGTTGTCTGAGAAAAGGTCAGTCTGGTCCATAACCCACCTGGTCAGGCTTCCTGCTGTGAAGAGGACCTTGCTGGGGTAGACAGGAAAGAGCCTCTGAGCCTCTTTCCATTGCACTGAACTTTAGGCTGGGCTGCATGAACTGACCCAAGCGTAACTCAAGAGCAGCCTCAAAGATGCTCTTCATCTCAGGCAGTTACGGAAAACGTCCAGACAGTGGTCTGGATTTTCATAAATAAATAAATAAACACAAAATGCTTTTCACACAGAAATTAACTAACGTTAATTAAGACGAACGTGTCTCAGGACATACCAGCCAGTCCTGGCTTTGATTTCTATGTGGTGACAGCAGGAAGTTACAGATTTCTATTTAACATTTCTTAGTTTTGAAGTACGTTTCCACTGTTTTCTCCCAAGACCTGATTTCACAAGCTGAAACTGGCTCACTTATTTCCCACTCCCTATATTATGGCAGACAGCCCATATTGCCAGTAGGAAATGCTCCGAGGACTCTGTTGTGCTCCTCTCTATACAAAGAAACTACATTCATCAGTCTTTTCATCATGCCTTTCCCAACACTGTAACCACAGCACTGAAGATTAATAGGGTTGCGCAGGTGTCACTGATGGCATAATCTGAAGACAACCGCATAGAGATGTGTTGGAGGCATAATAAAGCCTGCAGAGACTCTATTACCAGCAATGAGACATGAAATGGAAAGAACCCAGGTTGACTGTCAAGACCCTGGGGTGAATGCACCAAGCAGGCTGCCACAGGAAAAAAAATGAAAGAAAGAAAACAAAGAAAGTAAAGAAAACCATATTTGTACTTGCAAGCTAAGCAAGTCTGAAGTGGAAATCAGTGAGCTGTATCAAACAAGGAACCCTCCCGAGTCCCCTGCCCCTCTGCCTCCTCCAGGAGAGTGCTGCACTTCTGGCTTTCCTAAGACTGTAAATGCCTAAATGAGCCTACAGAGCTCATTTGGAACCACAGTCTGCATTTGGGATGATGTTCTGCCTATTCGATATGGTGTAACCCTCAGTCCCTGTGACTGGAGGATTCCACTTCATAAACGTGAAGACCAAGTTTGGAAGTTTTGTGTATATATATTTTACAAGCTGCCATATTCTTTTCCATTTAAACAATTAAATAAAAAAGAATTGTATAATATTTTTGAGTGGTGAACATTCTGCAGCTAATGTGTCTGGCTCATGTGCCCTGGGCAAAGCCAAATTTTGCATCACTGAATATTAACTGATTTTCCGTAAAACAATTTCCTTACGGTCCAACTCTGCATAGCAGTTTTAAACAACCTATTGTAAAGACTACTCTACTTCCTGGCCTTTCATTTTCTCCAGAAATTAAACACAGCAGTGTATTTAATGTTTATTATGAAAGAAATTTAACTTGTTCAGATACAAAAATATTTTGAGCCCTGCTGTTATATGTATAATGGTATAATAGATAGCCGAAATTCAGACAGTAAATGTAATGCCATAATACATAAAAATACATATTTAATTGTGAGAAACATGCCTACTCTTCAGATGTAACTTTGATTTAATATCTGTTTTGGCACTGTACGTTACTGAGCTGGATTTTCATGCAGTTACCAATAGCTGTGGTAGCTGAATACTCAAACTACTGACGCCTTCCCTGTGTAACAGCACAGGCAAGAACACACTGGCTTTTGTTTACTAATTTAGGTAGATACAGACAGATTCAGCAAGTGTAACAACACTACGTACAGCAGCAGTGCGGCTCCAACAGTGATCCCCATGTTCCTGGACAGAGGTTTCTACTGAAGATGCCTGCAACATGACTACCATTTTACAATAACTCTGCAACCTCCTCTTAGGTAACCGTAATGCCACAGTGAATTTGCTCATTATTTATTTGAAAACAATTGCAACACAGGCAATTAGGAACATACACGTGCATAAAACCAGACAGTAATTTTACCCAGACAGCCTGCTGATGCAGTAGGTCTAAACAAGCTACGCTTGTAGACATACACTCTGACACAGGCTCTTGAGGATGTGTTCTCCTTCCACCTCCCTAAACCAGATGGCCTGAGGAAATACCATTCCTTTTCCAAGGACAAGGTCAAAACAAAGCAAGGCGATTCACTCGATCACAGGATGCAGATATCACAGCTAGCTTTTAAGCACCCTTCCACTACACAGAATCTGAAGAATGGAATTGTCACAGTGATTCCCTGCACAGTGCAACAGAAAAACTGGCAATGCTCTCAGAAGATCTCTATCATTAGGCCCTGCAGGGAGTAACACAGAGCTGAAGTCTTTAACTGTGACCCTTAACTGTGCTTGAACATGAGACAAATACTGACAGACCCGGCGCGCTGAGCACCAAAATACATCTGGTCAGGCCCCAAAACAGACTTTCAAAAATTGTGAAGCTTTTATTCCATAGTCTCTGTAGCAGCAAAGAGGTTTTGAGAGGTCGTGAATTAAATACTACTGAGTTATTTTGACAGATCTCACTGCAATCTTTTTCAATTACCTTTCTCTTGTGGATCTTGCCTGAATTCTTGTGTCTTTTGGCCTGGTAGCATCTCCTCCTCGGGGTTTGCCATCTGTAAAACGAAAGGCATTGTCAGTTGATGGTGCTGCTGTTGCCATAAAAAGCGCTGTGTGTTAGCTACATGTGCACGCCAAGTAAGAATAGGATGGATCCAAGCCTTGCTTCCCTGTGATGAACTTAGACAAAACTCATCAGTGTGCTGAACGGAAGCAAAATTCTGCTTACCTAGGGAGATAAAATCAGAAACCCCTCAGGCTAGAAATTTCAGAAGGACTTCAACCTAACCTAAAGGAATATTAAGCAATTGTTTGAGTGAAGTCCAGAAGGTTTGGATCTGGAACCCCGTTCCAAACGCATTTGTGGGGTTAAGCACAGGTGTTCAATACTGTCTGGAGTTCTTAACAGTTTACATGTTGCCAACCCAGTAATTTCTCAGAGCAGGCTGACATGTTGGTCCATCTCATGGAGAATCTGCCCCTTCTGCCAGGGCTCCACAAAGCCTCCTGCTGTGCTTTTCCTTTCCAGCCTCAGTCAGTGAGCGGCTGACAGCACTAAGGACCGTAGACACACTTGCTTCTTTTCCATCCCCTGCAGGGACAAGCTCCGGGGAACATTCCTCTGTTCAGACAAGCAGAAGTAAGACGTTTCCCACATTTCCACTAGGGAGACGCCAGCTGGTGCCAGAGACCAGGGGACCCTCCAGCCCAGCCAGGGGGACCGGCTGCCTGTCTTTGAACCTGTTTGCCACCAAGCAGTCTGCCTTCCCTCACCCCACCTCTGCTGGTTATTTTTTAAAACACTGCCCTTTTGTTAGTTTTAAAAGCATACCCTGTATTTGCCATAAGAAAAAGGATCTGACACCAAACAAACTAGTCTGCAGCTACGGAGTTAGTATATTAAAATATCAATGGAGTATCACTCCAGCAGTGTTTGAACTTCAAAAACAGAATTGCAGAATAACCTCATATCTGATTCTCAGGTGAGTTAACAGATACATCTCTGGTAAAAATTGTATCTCTATTAGCTATTAAAATTTTCACCAGCTCAAGATGTATCTTCAATACATTCACATCTACTCTAGCTTAGTTGATTGAACTTTTAGTACAGAAAATGAGTAATAAGGATTTAAACTATATGGTTTTCAAACTGGAAAAATAATTAACTTAGTTATCTGACTAGTTTTCACTTTGAACTATACAACATTGCAATATTTAATTTATTACTACAACAATCAGTACTTCGTACTGCAGATAAAGTAAGTGTGGATAACCAATTTGAATTTCTTTGTATTTTCATTCTTTCAGTAGATTAACATAACTGTATAAATTGATACAGTTCATACTTCTTTGACCAATCTTTAAGATCGGGGGAAGGGAGGTGGCTATTTATAACGTAAATGTGGAGGGGAAAAAAAACTTTCATAGATTAGGATCTCTTCACAGATCCTGACCTGACTTGTACAGTTGCTGAAATTAGGTCTTTATAGACTAAGAATATTGTGATTGTAAAAGGAACTTTTGAGAAGATACCAAAACTCAAGCACATATATCAAAAAGAATGAACCATGTATTTCTCTCAGAATGGAATTCATTGGCCATTTGTATTAAAATGCAATCTGGTAAAATACATACAGGACAGGGAGATGACATCTACAATAATTATTGAAAAACCTCACTGAAATAAGCAGATTTTAATATTGGAGCAGCACATTTCTAATTCGATATTACTTTCTTAATATCCTTGACTAAATATTACAGACTGTAATTTAGACATCCTCAAATATTTGCTTGTAATACGAACAACAGACTACGTACATTGAGAAACTGAATCAGTTCAAGCTATTTTTGATTAAAAACACAACTGTTAACTTAGCATTTCCCATAGCTGCAAAGCAGATGTTTTAAATAAGGTAATTTAAGTAAGTATGAGAAGAAACATTTTGGCAATGGGAACTTTGTAAATGCTGCTGGTAGGTACCACTATGCATACATTTCCAAGCTAGGCAACAATGAACGCACTGCCAAACGCTGTATCATACAAAGTGAAGGAGCCCCATGGTCCATCTTGTCTCTGTGATGAATGCATGTATGTGCAGAAACAAAGAAGTAAGAGCCAACAACCCCAGAGCAGTATTCATTCAACATTAAAGCACAATTCTACTCTAAATGGAAAGCCTTTTTATTTAACTGAGCTACTACCTGTGTACATTCATAGACATGGTTGATTTCCCCAGTAACTAAAATAAATGGTTATTCATTTTAAGTCCTGCTAGCACTGCAAACCTAATAGAGATCTAGAAAAGTGAGCTGGTTTCAATTTTGGCTTACCAGCGTTGGCATAAACTGAGCTCTCACTGCAAAATCTTCATGACTGATGAGGCATAAACCAGAAAAGGCATAGCTTTGGCTTTCAGACTACAGACAAAGCTTCCAAAGATTTGCTAACATCTATTCTTCTCTTTTCTTTTGTTTCTGGAAATTAAACATATTTAATACAAAGTCACTGTGAGCGAGATACATGCAAGCACATACCATTCTTATACCATATAAAGGCAGAATGACTGAGATGAAGCACTGAAACACAAAAATAGCAATTCTAGAATTAAGACTACTCTCTCCACTGATATAGTCCCTTCTTGCACACTATATATTTTAGCAAGTGCTCTCCACCCGCTGATTACTGATGGTATTTCTGACATGACATGAACTACCAAAGCTTGGTTTCACAATTCTGCTCTCTCTCTGCTACCTCTGATGGCATTTTTAGGATTTAATTGACTTAAAAATGGCTAGGTTCCATACCTTCTGCGTGTTACTGAAAATGTGAAAAAAGGTTCCGCTAAAAATAGCACTCATGGAGAAACTAGGATTAAAGAGATACCAGGCAAAATAAGGAAATTCTGCCTCCACTGAACTCAGAAGCATAATTCTTATCAACTTTATGAAGCCAGGATTTCATCCCTTTTCTTAATGCCACTGTAGCAATTTCTTAGCTGGCTTATGAGTATGGAAACCCAACATTTCCTTCACATTTTACAGCGAGGACTGGTAGCACTTGGCATTCTTTGGACATTAGATATAATCTCACATTCTTCCAGGCTGAAGAGTTGAAGAAAACCTAACAGCACTCCTTTATTTGTTATTTCTTCTTAGTTGTGTTACCTTGATAATATTGCATTGCACTGAATTTATGCAACAGATTAAGGAGATATTTTCAGCCGGGAAGAAAATGAACAACTTTCAAGTTGGTGACAAGCTGAAGAACTCTTGAGAAACTTGACCTCAAATGTTATATATTACATGTTAAATCAGCTGCAACAGTATTTTTGTTAGGAAACTAACATATACGTTAGGAAAAGGCATATTGACAATCATTGTTGAGGTATAATACAGCTGAAGTAATCCAGCGTTCGTAAGCATCACCTGTTGAACAAAAGTGGCAGGCAGAGAAGCCCTCCTTAGCACGCTGCACTGTAACAGCACAGGGTAATTCAACAGCAAGAAAACAGAAGTTAGATAAAAACTTCCTCTATGAGACTGAAAAAATACAATAGCTCTAGCAGTCTCGAGTTTTCCAAGTCAGTAAACAAGAATATTTCAGACTGTATGAGAAGCACTAAGGCTAAGTTATTGAGCGATGCATACACAATCTGCTCTATCTTCTCCATTATGACAACCGCAGGACCCTTTCTCCTGTGCAGCCCTCCTCTTTGTACCCTGGTTTATCCATGGATGGGCAGATTAGAGACACTGTCCCCAGCCATGCCTGGGGCCAACTGCAGCTGCCACTGTAGCTCGTAGCTTCTACTACTGTTTGATTCAAGACAAAACATCAAAAGAGAAAACTGACTTCGGTACACATATGGTAGAACGGAGATCTAGGCAGCACGTGTTGGCGTGTTCATGGTAGCAGGGTCCTTCTGGCACACCTAAGTAAGAGCTCCCAGGGCGATGCAGGATTTGTGCTCTCGTATTCTGCATGTCAAGAGAGCCTGTATTCACATCCACTTTTTTCCAGGTAGACTTATTGAGCATCACAGCAACGCCTGAATTCTTGTCCTGTACCAGTTAGTAGAGAAGGAGTCCTCATCCCTGTTGGCATACAAACCTGTGCCAGATAGCACTGAAATTACTTTTTGGGTTTTGTTGGTTTGTTTTTGTTGGTTTTTTTCCCTATGAAGACATCCCCCAGCGAACATTTCCTTAGGTAAATACAATTGGCATGGCATAGTAATTAGGTGCTGTATGCAGCTAGCAGTTAAAACATGTAAAACTGAGTGAAGTGAAATTGACTGCAATGACATAGTTCAAGATAAATCTAATAGATGCTTTCTGCAGTCTGAGGTGAAGCATGTAAAAATTTTAATATCAAGTTGTTTAAAATATGTATTCTATGCTACTTTAACTCAAGCTACAGTAGTGGTTTGATAAATTTCCTATTTCTACCTGGCACATAGCAAATGATCTCCTACACCTCCGTGTGTTGCCCTGTATAATTAACAGGACTTTACTCCATGTATCCTGCAACATTTTCGTGCTGGAAAACCTGGACTTATAAAGTTAGTATCTTCAAAATTTTTGATGTACTCTGCAGCCAGACCATAACATGTGGCATATTTGAAGTCCTAAAATTCACAGCTTTAAAATTTCTCTGAATGTAATAATTAGATGCCTGCTACAATGTTTTGCACATGAATTACTTTTAAACCACTGTGAGATTCAAACAAGAATCTGAAAGAGAAAAAAAGGTAGTAACTCTTATGAGTAATTTAGGCATGTCAGAAATATAAATTGTTGCCTTTTTTCTTTTTAGATTTGTGACATAAGAATGGATTACATCTGCACTATTTTGTACTTTGTTTATGATTTTTGTAATTCAAATGAAGAGAGAGCAAGAAAGAATGAAAATCAATTCTTACTGTTCAATGTAAACTATTTGCATGATAGTCTTAAAAAGGTAGTTAATAGAAAAAATATATTTTAAAAGTGAAATTCTAATAATGAGAATTGGAACCTTAATGGAAAAATCATATAAAATTAACTAATGTATACGTAGTTCTGGTACAATTATTTAATTTTCCATGCTGCAGTATCTGAGAGCAACTAAAATATGATGACCTTGAAGTTCTCAAAATAATGACTAGGATTTCTACCTTTCTTCTCCATTGTTACAGTCAGTGTCATTACAATTAATTTACCTGGTGCCATTTTCCAGTCTAGTTATAATTCTTGTCAGTTCTAGTTATAATTCTTGTCACAGAAATGAAGAATTTGAAACCTTTTATGGATCATTTTTAACATTCTGCATTTGGTTTCGTTGGTAATTCCACCTCCACATTCATCTACAGGCACAGTCTCATGAATACATATGTAAAGGTTCACTGAGCCAACCAAATGAAATATGGAATATTAACACGATGAAACTTCTTTCTCCTTGCTGAATGGCATGTTACTACATATCACTAGTAGACATACCAATTCTTATAAATTATGCTGTGACATGCATAAGAAAGAAGATGGAAAACTGCAGAAAATAAAACAAAATAAAAAAATCATCAGTGCTGTTAAAGTAATGTTAAGAGTCAATCTTAGACGCCTACAAGTGCGATTAAACCGTGATGTGTACGTGTATCTCACTAGCCATGCAAGAGATTACCTCCATGCTCTATATTCTAACAGCAGAATGATGTACTCAAGCTAACTTTGCATCCCAAAATGGCACAGGGTCTGAAGTCCATGAATTCTAGAGATAATCACGATGTTTGCGTATTGCTTTACATACCCCAAGTTTTAGGTTTGAGTCTCACAATGAGCCCAGTTAGCCAGCAGCACTAAGAAACATTCCTGTGGAACATTCCTCAGTGACTTACGGATAATCTGCCAGCATCTCAGCATTGGTGCTGGGTAGTTAGTACAGAATCAGGTCTTGTATTCTTACAGCATTTGGGAAGCCTTGCACCTGAAAATGACAGGTATCAGCACCATTGTTTTCTTGTTAGGTTTGTCAACATACTTGAGAAATTTAGATCCTTGATGAAAATCAGTAAAAAGATCAATAAATTAAGGACTCGTTCACCCTATATAGCACAGAGGTCCTAGATACTGTTCCCATTCTGCCATCTACCCAACTGGTACAACACAGAGCAGAATGAACATATTGTATTTCTCAGATCAGACTAGAAGGCATTTATTATCTTAAATGCTGGGATGTACTGCTGTGAAAATACCATTTCCAGCTCTGCAAGGAATTCAGATGATGATGGATCAAAACTATGACCCCCGTTTTATCATATAGTATGGTCTCACTCGTAATTCCACCATAAAACCATCACTGCGTGAATTCTGCCGTATGGACAAAGGTCAGCAAACTCACCATATTAGTCACAGAGACTGTTAAGATTTCTTGAAGTGACTTTTCCTTCAAGTATTACGAAGTTTCAAAAATACATGCAGCACAAAGGAAGTGCTCAAAAGCATGAGGATTTTGCATGCTTCATTCAGCCGCAGAAGCCATACTGCCCTGGCAGGGATGCCCAAAGAGGGACTGGAGACTGCTCCTCCTCATACCAGCCTGCAGCCTTGCTCCTGCTTGCAGCCCGTCTCGTGAGTGCTCCTGGTGGCAGCAGTCACAACCCAGCAGGCGGGAGGGAGCACCCTGTGCACCCTCGCCACCTCACAAAGCTTGGAAATGGCTGTCAACACGGCAGGGACTAGCAGGAGAAGGCTCAGCCTTTTACATTGCCAGTGAATTTGCACAAGAACTATATCCTAAACTTCTCCTTGCAAAGTCTCTTGGAAGACAGGGGTGCCCTGTGTCCCTTTTTTTTCTTGTGATGTGTAAGGTCTAATTCTCTTGAACTACAGAAGTAAGAATAGACTGCAATGGAATATCACAAGCAAGTTCCCATCCCTTTCCCTCCAACAGGCATTAATTAGGTACGAAACATAAGCAGTGAAACACTGAGAAATGCAAATTGTAGGCAGACTGTGCTACCCGGGTGCATCTGCTCTAAATACAAATTTAAATGCCCGAGGACAAACACTCTTAAGAGGACTTCTGCTTAACTCTCCCCACAGAGTGGCCAATGCTCAGGTAAATGGGCAGCCAGTCAGCAGTTAGTTTTGTTCCCTTTGTTTAATGTGTGGCCTCAGGCTCCCTTTACTAAGCATTATTCTGCTCTGAATATAGACTCTAAATGTCAGGAGTGATTCATGTACGCTTACTCATTTAAACAAACAAGGAATTGCATATTGACATAGGGGAAAAAACCCACACAAGTGTCCCTCATAATTCTAGCTCCTGAGTTTTAAAATGGGAATCTTCACTGTCAACTCAGTTGCTCCAGGAGATTTTCTCCTATTTTAGTATAACAAAGAAGTCACCTATGTCTTTTGTCAGTAACAGAGGGACTTTTTTAAACTTATTTTCTGCTTCATCAATAACTCTAGTATAAGGGATCTATGCCACTGCATAATACTTCCCAACATGCATGTGGGTCCTAAAACCCCCACAATTCTGCCATTCCAAAACTTCATAGACTTGTTTCAGTGTTTTCCTACCATCCCTCTTTACAGTGGTGCAAAATGAAATGACACAGAGCATGTAAGAATTCAATCAAACAAAAAGGAGTAATTTGTATCACAAACTAGATTTAACAGATGTTTGTGAATGTTTCAATGTTTTTATTTTTCTGTTTGAAATGCTCTCGTTTCTATGTCCAATTTGAGATGTAGCTTCAGTGCTATCAAGAGTCAGAGGAGCACTTCCAGTATCTGCTGCATTATGAACTTTTATTTTGTATGTATGCAGATCCATCCATCCAGTCATCTACACAACTAATGTAACTAATGTTTGCCATTTTTCATTCTATCAGAGATTCATGACTTATTCAAAGCTATTTTACAAAAATATTTTCTACTTGTACTCCTACTAGACTGATAACTGCAGAAGGTAAACAAAACAATATTAATTTAACTTTTTTTCTAGCAGAAATAACATATTTTGTTGGACTGCTAAGAAAAAAATACTGATATATGAGATTCATACGTTATTCTATTTTTCTTCTTGGCAAGGACAGAACAGAGAATCATTGGCTGGGAAGTTTACCTTGCTTTTCCATTTCTACATATTATCTTTGTAGTTTAAACAATAGTGTAGTGTTAAAAAAAACACAGCAGATTAGCTGTGGTAGGTAGTATTGGATCTGGCTGCTATCCATTTTCAAGAAGTGCCATCAACATGACTGAATTTGGACCTAGTTTGGGAAGAAGGCAGGGTATTTCTAAAAGTATCGTTTTTCAACTTGGTTATTTTTCTCTTCCTTTGTTTATAAAAGCATGTAGATCTATGAGAAGAAAAAGCTGTTTTGAATGCAATGTGTTTATAATCAACAAGATGGTCTATAGTGACTTGGACTTTCAGACGTTTGGATTAAATTGCAGCTGTGTCCCACCATAACAATTGATTATCACAAAAATAATCCTACCTTCATCTGAAGTCTATCAGACCAGAGAATTCAAAATGTTTTTAAAAAGCTAGGCTATTTTAACCGCTTTGTAAAATGCCAATCTACCAGATGGAGAAAGAAAACCCTCAGAAGAAAATAATGGGATTATTATGTAACTTCAAACTATGAAAGCATCTTCATATAAAAAAAAATATCTGGGTATGTATAGAATCATAGAATCACTTGGGTTGGAAGAGACCTTCAAGATCATTGAGTCCTCTTCCACTGGGCAGCTTCCCGCACTCTGCCGCAGGGCTGTAGCGCTGCATGGGGTGGTTGTGACCCAACTGCAGGACCCATCACTTGGCCTTGTTGAACATAGCCATGTACATGTGTGCACACAGACATGCTATTTTTTTTTCTGTGAAACACATAGACATACATAGCATTGGAACAGGCTGCCCAGGGAAGTGGTGGAGTTGCCATACCTGGAGGTATTTAAAAGCCGGGCAGACGTGATGCTGAGGGACAGGGGTTAGTGGTGGGTTTGGCAGTGTCCTGTTGATGGCTGGACTTGATGATCTTAAAGGTCTCTTCCAACCTACGCGATTCTGTGATTCTACATATAGCACAATAGTTGAAGGTTTTTCATTTATTTATTTCCTCAAAAATGATTTTTTTCATGTTCATATAGGCTTTCTTACAGTTCCTATGGAAAAAATATAAATATAAGTCTCCTCTAGTCAACAGTCATTGTATCCTTTATCAAACCTGCCTGAAAGCAGCTAACTGTTTCCAAAGCTACCAGCTGAGAGAGGGGGAAAGAACAGCCCATGGCATTGAAAGCCAGACTCCTTCCTGCATCTCCCTGCCCGCCCTTCCCTTCCTTCATTTCCTCTGCCATCTCCAATGTGATTGCAAAGGTCTAGTTTCCCTAGGAAACCATGCTAAAAAGTCTGTCAAAACATAAATATCAAGATTTATCCTTCCCTTGTGAAAAGTGCTTAGTTGTATGGCTTAATGAACTGCTAGAAGGCAGCCGGGTGGTGTTATTTTCTGTTTCACAGAAGAAAGAATAAACATCACAATCACTTCTTTTTTTTTCCTCCTTTCCCTACCAGCAACTCTGGAGTGAGAAAACGCATGAAAAGAAGTTCACTTAATGGCAAGAGACATCATTATGATCAAGGGGAAAATAAAGCTTTAGAGTTACAACCCAGGGAGGAACATTTTCCCTTCTTCTTAACACTACCGCTGTGCCCATGCTGGAAACGACAGACTGTCCAGGCAGGGGCTTGGGCAAAGACCGTGGCACACAATCACCTCTTCTGGTACACCGAGGCAATGCCCAGGGCCTGATTTTGGCCCCTACCAATTAGCGCTTTCCAAAACAGTTCCTGAGCACAAGTCAGGCATCAGCAGAACCCAGGGACCGTTCCCCTTGGGCAGCCTCAACACAGCCGTCCTGTTTGAGAGATCAAGAGAGCTCAGCTCCATGAAGTCGTGTGATAGCATGTCTTTCGGCTTCTGGGGGCAAAATAGCCTGAATTTATTTTTTCAGAAGCACAAATGCAGATTACAAGTTCAGCTCCTAAGGCTGCAGAGATGCCATAACAAATATGCTGTTAGAAAGACCTTCTACCACAGGTCAAGTAAAGCAATTTGTGCTTTACTGACTTTGTTTTTGGAAGGCTATTTTAAGCGATAGATGCATTATTAAGATTTCAAGCTCTCCTTCTGAAAAGAAATCTGTCCATCAGGCACATGCAACAAAACTAGCTGGTCTGAAACTCCTACTTACTTGAAACAGGTGAATCTTACGTAGCATCTTCAATCTTGGCTTCGGCCAAAATTTCAAATGGTAGTTTCCCTTCATCAAGGTTCTTTGTATTTGTTTATCATGAAATGTGCTTAGCTTCATAGCCTTTTAAAATCAGAATTAGCACATTTCATGGTTTTTAAGTAGTCACGTGTAAGATTTGTAATTTTTTGGAGCAGCACGGAATGCCGGTTCCCCCTAGACAGTTATACAGTTTATTTCAGCAGACTTGGTGTCTATTTTGGGTAGGATTACAGATTAGTTGGAGGGTCTTAATTCCAAATAGAAACTAACAATACCAGCTCATATTCTAAACTGTAGCTTGTGGGGATTACTTCACGCAGACTCAAAGCTGATATACTGCATATATTATTAATCAATTCCTGACCATTCCAATTCTGGATAAAGGTGGTGATAAAAATAAAGCCGACTGTCAACACATGCAACTAGACATGATTCTAGTACAAATTGCACCTCAACAGAGAAGACTGAGCCAAAAGTCAAACCCTGCAAAGTAGGAAGAGTTTGTTGCTAGGACCCAAACAGGGCTTCAGAACTCGGTTCCAGTCTATGTGATTTTACATAGACCAGATCATGAAATTAATGATCATCAGAGAGGAATGATACTACAATTCTGAACATCACTTACTTCATTTGTGCTTGTTGTTGGGATTTTTTGTGGGTTTGTTGCCCATTTTTTTGTTTGGTTTTTGTTGTTGTTGTTGTTGTTCTTAATGTATTTGAGAGCTCACATATACCAACATGGGGGGAAACCTGCTCTGGAAACCCTGCTAGCACAGTTATTATCAATGAATGCTCAGAATCAGGTACAGATGCAGAGCCCTACAGAGTGAATAATAAAGGAAACACAGCAATTTAAATTAGTTTCTCACATTTCCAT
This sequence comes from Chionis minor, assembly GCA_013398295.1. Classification (NCBI taxonomy): domain Eukaryota; kingdom Metazoa; phylum Chordata; class Aves; order Charadriiformes; family Chionidae; genus Chionis; species Chionis minor. The sequence continues at coordinate 634,572 of VZSF01003940.1, read as the reverse complement.
TTTTAGCTGCAAAATACAGCAATTTAATATCCGTGGACATCACCGATAGTATTTTGCCCATTATTTCTGAAAACAAGGGAAAGGAATGGGAAACAATCAGACACATACATCCTGATCTATTTCCTGCGGTTCAAATAGGCAGGGTAATTAGTTGTGTGTGTGTCTACAATCACTCTTAAACAATTTACGGAAAGGTTCTCTGTGGGACATTATACAACATTTCTATTGACCAATATTATTAGGATTATATAGCTATTAAAATTAAATTTTACAAGAATCTTTGTATGCGTGCTCTCCAGGGAAATTTCAAGAAAATATATGGCCACAGCTAACTCAGATAAGGCAAATTAAGCGAAAGCTTAAAATGCACTTCTCTCTCACATTAAAAACCAAAATCAAAATGGTCCAACCCAAACTCATGGACTTAAGTACCAATTGTCTAAACACCGTGGTCAGCAATTAAAAAATCTAGGTTATGAGACAGAAACTCGAAATGCTGAAAGTGGGACCATTCAAGAGGTACCTGTGTGGCTTTGGCTACCAAGAAGCAATTCTCACTAGAGACAGTATCTGAGAAAACTTAGCACATTACTTTTTCTCCAGAATTCTTTGAACCGCACGTACTACAATCATCAATATATAATTTCTGCAACCATATTTTGACAGATCTGTGGAATAACACGTTGAACTGTAACATAGCTTTAATGAAAATAATAATGCAGATGTAGATTCATCAGATGTTAGCCACGCTCTAATACATTTGAAAAGCATTAGAAACAAGCAATGGGGGTTCATACATTCCATAGGTAAGTTCAAATATCTAGCACTTTACTGCACACACCAAATCAAAGCTGTTTTGACATACACACAACAGCAGAGGACTTTTTTTTCCTATTTTAAATAATGAGGTATAAAAGTCATAAGCAAAATAAGAAATGAGAATAAATTCATTTTAAGGACTATTTCTAATGTTTTGCCATTAGCATCCAAATCTTGAAAATAAGAAACAGTGGATGTTTGAATACAGGATCTAAAAACAGAGTACCATTTTACTTCAATATTAAGACACTGAAAAGGAACAGATTAGTGCTGAAATAAGAGAAATAATTTCATGAAGTTTTTTACTTGACTTGATATACCAGGAACATTACACAAACTCAGGACAGGTGTCAGGAATTTAGTGGAAACGCACCTCATTAAGATATGCCCACACATGCCTTGGTTTCACAAACCAATTGTTCAGCTGTAAGAGACATATATATATATATATATATATTCCAGTGCCTTGGTCTTTTCTCATATAGACTTGCCAAATATTTGGATCCATATAGACTTTGATTTTGCAACAATATACAAAATAAAATATGTAGCAAATGACCCTTCTGGCATCACAAAGCTCGGCTGGTTTCAAATAGAATCACATTAGTTTAAGCATCCCTTTCTGCACAAAGGAGTATTTAAAGATATGGGAGAACCTTTTTAACTAAGAGCTCTAAAATTAACTATCAAACAGAACTTCAACACACTCAGATCTTAAACAGATCAGAAAACTATGCTTGGACCTCTGTTTACATCAGTTCTTTACCTACTGCCTCTCTTGTTCCTGTCCCATACTCAGCTACAATTTTTTTCTGTTAAATAGCATGCTGATTTGTGCAGAAAGGCCAAATTTGTTGCAATGTAATTCAATAAAAAAGCCGTTACTATGCATTAAGCAACCAATATTAATCCTCTTCTAATTCTTTTAATGTACTGCTCTTTGATTAAGGATTTTTTTGTCGTACTTCAACATTAAATCCTGCCCATCTGTTCAAAAGAGTAGCGCCATTCTTCAGTGACGTGAATAAACCAAGAAGGAGTTGCACCGGAGGTGTCTTTTTGGGGGTTGCTATTGTTACCTAATGCTTTCATCACAACAACTGTACACGGTAATTTGCAACAGATAAAAGAATGACACTGATTGAACTCTAATGGATAATGCCTGAATTTGCTGGAATGAGACAGATAGTATGGTCTATTTCCCAGAAAAACTCTTCCATTAGTGATATTGTGATAATTTCCATCATTTCCATAATTTCCATGAATTCATTTTGCTAAGGCAGTAAAAGCGCACCCCCGGAGTTTTATTTATTGTCCACTCTAATTTTGTTATTTCAGTCTAACACATTTATGTTCCAAGCGTAATAGTGTTTTTGAATTCATGCCCAGCTTACATTATAAAAATTCATTTAACAGGAGAGCTTTCTTTTAATATCTAGTATCTTCTAAAAAGACAAATATAGCTCTGGCATTTTACTTCTCTAATCATATGTTACTAAATTATATAAAGAAAACTTGAGAGATTAATGTGATCTGCCTAATAGAAAATGATTGTGCAGATATGATAGAGTGTCCTTACCACGTATTATCTTAATTTAAAAATCAACATAATGAAGGAAAATAATGATGGTTCTCCCCAAGTCTAGTTGGGTATCTAAGAACTCTACAAGAAAAAGAAAAATCTATCACTAAGAAAAAAGGGCACAGAAGAAATTGATTTTTGAATACAGTTGTATCATGATCAATTTTGAGGATACTACTGTAACAGCTTCTTAACTCCTTACACTAAATACTGCTCACCTCACATATATGTGTGGATAAAGCAAACAGAGCATTTACTTTCTTAGCAAAAGGTCACACAGAACTTCAGTGGGAACTTTTCTTTTTCACTTTCAGACTCCCAAAAGAAACTGAAGTTTCAATAGTAAAATATGAAAACATTAAAACCAATAATTAATACATTTTTAGCATCATTTTAATAGCCAGCATATGTGAATAAATAAAAACATCAAACTGGCTACAGAGAGTTTTTAAACAAAAAAAAATGTTTTCATAGTAGCTCAGACATTAATTTGAAAGATGAAAACATGTTCCATACAGAAGTACTGGCATGTTATCCTAGCCATTCTTTTAGAGTTTAATCAGTTTAGTTGTTAAATGTATTTAATATAGTCAAAACACTTACATAGTATATATGTCCATGGACTACAGGACTCAACAATATTAGCCTCCAACTCTTCCTTTGAAATAAGCAAGTTCTGTGCATCATTTTCCCTTACATATTGTACCAGAGTGAAGTTGGTAACACGGCAGTCCCAGGAACACTAAAGCAAACTGGTGAAAGCACCTCACCTTTACACTCCTCCAGCCATATTTTGCAACCTTGCTATAAACAAGCTATTCTGCTTGGGTTAAAATGCAATTTGAAGATGAACCAGTAAACTAGAATTAGCTTTTCTCCTAAAATCTGAGCCTCCTGGTTGACACTGTATGGTTTAGCTGGCCTTTTTGGATGGAAGTACTGATGTCCCAACCTCAACCTCGCTTCATGGACTAAATACCACTTTTCTCCCTCTCACCTCTAAGCTCATTGTTTACAGAAACTGCCTGAGGTCCCTTTCCCTCAACACCAACCGAAATCCAGCTGCTAATAGAAACTCCTCTTGACAGTCTGCAGTAACCTTCTCCTCTCCAGTTTCTGATCCATCATACCCTCTGACCTGCCAGTCACCCTTAACATTTTTCTACATTATTTATACTTCTTTTCATTTTCTTTTCCTAGCCTGACTTCTCTCACCCCACCTTTTGCTTATTTTCTGCTGATGGCACTGACTGCTCTTTTAACTCCTCCTTTGCAGAACTTGTCTCCTTGCCCCTCCAGCTTTCAGTAAGGCATCTCATTAGGCTCAATCTTTGAGCAAACACTTTTTTTCCTTCTTCACACCTTATGTTTGGGTAATCTCATCTGCCAACCTAAATTCAACTGACATCTCTATATCAAGACTTCCAGATTTACCTCTGAACCACAGATGACTCCAAATAATTTTCTCTATCTTTGGCTTCCGCACACGGATGACTTGCTATCATTGCAAAATTAGCAGAGATCTTATTTCTCAATTATTTTAAAGTGTCATAGACTAAGCAATATTGTTAATATGCCACCTTCACTATAACTGTCAAAACTCTCATGATCTTTGTTCCTGATTGCCGTAACATCCTTTTCTTTAGTAAATTAAACTTTTTTTTTCTGTTGAAATCTTTTCAGAATTCTGCCATTTTCTTTTGCATATTACAATCACAGAATGGTTTGGGTTGGAAGGGACCTTTAAAGGCCATCTAGTCCAACCCGCCTGCCAGGAGTAGGGACATCTTCAAGCAGACGAGGCTGCTGTTACCAAACAGATTATAAAAACCCCAACAAAACCAAAATCCGAAAAACAACCACACAACAAAGTAAATACATCTGAATAATTACATGGCAGAGATTCTGAAAACGACTATCTGCACTAGTACAATATACATGATTTGGCTGCCCACCAGCTAGCTCAGAGAGTGAAAGCAGAGCAACAGCAGTGCTCTGCTCGTGCTAAACCTGATGCACTTACAGGTCAGTGGGGGAATTTCACTGGCTGAATCTGACGCTGTGTACTTCATTAGGAGCAACCTCTATAAGGAATAAAGTTTCAATTTAGTTGGTTGGGTTTTGTGTGCCTGCAAAGCTGTGAACACCTTTTAAGACCTCATTTCTGTTATACTTACAGGAACTTATCTGGTAAGGACAGAACATGTCCTTTTAGGCACTTGTCGAAAATCCCAACCAAACCTGTAGCGCAGCAAGGCCAGGTGATCAGTGGAAGAAAAAGGGGAGAAGGAGGACATGCTTTTGCATTAATCAGCGGGAGATAAATCTCAGAACAGAGGCAGCTTGTGTTTTTCATGCACAGGTCAGCATGTCAAAGACTTCTAAAACTTCTAGTTCCTGTGCAAACTACAAACCGCTTTGTCTTCACAATGTCCATTACCACCACTCCAAAAAGTAAGTTCTTCAAATTGCACAAGTAAAATACTTTTTACCCTACTTTGCCACATGCAAATTTCAGTAGGGAGTTGTTTTCAAAGCAGACCTATAAACCAGTCATATTAACCAACTACAGGTTGTTGGGGTTTTTTTCAATTTAACCCTTAAGGTAATGTCAGAAAAAAATGGCATGTATCTGGAGCCAAACAGAATCACAGAATGGTTAGCGTTGGAAGGGACCTTTAAAGATGTTCCAATCCCCCTGCCATGGGCAGGGACACCTCCCACTAGACCAGGTTGCTCCAAGCCCCATCCAGCCTGGCCTTGAACACCTCTAGGGATGGGGCAGCCACAGCGTCTCTGGGCAGCCTGGGCCAGGGGCTCACCACCCACTTTACCACCAAAAATTTTTCTCATTAAATTTGCTTTAGACGAGCAGATAAATAAAGGAACTATTTTTCAGCCTATGAAGAATTTTTCCACAAATGTGTGATCTGCTAGAAGTCCTATTGCTCTATGCAGTTCTGTCTAGTCGGGGGCATTCCTTCAATGGCCCTGGAGAGAGAACAAAGAAGAACACTGAAAACAAAAATAAGTCTAGAAAGTATGACCTGCTTTGAAAAATGAACCTAATGAGATTCCTCAGCCTAGAGAAGCCTGAGGAAGACTTAGTAACAGTTTTCAAATGCATAACAGGTTGCTGTAAAGAGGAAGAAAAGTGTGTTTTGACGTCCATAAACAAGATATAATGGATTCCAATAACAGCAAGGAATATTCCATTAATGCAGTACTGGGAGAGATTGCATCAGTGAAGTCATGGAGTATCCAACACTAGACACTCCATTAAGTACTCCTCGTCATTAAGAACAGGTTAGAGAAACATCTGACAGAAATGACAAGTATAGCTGATCTTGCCCTCAGGTAAGAAGATAACCTAAATAGCCTTCACAGTATTCCTATTCTACATTCTATGTTATTTTTATTATTGTCTTTTTGAGTTTTAAGTATACTCCAGAAAAAGATTCTGAAGCAATTTCACATTTTCTTTTATTCTCTAACAGAAACATTATATTAAAAGCAATCTGTGAAATGTTTACTAAAACATCAGAAGGAGTCTCATTTTAAATATCACATCTTAAAATTTAGGACTGTTTTCTAGATCATTGCTTGTCTAAACTGTAACTATTACCTATTTTGCAACTGATCATCTTAAATACCATTCACACCTCCTGCAATTTGAAAACCACCATGATGCAAACATTAGCTTTTGAACCTTAAGAAACTAATTACTATTTGAATTATTTAATTATTATATAAAACCTCCCATCTATACCAGTAATAGTGACCCACTCTGTATTGCAAACAAGCCTGTGATTTATGCATTGATTAATTCAAGATATTACTTAAGGTAATCCCATCTAGCTGCGTGTACATCAAGCTATAAATAAAATTACTCAGTGCAACAATTTTTAATATATTACATAAAATTATGAATCTATGTGTAATAACATATGCAATATATATAGTCTAAAACATGGAAAACAAAACCAGAAAAAAAAATTAAAAATGCAGTAGGGCTAGCAGAAGTTTGGGAAAACTAATCAAATATAATATTGTAATATTGTAATATTTCAGTACTTAGGAAAATAATTGAAGTGTGGGTCAGAATTCACTAACTGATTATTCAGAAGTATTTGGAATTTTGACAATGCATTTTCTCTCTGATGTATACATCTAAGCCACCAAAGAAAATGTCAAGCATGACTACCATTCAAATACAGCACAAAAAAACCCCAACAAAAACCTTCTGAAGTATTGTTCTGACAATTTCTCTTCTTATTTATGGATAAAGGATAGAACCGGGGTTTGGTTCACAGCAGCATTTTTTTTAAGTAATCAAAGACTGCAGAAGAGGACGAACCATCAACAAAGAATACAAAATGCTTCTAACAGCTAGAGACATTTATTATATTCAACAGAGAAACAAAAGAAACATCCCAGAAAAATGAATACCAAACAAATGTTCAGTCACATTTATGAAAAAACTCTGTAACCTCTACTTTTATTTGGATTATGAAAGGGCTAATCAGAGGGTGTAAGTACTTGGAAGGGGCAGCAGGCTCCTACACTTGCATTTTTTCATGCTCACTAATCAGAAGACCAAGATAATGGCCTGGGTGATGGAAGGCTCATGTCCAAAGACCCTGCTTCATGGGATTCAGGGCAATCAGAGGTGTAAAAATCTGTTCTGAGGTCAGGCCTAAATGGCAGTCCTACAGCATCAAAGAATAACCTACCTAGACATTGTCCCAAATGGAAACATGCATTGAGAGCTGAACATAAACACTGCAGCATGAAAATATTCATGAAAGCTTTTGTGTCATTTTGGCAAACCCAGATGTACCAATCTCAACTGGCTGTGACACAGCTCCTTCTCCTGCAGCCATCCTTACCTGGCCTGTTCCCCGGGCACGACAGAATTAGGTGTTGCACTTGTTTTTGGTAAACTGCAACACATCAACCACCTTTTCTATATTTTTCCTTTTCATAGAACAAGAGAATTCTTGCATGACTTTTATGTTTTCATCAAAATGATGAAATACTTCTATGAAATAATAGTTCACAAAGAACATTTTCACACACTTATACACACTCAACACAAGCAGAATCTTGTGACCAGACCTGAATGAATTTATGCCCTCAGATGGAAGGGACACAGAAATGGGCTAAATCTACCTCCCTGTCAAGCACAAATTGACTGAGCCTGCGGACGAGGCCAGCTGGCAAACTGACCCTCATTACTGTTGATATGAACATCCAGGGATCGGCACGTAATGAGAGGACTTGTTTCAACGCTGAAAGAGCCAACCAATGGCACCTGTCATCAGTTTGTCCAAAGGTTTGCACAAGGATGTCAATTCTGTTTGAATTTAAGGGGATCGTTTTTGATGTTCTCAATGAATAACCAAAGTTAAAATCTGGGAATCAAGCTGGCGGTGCCGAGGAAATGTGTTACTGCCTCAGAGTAACACAGAGAGAGAAAACGTGCCCCTGAGTGTACAATTAAAAAACGTGAGCTCAGTTTTCAAAAGACCACCGTACACCTAGTAGCAGGGAAATGATGCTACGAATGAAGATTCCAAGAGAAGGTCAGCTTCAAAGATATCAGAGATGAGGTAAAAAGATACTGATTTAAAAGGAAAAGGGAAGCCGAAAAGAGTTAGCTTATCCAAAGCATTATTTTTATGATAGCAGAACCATATTTAGCTAATGCATTCACACATGGAATTAATTAAGCTGTATTTAAAGCATTCTATTTATAATTGTTAGTTCTCCATTTCCTGCAAATCAGACTAATGAGGCATGTACTTAATTTTGAAATTATTTTTTAAGAGTTTGCATAAATAGGCATGCCTACACAAAACTTATACTCAGTTGGAAGATCTAGGCTGCTATACGTTGAAAATCATTTAGCACAGTGATATGGTAGGTGAGGGGGGCAAGTAAGCTTCTACCACCCCATTGCTAATAATACATGCAGATAACAATAAGTTTTATCTTTACAGTTATGTGGTTACAATCTAACAAAACCGTGCCCAGACAAAAAGTTATGTGAAATTTCAGAGAGAAACCTAAACCCATTTTTGTTTCTTTTACCTTACTATGTACATTACTGCTCCTTATGTCTTGAATTCGTGGTTTTTTTATTCACAGCATGTGTGTTGTTACTCACTTAGAGGTACTAAGCCAAACTCTAACCTAAAGCTGTACTGTTACAAATAGAACAAAACATACTATGAAAGTAATTACTTTGGAGCATTTCTTGATAAAATCTGATATAGAGAAGACATAGAAAATCTTAAAGACATAGGTTCCTAGATGACCAAAGTCTGAAGCTCACATCTGCATGGAATATAAAGTTGTATCAGCTGCACTGAGTGGCTGTAGAGAATGCACAGTTCCGCTCCCACAATTTTGGGGCAAGAACATGTGGTTAGCGCCGGCAGTTCTGTGAATGAGACAACCGAGTTACAAGGAGCAGAAAGTAGGTGACAATGGGTAAAACCCCTTTTTGCCCGTTTCCTACATCCCCGGCACTGGGGAGGAAGTGGGATGCTTCTTTTTGAAGAACTACGTGCTTTCTCTCTTCTCTCTGTCCGCACAGGGGAAGCAGGAAAGGCTCAGAGGATATTCCATTATCATTTCCTGTCAGCACATACCTCATATTCAAAGCTGTCGCTAGCCCATAGCAACCCTTCATATACCTACGTGCAGAAACACCGATTTTCCGGTCTGATTGTTAAAGTCTGTTGAAGTCTAAAAAGATTAACATTATGCAAAAAGATAGATGAAGGTCAATTACGTTAAATTCGACTACCGTAGCCTGAACAGTCCAGTTTGCACTGAAAACTTCTGGCTGGTATTTGTAGGCGTATTTGGAAATTACCCACCCAATTTTTCACTAATATAATCTTCCTTCCCAGTGACTACTTTAGAGAACTCCAATTCTTTTTTTAATTAAAATTCAGTAAAACCAAACAGCCCATTTTAAAGCTTGTCAATACCATTCGTCCTTTCAGGTAGTGCAGTTTTAGACAACACAGATACATCAGGTGTCGTCAGCCAGAAACCTCGAATTAAGGTAAATTGTTTAAAGATCACAAACATTTATTTAATTTTAAAGGCCCATATTTACTCACAGAGCACTGTTTCAGAAGATATAAAGTACTTGGCAAGTTCTAAATTGAGGTAAACCACCTTTAAAGGAAACATGGATTTCCTGGAGCTTAGACTGCTTTGTAAAATGACATGAGGTAGTGGAAGCTGATATAGCTAATGGTAAAAAAGCAGAATTTACAGTTGGCTCCCCAAGACATGACATTGCAGCGCTTCCTTATTCAGAATGAGAGTTGAAGAAATGGCAACGCTCAGAATGTATGAGTATTTAGGTACTTCCAAAGGGACCTGACTGTATTCCTATATGGTACTGCTCGGAGATTACCAGCTAGTGCTGCTGGGAATGCTTTCAGAAATGGCTTCATCTAAGGGGCGCAAACCAAACGCCAAAGTCAGCGAGCACCTTTCTATTAACTTCAGCGGCCTTTAGATCAACAGTAGAATACTGCTTCAATGGTCTTTAAGAAAAATGAAAAAAGAACCCACAAGAGAGAGGAACCTAAAAGAAGAAGCTCTACTAAAAAGTGAATCTGGGACCTTTATTCGCAGAATAAAGAGAAAAGAGCTGGTTCACATCATTTCTTTTTCCAAACTTAAGCTGTGAAGCCCATTGTGACAATTATCTCACTGTCTAGCGGTTGGGCTAGATTCCAAAATGGGCTCAAGAATAATATTATCTATCATGTTTCAGTTCTTTCTTTCAAAGTAGTAAAACACACCTGAGAAATTACTCTCCTGTGGAAAGAAGGTAGTTAGTTTTGAGGGGTTGTCTCATAGGGAAATGTCTTCTAAGGACAGCAGCATCCAGAGTCTATCTGGAGCGCTTCCCTGTATTACGTGTCTCACACGGATTCCATAGTGCTGTGCAAAGGCAGCTACTGGAATTACAGTGAGGGATACTGCACAACTAGGAGCAAACTAAAATCAGAAGGGTGCAAACACAGCTTCAAAACCCCCGAGTCAGGCCGCTCTTGTGAGCTGCAAGTTCTGTGCCAAAGCGCTTAATAAAATTAACAGTTTCACCAAACACACTTAGACGATAAAGCAAAGACAAACAGTCCATTTGGTGAGACAGAATTGTATTTTTTTTTATCATTCAAAATGTTAGTTAATTGACATCAGGAGTAATCTTTCTGGTGTGGAAATGTTCTCCAGAATACCATGTGGCTACTGCTTTAAGATGGTACCAGTGTACATTCATCACTGAGCTGCTGCTGGTAAGAAACCCATCCAAACGAAGCCATCTTGAGGAATAAACACATAACTGTTTGCAGCAATTTTTTGCAAAATTACTTGCAGCAATTTTTACAAACCCTTACTGTTCATACGAAGAGCAAACATTTAGATTAATTTTGACTACTACTTCTACACAGAAAAGTTCTAAATAATCCTAACACACTACTTTTGGAATGTGTTAAAATTTTTATATTTTAAACATACTTCTGTAAGACTATCCTAGAAAATGCAAGTTCACAGCTAACAAGAATCTGATCAGAGTTGGAATGCCTAGATCTCAAATGTAGGGAGTTGGTTAATTTTATTACTGTTCTATCATTTCATTGCGTTATTATTTAACTCTCCAGTAAATCTTACCTACAATCTTCTTCTCCTAAAAAAAACTAAACCAAAAAACCCCAAGCTTCCCAAGAAAGAACTTTAATCTATTTGAATGCCTGATACTATGCCAGAATTCTACTGCTAAAGCTACCCTTCAGAGTTATATTGAAAGAGCCACTGAGTAGAAGAGAACACAGCTGCGAGTGCTTTGAGGAATTTTCCCACTCTTTCTATGTGTTTGTCCACAACTTGCATGAGACTTAAATCCCTGGCAAAAGAGTAACTATCTACTGCTACTGTACAAATGAGCAGACTCTAACTTTTGATATTACAGGCAAGCAATCTTTCTCACGTCCTTTTCTATTTTGTTGCTAAAAAAATTTCCAGCGAGTCATTAACACTTGTCAGGGCGGCAAGGTATTACAAGAGGACAGAGAAAACATGCTGTGCACAGTCTGTTTCTCACAGTCAGAAACCAGGGTCAGTTGGAGTGAAAAGAATGGTAAGCTCCAAGGAAAGATTTAGGTGAAAGTAAGTGAGGCTGTTTATCATTTTCACCCTTCTCTCTACATACTTTGAGCCTTTGGAGAAAAAAAAAAAAAAAAGTTTGAAGATGCTGTTTCTGAGTCAATTTAATCAATGGCACAGTTCCTGGGAGTTAAAGAACTTACAGGTACCGACTTCAGCTCAATTGATCATACGAGCACACATTGAAAAAAGACCCACTGCGACAACAAGCAGGTCACATCCCTTCCCCCTCAACGAGATGTCAAATGTCAGGCCCCTCACTGCAGACAAGAAGAAACCTGTGAAGACGAGGTACACATACAATTCACCTTTTCTGGTCTCCCAAGATCTAGTTCAGTCCCAACGGCTCCAACCTCAAATACCACGTGCCAAGATGACCTGCGCTGCCCAGAAGTTTCACAGCCACTGCTGGTTTCAGCAGAGACGCTGGGCTCTTCCTGAGCCCCACCGTGCCCTTCCCTACTCTTTTCCTTCCCGTCCCCCAAGCACCAGCATCTATGATTCTCCCCATGAGGCCAAGATTTCTTGCAACCTTCCTTTGCAAGGGAAGGCACCTTCCAAATTCAGACTATCCCCCACTGCAGCCTGACGTTCACCCATCCTATGTAAAGGAAAAGAGAAGTGGTCACTCCCTTCTCCCTCATCTTTCTTGCTTAGACCTTTCCTTAGGTCAAAGAGAAGCAGAAACTCTTTGTATAAAGCAGCATTCGCACCGATGAGTGATAGTTGTTTGGGTAGCTTATTTCACAGCTTATTTAACCAGAGATGTATTTGAGTCATTCCCCTAACACAACTACATCACCTGCTGGCTAGGTAAATGCCTGAAGCAATGGAAGTAATCAGAAAAATACTAATCAGGGACTGCAGCCCAGATCTTATCCGCCAGAGGTGTGTGCATACAGTGGCCCAAGGGTCCAGACCAGAGAAGCTGTCTGTCCTGAAAAACCATTCCAGGAGCCAGCAGCACGCACTGGGTCCAGCTGGAGCACATGGCAAACCACTTCACGCTACACCTGTTTTTGAAAACAGCAGCGGTACACGCGTGGCAAAAAATACGGGCTTCTTAATAACTCTGCTTTATAGACAGAAGAAATAATAAGGCTAGTTTCTTCCAGCTGTCCACTAAGACAGCTGAGTTCATAAACAAAAAGTTCATAATCTAAGTGTAATAGATTTTGCTTCCTCGGGCAACACAGTGCTATGAAAGTGTTTAAAATGGACTTTTCTCTGTGTAATCAATAAAGCTTTCACAGAAAGATTGGTTATGTTCCAAAGACTTTTTTAGCTGCTTGCACAGGACTCCCAAACACCAAATAAGTCTTTTACCAATTTCTATCTTATAACTCTATCCCATTTCTTTATAACCCCCCGTCAAAATACACTGTATTTAAAGGTGAAAGATTTATTCAAATCACAAACTAAAACAAAATTTCAGCTCATAGTTTGTAATCTAAATTGATACTATATGCCACTTAAGTTTTACTGACAGAAAAAAATATTATAGTGTATTTCATATATTCATTTTAAAATGTGTGCACGGACTATTCTGCAGGTAAAGACTTATAAAAATGGCCAATATAAGCAGAACTTAAAATATATTCCATAAGAACGTATGTATTTTCAAAGAGTACATGCGAAAGTATCAGCTTTTCCCTCTGAGTGCAAAATGCAAGTTAGCCCCAGTTCCCAGCTTGCATTGATTAGTTAAAGCACATTTGGCCTGTACCTGACTAAAACAGAAAATCACGGTGCCAGAAGGCAACCAAGTCACTTTATTCTTAATCTTGAATAATCGGAAGCAATAGTACAGCAACTGGACAGCATGTCCAGGTTCAGCAGGATTTTTAACCTCCTCAGCACCACTGAGGTGTTCAGGGGGTTTTTAACTTTACATAGGTTTCCATTAAAAACTGGAGGTTTAAGTGGTTAACGTAACCAAAATCTATCAAAGCAGACAGTTTTACAGAGATTTCTCATTTTTGGTCTTTATCAGAAAATTTTATCATTCCCTGTAATCACATGGCAGAATTTTGATTAGGCATACAAAACCTACAATTACAAAAAACTTAATTTGGGCTTTCGTATACAGTAAAATTGTGATCAATTCAGATGGAAACTTCTTACTCCTTCACCCACAACAGTGTTTACCTGCTCACTACTGACTCCAGACATTGCCACCTGTATTCCAGTGGTTGGGCATACAGCACAGATTTGCCTGTATTTTTCATAACTTATGCCAATAAATTTTTTTTGCATATACCTCAGAATAATTCCTCTGACTTTACATGATTTCCCCAGGTTTCTTTTGCCATAGCAGAGTGCTTGACTATTTTCCTGGGATCTTTTTATGAAACAGACCCCTTCATATGCAAATCCATTGCTCGCAGCATGGGAGCTGGAGGAGCCTTGACTCACTGTTAGCCTTTCCTCAGAAAGATTCTCCACAGTGCAAAGGCTTAAAAGATGAGACAGAAACACATATTTTGATTAGTGTTATGGGACAAACTTGCTTTTAACTGGTTCTGTGAATAATTCTGTAAGAGGCAATCTGGTTCTTAACACATGGAAGCATTGAAACACATGGACAGCACACCTTGGGAAATGCCATGAAATAAAAGGAACACCACAACATACAATGCCAGTCTAAGGAATAGCGCGTCAATATGCTCTGTGAGAAGATGAGAAGCTTAGTGCAGACAGAAGGGTAAAGAGTGGGGGTCCCTCCTGTCTCCTTTGGTCTTCTTCAGGGTAAAGGATTCAAAGAAAGATTCTGTAGAGAAACAAAGCTGTCCCAGCAACATCAGTAGGCTCTTTCACCATGGAGGTACCATCTAGGCATGAAATAAGCATTTTTATCATTCAGTACTTTCAGTGCTTTTACCCTAACGCATAAAGGCCACTTCAGGGACCAAAACTCCACTGTGCTACATGTCATTGTATAACAGAACAAAAGACAGCTCTCAAATTCTCCGTGCTGGCCATATTTCTAGTCCGCTTGCACCTTCTTCCCCACTAAAATCGAACTGAATACACTGCCATGTGGAGTTTTGCTCCCAAGAATTCTTTTCCTCTGCTGAAATCATTATGCTAAATTTCACCTAGAGAAAATGGTCCAATAGAGAATTGAGTAGATGTTTTATCCCTCATTGCATAATGCTGATAACTGCCATAAAAAGCTGACTTCACTACTTTCATAATGAAAAGTAAGGGAAGTTTGATAGTGGTAGGACTAGTTAATGTGTCAATGTAACATTTGGCTTTCCTCATATGCCAGCCACTTTCTCTAATAGAATTACAGCAACAAAAATACTAAGCATTCATTTCTGTATGGTATTCAGTCTATTTTCAGCAACTGAAAACTTGTCTAAATGTGAAGAAAATATAAGCGCCTATAGGCTCAATCCTGCAAGCTGCTAAGTGCTCAGAACTCTCAATCATCCATGTTCTGAAATATTAACCTGTTCGTATTCAAGCAAACTTCTATTAACTTCTCCTGCAGAAGGAGTTTGCACAAATGAGGAGTAAGGAATGATACGGGCTTGTTTGCAGATGGAAGCCACCCCGAGATAAATTAGGGAGGGAATTTCAAGTCTAATAGCTAGAATCCACTAATCCCTGACATAGCCATATATAGGCCATACAAAAACATTCCTAATATGGCATTAGAGTGTCCAAAGGGGAGCTACTGTAGAACTGCCATTCAGGATTATTCTGAAAAATGAGCCTAAGAACTTTCCAGACAATGGGAACTGGGGCTGCTCAGTGAGTTTTACAGCTGCATCTCAAACCCATGGAAGTGATAAAAGGATGCCAAGTAGGCTATTCAGACAAGTAAAGGTAATCTGGCTCAAATCCCAGTTGCCTAAAAGTAGGGCTGTTTCAGCGATAGGAGAATTATTTTTTCTTTTTTTTTTTTTTTAAGGTATGAGAATAATTTCAGCATTTACAAGTAAATATTGTGGAGATGGTAGTAGCAGCTTATATAGGTAAAAGCAAACAAAATCAAGAAACATAATCCAAAGCTCCACAAATGGGTGCACCCACCCATGCATTAATTATATTATATTCCAGATAATGTCCTTCTTTGAGATGAACTATGATTATCTCATATTTCTGATTGCCTGGTATTTTTAACATCTGTGAGCTTTGATTGTCTTATTATCTTCCCTCGCTTAGCACATATTCTTGACCTCCCACTTTGAACTCAGAGAATCTCAGAAAAGATTTATTTCTTAGTCTGATCTGAGGAACTAGTAAAATTGTGTATATTCTGCTCTGAGAGGCAACGGGAACTTGAAGAGCTCTACTCTGTTTTTTCTCTGGGAAGATGTGAAAGTTGGTCAGCCTGGTCGCAGGAGAGAAAACAGAAAACAGACTATCGCATCCTTAGAACTTACATATTAAGAAGGCAAAATACCTGGTTCGGTGAAAAGATCACTGACTGGAAGATTTAGCAGAAACTGAAACACATGGAGTTTTATTTATTTACATAGGTTGAATCCAAGAGAGTACTTGTATGTACAGTGTATACCATGGCAGGAGTCTGAGCTGTTGGGTTAGCTAGATACTACGGCAATGTGAGTTATAGTAGTGTCTTACGTGGGTTTCCAAAGACTGCTTCTCCTGACATAAAAAAAGAAACAACCGCCAGGCAGGCATATAGCATTTAATAGTCAAAATAAGTTAATTTAGCTTTCCCCCTCCTACTGCAGTGTTAATCCATCGTGTTACTGACATCTGCAGCAGAGTGCACGGCTACAGTCCATTTGGTAGTGAAAAAGTAAAGTGATCTAGAGTAGTAGTTTCAAGTTATTTCAACTATTGATTTCAAAATCCATTTCAACATTCAGGAGGTGGTGTCTGTAGCTAAGACACCATGGTAGAAAATTTTTGCACTCCAGCATTAAGCATCTACTGTCCCTTCTGTTTCAAATGTCACCATTATTGTGTTTATTTTTCCTGAATTAATAGCAATAGCATTGTGTTTTACTGCAGTATGTCAGAATGATGAAAATGCTAGCACTCGTGGCTATCTATATTTTCCATGACAATCAAGTTACTGCACATTCATTAAACAACAATGAAAAAAAGATCTCTGGGGTGCTGATCTGCCATGAAAAAGACTGTAACTGATTTACATCAGCTCCCTGATTGATGAACTAAAACGCACCAATTCTGTACATATACAGGTGAATGGATAAGCGTTCACCTCAGTTGTGCTGAGGGATTTAGCCAGTAATTTACCCTGGATTCAGTTTTGGACATGACATTTTAAAGAGACATATTGAAAACCAAGCAGATGAGAACAAAGATGGCAAAAATGGCTTAGAAAATATGATTCAGAAGGGTTTATGTTTTGCATTCTTTTCGGACGTATAAAGAAAACGGAGCTTGAGAAATATCCCTGAAAGAAAGACAGAGTCAAAAAAATGGCCGTTCTCTCCAATACTACAATTGCTGTGTTTATCACTTCTTGTTTAATAATTTGAGTGAAGAAAAGAAAGAGGAACAGGCAGAAAAGTGAGGTTATCTTCCCATTTGTTATGACACAACATCATATAGAGATGTCATAACTATGGAACGTGAAGGAGTATGTACTAAAGGCAATCTGAATGCATGAGTATTTTCACGTGTATGCTGTGGTGGGATCTGCACATTCTCTGGTTCGTAGTGAGCACCTATTCACTATTTAATTACTTATCCTCGCTATGTATCTAAACACAGTGTTGAGTAAAAGGCCTTCATTTCCTGAAAGGGAACAATTTCTCTTCTAGTAATTCCACGTTCTTGTATAATGTTCAACACTATGATTAAAATTTTACAGAAAATTAATTTCCTTAAAAAAAATAGAGACAGAACACTTCCATTTTTCTCCTCCTCTTTTCCCTAGAAACATTTCACAGAACAAAACTAAAATGAAAAAAAAAAGAAAGGAATCCAACAGTAGTAAAATTAGACCCTGAATGTTTCATCTTGCCAGGCTTCCATCTGGAAAGCCTTCTTAAATTCAGTTTGCATAAAGTCAGAAAAGTGCTTCTGAGTACATGGACTTGACATCTTGATTTTAATTAAATATTATATAGCAGATTCAGTGCATCTCTGTTGGTTTCTGTGTAGTCCATATTCAAGAGGACACTTCAGTTGTCTGTATTAGTGCAGTGCTCTGAGCACTTCATGTTTTACTGTCTCAGCATGTCCTGTAGTCAAGAACTGGTAACAGATTGAACAACCGAGGTCAGTCATTCTGGGCAGGATGGAATGGACTCTTCTCTTCTGGGACCATGGGGAACATTTGCAGATGCTATTAAGCTAGAGAGCTAGTGAGGAATTCAGGCTGTGAGGTCTCCACAGCCTGAATCCCTGCAGGAAAATTAATTACGGTGGGGAGGAGCGATAACAGCAACAGTTCACTCGGCAGCTGTATTTCTGGAGAAGGCTTAGCGCTGAGGGCATTTCCAGAGACTTCAGCTACCAAATTTCTTACGTTTCTAGCAAACATCTGTAAAATGAGATTTTTCAGAGACTAGTGACTTGATAGCTAAATTTCATAAAGAAGGAAAAAACTCATACCAAGCAAAACATAGTTCTTCTGAGCTCATGCCTCTGCTCCACCATATAGAGGATACGACATAATTTGGATTAAATCACCATATAGAGGATATGACATAATTTGGATTAAATGGTTATTAAATTATTTTATTAGCGCGGGTAATAAGAATTGTTCTTTAATTCAGTTTCAGAAAATGGCTGAGCTATTTTAGCTGAAATAGCAGGAAAAAGATATCTAAAAGAGACACTCTGTATGTGGCGAAGGGAAGGAGGGAAGGTCACATGCATTTTAAAGCTACAAAAGTACCTGAAAATAAGGCCTTATTTAAGTAAAAGGTGATGGAGAACTCTGACAATAAGAAGCATTACCATGTCCACCTTTCATATGTAATACCTATGGAATACCAATTACCTGAGGTAAATATAACCACTTACAACCTTTGCAAACTTGAGTGCTGAAAGGAAGTAGCCTTAAACTGAGCAGAAATCTAACTTCAAGTTTAGAAAAATTGGCCCAAAGGTAGCAATATTCCCCACCGTTTTTTGGGAAGGGTTTGTTGTTTTCTTAAATATATGGATGCAAGACTAATATATCCGCTTTGAAATCCCTTTTTTTTTTTTTTTGCTACTATACTATCATTTAAATTCTGATTTCCATCTTATTTACGTGTGAACTACCACAGAAAAGATGTTTTCAGATGTGGCAAAAGAAACTCTTACCTAATGCTGTACAGGCACATCGCCCTCTCCCCACCCAGGTCCCCACGCGCTGACACTTACTGCGATGCTCCCTTTTTTTCTTCTGCTACCAGGGGGGACAAGAACATTATGGAGTGAAGATGCTCAGACTAACAATAGTAACAGATGTTTATTGCTTCTGAGGAGTCTACTCCCCCAGCACTAAATTAAGTGTTTTAAAATAAAGAGGTAATAAACCAGGAATACCATGCCATACATCTGTCATACCTAAACAAAGTAACCACCTGGTTAATTCATGTATGTCTATTCAGTGCTGACACTGTAAACAACTGGATCATGAATGTTTGTATCCATAGAATCCAAGAGCAGACAAGTAGCTCTAATGCATCAGAGAGTCTAATGAATAAATGCCTGTCTGCATGGCCTGAAAATGAGTCCCAAAATGCAAAAAGCTTATTTTTTAAGCCATTGCTCATAAAAAGGTTAAATATACGTAGTAAGAAAACCTAAAACAAGAACTGACAATTACTTAGCAAAATATACAATCTTTCAGGTACTGTGTAACCTCACACTTGGATAATTTTTGCAATTATTTCCCTGCCTGTTTTTGAAGACTGTTGCAAACTTTGCCATGCTTAATGGCTGGAAACCTACTTCTGATTTTCAGAGTAGTTTTATCTATGGCTAGTTGAAACGTATTTGTGTATGTTTTCTACCTCTCTAGCATTCACACTTCTGACACATTTTTAATATGTATACAGTATTGTCTGTCAGTCTTCCTTGTGTCTACACCTGTCAAACACTTTTCTTCTTCTACTATGCATTTTTCATTCCCTTCTAGGCCCTCTGCATCTCTCCAGCCCCCATCTTTCTTGAATGGGTGACTCAGACTGTATATTCCTTCCCAAGTGAGATCTCACCAAGCCTGTGCAATAGTATGAATATTTTTCTGTTGGAAATACCTTGCTGGACACATTCTACGATCCCATCTGCCTTTTCTTCACTGTTGTGTCTTGTTGGTCTCTCACAGCCATTCTGACATTTATAGCAGGTCCTTCTCCTTCTCTGTCATTTCCTCCTCTTGTTATCTGTCACCAAGAAAATATTGCATAGCTTTATAAAACCCATTATTTCAGTTTTTAAGATAATTCAGTTCTCTCTGTATGATACACCAATTTCTATTTGTACAACAATATCCCTGATTTTATTCTCTTTTTATTGATACAGATTAAAATATACTTGGAAATGTTTTAATAATCTTTGTAAAATATAACTTTAATTTTTGTTAAATTTGATCTTACCCCTGTATTTCTTGATCTCCAAAATATTACCATTTTCTTCATCAATCCATTTGCTCTTCCTTTCGGAGGCTCTTTTTCTTAAATCCTACATTCTTCTGGAAATGATCTTTTTCTTAGCGTTTTTAGAGCTCTTTGAACATTTTCCTTCCCCTTTCCCACACTTTTTATATACGTTTGTAATAAATTTCCTCTTTTGACTCAAAGAAATTCCAGTGTCTCCCCATTCACATCCACCCAATTGACTTAACACTCCTGTGAATCAAAGTATGTCATATTAAAACTGACAACTTTAATCACAACTATGCTTTTGCCTATAATTCTTCCCACTTCGAATGAATCCACTCATACCTAATCTAGATTTTGCATACTTTTCTCTCTTCTGTTTTCCTTCCCTGAACCTTCAGCATATCTGTTACGGATGTTATTTGACCATGTTGGTTTTTTCAGCAGTATACTACCATATATTTTTAATGAATTTGCAGAGTGCCTCCACTTTGTCATCCCTGACAAGCCTCCAAGGTTTCTATAGGGTACCCTCAGCAGGTCTCTCTCCAGAAAGAAAATCTTCCACGAGGAAGGTCTCTTTCCATGAATGCATATCAGTGGCTGAATACCCTAAATCCTTGGTTATTGCAACACCTCTTTGCACCTTACTTTGACTATTAAGGTTATACCTACAAGCAGAAAATGGATCAGGTAAGAGAATTGCTTTATAAATAAGAGAATTAGTATCTGGATAATGATTTATCAGAAATTTGGAATTAATGATTAATCAGAATTTTGGAAGTTACAAGATCTGTTTTGTCTACAACTAAGCTAAGTCATTGCAAGCTGTTACAAGTTTTACTGTTGTTTTTTCTGCTTTGTAACATGCGTCAGTTTTACGACAACCTATACAGTGGAGAGAATGTGATGAAAGTCATCCCAAACATGGCACATACCCCTCAGTCCATATACAAGGACAGATCATTTCTCAAAGCTGACATCCAGTCACAGGAACAGTGACATGGGGCCATGCACAAGAGCACAGAGGCCTGAGGCTCATGAATACATTGATTAAGCAAAAGTCATGGTTCAAAGTGACATTCACAAATAAACCAACGCACTCCAGGCTATTTGATCTAGAACAATCCTAAATTGTTATGCATTTTCAAACCATTTTATCTAGGAATAAAGGATAGACAGAGTTTCAGCTACTCTTAACTGCACAATAAATGCATACCTACTATGAAATACCCACCAAATGATAATTAGCCGCACCCCTGCAGTACTGACAACAGTATTTAGGCTAGACAGTGTTTCTTCAACAGCTAAATTAAGCTTTCTCCATATGCACACGCATTTGCACAAGGGCTAGATGTTTCTTACTGAAATTACTCCTCCTCCTCCTCCTCCTCCTCCTCCTCAACAATATTGCTATTTTTAAAAAGCTAACTTCACTTAGTTCTTGCAATAACACATGCACTATAAAGAGAAAACAAAAATAAAATTAATGCAAGACATGAAACTTTGTAGACGAAAAATAATTTTATCCATGAAAAAAATTTGATCTGGTTTTCATTAGAATTGGAAAGCCAGTGAGAACAGCAGAGACAAAGCCATCAGCAACAAAGCAAAATTGTATTACAATAAGATGATTCCAACAGCCTTTCCTGTGAAAACACTGATCTCTTTACATAATTATTCCATTATCAGAGAAAATAACATTGTTAGGTTTCTTTACCAGTAAATTGAACTTACACTGATTTCTTCCTTAGTGATATTGAGTCTGGTCTGAATACTCATTAATACCTTACTCTTCCCCTTTAAAGAAAACAGAAATATGATTTTAAAAAATTGGTACAAGACAATCCAGATAAAATACAGACTGTTTTTGCACAAGTGTTTAACATAAGCAAGACAGATTTCTGCTTGTGCTAGATACAGTATTTTCCCATAGGCAGTGGGTGAAGAGAATCAAATGCATCTCTGAAACCAGAACAGCAAGAGCTGGAAAATATCCAAAGATTTTCTTTCCTCCTTGCCATAACCATGGGTTTGAACTGTGTGTCCTAGTTTGGGAAAACATTTTTCTCCATTATTTAGTTCTCTCCTCATCGTTACTCATCTCCTTATTTATTCCTCTGTGTTGTCTATAAGCTCTATTACAAACCGTCTGGTATAATGGCCATCTTTGCATTATTCATTTCTATTGATTAGTTACATCTGGAGATATTACTGCAACAAAATATACAACCTGACCGATGAAGCAAATATGAAGAGACAAGCGACACGCTAGAACCTCAGGCTCATTAAGGAATGTGCACGTTTCAATGAAACCCTGTTTTCATTGCGTCATAGAAAGCTACAAAAGTTAGGTCACTTCTGGTTTAATGGTCTCTTGGGAGACATATGAATGACCTCGCTTAATGACATACTACTACCTCCCAGTTTCTGGACTTAGCACACTACTGGTGCTGTTCTAATACTGCCATCTGACTGGCCCTCAAGTTCTATTCTTTGCCCCCTTTCTCATCCCCTGTCCCCACTCCTTACCAGTAAAAGTCTCTTAACATAGGCACGCATGTATGTCCTACTCTATTCAGCTTCCTGCAGAGAAGCTGTTCCACACTTCTGATGCACTTCTCGAAATAAAAACCCTAAATTTGCACACATTGTTCGAGATATGGGCATGAATTTTCATATTCTCTGTTCCTTTCCTAATAATCCTTAATGCTCAATTCCCATTTTTACCTTGAATTGGTGAAGGTCATTAAAGAAAACAAAAATCAAAGCACAGTAAAGACATTTGTAATGGAACATTTTAGAGAAGTAGTAAGCAGTAATTTCAAAACTCAATTCGTTAATTAAGATTCAAGACTCTAGAGCTGCCCACGGTCATGAATGTTTTTGAAATGGATGACAAGATGGTATACTATCAACAGGTATTGTCCTATATTGCAAAAGCGAGCATAATTTATTTCAGAATGGCACGGCCAGCAGACTGAGGAAAGTTATTATATACCCAAGACAAAATAAGCCAAATGTGCTTTCCTTGCTTGTTTTCAATTTGGCAGATTTTAGATTCTTTTGACAACAGAAGATAAACTGAGAACACAACTCAATTTGGGAAGTTGACTGTAGCATTATTTACAAGCAAAGGAATAAGGTTAACTGGTTATCTATACATTATCCCATAAATTTTTAAAGCTAATTGGGATAGTGACTTGAAGAAGAAGTACTGTAAGAGGGCAGAGCTTGTTTGGTTTTAGCTTTAAAATCTTCTCTGTCCCACAGAGAAAGATCAACAGTGTTTTTGTGGAGAGTAGTCCAAAACTTTCCTCTGTGGTAGCTATAATCTCCCTATAACGTACAAATATAAAGCCAGCTTTACACTTTATACTTTTAGGAATTTAAACCTAACTTCTCTCTATAGATTAAGTAAGAAAATAGTGTGACTTTCTATTATTCAAATGAATAAGAACAGGTAATACCTTTGTGTAGATCCAGGTAAATTTTCTGGCAGACTAAAACAATTCCACTGCAAAAGACCTTTAAAATTAACCTACAGTTACTTCTGCACTAATGAAAGCACTTCCTCTCCAAGGCAGTTCTTTTCATTAAATTCTGTCATAAACAAAGAAATACATTTTCCAATACAGAATGAGAGCTCCAGCACCAAGAAATCCAGCTCAATCTACCTGAAAAGAGTATCTTCTAAAGATTTACACTTGATTCTACAACTACCTAAATTTTTCATTGACCCAAATGGTATCTTTTTTGCTACTTTGGGAACTGATGATGGTACAAGGGTCAGAAGATTTTAAGCCATGGAAACTGAGCAGCCCAGACATAGTTTCTTAAGACAACTTACATCTGAAGCAAGCAATAGCCACAACTGATGAACTTTGCCTGCTTCTTAGCTCATTCTGCACAAAACCACAGTTAGAAACTTTAACTTCATTCCAGGCAATGGAAACTTTTTGTCTCTTTTAATAGGGCCAAGATTCCACCTACACATTTTCACTTCACAGACATTATGCAGAGTCCTCCAAATAAACCTAATTACATTCCACACATGGAAAATGCCAGGACAGAATAGTTAAGAATTAGAACAGCCACTTTCATACTTAAAAAGCACAATCAATTGGCACAAAGCATTACTGATGCAAAAGTCACGTTCCCTGGTGCAAAAGAACAGCTAATGCTCTGTTCAAAAACTGGTTGTAGGACTTATTCATCACCTAAGAGGTTTACTGGATTTAGCTGAATGCACTTAGCTACAAATATTTTCCCCGATGCAGTTCCTAATATGGAACTTCAGTGTAGCAAAGTGATGGAATTTCAGGGTAGGTTTTAAAAAAGAAAGATAAAAAATTTGGCACATAAGGTGCGGGCAACCATTTCAAATACAAAGGAAAAATATTATTGCTGACCACCCTTTAAAAAAAAGATAGTACCAAAAAACACACTAAGCATCTCTCAGTACACAGCTGGGACCACTGTAAGGCAAGCACAAACACCGTGTGCCGTGGCAGAAAGGGGAATGCTTTAAAAGAGAGGTTGGGAAACATAGTTGGAATTGATTATGCTGGAGTTTGCCCGCTTAACCAGGAATAGGAAAACGGCCCATTTTTTCTGGAGTTCACTGACTCTGCAAACTATTCGCTTGATAACATTGCCCATTTTTCTTCCTTTATGCACATTGATTTCCAATCCACAAAGCTTTGGATGGTCTCATTTGTCTTCCAAGAGTAAATCTATCAGAAACATTGTTGTCCTCTCCTTTGAGGAAAAGGAAGAAGGAAGGAAGATCAACCAATGCCTTTTCTTTTTTTTCCTTCCCCCCCTTTCCTCTGCATGTTGTGCAAGAATGCATTAGAGACACACACATCCACTACTGAAAGGAAGGTATGTATGACATGGCTGAAGCTGGTTGGTGGTGGTTTTCTGTTTTCTTTTAATGGAGAAAAATGTAACAGTATCTTCAGTTACAGTGCAGCATTTCCACTCGTTTCAGTGGAAAATGTGACAATGGAAGAATGGAGGAAAAACAAAAAAGGAAGGAAACATGGGAACAACAAAAGAGGCATAAAAAGAGAAACTGGAAGTGCAAAAAGGCTAACTATAACAAAAAAAATGCTTTTCATGCTTCTTAAATGGATTCTTTTGGCCTAGTTTTATGCTGATATAATCTCACTGGTTATATAAATTTATAATTCAACATAACTGTAATCAAACAGATAAATGACATACTTTTTTATTTGTTTGTGTTTTCTCTGATGTTAATTGGGGTTTATTCTCCGCTGCCTTTAATACTACATTGCTGACACAGAACGATAGTGAGCATAAGGCACACATTGCATACTAAATCCACAAATAGGTAAGGGTAGAAATAATTTTGTTCCCATGATTAAACAATGGACAGACAAAATGACCTTTAGGGACTGAATACTCATTAAAAACTCTATTACTATTGACAAGCATGAGGGGCTTCATTACCCAAAACACCTTTGAAAATTTTACCCTGATTAGAAGGTAGCAATCCCAACAAACTTTTGCTAATACCTCTTTTTTTAATGATCTCTTTAAAAACACTTCCTCTTGCACTATTCATAAAATGAATCGCTCTCTCACGCATTTCAAGATGAAAATAATACTCTCTCAGAGTACCCCAGGCACACAGCTTGTAATGCTATGTTTTCTTTGGAGACAAACTATATTTATGTAATTATGTGTATATATCGACAAAATGTTCTCTCTGAAAAAGCTTTATAGTAGAACTGTGTCAGTTTAAAGACAGAAGAAAACAAAGAGAGCTGCCAGTCCATAACGGTAGAAAACCTTATCTTTTGTTTACTTTGGCTCTAGCAAGCAACACAATACTGAAAAAGATTAATTTACAACTGCAGAATCACAGCTGTGAACAGAGTCCACAGCAAGCAGAAGTACCTGATTGCAATGAGCGCATCTTACATGTTCTAGGCAGAACTCATCCAGAATAATGAGGAAAATCCAGAGGAGATCATTGGAGCATTCCCAGTCCTCTGCTCAGGAACAGCATGGATTTGTTTTAATTTCTGAACATAAGAATATACATTTCTCCATCAAACAGAGACCAGAAATAAAAAGGTTTTAAAAATAAAATGTAAACTGAAAGTAATAGCCAGGCCTCTGTGATAAAACCCTAAAATAAGTATTTATGACTAGTGTCTCTTGTTTTCAGTAGACTAAACCATAGCACTGGCAAGAAGGGAAGATGCACCAGGTCATTTAACCAGATTGTGCAAACAGAATATTCTCATTTTGGTTCCCCTCCTCCTCTTTTTTTTTTTAATCACAGTAAATAAAATGATCAACAGCAAGACACTGCAAGCCAACAAAATCTTACACTTCTGTCTAAGCTCTAGAAAATATAATAACACACAGTATACTGCTCAGACAAACTTTAACAAGTAAGCATCCGAATCATTGTATTAGAACTTTGAAGCAATTGATTCATGAGTCTTTAAATATATTTTAAGGCTAAAAACACAGAAAGCATGAAAACGCATGAAAAAGTTTTTCACAGCAACCTGAACTGTAATCTGATACTTAAAGCAACAGTGAATAAAGCTAAGAACCGTGGCTCTACTGAAACCACTGGGGATATCACTGAGATCAGGGTTCATAACAATAATTCATAAAATACTGAAATATATTAGTTTCCCACATACTGTTTGCTTCTTTTCTTTCATACTTAAATTGAAGTCTTCTACCAAACCCTTCACCAGATGATGCCAGAAGGGCTAAAATATTCAACAGGAAAGACAAAGAAGGGAGGAAGGTTTGGACTGAACTATCAAACTAAAAACTATCAAAAAACCCACTGAGTTGTCAGTGACTGTTTTCCCAAGTAAACTTTGGTTCCCTTCTACCTTTATTCAAACTGGCTCTCTAAATTACCATCACCTAATGCTTGAACCAAGTTACCTGGTTCTGAATCATCTGTTCTACAGTTCTTTCAATACCATTTTGCCAAAGAGTTTTAAGAAAACTCGAATTACTCTAAACTCTTCAGTAAAGTATCTTCATTTAAATATAGCAAACATATTCTTGCTACCAGCCTACAGAACAAAATGATTAATTCTTTCAAGTTTTCTATGAGCACCATCTGGTCGTTGTGATTGTTGCTGTTTTACTTATCAACATGTTTTAACAATTTTTCTTTTGACAATTTAGTCTTTGACAGTGTCTTTTTGCCTGAGAACACGGGGTACTTTGTATTCTCACCACATTTGTGTTACCCACAGAGAGTGCTGGAAACTGTCAAGCAAGATGGAGAACATATCGACAAGCTTTGTGCAGGGAAACAATTTCAGATGGCACTTTCTTGGAAGGAGGGGAGGTTTTTTCAAGTTCAGCAGTGGAGTGCTCTTTCTATAGATGCTGGGGTACCCCGCTGAATGATTCTGAGAAGGTATTTGCTCCTTAGAAATAAAACTTGTACTGAATGCAAAACCAAAAAGCTTTGGAATAGATGGGAACTCCCATGTCAAAGTAGTCATTTACGCTAAAGAGATCCCTATGTTTGAGAAATAGTAAGAGAGGACTGTGGAAAATGCATTTTTAGTAAGATAAGTGACCCATCTGAAATACAAGCACGTGAGGAAGGCAAACTTAAGATAATGCAAAAGCGTGGCAGAATGTCCCATTAAAACAAGTTAAACTTCTGGGTGATAACAAGTATGAGGCAAAAAACGTAATATTGGTCTAAGGTGACTCTTTTTTTTTGGACAACATTAAATCAAGTCCTTTTCTGGTATACCTTTGGAAATCCTCAGCTCAATCAAAAAACTGACATTTATGCACTCCTAATCATGCATAGAGATTCACAAATATTAGCCACAACCAGTTACAAAAAGGGTTTGCAGTAGGTACTGAGAGGGAACAATTCTCATCTATGACATGAAACATCTTCTCTGTGAA
Organism: Chionis minor; assembly: GCA_013398295.1. NCBI lineage: Eukaryota > Metazoa > Chordata > Aves > Charadriiformes > Chionidae > Chionis > Chionis minor. The sequence goes on along the minus strand of VZSF01003940.1, from coordinate 606,477 downwards.
AGCTGACTTTACTATAGTGTATCATATGTTTTGGTCTTCAGCTGGATGTTGAATATCAGCTGCATGTTGAATATCAGATATTTTCCAGAACCAAAACCAAAAATAGTTAATGTGCTTGAAATTCATAGAGCAACATTTCGGACAAATGCCTTCAAATGTAATTGTTCAGAAAATATCATTGATTGGATGAGAATTTGCCTACCATTTACTTGAAAATGTATTTATACAAGAAATAATATATATGCACTTCACTTTTCATATTTGCATTATAAATCATTAGGCAGTAGAGCATATAATCCTCAGTGTAATCAATGACAATTTACAGAAGGAATCATTGCATGCTGTTAATCATGATTAATTTTTTCTTGCACTTAGATGTCTACTTTGAACTAATATTTACCAGCAAGACTCTGTGTCTACTAAAATATAATGTTTAAATTACATATTTCCAGCAAAATTTCCATACTACTAATTATCATCTACTGTTACCAAGCAACTTTTATTCAACAGGGAGGATCAGAAAAAGATGCGAAGAACAATCTAGAAAACAGGGGCTTAAGGCTTGGACCAAGCCTCTCAAGCAATCTACTTTTTCAGCATCATGAGGCTTTTTCAGCACCACGAGACTTCACAGTTTTTCTGAAGTGCTACCTTGAAAGGGCTGTGAAATAAAGATCGCTGTTTTAAACTTGTTCAACTTGTCACATGCCTTCATTAATCTCTTCCTGTTTGTATCATCAGCCAGATAACAGAACAATTTTTCCATTGTCTATAATCCCACATTATTAAAAGAGCATGTGCTCCTTTGTAGAGGACAGATCATAAAAATGTATTGACAAAAAGTGGAGTTTGGATTTTCCTTTGGTTTTTTCGTTCTTTTAAATTTATCTAAGCTTTGTGCCAAGACTGAATTTAATTAGATTCAAGATTAGAACCACTTCAAAGTGGTTCAAACCATCTAACAGTACAGTAAAATTTCTATGCTAATACCAGCCAAAACACCTAGCTCTAAACCAAACTTAGCATAAAGCTTCAGCAATGGCATCTAGTACGGTTTCTAACATAAGCTTACCTAAATTGAACTTTTTTTTCCTTTTTAGTAAAACAATATTTAAAAAAAAAAGAACACATGGCTATGACTTAACCTACAGATAAAATGGTAATGTCAGTGTACTCACTCAAATGCATTTGGGACATCAGTGCTTCGTAGCATTTGTGTGTGACATTTATGAAAAGAGTATTTCTCTGCAATAAAATGGTAAAAATTATACCCTTTTAAAGTTCTGACTGGAAAAAATTACATTTTAACTACATGAAAACATCTGGTTTAGATCTGCTGGAAAAAGAAAAATGAAACACTAAAAAAAATAATGTTTACACCTATATGATTTTTTTAATATATTCACCCTTTGAGATGATTAAGCTTAAATTGATTTTGTATTTCAGGTATGGCTAATTTGTGTACTGCCTTTAAGTCTAGTCTCAAGATGATAAAAAAATTCCACTGTCCTTTTCTTATTCTCAGCACTGCTCAGAGGAAGCCATGTGACATCCAGCCTATAACACCCACACACAACAGCCCCAGGTGTTTAATAAGTCACCTCACTGCACACAACCAAGATGAAGAAAGATATATTCCCTTCAGATCGTGAGCATTTGATGTAAGAACTTCCTAATTCATCTAATCTATTTCTAACAACAGCCAAGCTAGACAGTGTGCTGGGAAAAAAGTGCACTGATATTGATGGTCTTCTATTTTGTATAAAATCTTAAATAAACACTGGACAAACAATTCTCCACCTAGAAGCCAAACTGCAGAAAAGAAAAAACAATAGAATTTCCACCTCCGCCATCAGAAAATAATGTGAATTTAATTTTAATGCCAATTCAGCAGTTCATTCCTTCAGTCCTTACTCAAGCCATTTTTCTAGTAACACGAACAGTTTTACATGGTAAGGCCTGCAAGATTTTACCTCTTCTGCCTGCACACATTTTCTAGAAAACAAAGATAATAATTTTAAAATGTCACATTACTGGTGTTGATACCACACTCCTTGCACCAATAAAAGAGCCTTCTTAAGAACATGTGTTTTAAAGATAAAAGACTAAGGCTTAAAAAGATCCATATACTGCGTATTGAAATATCACATATATTCAAAGGCCAATAAAACAAAGTGTTAAAAAAGCCTAATGTAATCCCGTACTTTTAATATGCAGGCACCTTCCAAGCCCTTTATACTGTTATCAATTAGAATTCACAAGCTGCCTCTTTCCCAGTCTCCATTTCAGACACAAGAGTCCTCAATTTCAGATACAAGAGTCCTCTATTTCCCTATCTCCCCACCGTTCCATATACATAATTTTGGGGATGGCAACACTGTCAAAAAATAGTAAGAGGTGCAACAGGAGTATGGTATGATACATAAGAAGCAAGAGTTTAGCCTACCCTAACGACATTATAGCCACTATCTTTCTATGTCTTAGCTGCAAAATAATTCTCCTTGCCAAGGTTCATTTCTATTCTTTGGGATAAACTAGAACCTGGTTTTAATGAATACCTGGGATAAGCAGCTGTCTTGCATTTTCAGAGCTCAGACTTTTTAACTACTTGACTTGTATTTGGTCCGAAATCACACGGATCTCCTACTCCTACTCAAAGCAGTCTGAGGATTAACATAAAAATTTACTTCAATCATTTCCATGCTGAATTTTTTCCAAAACACATTAGAAAACTAAAAGCAGAACTACGTTGATGATACAAATTATCCAGGACTCCAGTCCTGAGCACAAGCACCTCCTATGGTTCGTGTAAAGGAATTCAGAAGATAATTGCTATCCTGTTTTTCATTGTGCATTGAACTTTCAACTGCCTGAATATAATCAGCCTGATTATGCCTGAGCATTCAGTCAATTAAGACAGTTAACTGCTTGAAAACAATCTGACCCAAACATTGGACACTGGTATAGGTGCAGATTGAAAACACTAGCAAACAATGCAGATTTCCATCAATTTAATTTCTGTTCTGCAAAACCACTACAAACTGCTTAAAAAAAACCCAAACCAAACCAAAAAAACCCAAACCCCAAACCTGAACTGTTTAAAAGACCCAGAAGGAGTCAGCAATTTATGGTGAAAAGAAAAAGAGATGAAGAATATTTTGCTGAATGGATGCCCTTAGAAGACAGCAAAGTGTAGACATGTATTCTAGGTACTTGATCCGAGACCTCAAACCTCAGCTGCTTAGAGGCATGTCTGTGCAGTCAAACCAGCCTGAAATACTATAAAATGTCATCCACAGCAATTCCGGTTTCTTGCTTCCCTGCTAAAGTTATCATCTAAGGAACATAAAATGATCCTATATCGCAATCCTAGTATTACAAATGAGGAGGAAAAACAGACCTAGTAAATGTATTATGAGCCTTAAGGAAAGACTGTATATCTGTTCATAAATCCACCGTTTCCTATCCTTCATATCCTTTAGCAATGAGTTAAGATGACAAAGCAGTTAAATATTTGATTTTATATATGAGGAATAAAGTCTTAGAGACAGCCTTCTCCATTAATGATACAGTAAACATTTTAGGAACATCACTACGATAATCCCAATCTTTTGACTGCTAAAGCACACCGCTTCCTATTAACTTCACGTAACCTTTCTGAACATCGTTTCCTCATACCCTTACACCATCTATTTCTAGTTGAAGACATACGCTTCCAGATTTTGAGGAGGGTTCATATTATTACCTTAATTTTTAAGTGGAAATGTAACATTTCAGAAAGGCTAGTATTAGGTCTATGAGATTAGAGATGAGGTCAGAAGGATTCTTAACACAAGTTTAGCAGCGCTGACTTTGGACATGAAGAGCCAGCAATGAGAAAATGCAGCCTGTCCACATGAGGTTGCATTTCGGCTACTTTCTCCTTCGCAAGTATGCTGGAGAGAAAAGATGGCTCCTTCTATTAATTATCTCCCACCACTGCTCAACAGAAACAGAATCCAGAAGGGATATTAACTGAAATAAGCAAAAAGATACTCAGCAACAATTGCAAGTTTGGAGTCAGGCTTATCTAGGGACTATATTTCACTGCGAAGTTGAACTGCTCACGTGGCTGCATCCTCTAACCCCAGTAAGGACATTTGAGCACGTTCCAAGAGTTGATGCAACGTTCATTTGTACTTCAGCTGAACATAGATCTCTTCACAGAATCACAGAATTACAGACTGGTAGGGGTTGGCAGGGACCTCTGGAGATCATCCAGTCCAACACCCCTGCTAAAGCAGTTTCACCTACAGCAGGCTGGACAGAATTGCATCCAGGCAGGTTTTGAGTATCTCCAGAGAAGGATCGCTTGCCATATCAAAACATTATTCATCTAAACTATCTGTGTGACCACGGAGGGGGGAGAAGCTGGGGGAGGTGGAGAATGCTTGTAAGGTAGCAATAGGTCAAAAAACCTACTCATTTATTTGCCTCATGCCTTTAACAGAACTTTTATTGTTCCATCTAGCCATTCTGTTCAAAAGGGAAGCTCTACTGTAACCTTCAAAAGAGTGGTGGGCCGACAATATGGAACTGAACACCTTTGGCAGTTATAAATAAACCATGAAACCTGCATGGAGCTCTGTCCTAAGAGAAGATTTCCTGCTGAAAGTATTGGACAGCAAAACACAGCTCCTAGTTTTCCGCTTTGGAATTAAAACTCTTTCTTCATAGGAAGTTTTAATACGTAGAAATAACGGGGATGGGATGTCTCCTTCTTCTTCAACATCAGGAAACTGGTATGTCCTGAAATCTCTTTCTTTGTGCCAATCCAGCTTTATACACCAATTAATTGAGGATTGTGGGCTGGAAGAGAAGATAATTAGATTTTCCTGTGCTGCCTTCCTTTATGCATTCAGATTTTACATTCTCCTTCGTCCATCGATTCTCAGATAAAACATATCTAAATTCACACTTAATACAGTCTGCTTGTAACAAAGAAACAGTAACAGAATATCCTGGTTTGGGCTCTTCAGGATTTTGTTTGGTTGGGTTTTGGGTGGGACTTTTTTTTGGGGGGGGGTGAGTTGTTTGTTTTTAAAAAGCAAGCTTTTCTAATGGGTATCTTGACTTCCATAACACATGTGGGGTGAGGGGGGAAGATGCTTGAAAATGAGGCTGGCAGCCAGCTGCACGAGACTTATTTATAAATCTCTTATGGTCTTTTTTTCCCAGCTACCCAGGCACGTTGTAGTTGGAATGCCTCCTGATGTTTTACAGCAACCAGATATAAATACATACAAAGCCAGATGCCCAGGATGGCAGGAGTTTTACAGGCAACCAGCTGGGAAACTGTTTTGAAAGCCAGGGAGGAGAAAAAAGACAAACCCACCTAAGTTTTCTTAGGCCTTCTAAAGCGTAAGGGTTACAGTGAGGAGATGAATAACTGGCCTTTCTGACTTTGCATGACACATCTCAGGATGCTAGCAGGGAAAAGAGCAAATTGAGGGCTACTCCATAATCTGGGGACCACAGCGTGGTCCCCAGCATGATAAATAGGGAACTAAGTGATTCCACTCCATCTCCAGGGAAGAGAGCCAAGTACCACCATGGCCTGATAACTCCAACCTCTGGAGACCCTGCTCATTCACTGCCTCTCCCAGGCAAGGATTTACGATCACTCTTTAGCACCAGCAGAATCCCACTTATGCTCACATGATGTATTCAAGCAGGGAAGGGCCATTTGGACAAGAAAGCAAAGGCATGCAGCAGAAGGTAGGTAACTTGATGCAGTCAGTGGTAAGGATAGGAATGGAGTATGTTGGGTACCTATCCAGTATGGAAAAACTTTGTATATAGTGTCTTCCCATTGCCTTTAACACGACCTTGAGTGTAATGCAGTAGTCTTGAATGAGCTTGTCTTTTTATCCTCAGAGGTTCTGAGAACAGCCCAAGAAGGCTCCCTGTCCAATAGCGTGCCTTATTGTTATTCTGGAGGAATCATCTCTGAAATAAGCTTCTAAGAAAGATGGGGGCAAACTTTCTAGTAGTGCCTGTTGCAACAGGACAAGGAGTAATGGTTTTAAACTGAAAGAAGGTAGATTCAGACTAGATAGAAGGAAAAAACATTTTACAGTGAGGGTGGTGAGACACTGGCCCAGGTTGCCCAGAGAGGTAGCTGATGTCCTGTTCCTGGAAACATTCAAGGTCAGGTTGGACAGGGCTTTGAGCAACCTGATTTAGATGAAGATGTCCCTGTTCATTGTAGGGGGGTTGGACTAGATGGCCTTTAAAGGTCCCTTCCAACTCAGACCATTCTGTGACTCTATGACATTAAGAGGGAAGTTTAGCTTCTTCCTATTCTGTTAAGATTACTTATTGGGTTGTCTAAAAGGCTGTCAGACAATTTTTTAAAAAATTTTTTAATAAACTTTACATAGATCCATACTAATCAGTTGAGTCTCTGCTGCCATCAAACTTGAGGGAAATAGCACCTTTTTAACACTGTCTAGATACAGAGGAGTGAGATGAAACTAAAATATGCAGTCCCAATGAGCAAAGGAATTACGTTCTATCCACCTTCCATAAGTCACAAAGACCAAAATCTTTTTAGAGCATGTCATTCAGTTTCAGCCTTGCACAGTGAGCCCTCAGCTCAGGGATGATCATGGATCAAAAGATGCCTCGCTAAATTACAAGAAAAATGTCAGTATTCTGTTTTGTTGCAATCCTATTAGCCACGGCAAATCTTGTGTGCATCAGCTGAGTTCCAGGAAAATTATATGCAACAGCAACACCCTTTTTCAGAGGCTATTTGAGTACCTTATCTAATGATGGCTCCGTGACTTTAGAAGTCTTCCCTCCTCACCCCCAGCAACAAATCTACTAATCCTCTAAATCCTTATTAAATTCCGAATCCATCTACCTCTTAGCACTCCTACATAATACCAAAGGACTGCCCACGGGATGAAGGCCAAGTCTCACAAACTGCTTATCCTCCACATAAACCCCGACACGTCTTAGACTGGAGCTCTTGAACAGCACAACTTTCTACGAGTGCTATTAGACTTAGAACTAGGGATAAACTTGTTTCTAATGTTAAGCGCCGTGCTATGTTAGATTTCAAACAGTTCAAGTTATACAAATGGTTCATTCTCCTGGAATGTCCTCGCGCTTCAGAGATCCAGCTCTACTGTGCTAAGCTTTTCACACAGCCGAGCAGCAATGATAATGTCCCAAAATAAAAAAGTCTATGAGGAGTTCCCAATGTCCTTCATGCCTTTAGAAAAACAAGCAATATTCACTGTTGTGTTCTAGGATACAAATTCAGTTCATAAGGGAAATTTTGCAGAATGATTCCCTTCCTATTTATGTTCTAACAAAACTGTGAACAAACAAAAAAGAGATTTTATAAGGAACAAGGAACAAAGGAAATCTCTAAACTAAGCTGCAATACTCACCCAGCGTTTAAACACAGGAAAGCAGGTGGTCGTAACTACCTATTTCACATTAAGAGATTTCTAAACTCGAGAAAATTAAATTAATTAAGAAACCAAACAGAGAGCAATATAACCATATTTTAACTAATTTAAGGGTAAGTAAGAACACAGAATGTTTTCCCCAAAACAGGTGGGTTTATTTTTTCCTAATTTAGTGCCTGAGTAGGATTAGTAATAAGAAAAAACCCACTGCAACTGTAAAATAATTTCTGCACAGGATGAAAACAAAAGGTAATTATTTAAAAAGTAGGGAAAAAAAATCCAATCAGAAACATAAGACATTATGTACCATGTATTATTTTTATCACCAAGAATTCCCCATATAAAAGGCATGGAGAAAACCATAATTCAGAAGTGGGAAAACAGAAGGACTGTAAAAGTGAAATGGACTTCTGACAAATGATACTATATAGAATAAACAGAACACTCCAGCACTAGTAAACCAGAATAGTGTATATTCCAGCTGAAGCACAGATGTTTTGGTATTGCTCTTTTAAACTGGCACACTCACTCGCCAAAGCTACTGCACTTTGAATTTTTGAGTTTTTTGGTTTGGGGTGGTTGTGGGGTTTTTTTTGTTTTAATGTGCTATGAAGATGGTTCAGAAGGTACGACCTTCCATTCTTAAACTAACCAGTTAACTGAATTACCAGGCCCATTTGTGTACTCCCAGCTTTCCCCCAAACAGTCCAACAGCACTAAACCTTTAGGTAAGCACTGCCTGATTCAAACTCCAAACTTGCATATTCTCAGAATCTTTAAAATTGGGATGTTTATCATCTTTATGAAAGATGTAGCTGAGTTAAAGCAATCCACACAACTTAGAACAGAATTAAGAAGAGCAAACTTGTGAAATTAATGGGTTTGTTTTCTGTTTGTATCAGACTACTATTTGTAATAACTTGCTCAAAACCCTTCCTACACTATTATCTCCATACAGTTGTAGAAATTACAGAGACCTACAAATTGATGTAGAGTAGGGAAACACATAAATTCCATGATGGAGTTATTCTTTCTAGACTGCTTCTTATAAGCTTCTGTGCAAACTGTAAGGCATTCTTCCAGGGACACTAGCAACAGCAAGAAACACCAGTGTGTGCTCCTCTTTTTCTTCCTCTCATTACAGACTATGCAGTAACAATCCCTCCTACTCTACACAGGCAGCATTTGGATGTCCTTTTCTGCCCAGTAATGTCCAAGGCTTCACCTGTTTTTTCTGCAGCTGTTCCAGTTTTCACTTGCTTCTATTTCCTTCTCCTCTACTGGAAACCAGTTATTCTGAACAGACAGCAATAGCTTGCTTAGTATTGAGCATACAGACATACTCATGTTGGCTTTAAATTCCACACAAAAAGTGACTTGCCAACTCACCCTATCTTCCTGTTCTCCAACAGTGATTTAGATCTGAGAGAACATCATTTAACATGCTCAACTATACATATGGAAACTGTCTTCTCAGAAAAAAATAATTTACCTCTGCATTAGAGAGCTGAAGTAAGAGATAAACGCCCTAGCACCTATAGCTCTTTAAAATCTCTTCATTCTGATAGCCATGCATGCAGAAAGCTTTCAAAGGAAGGCGAGCTTTGCTACACTCTATCAGATCACTGGTGCAGAGAGTCTGCTATCTTGCCTGTGCCAGTGCTTCAGAGAAAAGGAAAACAAAATCCCTGTGATGCTCCTACAGTAGTCAGTTTTGTATCAATCATTTGCCTCAGTGATGGGAATTTTTTTCACGGCATTAAATCCTACTTACTGGCTAAGTAAAGTGGGGCCTAAAGCGCTGCTCTTTAGAAGATGCTCAAGTTGCCACTGTTTGAAGTTTACTTGTATACATGAAAATGCTGGTTTCTTAAATGCTGGTTTCTCATTTGTCGCATCCCTCACGCATGGAAGTATTTTTTATTTGTTTAAAGAAGACTTGAGTTGCCTAACACTTGACAACAGAATCACAAAAATGTGTTGATCCAACCTACACTGCATTCTTTTTCACAGAAAACTGTGGTTAGCCTTAAAAATCATTTGCCTGCAATAAATGCTTAGTTCAGAACTAAAGTTTTGCTGATTTACCTCAGCTAATGGAATTCATCAAAATGAGCTGCTTCATTTCTCCTTTTGAAAGCTCGTACGCTAGAAGAGAGGTTACTGCACTGAATTGCATTTCTTTTTGAACTGTGACACACACATGCCTCTATCTATTTCTTCCTAGGAACTGCTGTAAAACACTGAAATGGATCTACTTCTACTGGCATAGTTCACGTAGGATTTACCTGCTACGGCACTTCAAAGTATAATCTGTTGCTGATGTGACAGTATAATCAGTAATCAGGAAGTATACATATAATTAGTTACATCAATGCAGATACCAAGTCAGACCACTTAAAATATCAGGAAGATATTTTATTACACCTTTTGAATTAGATATACAAGGTAACTTGGGTAGAATATACTCACAAGTCATCTTAAACATAAATCCAAATTCTAGGCTTAGACAGCAGCTGAGTATGCATTTCTATGAGTGGAAACTGCTCATGATCTCTGGGTATTCCTACTCGCAAAGTACAAGTTATTAGGTATCTAAATTTTTGCTTTTGGTCATACCCAAAGTGTTTCAACCTTGCTAAATGGCAGTTCAGCAACTTCAACGTGTGCAAATTACTTTTTAAGGAAAAGTAATCCCTGAGTGTTTACACCTTGCCCCAACTGTTAGTCTCTTATGATCACAGACTCCACTAACTCCGGGACTAGAGGACGACTTGCACGCTTTGCTTTTTCCTCATCGTATATTGCACCCTTCTTTTCGTTGGCATTGGAAAGGAAGGAAAAAAACTTCACTGCCAAATGCATATGTTATTTTCTTTCCTCAGTGTCAGCAGGATTTTCTGTGTAGGCACTTGCTCCGCAAGAGTCCACCTTCCAATACATTATGACATTAGAAGATTCCCTCCCTAAAGCTGGATAGGAGAAGTTTTGAGTTTTTCAGTTTCTAGGAATGTGCAGTATCAGCTCACCTTATACATCCTGGGAAAGAGAGGACAGCGGGCTGCAGGCAGACTGGGATCAAGTGGCAAGAAGGAAGGCTGACACCAGTGACCCTGAAAAACCAGTATCAAACATGAGCTGGGGTGTGCTCTACTCAGTTTCTTTAATCTCAGACTTTAATCACAGAACTGCTATCTGTTTAAACCACATTTTATCTTCTTTGTCATGTTACGTACTCAAGGCAGCTACAAGGCTCCTAACTGTCACAAGAATCCAAACTAAATTATAACCATTAATAAATGCAACTTCAATTAAGAAAAAGTGATGCAATGTCTCTACAGCTGTTATTTATAAAATACAACTGGTCAGATGCTAAAATATGGCCAAGATAAGCAAGTAATGGTTTTGCATGATTACAAATAAAAATTACTGCTGATAAATCTGCCTGTCTTAATAGATTTACATCTGCTAGGAAAATGGGGGGAGACAAAACTGCCTTCGTATCATTAATAAAGCGTGTTAAAAACTTTGATCTAACTCAAGGAAAAAAAGTTAAATTTTACTATTGAACACGGGGAGAGAAGCATTAGTCTTTGACAATTTACTATAAACAAGACAAACCCAGAACAAATAATAGAAAGGCTGTTTTTCTGGTATGAGAAGAATTTCCTATTTTGTGCCACTGGCTATTAACTGGGTAGTTAGACTTTCATTAATAGAAAAAAAATTGCTTCTAATATCTTTGGGATTTCAGATGGACAGAATTAAAACTATGGTGTGTATTAGGGTTAATACCTGAAATAAAAATATACTTACAAATTATGAGATACTTTAAAACACTGTAAACATAAACCAACAGACAGGATTTAAATGTACTAAAAATTTTCCTGCAAAGACTTTTTTTTTTTTTTTCTTTCCATACAGGCAGCTTCCTCCTAGAACTTCCTTGCGTGTATGGTCATTTTTTAACCATTTTTTAAAAAAACAGGCGAATAAGTGTGTTTGCCTTTTTCTAGGAGGATATGATAGAAGAAAGGATGTTGACTTTTTGTCTGTGTCTTGGGTTTAGGTCCTTCAAGCTTAGTTGCAAGTTTTCTGTATAATCTTAAGGGAAAATAAAACCTGCTCAGCTCTGTCTTTCTACTGCAAATAAGAGGAGGTTTTCCTCATCTCAGGACAGCGCTGATTATTGAGAATAATAAATATATTGTTGAGAATAATTTTAAAGATATTTTTGCCTATACATGGTCTCTGGACATTTCCTCTTATTTTACTTCTTAAAACACATGACTTGTCCTTAAAACTCCACATGTCCTTTCACAGAAATTACTAATAAAATGAAGACAGATTTAAAAAAACCAAACTCTTTTCACAGTTCGCAATAAGATCGAGTCACATTCCTAAGATACACCATTTAAAAAGAAAAATAACAAGCCAGAAAGTATATAGAACTGATAGTTGAAGCAGTTGGGCTAAAAAGCCGGGAAACTCAACCCCATGATTCTTATAAAACAATGCAGATGTGTAAGGACATACCTGATTTTCACAGTTTGGGATATAGCTTGTATTATTAAAGCAAAACAATGAGTTCTAACAAAAAAAATATGTTTTTGTGAGGTTGAACACCATTTGTGGGGACCACTGATGAACTCTACATATTACTTCAGAAGTGCAACTAGCACTAACTGTCTTTATAGGTACAGAAAGGGAAGAAGTATCTGTTCTTATTTTACGTGCAAGTTTCTAATAATACACAGTTCTTCAGCTTAATTAGAAATCTTTCACCTTTCAATATTTTTAATAAGATCTAGGAAATAATCTATTTTGATATCAACTATGCTTAGCAACAATATTTCACAGCATGTGACCTGAAAAGGTCAACTTGTCAGGCAATAATACATAAAATATGAATGAAAATGAGGGTAAGGAAAATCACCTTGAGGTGAAAGTATTCTACTGCATAACCAAAGTGATAGTAAGAATCATCCTGTCAGTATGAACCACACACTCTTCAGCTTTGAGAGAAAGCATTAACAATCTGTTCACTATATTAAAGATAAAAAATCAGATAAAAATTAGGTGTTAGTTTGTTCAGTAGTCAGCTATTTTGGCCCTCATAACTATTATCACAGTCTTAGCTTAGCACTTTAACAGACATATTCCAGATGAGAATTTTAATTCATTTACTATGTTAAGACATGCTATGCTTTGATTCTATCAATACATCCAGCTGCCAAACAGCTCATTTCCTGTTTTCAACATCATGTTTAATCAGCTACTTGACTAACGACTCACCACAGACTTCTACACAGGAGGCGGAGCTCTACACCAATTTCCCTTAGAGAACTTTTCACGTGTCTATTACATTTCTGTGGGCAGCTTCATAAAATGGTGGAAAAGCTATTCCAAAGAGCCATATCAAGGAAATAACAGAGCACTATGTCTTTTCTCCAGGCATGAAATTTTTAATGGGTTATGTGAAATAACACAGAAGCAACTCCTGTCCACAGAAGAGATTTAAAATGGTTTTTGTTTCAAGGATAACCAATTGTAAGCTTAGAATTTCTGGCCCTGAAAGCTGCATTAGGTCCTTCATATTGAGTGCCGAATCTCCCTAGAATCTAAACTGTCAAATTACCAGCTCCCCAAGGAGACAATTCTCAGGTTTTGCAAGTCATCTCCAAACCTCAATAAAACTAAAACAACAGAATTTTACTGAGATGGTTCTGTGCTTTATTGCCTTTCAAATATTTATTAAAACAGACTTGCTTTCACTAGGACAGCTGCCAAACTAATGAAAATCTGGGGGTATACCTACAAGAAATGACAACATGCGCAAATGTTCCTTTCCATAGCGGTCACAAGAAATACACCAATTTCTTTTTATCTATTCTGTTATGACATTCAAAGTGGCATTAGAAAGCTTTTTCCCTCAAAACAAAACCCAATTTATTTTAAAGAATTAACCAAAAAAAGCTATAAAAATAGTTTGTCTCTGAATTAGGAGAATTCAAAAATTAAAAGGAGCTTCTTTTGAATCAACATTCATCAGTCTGAATTTCAGTATGCATAAGGTGTAAGATTAAAGGTAGTTGAAATTTTAGAATAAATGTATATTTACTTGTACATAGCCTATAATCAAAACACATTAACCAGCACTGTTTTGCTTCAAATCTGCCTGGTATTTCCTTCATTCAAAACAGTTCTAAACTCATTACATGATTAAACACCTGGGGAAATATATATTTTGTTTAATGAAAAATGTATTATTAATCGGGAATGCATAGCTTTACCAGAGGAACACGGCATACATTTGTTTAATTTTTGCAAATAACTACTTTTGTTTCACTCATCTCTCACAACTATGTTTCTACTGTCACTGCCGATACTAGCATTCCTTGGATAAAAAATCAGTATACTGACACAAAAAAAACACAGCAGCAATAATGACAACTGATGTTCAATATAGCCCATAAAATAATGAAGATGTAGTCTGAGGTTTTTCAGATGTTCTACCGTTGAGAAGACATCTGAAAAAAGAGGAGCAAACTAAAAGTAGCACAGGAAATTTTACACCCATTTCTCTGGACTTTCAGTGGCAATTGGTTTGTGGGTTTTTTTAAACTTTCTTGTGGGCCACTGAAAAGTTGTAACACAGGGAAGGAAATGTGGGTTTTACTCCCAAGTGATATGAGTTATCCACTCAGTTTTAACCTCATCCAACACTCAGTGAAATCCTGGAAAGGGTCACTTCAGCAACATGAGATTTAAATTACAATCACGTAAGCGGGCATTTTTTCCTCCATTCCCCTCCCCCCAAAATACATCAACATCAAGCAAGAATGCTCTCATTTGAAAGAAAATAATTACAAAATTATACATTATATTTGGACTTAACAAGTCCATAACAGGTTCTAGCAGAAAGAAAAAAAAGAGAGAAGAATCTGAGGTTATCAAACTCAATATAAAATCCAACTCCTGCTTTCCCCCAAAGCCTCACTGAATTTATCCAGGATTTAAAAAATAAATTCACATAATGACCTTTCACATATTCTTATGTTAAATATTATCATTTCTATTTTAACTATTCATCATTATGATGCTTTTCAGAAGTGAATTACAAAGCCATATGCACCAATCTTCCCAAAACCAGAATGTAAATGTTTGCACATTCATTCACTTAGGAAGCAAAGTAATTCCACATGTCTAAGGATCAATAAGAACTAACCAACAAAACTTGACAAAGTATATTAAATTGTCAATAAAGTCAATACATACTTTCCACTGTAGAGGTAGATATTACCAGCTTATGAATTTTGCTAGTAAAGGTTTAGTGAAGAAAAAATAAGCCTTTATTGCCAAATCACTTATAAGTTGTTCTACTCTACTGCTAGTATGCTGTGAGTATAAACGATATATTCTTCACAGTCTCATCCAGGAAGAAGTCCACTTAGTTTAAAATTAAGTACGTTCTTTGGTTTGATCAAACAAACAAAAATTATCTATTAAAACACAGCGATGGCAGGATTGGCACTCTTTGCAATGAATCTGCTTTAAGAACTCCTTGCTTTCTAAACTCCTTATGGAGCCTAAATATGGCTGGATCCAATCTTAGTGTCAGACTTGGACAACGGTTTACGTCTAATGGAATTAAAAATACAGTATTTATAATAATATTGAGTAGCTTCATCGACCTGTCGGAGCAGGTCCAGAGGAGGCCACGAAGATGATCAGAGGGCTGGAGCACCTCTGCTGGGAGGACAGGCTGAGAGAGTTGGGGTTGTTTAGCCTGGAGAAGAGAAGGCTCCGGAGCCTTCTCTGGGGACCTTCGAGCACCTTCCAGTCCCTAAAGGGGTTACAGAAAAGATGGGGAGAGACTCTAGATCACGGAGTGGAGCAGTAGGATGAGGGGTAAGGGTTCTAAACTGAAAGAGGGGAGATTTAGATTAGATATTAAGAAGAAATTCTTTACTCTGCAGGTGTTAAGACACTAGCCCAGGTTGCCCAGAGAAGCTGTGGCTGCCCCATCCATGGAGATGTTCAAGGCCAGGTTAGGTGGGGCTTTGAACAACCAGGTCTGCAATGGGCAGTGTTGTGGTCGGGACACAGGGCGTTCTCTCTATCACTCTGTTTCTCACTTTTCCCATGCTCTGGCATGAGTCCTCCACACGCTGCAATCCCTTTGGGGGTGCACCTGCTCTGGCGTGGGTTCTTCCGTGGGCTGCAGACCCTTCAGGGATATATCCGCTCTGGCACAGACCTTCCCATGTGCTGCTGTTCCTTTGGGGTGCACCTCCTCTGACATGGGTTTATCCACAGGCCCTTCATGGGGAGCACCTCCTTCTCTGACCGTGGTGCTCCCTCTGTTGTTCCTCACTCTTTTGTTCCTTCCTCTTCTACCTCTCTGGCATTTTTGTCCTTTCTTAAATACTTCTTCACAGAAGTACCACCAACTTGACTGATGGGCTCCTGCAGCGGGTCCGTTGTAGTGCTAGCTGGAACCATTCTGTCCGGCACAGGGCATCCCCTGACCTCCTCCTGCAAAGGCCACCCCTGCAGCTCCCCCACTGCCAAAACCGGGCCACGGACACCCAAAACAGTTCTTAACTAGCTTTGGTGAAGCTGTGAACACCCTGCTGCCAAACAGCAGATGGCAAGGCATTATTTGAGATGTCATGCTGAACCACTTAAGAGGTCATCACATTTTCTGACTTCAGCACCTCTGTTGCTGAAGCTATTTGATTTTGCAGGGAATTAATTACTTTTTATTATCCTATAGGGTAGAACCTGAGTCCATAGAAGTGTGGATAATTTACCTTCAGAATAAAAACTTAGAGGCAGGCAAAGCACCAGGATTATATTCAGTAATTGTTTCAAAGGTTATTCTTTTTCCATGAGCGATCATACCTGTATCATGTATTTTACATTAAAAAGCACAGGCTGAAAAATGTATGCAAACCGTGCAGACCTGAGATAATCAGAGACAGCCAAACAGGCCTTAAGTATGCTGCATCGAAGCAGAAGCATCAGGGCCAAGTAGCGCACACCTTCACAGGAGCCAATTTACCCATCTTTCTATAGTAAATGAACCTGCACAGAGTTCCATGCTACAACTGCTAGAACGCTAACAGAAAAATATCTATTTCTTTGACTGAAAGTCAACCCTCAATAAACAAACTGTATTAAAGGAAGAACAAAACATGCGGCATTTGACTGACCTTCAATGGCCTGAGGAGATTAAGAAGTTACCAAGATTAAGAAGTTCCCAAAATACAAAGCAAAGGACTGATTTTTACAGACCAGATTTTAAAAAGGCCTGTAAAATTGCAGTTCTTAGACTGTGCATGAAAGGGAAAAAAAATCAACCCAACCTTCAAAAGCTATTTTAGATCCTTCTTTGAAAATCTGGCTTAAAAAGAGAGGAAGGGCTACAATCTGCCCCTCTCCCCACTCCTTCTTTTTCCTTTTTTTCCTATTTCACAGATACAGAGTACAATCAAAGGTCTGTTCCTGATTTGATTAGAAATGTCTCCTGTGCCAATTACTTTGTCAAGTAAGTCAGGAAAGACCCTTTTTGACTTCACCTCTCCTTAGCAATAACTTTTCACCACACAGAACTTGAAAAGGCTCAGGATTCTGCCAGTAATATATAAGAAATCATGCAACAGAGGGTAAGAAAAGTGTTTCTTTTTTAGTGAAAGGCAAACAAAACACAAAACTAAAGAAAAAAAGGTTTTTTTCTGCTGATTTAAGAAACATGGATATTGAAATTACACCTACAGAGGGCAAGTTACATTCTTAGAAAAGTTAGACCATATTGAGGAAGAATCTACTTAAATACAGTAGTAACACAGTAGAAACTGCAGCTCCATTCTGTGCATTGTAACGGCTTCCTAATCCCAGCTCCATTTTCAAGGGGAGAACCACCACCGAGTAAACAGGTGACTCACTGCTTAGAAAACTTGCTCCAGAAGGAAATTCTTATGCCACAGCTAAGCAAAAGCACCCTTTAAGGAGAAAGCCCTGAGAAGATGCTGTACAGGCTGTTTCTAGCCATGTCTCCACATCAGGCAGTGCAGTACAGTAACAGAAGAGGTGCTGATCAGAAGATCTGCTGAGGAGGAGCTAAGGGCCATATCATGCATTTCAGAAGGCTTCCCTTCAGACCAGGTAGGCTCTGGTTCCACAAGTGAATGCCCATTAGAGCAGTAGCACATTACACGTATTTCAGAAGCACACATGTCATTTAGTTTCATCTAAAAAGAAATGAAATTTGAGTTTCCAAGATCGGTCCACAACAGGAACCAAAGTACAGTAAATAGGTAAGACTGGTAGATTAGCTTCAAAAATGCACTCCTGAGCCAAACTAAAATGCTAGTGTAGACTTACACGGCAAAATATGCTGTAGCAGTTTGGCACAGAAACAATCTTATATATGACACATGCCTTTCTTTCAGTTTCAACAGGAAGTAATATCCGATTGGGATTAAAACCATTTTTGGTCTGTGAAAAAAGCCCTACCATGGTCTCTGTCGAATGATATTTTCTTTTTTTTTTTCTTTTTTTTTTCATTACTACTTCAGAACATTTGAAGTCTAAATAACAGCAAATGAGGAAATTAAAGTTGTAATTCAAACACTGAACTCTGGAATCCCCCGTTGCTTTCAAAAAGCTGTATAAAACAGGAACTTAAATGCAATACTCTACAATACATCTAAGCCATTTATTTGCATATCATTTGGCTGCTAAGGTTATAACTTTTACTTCTATTAGCAGATGGGCCTGATCCTTGAATTACCCTGATATATATTAGCAATATTGACCCTGATGTTCCAGATGGCTTATGCTTAGTTGATTAAAACACTTGATCTTCCTCTCTGTAACACTGATCTTTCTAAATCCAGCCTGAAGGTACTAAGCAGACATATGCACTCCATAGTTTGCGTTATTAACATCTGCCTTTCAGTTAAGATGCTTTGCAACAACACTATCAAATGTTGCCTGAATGTGCTGCAAAGACTAGCTTCTCTGCAAAAAAGCCAACACACTACACTTTGTTTTACTCCTATTTTTAGGACATTCTAGTTGTAATGGCATGGCAGCTGTGTACCAATACACAGTAACACCTTGAAGCATTAATAAACAGCAGCAACAAAAAACAAAACCTCTGAAATTTCCTGCGGCCATTCAGATGTGAAAATGCACATGTAAATAACTCTCATTTATGCAATATAGTGATATGTGCATGTTTCAAAGTAAATATATTAAAAACATGTTATGCAGCATCTATTTGTTGGCAATGTTTTAAATTATTACTAGAAGCCAAAGGCAAGGAAAAATTTATTTGATTGCTTCATGGGTTTATCTTCATGACTTAAAATACAGCAACTACTTTGCTTTAGATGCAAGTATTTTACCACAATAGATTCATCTACCTAGTTATCAAGCTGATACAGACTAGACTAGCACAGATGGTCCAAAGAACTAATTCTTAATTACATATATAGACCTATCATTCGTGTATGACTGCTATTTTCAAATCCTTTCATACTGTGGACTTACAGCATAGAACATATGCCCTGCCATTCCACCACTTCCTTCTGGCAGTTATAACCATTGCTTCCACAGAAGTTAAACCGATATACTTCTACTCACTTTGATGCAATGTAGCTGCTGGAAGCCAGACCATGCAGCCATCATTCTGTATTTCATAGATCAGTACTGCCTAGAAGTACATTTAAAAACTACATTCATAAGAGGCAAAGACTCTCCCATCCATCTATAAAAAAGAAAGTTTAAATAACCTAACTCCTGATGTTGGTTAATTATTTTCCATCTTTTTAATATTTACTTTTTTAAATATTAAAGGATTTAGTATAAATGATAATAGAGTAAAATTAAAGCATAGCTGCAGGCCTGCATATTAATCTCAAGTCTGATGGTATGAAAAAGTTGATGTCATTTTTATGAAGTTCTTAACCATCCCTGTGATGATCATCTTTATGCACTTTCTCATCTATCTCCAACAGATACTTGCTTTCTTCAACCCAAGTTAACTATTCTATAAGGTCAGTAATAGGGAGAATGGCTGCCTTTTATATAAATCAAAGCAGTTTAATTTAAACTGGTCAGTACTGTATCAGCCTTTGCACCCGAATATATTTAGCCTTTGTGTAATACATAAGCCCTTAGGAAAAGCTCACTTGGAACATGGATAAAAAACTATGTTCCTTAACACTGCAAAATGCCACCTGAGTAAGAGTCTCTATAACTTTACAACAAAAGGAAAATATCACCAATTTTACAATGAAAGGAAAATATTTTAGTGGCATTGCACGGGGCCAAGGTGAGGATATTGGGCACCACTAAGGATTCTTGATATACAGATGCCAAGTATCCAGCTGTAATGCAGATACCCATAACGGAGCAAACTTTTACAAACTGAAATTTACTCAGTTGAGATAGGTTTCAGCCAACAGCTCTGATCCTCCAAAGGCAAATGTAATGAACGGTTTAGTCCTTCTCCCTCCCCGCTCCCTTTTCTGGGTCCCCTCCTCCCTAGTTTGTGTAAAGGAAGAAAGTATGTTATACTGAGTGAGTACATGGGAGCTTCTTTCCGCATTCTGATTCATCTTTTATGATAGTCTAAGCCTACGCAACTCATTTCCACTAAAAACCATAGACAGAATGTAACTGACCACTGACAGACACATCATCTGCTCTACTGTGCAGCAGACTCCTCTCCTGTTTGGAAACAGTAACTTCTATTGGTTTTGTTTTCCTCACATATTGTGATAAGCCACCTTCTACTCTTGACAGTTGAGCTTGTTTTTAAAAAATCAGATTTGAAGGAACAGTATCTGCTGTGTATCTTATACAAATCTGCCCTTTTAAACCACATTCTAAATTTACTCATGCTCCAAGATACTTACCTTCTAAATTTTACTTTTACATCTTTGATCAAGAATGTTACCACAAGTAAACTTCCCCTTGAATAGTCTGTCATAGAGGAACAAGCAGCGGCATTTGCTATCTGCCACCAAATTTTAATCCCTATCCTGTAATCTTATTTGCACATCTATGATTCTATGACCCTCGGAAAACAGTGCTCTGCATGAAACAGGTCTACATTTGTGCAGCCTACCAAAATTTTGCCCTGGTAAATACTATGTAATGTTCTTGGGTTAGAGGAGCAAAATGACTTTATACTACTTGAGGATCTTCACACTCCATGTCTGTAAGGACATTTACTTCAGAAGATTATATAGGTAAACTTACAAACAAACTGCCCTATAGGCTACTGGTGACATATCAGATAGTGTGGTTGAAAATATTTTGTAGAGTATATATATTAGGAACACATTCCTATATTCCTTTAATAATATTTTGATTGCTATGTGCAATGGTGGCCAAAGCAAAACTTATTAAATTACATGAAACTTAAGGGGCTGTAACAGCATTTTAAGAGGAGCCTTATTAAGACAAAATTCTTTATTTCAGCTTGTTGTGAAGTTATTTGAATTTTCAGTGTCACATCTAATACTTCTGATCAATAACATAATACACTGTACACTAGATTTTAGTGAGTGGAAACATATTTTTGTTATGTATCAGTTATCTACTGAAGTTACCACAATATGAAACTCTGCTGTTAACCTGCCTTTGGATTTATGTTTCTTTTCCCTGCTTTGGATCAAATCTATGATAATTTTTATAAGATAAAATAGAAAAAGATGCTGGAAGAATAGCTCATCTGAATGCAAATGAGCTTTTTTTTTTTTTTTTAACATACCTCTCAGGGCTTATCTTTTTATTACTCTCGCAGAAAGCAGGACAGTCTGGTTCAAGCCAGGGGCTAAATCAGAAATGACTTGACAATCCACTGATAACATGGCATTTTGAGAATAGATTCTCTGCTCTAAGCTCCAGTGACTAAGGGTGAATCATAAATTGTACGACTCAATCAGCTTAGCATTTGTTTTTTACATGAAGATTTATGAAAATTTAAGTGTATTTTATTACCTGAAACGAACTTTTATCTTGAACTTCTATGACACAGTACTGTCATGGGTCAGAAAAAAGATTGCAAGAAAGTATAAATGGAACAGGAATTTTGCTTACTAGACTTTGTTTGTTCAGTTTGTTTTTAATAGTTTGAGTTCTGCCATAGTATCTGTCATGCTGTATCAATAGTTGGGTTTAATATTTATTTAGGTTCTCTGAAGAAATGTAAGTAAAGAGCTAAATCAATATGCCATACAGCAAAAAACTGGGGACACATATGCACACACACACACTAAAACCTTTCAGCCCCACCTTCCACCTTTGCTGTTTTGAAAAGAAGACTGTACTTATGCCCTGCTCGTATCTGATCTTCCCCTTTGTAGGGACATTTTTCCCTATTATAGTATCCATGTTTATGGCTGAAGACCTAGAGTGGATTCTCCCTCTGACTGCTTTTGCCCCAACCTATGTCTAAGATATTTCCATGCAGTCCAAGACAGATTCTGGACAGCAGGAAAAGTCTTTTTTCCTTATATGAACACCTGGAAAGGGTCTCAGAGATGACATCAAACCAAAGAAAACCTAAAGGAATACACGGACTAGGCATCAGTAGTTGTTGGTGGTTGCAGGTCTTGTATCTTTGAAGCCTATACCAAGCTGGTAATAATTTCATTTAAAACACGTTCTGCATTTACTGTTAGTGGTGGATCTGATGCCTTTTGCAACAGCATGTAAGAGTGCTAAATACTTTTCATTAAAAATGAAAGAAAAATAACCACATTTCACATATATCATTAGCATATCATACCTTTTCTGGGTTTTCAGTTTTTCTATTCTTATTCAAGGTATAATGAAAAGTATTGAAATGGGACTTTAAAGCAGGCGGAAGTTAACGTAGGGGAAGGTATGTGTCACCCGATAACCCTCAGTGTCAGCGGACAATTTGCTGAAGCTGAATTATTTCTCCCAAGAAAAATAACCGCTTAGTGTCTTCATCTTCCCTGCTGTCTCCAGAGAGATCAGTACTAGCTACACAGTATACACAATTAGCAAAGTTACTAGCTATTTGAATATATACATTTAGCAAACTATATCATTTTTAGGACACTCTACTGAAGCATTATTTTATATTTTAAGATATTTCAACCGAAGACTTGCTTTACAAAGGAAAAGTGTTTCCAGTCACAATTTAGACCTCTGTTGTCCTTCTTAAATAGCATTGCTTTCCTACTGTATGGGTAAAATTGTTAAACTGAATGGGAGACACATTTATTGTTGTCACTGCTAAATACAGATTCTGCTATGCTGCCAATTATCAATGTAAAATTAGAATCAAAATATGCTGTTAGGAAAATTAACATATATTATTTCTGCATGACCTTTGAGTATTAAAAGTTACTCTTCATCTCTTGCATTCTACCCTCCATTTGTCAGAGCAGAGCAAGCTATTTGCCGCTACATCTAGTTCAACTGCAAGTGCCATTATTTTTTCCAATTAATTTTCACAATGGACAGCTCTTCCCATTATGCAGCCTTAGTCATTTGTAGGTTTTGTTTGTTTGTTTCTCTTCAGTCATAGGTAGCAAATGTTAATTCACAGGGAATATAAATCAGACGGATAATAGCACACCAACTTTGGGTGGGTTTTTTTTCCTTTTCTGGATAGCACCCATGGACAATATGATTAATACCAACTTTCTTGCTTATCCTGCACAAAACCACATCACAAGCTTCTCAAACTGTACTTTTTGAAAGGCATGCATATTGCACCACAAGGCAAGAAAATTTATAATCACATGTAGCCCAGCAGCAAATAGATTCCCTAAGGGGAAAAATTAAATGAGACTAACTAACCAATAGGTTAGCAAAAGGTGAGCATTAACCTATCAGTGTATCAATTTAAGTGTCAAGTGTCCATAAGTAACTTTCAAGGGTGATAATGGATTTTAGTATCACCTTAAGGACAGATTTTAATTGTGCGTATAACAGTGCTGTTCAAGTCATTATACGACTGAAGTATTACTATTTCTATAACAACCTGGCTGTAAAACTTGACTCTGGGTTGAATTGTGGCACTTAAGGGAACCCAGGAGGAAATTATTTTAGACACTCAACAAAATTAAATATATTTTGCATGCCTGGCATCACCATTTGCCAACTTTAAACAAATTCTGGCCCAAGATTACTCTCCAAAAACTGTGCACTGGTATAGCCTATGCTAGTATCTTCCAGCCAAGGACAGAATGAGAGGAAGGAGGTTTAATCCTGTGTCCTAAGAGGTCAACATCCATGGGTTCAGTAAGACAGAGCACAGAACAAATTAACTAAGGAAAAAATGGGAAGAGAAGAGAGAGTGAGGTAGGATGATATGAACACTCTTTGCATCACCCAGTTATGCCTGGTTATGCCCTCATGAATCCATATGTAGACACAGTCACTCTATGAAGAAAATCCCATGGTAAACAAATCTTGAGTCCTCCTTGCCCCTCCCAAGTGAACTCAAACTTTTGAACAAATGAGACAAATATAAATCTCACAAAGCCTAGTGGCTTCATCTGTCATACAGTGACTATATTCCTGATACACAAGGTTTCTTAATCAATATTTGTTTCTTGTCTTTCCATTTTAAAATTTAGAACGCAAGCATCATATTCATAATGCAATGTTTCTGAAACCTATGAGCTAATATTCTCATCCCAATTAAAATGAGGGAAATAGATTGGTTTTAACTCAGCAGCATTCTTTTTATGGACTCTTATTCCTTCATAGACCACTTGGTTATAAATAATCCATGCACAGAGCAATTAGGCCTCTTCCTTTTTTTATGGGTTACAGACTTTATGCCTATGCAAGTAACATAAAATATTCTAAAGCACTACAATGCAACAAAACACATTTAAATCCCTACATTAAGTCATTGAATAATTTTGGTATTTAATTAGTTCTCACTTGTCATATGATGACAGCCTTTTGACTGAATCACACAATTACTGAGTCCCGACGAAAGAATGACTGCTACCTGAAGTCACTTTAGAAAAGATCATCTTCAGTACCTACAAATGGTTAAATGTGATGGAGATAGGATACTGACAGAAATATAGGAGCTGCAATTTTCACACAACTAACAACTCAGAGCTAAAACAACAGAGAATGATTTCCACACTTTTTGTGGCAGACAAGCAATAGATATACCACTTCTCTCAAAAGAATGATCTCATGTGCTTAGAGGATCATGTGAGTGACAAGGGATAGCTGGGTCACTGAAATCAGAGAGAAAACTCTCCTTTGCTTCAATGGGTCTCACACCAAGACTTACATGTTTCTTCTATTCCATGCAGAGAAAAGGAAAAACTTTGGATGAAACTGAGCTAGAAGGGAAACTACAGAAGACATAGGCATATTTGGCTCTGCTTTTATTGTGCTACTGTGCTTTCTCTGACCATGCAGAAATGCTATTTATAACCTTTACACTTTAAACACAGAGTCAGGTTACACTGAATTCTACGGCATCAGTAGAGGCGTTCTGGGAGAGTTTGCAGCAACAGCTGAAGTCTTTGCCCTCCTCTACATAGAATAAGATTCAGTACTGCCTAGGGAATTACATTCAAGGACAGAAATAGAGTGAGAAAAGCTTTCTTAACAATTTTCCAAAATAAATTTAGACTGTGAAAGACTAGGAAGAATATTAATCTGCTTTATTCATACACACTCTCTTTTAAGACAAATTAATTATGCAGTAGAAGCATTTAGCATAAAAATACAAGCTTTGAAATGTGAGTGTTAAGTGTAGTACAGGGAAATGGAACTGATAGAACTGATAGAAGGAGATTGAAAGAGGCTAATTAGAAAATGTCTGGGAGAGTATAACCATTTGACAGAAAGCACATAAGATAAAGCACTGTGGGCTTTAGCAGATTATTAATGGTCTGCAAGATTTATTACCCATTCACCTTTGAGATCAGCTTTTTTTTCCTCTCAATTTAGTCTCAACTACAAAAATGCAAAACAGCAAATGCAACTGTTGGTTATAATGAGGTCACAAGCTAATTGTGTCCTTATTTCAAATTTTAGAGTAATAGCCCTAGGAATACAATATCTTACAATAAACATTAGTTCAACTAGCTAAAGCTATAAACCGGAAAACTATGACCAGATTCTCATCTTTCTTAGTTTTTCATAAAGGGTGAGCATAAACATTTGTTCTGTGGACCTCAATCCCACTAAAGGTATTAATGCTCTGAGAAAAATCCCCTTCAGTGCGTCTAAACAGATTCCATTACTGCAATGATTTTTTTCCCCAAGGAAAAATAGCATAGATAATGTTTCACTATAGCAGCCACTCATTTAGGCATATGGCTAAGGAGTATTACTTCTCTCTGTACGCGAGGTTCTGAAACTAGACCCATGAGAAGAGTGACTTGAGAACTCTCTACCAATTTTCAATGGAATAAATGTGAGAGCAAAATCATCAGAAACTGCACAGCAATTTTATGCAAAACTACATGATTTTAAAATTATTTTCTGCATCAAGAAGAAACAGGTATGGCTTTGAGTATTTGGATTTTTTAGATTAAAAAGATGACTTCTGCATCCCCTGACCCCATATTTTGCTTATTAGTCATCTTCAATATAAGCGGGAGGATTGAGAACCTGATGTTACTGGCATTACATAGTTAGAACAGGGAGTCAAGTAGAACCAGATGTAAATTACAGACCTATCAGGTAAATCTGCAGTACTCTGCTACTTCTGTCAGCCAAGTCTTCTGATTCACCTGAGAATTCACTACAGAAAAGACTGTATGGTCAAGCTTTACATTTCAGAAAATAAAGAGAAATGAGTTTTCTCTAATTTTAAAGTCCACTGGTTTATAGTTGGGCATGACTTGCTATTGTTATTTGTTAATAATCTCACCCTCGGCTCAATATGGAATTCTAATAATGTAGCAAGAGTCCCATATGCAGTTGGATGCAATATACAGATATATTATTTATTTAGAAATAAATATAAACAAACAAGCAAAGAGACTGTACTGTTATGAGAGCTTGCGTTTTACATACTAAAAGAGCGTCACGGTGCTATTGGCAATATGAAAAGTAGGCATATTTCTGAAACCAGTCCTGCACCTGTGTGAACTGTGAAGTGCATGGATCCCTTCTCGGCACAGACAGGAAAGAGTCTCTGTTTCATCTGAACTGCAGAGATGGTGGGTGTGTGGAAAGATGAAAATATGATAACATGATGGCCCAAGTACAAAGATGATGCTGAAGTTTCTTTGCTAAACTGACTCCAGCTAGGACAGAGGCAGCACCCACAGGGTGGCTTCAGAGGTCAAAAGAGCCTCATCAGTAGGCATTTGTAGAGCCTGTGAAGTCTTTGGGAATGTTCATGAGAAAGAAGGTCAAGGCTTCCTCTCAAGGTCAAGGCTGCCAGATCTAGAAGCCTGTGCTCATCACAGCTTGCTCTGGAGTAGTCCAGACCACAACATGACTAATGGGACATCTGACTCACTCTGGAGTAAATCATTTAGCACGCACGGGTCTAGGCCTGCGACCTTAGCAACAAAATGCGAAACAAATACTTGTAGCTTAGAAGAATCTTTCTAGAAGAAGCAAGTCTTTCTAAAAAGAATTCAGAGGTACTGGGGCCAGAAGCTAAACACTTCCACAGAAACATTTTTCCTTCCATCTCAAATATATAGGGGAGAGAAATGACCAAAATGATAAATAACAAGGTCTACTGAAAGAAACAGGGAGTAGGAAAGGTTCCTAGAAAATCTAGGAGAGGAAACTGAAACACATAAATACATGTATAGGACCCTTTTCATGCTCTATTATTTATTTATTTTTCTATGGAAGTATTTACTTTTCACAAAAAACACTGCAATGGAACATTCATAGCAATAGGTTATATGACTGTAATAGCAATGTAATAGTCATTTCAAAAAATGCATGAACGTTTAGGCACCTCATGAAATAACTGAGTGAAACAGACAATGTAATAGAATGTCTGTCATTCAAGTCATTTTGCGAAGTGACTCAAAAATTTTCGTTATTTCATAAAATGGCTGGTTTCAAAATATGACCCATATAAATACGATTTGTCCTTTAGTATGGTGCACCTCTTTATATCTTAGAAAACTTTCAATGCACTGTGAAATAGCTGATATTAGCAGAAAAATATTAAGACATAAAGCTCTACGGATAAGGTTTCCATATTTCATTCTTATTGAACAGTACTTACCATACACACAATGTTGTCAGCTGAGTGTTTCCTACTTCAGTCCCTTCCTCAGATATACCCATTTACGAAATAAATCTGCAACAAATAGAATCATTTTTATTATCACAAATTATTTAAGAATTGTGCGCAGCAGAAGTAATGCTGATTCCAGCCTGTGCTACTTCAGTTTTATGCTGATTCATCACCACATTACCTCACTTTTATATTGTGGTAATTCTACTGATTTCAAAGCGGTTGTTTCATAAACCAGCAATAACACACCAGTGGATCAGACCCACACCGTGTCACGTCATAAACTTGGAAACAGACACCGAACAGTGACTGTAGAACTACTGGTATTTTACTGGTCATGGACAGCGTCTACAATAACTACAAAGTGCTAGGGAAAAAAAAAGAGAAGGGAAGGATGGTCAAACATGGAGGTGTTTCCTACGAGAGAGATTAATTAAATAGGTGCCTATTACTCCAGCAGCAACCTCAAGGTTATCAAGTCCTACAAGTGCTGTTTTTTCTACAAGGTGGAACAGGTCAGGGAAGACTATACGAAACTCCTTCTTGAAGTCTTTAACTGCACATTTGTCACTGGTTACAGAGACTGAGACAGGTGAACCTTTCTTCATATGCATTTCTTGCCAGTTTGCTAACCCTGACTATGCACAACACAATCCCAAGCACTTTTTACTAATAGCTTGGAAAATACGTCAGAATATTTATTTTCTTAGTTTTTGTCGAACAAAAGAATACATGAACTGTTATCCTGCACTATTAAAATTTGCTGACAAAAGGAAGGTAAGTATTATGTAGAAGGGTTATCCATTAGTGGAACTCAATTAAACAATTGCCTGTTAAAGCTGTGGATGCGCAAGCCTTAAAATTTGGTAGTCTGGCATTTGGGGGATGATTGTTGTGCAAGGGCAACAGGGTAGGCTGGAAATAGCTTAGTATTTGTCAAAGACTGATACAGCAGGATTTACATGATAACTGAAAGCAGGAATTTCTGATGTAAAACAGAGAAGCTGAGAGGCTGGGTAGAAGGTTCAGGAAAGAAGGGAATTCTGTTTCCACTGAATAAACTGACTAAAAGAGAGTAAGGGCATTTCAAGCTGGGAAGAATTTCAGCCACGTGGTGCCAACCACCAATGAATTAATGCCCAATAATGCCAAACTCCCTGAGGAGTTCTAAACAAATCAGCAAGGATTTTGCATAAAACTAAATGACAGAATATACTTTTAAATAAAACTATAATACTTTAATAAGAATATACCTTTTTATAATTTTTAATTAAGTATCAAAATAATATTTATCTTCAAAGTGCTTTGCAAATATTTAAGATTTGTTTTGAAAATAGGAAAGCAAAAAACCTATTGTTCTGCATGCGATATTTGCAATAAATAGATAAAGTGGCAGCAACATTTTGCACTCACTGGAGATTGTTGCTCCTAAAAAAAAGGAAATTATAAGATTTTATTTTAATCTTTATGTAGGATTATTTTTGCAGGGTTACTTAGATCCTTAGTAACTGAAATATTAGTGGGAGGGAGAGGGGGAAGTTGCTATGTTTGTAAATGCCTAGGATTCTTTTTAAAAATGCTGCCATCTGTGTTAATAAAATGTACACATTTTTATTTTGCGTAGAAACTCTGAAAATGGAATGCACGTTTCATGAGTATAGCTCTGTAAATTATAAAATAGTCTGCAAAAATAATGGTCACCAGGGCCAGGCCATCCATTGAAGTATCCAAATGTGCATTAGCTCTTGATACTAATTGGTGTTAAGTATCTTACTTTAAAATTCCACCAGGTTTTATATGAGGTCTGCCCATGAAAAAGTTTGCAGAATCACATCCCTTAATTTTCACAATTTAATAAAATGAGGTCCTGATTCTGCAAATAATTAGGCATGAATAATCTTACATACATGCAATTCCAGCTTAACGTCTGAGAAGTCTCCCACTGGAATTTAAAATTACTCTGTAGGTATTACTTAGACAAAGAAAAAAACCTAAACAGTATCGTCCAAATGTTTCCCATTGAAATGTGTATCTGTTCATTAACTGCTTTAGGTTGACTTTTACTACGTTTTTAAGGGTAGAAGTTTGTAAAAAGGTGAAATAGCTGCAATCCCAGTTTTCCTTGTTTTGATCTCATCCATGGAGATTACAAAACTCGGGTCAACACTACTGAAAGCAACTGATGTGCTGCCGAGATCTTTAATTCAGGCTCTCCAGCTCCATCTTCTGGTATAAAAGTACCTAAGAAAGTAAGTCTAGTACTTCAACAGCTAATTTTTCTGGTAATAAACGTCTTGAATATATGAAAGGAATTCCAGCAAAAATGAGCCTATCATTCGTAATACATGACAAGATCTGGATTGGAAGTTATTTTACTGAAAGGCAATAATTTTCTCTGCCCAATTCTTGCATACTTTCCCCATTTCTTCTGATATCCAATACGTAATGTAATTAGTCTCAAAGATGCTTCAATCTACTGGGACTAGACAAAAATCATTTTGGGATTATATTCAAGATTGAAACAGTCTCAAAATTAATCTTAAAATCTTCTGGGCCTCACTTATTCCAGATGTCATATAACATATGCACAGTATGTGCACATGAGTCATTCCTGTCTGCACCAGAATAACAGAACCATCTCAAAACCTAATCCTTGACTCCTTAGAATTTAAAATTTTCCAAGATTACTAAGGGTTTAGCTACATAACTCACGTTACAATGAACACGAAGAACAAATCTCTGGAAAGCTTCTTCTTGCTTCCTCTGGTAAACTGCATTTGTAGGTGCTGAATATTCTAAAGTATTCCAGTGCTAAAATAATTCAGTGTTAAGCCAAAATCAAACTAAAACACTGAAAAAAGGCTAAGCACTTTGCCAAAGCTGGTTCAAAAACACCTTCTTAAAGCAATGGATTTCTTATGCTTTCTTTAAGATTACGAAGCATTTTCAGCTGCTACTGTTCCCACTAATACTGTTTGAAGACCTTGAGCTCACAAAAACCGAAAAACACAAAAAGGGAGTTATTTCCCTCAGTGCACAGAGTTCCACTATGTGCGACCTTCCGAGGAGAGGAGAAGTTAATCCCCAGATTTCTCAGAACCTGGAATATTTGAGTCCTTTAAAACTGCACTCTTGGAAGTTAACTCAGGAATTTGTAAGTGGTTTTATTTGTGATGCTTAAAATTACTCATAATAGGCACCGGCATTGCAATTTTCCATTATTATTATTTCTACTGGCAATTTTGCTTTAGCAACTTTGTTGTATTATCAAAGTGTTGAGTTACACTACCATTTGGTGGTGTACCAAAATGTACAAAAATACTACAAGAAGAGGCATTTGAAAGATGCACTTTCTAAAGTGCATCCTCAGTGCTGCAAGAAAACAAAAAATGCAAAACATCTGGCCTGATCTCCTGTGCCCATTAAATGCCACATGCCTTTTTTGTGCGAGTGATTCACAGGTTTCCTTGACTATGAGATTATAAAGCCAAGATCATCCCATAGTTTCAATTCTTATTTTACTGCCCAAATTATTTTACTGTCACATGAACTACTCAAACAGGTGCTAGATTGTAAAAGAAGGTGGAAGTGGCTCTCTTACCTGCCTCACTAAGACGATTTGTCCTTTGAGGTTCTTGGGTGAATAACATCATTGAAGATCACAAAGAACAGTTACTTCTAGATTTATCCAGGCAGACGATCCAGATTTTCTTGGTGAAGGGCATTTGTGTCTAATAGAGAACGCAGAATTCTATAATTTTAAAGCAGAATTTGAAGATGGGGGAAGGAAGAGGAGAGCTGAGAAAAGTTTCTACTTGAACATAGCTCACAGTCAGATAAAAAGGCCTTCACCTGCGCTGTCACTGATTAACATTTGAGTGTTTCTGCTATCAAATTCAAATCTGATTCTCAGTCACCCAGTTCTACCAGGCTGTCCTGACTAGCAGGTTATTGGCTACTCTGCAGCAGGTTTCTACTTTCAAATTCTCTAATCCTATCTAGAAGGCATATATGAAATTTTCAAAGGAGTCTCAAGTGTAAAACAAATAAATAAAACTAATGTGTTATTTCCCATCGCCTCCAAATTACAAAAAAAAAGATGGATTCTTACTGTCTTGCAATAGAAAAGGCTATCAGAGTAAATCGTTTTCAATGTAAAAAAAACTTTACGCCAAGGAAAATTTATGGAGAATAATAGCACCACATATTGGAAGGGAGAGTGAATGACAGAACATATAGGAAGCAAACCTTTAAAAATTGTCTTCTAACATCTCCATTAGAGTAACACCAAATTTGAGGCTTTTAAGTCATAGACAGTCTAATTACTATCTGCATTCCTCTAGTTTACTGAACACTGAAGTATTTACATAAAATGGAATTGCTTCCACAGGAAAGACTTACATGCTGAGGGAAATGGGAGTTAAAAGCCTGAATAAATCAGGAACTTCAGCTTGAATCTGCCACAGCCAAAAAAATATTTTAGTATCTGGATCGTATTAATCTATTGTACTAGCTGTCCAGCTGAATTATACAGGTAACTGTATCAGAAATGCTAGACAACATCTTTCTATAAAACACTGGCATTTTTCAATTAAAAAAATTAAAAATTCCCGACGTGCTACAGGTTAACTTTCCATCTAAGTTATGACTGACTACACAAAAATTCTCACTCTTAGCAGGAAGCCTACCTTAATCTGGAAGTCTTCAGGAATCAAATTCTTTTCTATAAGGGCTGCAAAGCCCTACAAGCACTGGTTTTGGCTGAAGAAGCCACCCTCCAATGTACAAGGGAGACAGCTGCAGGGCAACCTGCTTATAGGGAGAAAAAGACCAGAAGGAATAGCAGAGTTACACTGAGTGAAATATTTTCTACAGAGATCATGAAAAGCTAAGATCAAGCGCTACTTCAGGAAGCCTCATTATCTTAAGGCAGTTCAGTGTCGTCTCTAACACTACCTTGCCAAGAAATACAGCTGGAATGATGACATCAAGCTATTTGAATTTCACATTCCTGAACAGCTAAGCGTTGTCCACAAATTTGAGAAACTTGCCCCAAGTTTTCTGAAGGGGTAACAACATTTACCAATTGTTACTTGAATTTTACAGTACGTTTCTCATATACATAATGATTCCAGGATTCTTTCCCAATTTCCCCACTAGGGCAACCAAAATTAATGTCTGACCACTAAGATCCTAATCCCATTGTGGTATGCAAAGAGTTTTTAAAAGTGGAGTGCTAAAGTGACATCAGAGACAACCTCAGATCATTTCCAGAGTATTCTCCACTCTCTAATCATCTCCATTATCATTTTTAATTTCATCTATAATCTTTATCTGGTGGGTAAGAGCAACCCAAACTTACTTGTGGATTTATCCAGGTCAGGGACCTATCTCAGCTACCCTCTTCCTTGAAGTTCAGTGTCCAACCAGTTGAATTGCTGTAAGAAGAACAGGTCATGTTCAACAGGTCATGTTCAACCTGGTGTCATTCTGAGAACAATGTTTCCTTGTGGAACACAGGGAGCTGCAATTACTAGCTACTGAGGTACGTAATATACATCTGAGCATTTGTTAAAAAACTACATGCATCTTTTTCTGACAAGATTTCACTCTTATACATTAACTACTACATATTTGCATATATTCTTGTAAAACAAAAAACACCACAGAAAAATAAAATTCCAACCTTTCTCCTGTATTTAAAGAATGATAATATTTCTGAAATGAGAATTCAGAGCCCCACCAAATTAATTTCACCTTTCTCCCTTTCCTTTAATCAGGGAATTTGCCGTATCCCCTGCTTATGGTTTCATTCAGTTTGAACTTCCGCTTGTGCTGTTATTTCCTTTTAACACTTTTTGATTTAAATTAGTCCCTGAAGAGATAACTGACAGAAAAGTTTACTGTGATGTCAATTTTTATACCCTTTCTAATTATTTCTCCCCTCCCCTAGTACCTGCAAACATCTAATCTTCCCCACTATGCTGCAAGCCTATTAAAATTAGAACCCTAATTAAGAATATTCAAATGATTACATTTTGCCTGGCTGATGGCACCACAACAGCTGCTTGATTGATCCTTCAGACTATGAAGAAATTTAAAAAAAAAAAAGGTCTAGGAAAAGTGAAATGGAGACACTATGTTTTTTATATAAGATGACTTATTAGGTTTGGAATAGGCCTCTTCCTAATGAAGAGTTCCTAAAGGAACTGATGTATCCAAATGATTGCAGTTTGTTTTTTACAAACATGTAGTAGCTGGCAATGCTGGGTTTGAAGAGAAGAGTACTGCAAGGCTAATTTCTCCTCCAACCCCTGTTATCTTTATGTACAACAGCACTTTATCATCTTTACTGACACTTGTAGCCAATTTAAAATACCCTAAGAGAGCGGAGAGAGTATTCTTACAACAGTATTTGTCTTCTGTGTCATTAGGGTTCTTGTTACCGTAATTTCACAGCTCTGAGCAACAATTATTTGATTTATGGGAAGTATCGTTTCCATTTTATGGACAGGTAATTGAGCTCTATGATACATTAATTGATTTGTAGGGGAAATATATTAAAAGCTGGCTGGAAAAGCAAATTATTCAGGATCTTCACAATCTCAATGCCTTTTAGAGCTACCACTCTAGGACCACTAAAGAAGTTTTTTTTAGCTGATGTCAGTGAAGCTACAATCTGGTGTTCGTCTAAAGAATGTTCACATCCTGCAATGAAAGTGAGGTTAATGTGGTTTCATGAGCTATAAAGGCATAATTAAAGATTATTGTTTACTCTCACTCCTTAGCTTAATGTATATTCAGTGGGAAGAGCTAAGGTGAAAGATGAAATTCAACATTGCCAGTAAAGTGAGTCGTACATCAAGATTTTAACAGAGGTGATGCAATCACAACTCCTGCCTGAGTGTGATTCAGTGCTGCCGCTGGTAACACCCAGAGGGCTCGTGATCTAGCAGGTAACGAGGAACACGTTCCCAGATCAGAGTCTGGGACAGTTATTAACATTTAACAAAACTTTAGCTAATAAAAAAAAGACACAGAAGGGCCACATCAAATTCATCCCTAATGCAACTTAAGTGATACTAATCTAAACTCTTGTAATTTTACTGGGTTTTTCTTTGTAAATAACCACTGATGTTTCAGGATCAGTGAAAGATAGTACATCCTCAGAACTGATGTTACTCCATCGGAGTAAAACAGAATGCCACCAATGATGGATTTGCCCCTCTGGTCCTGATCTTTATTGCCATAGTGATTTCTGCCTTCGCAAAGAGTATATGAAAATGCTGTCCTTCTGACAGGGTAGTAGTTTTACACTCATTTTGCACAGGTATAAATCACAAGGTGAAGTATAAAGCTATAAAAGACTGAGCTCCTGCTTTAAAATTCTTATTTTTATGAGCTTCTCACTACAGGCTTTATTACTCAAAGAAATGAATGTTAGAAGTGTTAATAATGTGCATGAAATAAACAATTATGTAACATCTTCCCTAAAAAGACACTTCAAAAAAATCTTAACAGGTTAACTTATAGAGAAGGTAGGTACAATCTGCGCATTCAGTATAGAATCTTAGGTTAATATAGGTTAATTAACACTAATAAGTCAGGATTATGTTGAAAGCGAGTGAATTTTGTGAATCAGCAGGTACATTAACATACGTAAGAAAATTTAAGGAGAACGAACCCGAGTAGGCTTTGCTCAGTTGTAGTCACACAAATTTATTATCTATCACAATATTTCTATTATACATTACAAATATGTTACAAACGTAACACTATAAAACCTCGAGTTTGCACCAGCACTCTGACACAATTTTTGATCAAAAAACCAGCCACCTTGCTAGCTTAAAAAAGTGAGTAAATGAAAAACAAGAATGAAATTCTATAGCATTATAAAAGTTTACAAATACCTCAACACAAAAGAAGTTTCTTTTACTTTGCTATATGCTGTTTTTTAGAAAAGGTATTAGTATTATTACTATTTAGGAATGCTATTATTATTGTTGTTGTTGTTGTTGTTATTATTATTATTATTGAAAGGTATTACCTGTTCCTATGTTACAGCACTGCATTGTAAACCTGCTGCACTCACAGATCAGGGCATAAGCCCTTTTAATTTCTGTATTTTATCTGGTGGTTGAAAATTGTAAGCAAAGGTGGTTGGGTTTTTTGTTGTTGGGTTTAACTTCTCAAAAGAAAGCAAAAATCATAGGAGTAATATTTTCATGAACTGAGAAAACTTTTATAACCTGCATGACAGAAAAAAACAGGCATGAATACAATCCCGAAGTTCATCCCCAAGTAGATATAACACATTTGTATAACTTCTTATTCACATTATAGAGTGTATTTATATACTGTACTTCAAACACTGGCAGCATCCCATCAAATGCTGAACAATGATCTACTCCCAAAAAATCCTGCCCAAATACTCATTTTTTTCCTGCTCTCTCTGTAGCTACCATGGGAATACAGACGCAAAAAGGAACACTCCTCTGTTCTTGGAAGTTGTTTGCATCCAAATCCATAAATCCCCATGACTTTGTAATAACTTTGGCAGTCAACAACTGTGATTGAACAAGAGACAACTCCTTTAGGAGTGATGAATAGACACTAACTTACCTGGCAGACTATTAAGAAAAGAGTCTCTACTTTTCAGTGTTCAGACAACTAAAATGGCTTTCAATAACTTAGCACTAATATGCAAAGCAAGCAGTGTGTGCCAGCTAAAAAAAGCACATCAAAACAGCAAAATATTTTGAGAGGATTGTTTCCAGGCAATGTGGGAAACACAGTGACATTCTGCTTTGAAGCAAAAGCTACTAGTAACACTGAAGCAGCGGTGGAGGGCAGAAAAGCAAGTGTGTTGGATTATAATAACTTCCTCTAGCGTAAGAAGTTCCTAAGACAAAAGTTCCTTACCTAATTTTGTAGAAGTTGGTTTTTTTCTTTCCTTTATGATCCCATGCAAAAATGGTGACAAACTGACAGAGGAAAAGGAAAGGGCTGGCTGAAGGGATTCAGCTGATAGTAACATACTGAAATCACTCATTTTGATCCAAAACATAGCACCCAGACTGTTAATTAACAGTAGCTGATGTAGGGGTTTAAAATAGGGTCCTTGCTTTTCCTTGGAAATGAAACATAATACTAATGCAGAAAAACCCCTATCGGCTTAGGTAAATAAAGCATATTTGTACTGTAGCTGTTCAGGACCACTGCTGATCACCTAGCATGTGGCAAATCCTAATCTCACCTCTCTCCACTTTAACAGCTGGGCTTCCATAGCTCATTAGATTTCTGCATTTCCTCTTGTGACTTCTGGAAGACTGACTGGGCACTGCATACACAGGGTAATATAATACCCTATAAATTCTGGATGTGTCCGAATCACTGTGTAAACAACCTACAATGAATCTGGCACATGCACGGTGGCCAGTTTTCTAGGTTACTGCTCCTGCTCTGACTGACCTGATGGATATCCAAGGCAAAAAGACAAGTACTTCTTTTTCTATGAAGTCCTTGGGAACCACAAAAAAGGCAGAAGAACAAAAATGACGCATAAAAGCAGCAGTCTGTAGCCAAAACCAGCAGAGTCAGCAGTGAGGTGTTCCACTTCTCATGGTATTCCACTTGCAAAAGTTCCAGTTGAGTACCTGCTGAAAAGCAGAGGTTGTACTTCATTAATATTTTAAACCTTAATAGCCATATTTCTGTTGCTATTCAAAGAACCGGGGAAAAAACTAGGGGTTTGTTACGCTTTAAACAGTTTCCAATTTCAGGCCTAAGAGAAAAAAAAAAAAAGAAGAAATTATTACAAGTATCAGGACTTCAAAATAGAAATACAGAAGAACACAAAATGTTATGCTCAGGTTGGTTATTGCTTTTTCAGCAGAACAAAGCCTTTGCAAATGCATAAATACATACATTCTCCCCCAGAGAAAAAAAGATGTATCTTATAACCTGTAGGACAAGCCATAAAACCAAAGCAAACCTGATTCCTGTAAACAGAAAATGTTCTTTAAAAATTCATTTTTGAGCACATAAATATTTGTCTTGTGCATATCTTAGAAGCTCAGAATTACTCAAAACAGTGCCAAGAAGCAACACAAAGCAACCTATATTAATAAGAAATACCTTATGAAAAAATCTTTTCTTATAATCTTTCACTATTTCAGGATATTTAGATTGATAAAAAAAAGTATTACTTTATGTCTGAATCTTCTAACTCCACCCCACAGTAACAGTGAAGGAAGGAGACAATGAGCGCTCCTTTTATTATTTGAATGACTACAAGGTTTTGATATGTACACTATTAATAAAAACAGTTTAGTCACACAGGATTTTGTTAAAATTATAAGCTTTTTACCACTAAGTTAACTTTGTATATGTTTAAGAAACAACATAAACAACTCCAAGTAGTAGGAATTAAAGTGTATATATACACCTTTACCAAAAACCCCTCAGATGACTTTGGGACAAACTATAAGCTCACAGGCTGTCTCAGTGTGAAGCCATATGACAGAAAGACACATTAGAGAATGGATTCAGATGGACACCCCATTTCTATTGTTCCGAGCAAATGGGACGGGCCGAAACACCCTCTTTACAGACCATGCTCCTTGCTTCTGTGGGGTCTGACAGTTACTTTGTCCCATGATAAACTGCTGGCAGCAATTGAGCCAGGACCTCTCTTGATTCCCACCAGTTTTCTTGGTGAAGAACATAGTTTTGACTCATTTCACATCTAGTCAAACTCCAAGCAGCGCCATAGACACTCTCCAGATGAATATGAGTTTGTTTTTAATGAGTAATTCACTCAGTCTTACAGACTCCAGTGCTTGGTTGTTTTACATGCACATTCAGAATGAAATGATGAAGTTAATTCACTCGTATCACTATATGGCACAACTAAGTACCAGATACATACAGTCTACTTCCCAATGCCTTGCTCTAAGCATCAGACAACTGTGCTTTAACAGCATTTAACAGCATTTAACAAGTGTTAAATCAAACACTTAAGATTTATTAGGTTATTTATTGAACATTAAGTGAATCCTGATTGATAATTAATATCACCAGGGACTACTAATTATAAAATATTCATAGCCCAAATTTTAATAAATAGATTTTATTAAGGGCAATTTTAAATCTAAAATGGAAAACATAATTTCTAAAGCAATTATTTTAAGAAATTGCACTAATAAATAGTAAGACATTACATACAGTTTAATGATTAGCAATTAATTTATATAATCACATTAACAGTAAGATACATGTACGGCAATTAAAAGTGTTATGTGTCAAAAGAGTTTATCTAATCGTAATATCCAAGTATTACTTTCTAAATAACACAACATAATTTGTCTGATTAAATCTTTGTTTAAGACAATACCCAATGGGCATGACTAAGAGCTAAAACTAACGCCAAGTGTTAGCTTTGAAAGACAGAATTTCATTGCTGACAAGTAGGAAGACACACATTGAGTACACATACAAACATATGTCTATAGTTAACACACACATTCATACTATGGATATTAATTGTCAATAAATTTACTTCAGACAAAACTTGGAAAATTGGGGAAAATTCTGCTATACGGAGCTTGTCTGAACGACCAGAGTTCTGCCTGAAAACAAAGACTGGAAGCAGTCCTGCTACTCAGAAATATTCCCCCATTTCTACTTCAGAGTTTTAGAAAAATTTAGGGCAATAATAAACCCTCCATTATGTTTCAGCATTTGCTACTTTAAGTAATTGTTATTATTTTAAATTATGCCCGTCTAATTTTGGCACATTTATTAAAAAAATAAAGTACTTCCACCATTTTAAACCTCTCATTTAAAAATGTGATAGTAGTCCAGCTCCCTGCAACATCTCAGGGTTATTTTTCTGGTACATTTTCTGGGTTCAGAACAAATTTGCAAATTGTTTTATTTGGGTTCGATTAGTCACATAAGGCAACCACACACACACACACTCCCAAACTTGACAGTTATATAATCTTTCCTCAGCAATGATCATTTGATTTTTCTGCACAGGTTCTTTCCATTCTAGCAGCAGCAAACCAGCTTAAATGGTGAATCATTTTATGCTGTTCCCCAGGCACCACTAATCATGGTAATCTAATCTGTTCAAATTAACCCACATGCCACAGTTCCACAGACAATTAACCCTTGTATTTCAGTGGGTTGTGCAAATCAAACCTAAACCACATTATCATAATCTTCTGCACGCTATGTAGATTGCTTCAGTATTTGTAATTGCTCGTAAAGACTCTTCTTCTACATGATTTCTCCCAACACCCGCATAACGACCAGGTAAAATTCAGAAAAAAGCAGAAACAACAAACTCAATCCATTGTCTCAACAATTCACAACGGCACACAGAAAATACCAATTCCCTTTATCATTACAACCTAGCACTCACAACATTTATTGGATCTGAAGCAATGAAGGCAACTGTCTTCTCTGGATTAACTATTGCAGGGGTTCCAAAGGCTATTCCCTTATGGCTCTGTTTCCCACCCCTGGTAATGGTGCTCTGACCTCATTCCTGTCTCCCAGTCTGTATCACATCGTAAGGTACCCACCAGCACAGGGCCCCCCTACACCTCAGAGGACATCTCCCACCGGGGGCTGCCAAGCAGGGACTACAGAGGAGTTCTTCACTGGAGCTCGCACCCACCTCGCTCCTACACTCGACTCTTTGTTAGGGAGGGTGGCGATACAACCTGGAGTAAGTTTTAAACTACAAAAGGGCAGATTTAGATTAGATATTAGGAAGAAATTCTTTACTCTGGGGGTGGTGAGACACTGGAAGAGGTTGCCCAGGGAAACTGTGGAGGCCCCATCTCTGGAAGCATTCAAGGACAGGCTGGACGGGGCTTTAAGCAACCAGGTCTAATGGGAGGTGTCCCTGCCCATGGCAGGGGGGCTGGAACTGGATGATCTTTAAGGTCCCTTCTGACTCTAACCATTCTATGATTCGGTGATGATTCTACTTTGGGAGTTCCTTCCGACACTGCTTGTGCTTCATGGCCTATTATTAGGTGGCAGTTCCAAAACGTATTAGAATTGACCACAAGATAGACTATTAAACTTCTTGACAACTAATTTGACTTTCATTGGCCGATTAAAAATTCACTGCCCTGTACCTACCACTTGTGAAGGGCTTTGTCTTTGTCCAAGACTGCATGAAGCAAGAGAAAAGTGGATGTCTTCCAGAGCCAAACGAGACAGCAAAGTTTGTGCCATATCTGTGTGGTCTCTCAACTCTCCAGTCTGAAGAAGGA
This sequence comes from Chionis minor, assembly GCA_013398295.1. Lineage (NCBI taxonomy): Eukaryota > Metazoa > Chordata > Aves > Charadriiformes > Chionidae > Chionis > Chionis minor. The sequence goes on along the minus strand of VZSF01003940.1, from coordinate 565,462 downwards.
TATTAATTGTATTTTTATACATGCAAATCTAAGAAAATAAAGTTTAAAAAACCACCAAAAACTACTTTCAATGGCCTATGTTTTCACCTCTGGTGAATTTTCCTGACTCTGGGCCAAGCTTGCAGAGTCAGCAGAGAGAGAACTTCCCAGCAGAGAGATAACAGAGAAAAATAAGAGGGCAGAACAGTATACCAAAGAGAGCAAGGATCTGTGTAACTAGGGCTCAAAGACATCTTTTACAGTATATAACAAAATTAACATTTATCATCCTTACTGGCCTAGAGACGTTCTGATGAGCTGCATTATGGATGCCCACAGAGCATCCCAGCCAAGGGGTGGGATGGGGGAATCTCCTTGAGGATGTGAGTGATCCTCAGGTATTGATTTAACACAGAAGTAGACACAAAGTTGACAGTAGTTATACACAGCTGGAGGTTTTATGATGGATACGTGAGCCCTGTGACACATTGGAGATTGTGCACTGCCTATGAATAGCTCACAACATAAAAATAACTCTCAGAATTAGCTGCCAAAAATCCTGTGGCAAAATTCCCTTAATTCACTTTCTTCTGTATGTTGCACAGAAGTTATTTGTTTTGAAATTCTCAAGTTTAAGAACTGAATTTCTTCAGTGTTAAAAGGACACGTAGGTTACAGGGTAAAATCTGTTTCTTGATTAAATTAGCAAAGCTTATGGAATCAAGTTTTTAGTAGCTAGCTTCAAAACTGTATATAATACCTATCAGACTGTTATTTACAGATAATAAGCATATAAACTCAGAGTGAGAATGTTCTTTTACATATTTGAAGAAGTACTCACAGTGACTTTCTTGCAGTCCACTGCAGTGACCACACTGTCATTCAGTAAAAGATATATATTAACAGAACTATAATACAGACTAAGACCTATATTCACGGGCAACAGTAAATTTAAAATGCAGTAGTTGTTAGAAGCAAATCAAGGAATCCCTTGCATTATAGCTTACAGGGGCTGTGATGCACTTCTGTAATGCATAATTAAAGATGGGTGGAGAAGAAAAAAATTATATTTCAACAACCATTTTCTGTGTTGCACTTTCATAGCCCAATAAAGTAATTTGCTCTGCCATGCCTCAAGTGACTTCAAAGTAATCATTAGTTGATAGTAAATAATCAGAATACTGTTTAAAATACAAAGCAGTTATCAACATATTCCAAACATTTTTAATTTAAGAGATTATTTGAAGATCACAGGATAATGGCTAAGTCCCTTGATGATTTTTCCATCAGACAGTGCAGCCACATGCTTTGTCGGCTGAAACATAACTCAGTTTCATGCTCTATTATCAACACATTGGAATAGCAAGTATTTTAAACTAGTCTGAATACTTTGATGTGCAGATTCCTGCCTCGCTGTCTATTCATAGTCATTCTTTCTATTTAGAAGCATTTAGCATTTTGCAGTAGACAGGGTTTTTTTATGTTGTCTCGCTGAGAGTTTTAAAAGATCCTTCTCTGCAGGCAACAGCGGATTGGAAATACACACAAAAGAGCTCAAATACTTCAGAAAACCAGGAAGTTTGGTTGCCTACACTGCATTTAGCCTGAGATGGAGATGATGAAGTTCAAATCCTCTTGCAATAACCCAGCTAAAAGTAATGGGAAACAAAATAGAACCAATGCAACAGCATTTTTACCTATTTTATCCACCTGAATGTTAGCACTTTCCAGTCACGCTACATTTTATGTTAAACTTGAGTACTAAGCTGACCTTTTAGGTCCCAATGAATAAAACTACATTAAAATCTCTTCTGTCTTTCAATCAAAAAGACACATGCAGTTGCCTCTCTTTCATCAGGGATAGTTACTTAATCCTTTTGCTATAGATTTTCCTGCCAAATTCTTACAGTACATTTTTTCCTTTAATCCCCTGTTATTTGTTCTCCCCAAAGACCCAACAGCCAGGATCAAAAGAAGTTTTTTTAATACTCTTTACTGCACAGCTCGTGACTTAGAAAGCATAGCAGTGGAGCCTATATCACATTAACCTTAACCAAAATTTACACAGAAGGAATTGCATCCTAACAACATTCTTTAGCGTTCTAAATCTGAGCTAACATACCAAGTGCTACAGTTACTATGTTCAGTCACCAAACTCAAAGCACACCAATCAGAAATATCTTGAGGAGTATGTCACAAACCATGGGTTTGGAAACACGGAGAACTATGCAGCGGTACAAACGCAGAGCAACTGTTCAACTCTCAGGAAGACCTTTAAGACCCCCTAGATCTCAATAATGTCTCCCACCCCCAAGAAGTCTGTGGATGCCAAGTGGTTTGCATCCTGCATGGAAAGACATATCTTCAGTTATGACAGGGTCTGTTTGTTGGGTTTGATTCCCAAATGATATACAAGAGTGACATAAAGAAAGGGTTAACTGCTTTATGGCACTGGATTAAGAATTTTTCCTTTGTCTTAGGAAGTGTTCTGAACTAACTCCATGACATTTAAATAGCAGGGCATAAGCCAAAACAGTTCTGTAACACATAAAATCTGGGTTGAAGGATACAAAATTTTCACAACCATATAAATAAATCCTACAGGTAGGTCTCCAGTAGTGCTGCAGCTATATCCCTAATAAATCCCCCTAACACAGCTGTAACAGAGTTCTTCACTTTACCTGTTCTGTTTTACTGCAGGGTTTGCTCTAGTCTAGCCTAGTACCTAACAGGACTCTGTGCTGTAAAAACCCGCAAAAACATTTTTCCTCACTGTGGAGTTTGCAATCTGAAATTGAAACCAAGAAACAAAAAAGCATTAGAAAGCACAAGGAAACAATGGGACAACAGCGGCCACAGTGATGGGATGCAGTCTCAAAATATAAGCCACCTGAGAATTGGGATGGCTTCTTTTGGAGATAACACCAGAGGAGAGTTACAGGAAAGGATCTGAAAGAAGGTAATTAAATCAGTTTGCGGGTGTTTAGAAAGATCATGGTGGAAACAGTATATTTTTTTTCAACAATTAATAAGTGGATGATGAAGGCTGGTATCATAGATCCACTGGAGATGGAATCAACATTTTAATGGCAATTAAAACAGAGCTAAGCCACAAAAGTCCTCAGGAAGAGCGGATAAGACCCTTCTGATACATGATACCAAGAGGGGAACAGTTTAAAAGCGCATGTGATTAAATACAATCTCTAACACAGAACCTGAAAGAGGGAATTGAGAGGATGAGGCTGTATCCCCTGATCGCAAGTGGGAATGATAAGCACTTAAAAGGTTGACTTACCCTTTCCCCACAGAGGTAGGAAAGACTAGATGAGGAACTTTTTCCTTGCAGAAAATGTGACCTTGTGTTTATTTAGGAGTAACTTTTCATTCATATTGAAACTGGTCAATTAACATTAAAAATGCAAAAGGCAAGGCTATAAAATCCGCCTTTGGGATCATTAATTTTTAATCTTTCTTTTTAAATGGCCAAACAAAAGCAACACCAAACTCTGTCATACTCCCTGCTTTGAGATGCAGAGCTGCATAAGAAGAGTTGATTCTCAGAAACAGAGAGCCTATGAACACAGTTCCTATATGAAAACAAAACAAAGGTCTGACAGAGGCTGACCCTGCAGATTTAGCTTGTGCGGAGCCACTGTTAATTCTGAAGCCAATGAGCGTGTGAGGACAAGGAGATGTTCCTCTTCATAACTCAGCTCACTAAGAGAACCAAGTCTTGATTAAAACCAACGCTCAAAAACGCTCGAGACATGCGGTCCTTCAAAATCCCTTCCTTCTTACTTTACGCTGTAATATCTTTAGAAATAAATGCAACCCCAACTTTGATTCTTTCTGTGAATACCACTTTCAAAAACATGCTTTTGGTCCAGATTCCACATCACTATAAAAAGTTCAGCACATAGATGGCATTGCTTTCTGCCTACATCAGGGGCCTTTATAGACACCCACTTGTCTGTCAGACACCGCACAGATTCCATCATGTATACAGACTCACTTACCATTGCAGATATAAGATGGCTCTGCCTGCCCTTATCCTGCACTATCACTATACTTGTTTATATTTCTACAAAACAAAAAATTCCTAAAGGAGTTTTGTAACTACAAGATCTTCTGCTAAAATGGTACTTTTTTCCCCTCTTCCATTCTCTATGTTGTGTCCTCAAGTATTCACATTTATATTTTAGAAATAAAGCAGAAAACTATTGTTTGTGTAATGGAAAAACTACGAGCATTATTCTTAAGGAATGAGTAATTTGTCCTATTGTTAACAATTACTGCACAAAACAACAAAAGCTCCTTTTTCTAGGAACAACAGCTGAATTAAGAAGTTATGTAGAGCCAGAAAAACTACCTCAGAATAAATTCTGCCTCAGGCTTGCCTCTTTCCCAATGTAATGACTAAATATATTCTTATGTATTGAGAACAAGTAACCTCATTTTTTACTTTATTACACTTTTTAATTTCTTGTATTATTCTAACTGAAATGGATTCTGTATAATGCAACCTGTCATGAAGCACCAAGGTTAAAACCCCCTGATCTGAACTATTTTTTGTAGAAGATTGAAAACCCTACATGCTAGCATTGTTCAACACAGAAGTCAGATTTTGGTGTTAAAGCTACAGATTGGAGGTAAGAAATTTGAGAGATTTGCTATTTTCTACACATTTCTGCAAAAAAACTAGTTTTCCCTGTAGAAACTGTTCTCAAATTAAAAAATGCCTTCAATTTTTTCCACTGTGTTGCAGAGGTAGTTCAATCCTAGTTTATATATTTATACATTTAATCCTAGTATACACACAAATAAATAGAACAATAGCCATTAAAAAAAAATTAGAAAAACGAACACAAAATCAGCTCTTTGAAAGACTTGGAATCCTTCTCTCTTGAAGAAAATTTTAAAAGCATTTTAAAGCATTTGTTAAATGCAGTGAATTTCTCTGTGATGACTTATGCAGACTTTATCCAGCTACAAAAGATCTGAAGTAAGATATGGGAATAAGTAACTTCAAACTGCCTTAGCACCCAAGCTAATAAGGTCGAAAGATTTATCAGAAACTATGAAGAAAAAAATATGGCAGTGTCAGAATAACAACTTTGCTCTCTGGAATTTTTGAGAAAAGAATTAACAATTAAGGTCTCTTTCCTTTCTGCTTCTAGAACCTCATTAATTCATTTTGGGTTAAACGACAAGCTTCCTCATGGTTTCCTCTTTCAAAAAGTATTTTAACACAGGACTTTCAGATTAAAAAACATTAAATTTAAAAAAATCAATAATTTTTCATTTTTAAAAAGTAAAACCCAAAGCTCTGGGGAAGACTGACAGATTTAAATAAATTCACAAATTTCTTTGAATTGGTTTAGCTTACTGAAAGACATAATGTTACAGATACACTGTCAGTGAATACTAGACAGGAATTTCATTTTTATCCATGTTTTTGCTAAAGTTTCATGAATCAGTTAGAAAAACTGTGCATTGGTAGGTTTCTTGCTTCCTTGTAAAAAATGCATAACAAGAATATCACAAATACCATTTACAACAGATCCTGCTTTAAGAGTAAAGTCAGTGGCAATCAATGGGCCTGAATCTTGTTGCCCTACTTGAACTATAACAGTAAATCAATCAGAGGATTGTCCTTAGGGATGTGGCCTTCCTCCTTTATGCTCCCTTTGCAGCTGTACGTATCATCCAGAATACGTATGTACCCTTTCCTACCAAAAATGCTTTGTTTATGAACATAATCTTCAGAGAGATGGAAAGTCACGTGCCAGAAAACTTCAAGAAACTAAAAGCTGTCTTCTTTCTCTGTGTATTTCTTATATGAGAACTAATGTAAACATTTTTCAGACTGTCCATTAACACTTAAGCTTTGCTAGAAGAAGAATTATTATAGAACATAAATGCTCTCGTTGTGTCTGTTCTATTACTTTCTCTCCCCGCCGCCCCCCAAATCAACATTAGAAGAAAAACTACTGATGTAAATAAGGGTTTTATCACTACGTACCAAGAAAACTCAGGCGTACTTAAAATTAAAACTAAATAACAGAAATTCATGTCCAAAACCAGTTGTTGTCCTTCCTGCTACTGTAAAAAAGCAAGTGTAAATTTTTTCCCATATGTAAGTTTAATGGCTATTTTCAAATTTTATTTCCACTGACCACAGATGTACGTTAGTTTATTCAAACTAACACAGCAGTGTAAATAACTGCAGCTGTTTCTCTAGACTGATTAAAAGCCATGATCATTAACAATAAACTATAACCACCAACAATAAACATTTAATGATAATCATAAAAAAGAATTGGGCATTGTGAAGATCAACAAACTTGTGACAATTCTGCACTAGATTAATTGTTGTGCATTTAAGAAGACAGTATTCCAATGCAGGACAGCAAATGATAAAACGGTGACTATGTTCTGATTCTGGATGTTTAAAAAAATAATTTCTGAAACAGCACTTTTGGCTTTTTTTCTGTTCAGTTGACCACCTTTCTTTGCACAAACATTTAATATATAATACACTGTCAAAGAAGTGGTGCAAGTAAAGCAAAATGAGTCCATTTTTAGCACTTTGCCAATTTTGCAACTAAGCAAAACTATGACTAACGCCTTGCTCAGTGAAGTAATTTTCTGTTTTTCACCAGAAGGAGTGGTTTTCAATGCAAGAAATTGCTTTTCTCCTTTCAATATACAAAATACATGGACCAGATGGGTGGCAGCCGATTGTATTTCTTGCAACATGCTTTCAGTAGACAATTATTAACCTGGCTCCACCTATCGCGCAATCAAACCAAAGATTCGGATTCAGAAGGGCACTTAATCATTTGCCAGTCCCATTTACCTTAACGATCCACAGGCACCCATTTGCTCAAGTACCTTGCTGAACTGGACTTAAAAAAAGGTTAGAGGGAGAGAGGGAGTAATGCAAGACATGCAACTTCCATGAAAAATGTATTTAAGGAGGACACATAAAGCAGTACTTTCAATGCTTTCTTTTTGCACTTTCTTTTTTTACATAATGTATACTCTAGTATTTTTTTTTAATTTCAAAAGCAGACTCATGAAATATAAAATTGCTTTCAGAATCTAACGCATTATCTTTTGAAAATGATCATTTCACTGTTTTCATTCAAGGACATTTAATGCAAGGACAAATCTATCAAACTTGCCATATGTAGAACTAGTCAGGAGAGTGGATTCAAGTGCAAACAAACCAACCAACCAAAAATGCATTTACAGCTATAAAAATCATGCCATAATAATGGACAATTCTGGCTTGTGACACATTGTGGACAGTTCTACAAAGCAGCTACATGCAGAAAAACAGATTTAAGCTTTAAAAATGTCTTAAGACCATTTGTTTCAGCTTCTTAAGTCAATGGTATCTAACTTTTGGGTTTCAAGAGTCCACATTCCATCTTTTTGAAGCAACTCATCCAGTCAACAGAAAATCTCTGCTATGCCTACAAAGACACCTTTTTTGGGAGGGCAGCAGAATTATGCTTAATGCAAGTCTAACATTATGTTATGCTTCCAACTAACATATTGAAAACACAGTTAGGATAAATACCACAGACACAAACATACCAGAAAGATTTCGGTTCCTACAGGATAAACTTAGTACAGTTTTTTAAAGAACTAAAAAAGTGAAGAGTATTATGGTTCCAAGTTTCATAAATTATCCTGAAAAAGTTCATGAATGTCTTTTGATACACACAAAACTTGCAGAACCATACTTTTTAAAGGAAAAATGAAAACAGGTGAAATTTTAACGTAACTTTTTTAAGCTAAAAGGTGCCATAGCAAGAAAATATTTACAGAGACATCCAGCTCAGCTGTATGGTCTTCCATTGGATCAGACACAGATTGATTTAAGGTTTCAAATTATGGTGATTTTTTCTGAAGCCTTCAAGTGGCTATTTATGCCAACTGCTAAAAGTCACCATTCAAACAGTGGCTTTAAATAAGCCATCTCCAGCTTACTTTTTTGAAATCCACTTGATAAAACTGAATTTCAAAGGCAGAACAAATTTTGTCACAAGTTCAAAGCTGTAATGAAATCTTTGGACTTTTGTGGCTATAAATAAGGAAACAATAAATCAAATAAAAAACACATATAAACTTATGTCCAAATGTTTTTAAAAGAATGAAATGCTACGTAACCGTAGCAGTAACCGGAGTCACATCAATTTTCAGTTAAATTATAACAACTGGAGAGGGAAAGTGAGAAAAAATATTTGCTTACATTTAGTTTAAATTAAGGTTGACCTGAAATGAGAATTAATGACCATTTAAAAATAATTTTCCCATTTGAAGTCCCAAGAAAGACTATCAACTCCAATGCAGTGTTAGACACTGAATTACCCAAGACCTCTAGTTACTTTTAAGATCTTTTCATTTGACTGGTGTAGTATTACTCGTCTTAAAAGTAATCACCATCTCCTAATCTTAGAAACAAATATTTCCTTAAGTATCTGTTATCATTTTATTAAGGTCTTGAAGTACTTTTGAGCCTTCTTGACCATGTGCATGTAACTGGCAAAAAACACATCAAAAGTCAAATCATACGGGTATTTAAGTTTTAAGCACATACACGAGAAAAAGCTTGTAACAGTAGTTAACATCTGCATTTGTCCAGAAGAGAAGCAATCTCACTGTACTATTTTCTCCCCAGCAAACAAAATTTGTTTTGACAAACCAAATCTTATGCTACCTTGGAGAAAAAAAAAAATATTAAAATATTACTGTCACAAAAACTGGACTATGATATTCCCAACTGAATTTAAGCAATGAAATAAAAAAAGGGAGATATAAAAATACTTGCATTATCAAAAAAAATCTTATTAATTTTCACTTGGTCCAGCACTGTCTTAAGATCCTTATGTTCCAGAACAATCTGGTGCAAATAACACGAAATTTAAGATTACAGAACTAGGATGAAATCAGTTGATAGACTTCTTTTATATGCAGACTCAGCAGGCTAATTTGTCAAGGACATTCTCATGGTGGTATGGTGCTTGGCATTAATATGTATCTGTAAAATTCCAACAGAGCAAATAGCTGGAATAAGTGTCAAAAAAATTCAAGTTATCTGCTGTACTAATAACCACAAGGCTATACACATCATGCTGAGAAAACATCCATAAGGAGCAATGTCATTACCTTAAAATTTCATGTTGGCTTGATGAGCTGTTTATTCCAATTAACACAGAAGGAAATTGCTGGATAACTACCACCTTCATTTAGGAAGTCTCTCTAATGTTCAGCTTATGATGAGTTCTGCAACATACTTTTTTGAGGATCACAACATTTAAAGCAATATTAAAATCACATAGGGCAAAGACAAATTTAATCTCCTCATGCTGTAATCCACAGACACAAATAGCTTTCTAAGGAACTTTCACACATCCAACAGAAAAAAATGAAATACTTGACACTGCCTCTGATCAGAGCATAAGCTACATTTTCATTTTACAAAAGGTCATCATTCCTCAAGATCTTTTTTTATTCCTTAAATGACAAAAGAAAGCAGTCAGTTCATCCTTTTAGCTACTGGAATTCAAATCTGTTATCCTTCTACAGAATGCACTGCCAAGCTGTAGACACGGACCTTAGCAAAAGCAACATTAAACAAAAATCATATTCAAACTCTCTTCAGAAACAGATGCTGATTTTAGGCTATCAAACTTAAGCAATGTAGAGATACAGTTACATATTTGTCTAGGTAGCATTTTATGTTTGATCAGGAGACTGATCAAAATGGATCTGTGTACAGAGTATTACACATATTGCAACAATATAAAAATGAATAATATGCATCTAGAAACAAGAATCAAAATATAACTGTCAGCTGCAGTATCATCTCTGCTCTGCTCCTCAGGTCTATTTGTTCATGAATTTTTGGAACAGATTAAGAAGTATACTAGTATAACTCCTACAGACTGAACAAATCAGCATCAAAATCCTACTGCTAAGAGTGCCACACAGAAATCTGGTGCACAAGGTGCAAGTACATAGGTATGAATCTGACCCATGTTACTGCCAGCCAGGAGGAAGGCTGAAGTGGGGAGCTAGAAATGCAGCGGGGATGGATGTCATGTTGCTCCTTGAAGTTTAAATACAGTTATGCTAAATTCCGGGACAACGTAAGATGATTTCAGTACATATTGCCTCTGTGCTATCACGCTGTAAGAGTCAATTTCTGGTTTGTATAAAAGAAGTGGCAACTAAAGGGTTCAGGAACCCTTTCAGTGACATCCAGCGGACAGGCTTGTCCCCAGAGCACGGCTGGTTCAGCATGACTCAAGAAATGCATAGATTTTGGAAGGCTTTCAAGAACTGGTTGGTAAAATATTAGGTAATGTATTCACTTTACAAATAATTCTAATCTAACTTGTTAACCATCCCACTGATACTGCAATTAATACCAGAATATATTTAAATATTGTTGACTACAAACAAAAAAAAGGTGTATATGCTCAAATACGTCATAAGTAATTTTCTCTATGAAAATTCTGCTTAAATGTTGAAAGTCCATATCCCTGGTCATACTGCAGTTAAGCGAATGAGCGAAATACTATAACAATGGTGTATTTTTTCAAATAGCTTGAAATGACCCTTTGTGTTATTTTAATACTTGTTTTTCTAAGGACTAATGAAACCAGAGGTATATACTATACATAACACATTAAATTATTCCAACTACTATAAATTAATTTCATTTTGTGTGTAAAAAGACTGATTTATTTTCACATGATATAGTATTAGAAAAGAAACCTAATGCTTGTTTCCAATAAACTAATACAGTGGAACACTCATTTATCCATCTACTTTGTACTACCAAGTTCTTTCTTGTATTTGAAATTTTGAAAAATATTCCCTAGAAATAGGTTGCTGTGTGCTAAGATGCAAAATGTGCGTGGTTGAACAGTTTCGTTCCACATGCTTACAAGCTGATCCTTGATCGAATTAAGATGTGGAAGGCAACATTCTCTGTAAAGGGAAGATGGAAATAACTGAATCCTTAGCACAGGAGAAAAGTTCACAGAGAAATTAAAAGTCCATGCTGAACCAAGACAGGTTAAAGAGATCATTTTAATCAACAGATAGAAAAGCTCAGATCAGAATAGTGACCACTTTTGCTTAACAGTAACATCCATTGAAACCACAGAGTGAAGGTGGAAATAGGTGAAGCCTTCTCACAATGAAAAAAACCCCTTTCTGAGCTAGTTTACATAACTATCTAGAGTTACCATTTACAATTTTGAAAATAGTATCCAAAGTTATGAATCGTAAACTTTCAGCAGATTGACAGATTCTCTTACTCTAATGATTTCCCATTATTTTTCCTATTAATTTTAAAATTACTACAGATTTACAAACTGGAAAGTAAAGAAGAACCAAATGAAGGGTTGGGTTTCTTTTCCCCTTTTCTTCACAATGTGTTTGATCTTACCTCACAGAGATCAACACCAGATCTAAATTAATACACATAAAAGATACAATACAATACAGATTCCTTTCAAATAAACCAACTATACCTAGTGCTATTCTTGACATTCAATACATCTGTCTGTATGGTGATCCTGGAATTTTCATGGGAAGGTGATGAACCTTTCCTTGTAAAGATAGTAACCGATAGTGCATCAGTTTCTAAAATGTACACAGTCTGCAACTGAAAAAGGGAATTCATCCTTTTTGTCACTCCTAAATGAAAAGTCACCTCTCTAAGTAACCACAGAACAACACTGGACTCGAGGTGAAGTGGGTTCAAGAAGCTTTCGCCAGCTGTGGCAGTCACAGCACTAAGCATTGTCAGAATTCTCAGTTTACGCACTGAGGAAATATCACTGGTGAAATCTGAAGTTTTTCTTGAAAAGGAATCCAAGAAATATGTTCTTGAACTAGATTCTTTTTAAGTGGATCAAGGCTGGAGTAAGCGAAACACAGACAAACCATCTCTGAAAGTGCATTCAGGGCTTTGTTCAGGATGTTACTCAAAACACAAACCCAGAAACACATCTTTTGTATTTGTGGCCTTGCACTTGCATGTACAAGCTAGAACATGCTATTCTCCTGAAAGAACCACTGACTAAACTAGCTATTTTGGTACTCATTTGCCTTTCCATCTCCAGGTAACAAAGAGAACAGTGAAAAACAGATCAGGGAATTAATATTTCAATCAGAACAGCTTCACAACTGCAACCAACACCCGTAATTCACTTCCTCACATCAGATCTGAATGCCAGTGCTTATGCAAAATAAGGAGTATCAAAGGCAAGCAGTGTAATTAGGTATGTCTTAGTAGTACATGTTAGGAAACAAATTTATACTTACCCTGTGTTTTGAAAGGAGAAAAATGAACAGAAGAGAAACAAGTGTAAAAAGCTTATAGGGAGAAATAAATAGCACTTTTGGGATGTTTTATCTTAAATTTTAAAAGAAAGGCAATTAAGTTTACTCGTGTCTAGCACGTAGGAGGAAACATTTCAGTGTAGATAAAAGAACTGGACACACAGAAACAACTACATTAATGGAGATTATTCTGGAACCTGGATGGCCCACAAGCACGGGGAAGTGTTTCACATCAAAGTTTTGAACCTAATCTAGGGTAGAAATGACTACAGTGTTTTTGTGACTTACAAATTTGTATCTGAAAAGCCACTACATTAGGGAACCTTCTAGGAATGTGGGCCTCACTCAAAGTTACATCATAGTACTACTTTACTGCTGCCCCTATGTATAGCTGTTCTCCTTCCAGGCAACGACTGGGTTAAATTTCAGCACATGCAGACCAGAATTTTCTGAAGAAAGCAGAGACATTATTACAGCCTAAGGGCTGTCTCGCTGCCCCATAGTAGGACATACTACAAAATAAAATTCAAAGATGGCAAATAAACCTTTTCTAATTAAAACAATAGGACACTTGGGTACGCTGAGACAAACACCATCTCCTCCTATAATGCCTTAATGGTCTTGATTCCATTCATATCATCTGCATATCAGAAACAGTAACACCTAGATTCCTTATAATCATGCCCAATGAAGAGTTAAAGCAGAGCAGATACTAGGCAGAATCATTTTCTAGTTGGTCTCTCCATATCTAGTTTGTATCACCATCATGTTCTTTACTTTATGTGGATACATAAAACTATTTCATATTAACATCCAACTAAACCTAGTATTTATGAGGATGCTTCCAAATACTCTAGGAATCTGACCTCAGCAACTTCAGAATACCAGCTGAGAAAAGCTTGTATCACTTCTTTATGATATTAAATGTTAATATGACTGACAGTCAGCAAATGGAAAAAAAGAAAGTTTCTGTGTTCAAGAGCATGTGGCAAATGAAAACTCATAGGCTGAGTATATACTTGCACAACACATCTCAGAACCCCAGGTAATGGTGAGTTATCTTTTTGCAAAGAATTATGTTTATGTTTAACTTTAAAATGGTACAATAAAAGAAAACGGCTTACATGATTCTTTTATGAGCGATTAGGGGTTTTACATAATGTCACTTAAGTGATTTTGTGCAATGATTGCTTTCACAAGTTCTTATCCACATTTCACAGGTTCTTATGCACCTACCCACACAACATACACACCCCAAAAATAGAGCTTTTGAAACTTTCTGCATTAAAATACGTTAGTAATGCCTGAAGATTGTTCACCCTGCACCTTAAACAAAATTAACTTTAACACAAACAAGGAGACAAAGGAAAAAGATCATGGGCGGGGGGGGCGGTGCGGTAAGCACTGAATTACAGACATCCTATTACATGGTAAATTACTCATTCACTTTTGTCCACTGTAAAACATCTCAGAAAGACATCAAATCAAATAGAAAAAAAACATGATGCCAGGAAAAGGTGACCCTCAGAAGCAGCATTTTCAATCAGAAAGTTAGAATGTCAGAATAAAACAAGGATATTAGTCAAGCTGCCTTTGTCCTCGGACCCATCAACAGTTTCCCACACCTATTAGTATTCCCTCATTACCTGTCACGCATGGTTCTCAGCAAATCTTGTCCTTGGTCTTTTCCTTTCAAAGACAGAAATGCCAGCTCCATTCAGCACCTATCTGAAGTCAGTGAGACACAGACACACAACTGCCATTTGTGTGCGTGAAAAAATTCATTCTTTTACACTCCATTCTGTTAAGCCACTTCTGCTTAATGTCAGTGGGAATTGACAACTGACTGTCAGTTCTAATGCATTTCTCCATTCTAAATAAATTTGTGAAGTTGTTGTTCATAAGATGACTTGAATGCATGGCATAAACTGCTTTGAGATTTGGGAAAAGTCAGTTAAATTTTACACCCAGTATCTTCTAAACTAGTCACCAGTGCCCAAGCACTGCTCTTACTGAACAAGCAGAATAATTTTAAACACAGATTTTGATGAAAGTGGAATTAACCCAATAGACAGCACTTACACAAATGCAGACCTCTCTCTAAAGTTTGCCTTTAGAGAGCAAGGATGACATTTACTCACATCCATAAAGGTTTATAATTCATAATTCATTAAGTTCTCACAGAAATTATGAGAGTAGGATTAACCTCTCAGTGAAATTATCCCAATCCAAAAGAATTAAGAAGGCAAAGTAATCATGCTGCAGAAATAATACTTCCCCTTTTTAGGAAACAGAATACAGCCATATTCAGTGATGTGCTAAAACACATGGACAAACTAAATTCACATTACAGTGTGGTACTGTTAACATTTGTAATAATCATCAGTATCTCTCACAGTGGAAATGACAGGATGAAATGACCAAAGTTAAAAACACTGTATTATAATTGGTACCCTCACACATACATGAGATATCTGTGTCTAATTCAGACTTATCCTGAATCTTTTCAACCCCTGTAAATACTATAAACATTAGGCAACTACAGGTGAAGCTTTCTCAAACTGGTCTCTTCAGTTATTTAAAAAACTTTGCCATTAAATCTGGCCACTGCTACTGGCCTCAAATATTGATCCCATAGCTAGGATTCTCATCTAGAGTGTAACACAGCTGGATTCACTTCCCAGATCTGGATTAAGTAAAACAGAATATGTTCCTTCAGAGCTTGAACCTGAACCTTCAACACTACATTTAAATGTCACTAACTCCAGGCATTTACTCAGCATCCTCCTTTATCAGAACTTAAGAGAATTGGAGCATTTTTTAATTCCCAAAGTTTTGGGAATTAAAAATTGATTTTTACCCAAATCTAATGAGAGTCTTATCAGAACACTGTGTACATACGTGTAAGCTTTGTTATGTACATTCAAAATTTGGTCTTTAGAAGACTTTAAAACAGTGGGCTTTTTTGTTCACGGTACTGCCTGTGAATGACTGTGTGTGCCATGTACCTGCTCTCTGGTAGTAATTTTCAGCTCTCAACAAGGCAGCAGGAATATCTCTAGAAGCAACGGACCCCAGAGGCATGAGAGAAAGAGTGTAAGAATCATCTAGTACTTTTACTTCTTTGAAACCTACCATGGTACAGACAGCGCTCATCTGTTGTTTCATACATGCCCTCAAAATTTATTACACTGCCTTACACTTTCACTAGACTTCTGACAGAGTGTAAGTCAACAACAAGGGGTGGGATAATTGGAGGAAAACTACAATAATATTGGCACATAAAGAATTAATAAATATTGAGTACTTAAAGGAGCTGAAAAATGCACCTTGTTACCTACCGCAACTTCCATACTGAGGCTTTGAAACACGCTGTAATTTCTGTCTTCAAAAATTTTAAATCTTCTAGATGTGAAATCCTCTGCCTCCCTCTTTAGGGTAATTAACTGAGGCATGCATCCTACTAAGATGTTTATAATGTGGGCATTCATTGTTTACAATTTTTCTTGCCATCAAACATATTGGTTACATAAATATCTAAACCAAATGTATCTCCTTCCCACCATTTGTAAACTGTTACATAGAGAAATTGCTTTTTTCGGTGTTGATTGTTGAGACCATATGTTACCAGGAGTAGATTGGGTATCAAGTAAGATTTTACACTGCATACAAAGTGAAGAATGCATCTGGACAGTAAACCCTGGATCCCAGCCCTGAAATCCTATTTTATACTCATTTCTTTGGCTTTGGGAAGACATTAAGAAAGCCTGTAGCCTACTAGCAATAAAATATTGACATTGACAATCCTACTATAAGCAGATGTTCTGCAGATGCAAAGGAAGATTTAGAATGTTTTCTGGACAAGCAGCCTGAAAATTACTCTCACAGATGAATAAGCATCAATACAAAACACACTGTTGCAAGCCTTGTATTTCTGTACAACAGATAATGAAAAACCATCTGTCCATTGTAGTAATTTGCCAAGAAGCCAGTCTAGCATACCATTTTACTATCTGTATTTAAGATACCCTACTAATAAACAGTATTTCTTAACTTTTTTCACTCTGTTTGCACATACTCAATAAAAACTTCATTGTGTACTTCACCTCTGTTAAGGTCAGTCATGTAGGTAACAACCAGATTAGACCCTGCAAGTATAACTGCACTTACCTTTTGGATCTGGAAAAGAAACAGAGCTTTAAATTGAAAATTAATGTTAACCTTTTATTCTGCAGGAATTCCTCTATTTAAGTACTTGATGAGCTACGCACTTAAATTACCAGGCAGAAAAATGAAAGCATCATCTAAAGAAACACTTTTGAGACTAACTAAAAAACCCCATAGACACTAGTCACCATTTTCAATTTCCTGATCTTTAGAAAATTATGACTCTGAATTCGTATTTGCATAATCAGCCAAACAGGTAATATTCAGGTTTTTGATGGGTTTTGCATACATTACGTGTAGCAGTTAGCTCATTAACCAATTGTGTGGCAGTTTAATGTAATGTTTCTATGGGCTTTTTATGATCAACATCTAGTGCTCTCAATATCCTGCTCTACTATTAATTGTCTTTCAAGTGTCAAAAGCCAATGGGTATTAAGAGAGAGACTGTACTCAGTACTATTAGTCCAACAAGTAATATCAAGAATATGTGTGCAATTAAAACTCACACAATAAAATATTTTAAGTGGTTGCATTTTACTACCAGGAGAACTGCATGTTGATGACGAAAAACACACAATGACATGGTACTCTATGTTGTATTATGCAAATGAATGCATCAAAGGTCAAAGCTTATCTCAGTCTCATAATAACATAGTCTGCAGAGAATAATTAATTTACAGTATGCTTTTGCGTATTGCCCACCACAATACTAAAAGCCATTTTATTCAGGAGTTTTCTTTTTATGTTACAGAGAGAAATCCTATCAAAGGCTTTCAGGTTCCTGTTCAGGGACTGGGGGGAAGGGGAGAGGACAGTTCTTTAATTTATATTAGTCCAATAGTAAGACCAACCTAAAATTTACCATTAAAAATACTGGGGTTTATTTGCTTAAAATCCTGTTAAATTTTGGTGTTCGGGAATGAGATTTCCATGCCCGATAGCTGCTTTACAGCAGCAAAAGCATTTGAACAATTTCCGCAAACCAAGAAGTACTTTAAGGATTCGATTATACTATACTGCTCCCTACATAGGGTAACAATTTAGGTCTATTAAATGTTAGTGAAGACTCATGTTGCAGATTTGAAGTGTCACCCAGTGCAGACAGTTTATGAAGCTAGTAGCATAAAAAGCCAGGATGCTAACCTGTGTCCAGTGCCCTGGTGGGAAGTCGGGAAACTGGTGCTCCCTGATTTCTGGTTCTGTGACTAGATGCAACCTTCTCCATCCACTGGCTCTGTTATATTTTTCTCCCCCTGCCAAAAAGAATAACAGAAAACTATCTTTCAAGAGCCAATGTTCAGAGCAGTCCATGTTACAATACGTAAATGTACAAAAGAGTTTTTCAAATTCCACTCAAACTCTCCGCACTCATGCCATATCTGTTCTGTACAATCATGTAGAACTGAACTCAAGCTTACAGACCTTTCCAGGTCTGATTCCATACTATGCAACCAGAGATACAGCTCTTGTAAATCTTCCAAATTACACAGTCATCTGTGCTAGTGCTAAAGCATAAGGTGACCTCCTTGGTACAGGATTTTGTTGCACTGAATTTCAGATTGTCCATTCTGCACATGTTTCACAGATTAGCCTTAAATAACACGCTGTATTGTGTCTTTAAAGAACAAATCAAGGCAGTAGTTTTGCAAGTGAAAGGTACAATCTCTTTGTTATGAAAGGTAGTAACAAAATGGAAAGTAAATTGCATCACATAGCCACTTCTTCTGCTCCTGCAACTCACTCAATCACAAGATGGAAAGCTTTTCTATAACCTGTAGTAAAGGCAAACAGGGCATTCTCCCTCACGTGACAGAAACGGAAACTGTTAAGAGTCATCCCGCATGTTAGGTTGACTTTGAGACAGAAGATCTCTTCTCCATACTCCTTTTTGAATAGTGCTGATAACATGCAACCTAATACTAAGGAAAATACTCCTCCTGGTTCTGTAACTTCCTTATTGCTAATAAGTAAGTCATGTTTAGGTAAAATCCTGGTCTTTAAACCGATACAGATTTTAGTGTTATTTTTAATGGGCAGACAACTAAAAAATACTTACATTTCACATACAAATTTACCAAAGGGGATAAATGAATCAAATGAATGACAATAGCATGAATTATGCAGTTTATATTACCAACATAATTAATATTACTGAAAACAGATAAAAGCTGTACTATACATCACGATTAAATTACTGTCAGCCCAGAATCACATAGTGAGTTTTTCCCCCCCAATTACATCAGGACGTTTTCATCATAAAACTGAGTATCACAGTATGTTACGTGGCAACAGCTGCTTAATATAGATCACTTTAGTTCTACTCTGAAAGCACTAATATACATGCTTAACTTTTGATATATGAATAGTTTTATTAACTATGTGAAGAGATCATCACAAATACCTAAATAATTGACACTGTATCTCTTAATTAGCGAAGATTTTAAGAATTTCCTAAAAGGCTTCAATCCTTTCTTTAGGACATTCTTCAACTACCTGCTTCAAATTTTCAACACATTACAAGTGGTTTTCTTCACTAGTCTGTTCCTATGATGCTTCAATTGTGTCCAGAGTCCTGCTATTTTCTTGTGTCTAAGTTTTCTCGTGAAAGAAGTTATCCCTATTTGTCTGCAGTGTACAACACTTAACCATTACGAGTCCTACATTTCAGCTGTATTCATGCCAGAAGGAAACTGAATTAATCCTGCTTGTAAAAATGCAGATGACTTTCAAATGTTCTGCAAATGGATCAAAATGTTTTATTTTCCACGTGAAATTATTTGTTCAGAGTAGCATGATCCACTTATAATGGCCATGTTTGATTTCTGCATGGTAACTTGTCCTGATATCCTCTAGGTTTTTGATTTTACTGTCATTCATAGGTGTAATTCTCCAAAATATTATCTTGAAACAAGCAGCAATTCAGCATTGTTTTTTGCTGCAGGGCCTTCAGCAGGCAGACAAATATTTTCAAGTAGCCACGCAATTTACAGACACACTTCTTGTAGCTTCTTTCTGCCTCAACTTTTGATTTTAAATATTATTGGAACGTTGGTAATCAAATGTACTAGTGAGAGCTGTGACACTGTACTGTGAAGCTAAATAAAGGTTATATATTAACAGCAGATGATACATTTCAAATGAAGTGATACAATATTTAAAGAAGAGTTATACTTCATTACTTTATTTGCCATGTAAAAAGAACCTATATTTTAAAACATTTAACAAGAAACACTTGTAACATACTGTGATATTCAGTTAATTTTTTTTTTTAAATTAAAATACTTAAGAAAACCAAGCTAATAGGAATTATATGCAACTATTTAGACTTCAGCAATGAAATATATTTTCAAATTCCCAATGCCATACTTTCATATAAAGCAGGCTATTCTGCAACAACCCCATTGCCTGCATTTCATTTGTTTAATACTTTTAATTATCTGACCACACTTTTTCACATACACTAAGTTTTAATTACACCTGTAGAGTATTAAGAAGAGCGGGCTTCTGACATCAGCCTCAAGAGAGCAGGATCTCTAAACAATAGGATGAGATGTTTGGTTTCCTTCAAATCCGAGGAAGCTTATTTCTTACCCTCAAGTGTTTGTACCACATTTTCATTTTGATTTGGAAGCTACATCTAGGTGCTTGTGAATGAACTGGGGTTGCACTGTACACAGGACAGAAAACTAATGTGATAAAGAAGCAGTACTTAAGCTCCAAAGAGTCATGTTATACAAAGGGTTAACTGACCCTACAGCAAGTCTGTCGTTCATCTGGAATTTTAACTCGCCAATTCCAGCTTCAGTCCCTTTAGCTTGTTTTAGCTTTTATTTTCTAGGAAGGTGTATACTTGTGGTTGTTTCAAGGGATCCTGAATAACATAATCTTCATGTGATCCAGCAGCCTCTGAAGCTCATTCCCTAATGCTCACAGTCAATGTCGATTGGCCGGTTAGGAATTTAGGAGCCAGTAAGAAATTTCTTTTTCTCTCCTACACATGTATAGAAACAGCATTGACTGTGACTCACCCTTTTTCATCTT
Source organism: Chionis minor (assembly GCA_013398295.1). NCBI lineage: Eukaryota > Metazoa > Chordata > Aves > Charadriiformes > Chionidae > Chionis > Chionis minor. Next base: position 544,903 of record VZSF01003940.1, on the reverse strand, counting down.
AACATACACTGGACAGAGTCCTAAAGTATTTTAAAAGAAATGATAAATTCAAGAATGAGATGCGGACTGATTACACCTTGCATGAAGCTCAGAGCAGCCGTAACTGTTCACACACATTCTTTGTCTCCCTTAGAAACTAATGCTGCCACCAGGCCTTGCAGGAGCACTTGTACTAACATGAAGCCATGAAGAACAAATCATCCGTGCTTTTTAGTCGCCTTTTATGTGAGAAATTTGCACACAGGCAAGAATTTCTCCTGTCCCTAGAAGTCATCTGTCAGTATGACCCTAAGTGTTCGTCACAAGTCACAGAACTAGACCAGCTGTTGTAGTAGCAATGTCATTCAAATTACCCTATATACAGTTGTCAGCTATGTCAGTTACCTTTATACACCCAAAATTAAACACTGGCAATTCCATGGGAAGGTGAAAATGCTGTAGAGTAGTTAATGTTGACAGTAGTTGCTAAAAGGTCATTTGGAGACATTCATTAGTTGTTTGCTTTAACAGACAGTCATTATTATTGGCAGCAGAAATTGGCAAAAAACACTGTTATTGTCAGAAAGCATTAAAAGAGCGTCACTTGTCAATATGTACTCTTCTAAAGAGCAGCAGGCTAAGAGCACTCCATCTTTAATGCTAAATGCAAAAAAATAGCATGAATATCCTGACGTGTTTTATCTGGTCCAGTTTGGGACTAGCCTATTTGAACAGCCATTAGTCATTAAACTGAGAAGATACATGACAACTGAAAAGAAAGTAACTTCTAAAGTGCCGCAGCGAAAGTCTCTTTAAAAAGTAATAAGCAGGGTTGGTTCAATACTTGAGCAAATGCTAGCCACAGCACAGTCCAGTTCAGGCTCAGAATGCAGAAGAAATGTACAAATCCAAGTTGAATCTCTTTGCAATTTTCCTTTAAGGCATTCTAATAATGGAATTAATGCACATTTTTTTATGCTGTCGAGTTATATTAAAAGCATTATAAACTCTCCCCAAACCTACAGTCTAATAAATGTCAAGTCTCCAATTATTAGGTATTTAAATATTTGTACTAAAAGTCTTTAATGATGAGAATACACATTGCAGATATGTGCGCTGCTGTACTATTAAACTGAGATAAATCACTTGGAGTAATTATTCACAGAGCCTTAATAAAGCTGATTTTCTTATCAAATCTTAAGAAAATTACTTCTTTTTAATACAGGCACAATTGCACTAATAATTTAGAATTATTATTTAATAACTTTCAGAATAAACACAGAAGCATCATTAATTTTTTGAAGACACTCTCAGAGCCTGGTAGGAAGCCATTTAACAATGGCTATTTATTGAACACATATAATTCTCATGTTTCTTTTCTGGGTTAAGCAAGGTGACCCATCCACCTAGGTAAAGCTGGTTATCTTCTTCCTAAGTAGGATGATGCATCACGATTACCAAGTCCCTTTTACTTCCTACCTACTACCCCTTCTACCTTCCATCCTTCTAACAGGCCTCCAATTCCCCAATCGCAGAACCATAGAACTGCCCTCAACCAGGTGGAGGACCTTGAACTTGGCCTTGTTGACCTTCATGACGTTCACACAGGCACTCTCAAGCCTGTCAAGGTGCATCTGGGTGACATCCCTTTAGTGAATCAACTGCACCACTCAGCCTGGTGTCATCTGCAAACCTGCTGAGAGTGCATTCAATCCCACTATGTTGTTGAGGAAGTTACTAAAAAGTATTGGTCCCACTATGGACCCTTAAGGGACACCACTCATCACTGGTTTCTGCTTGGACACTGAGCCATTGATTGCAAGTCTGGACATGGCCATGCAGTCAATTCCTTACCCATCTAACAGTCCATCCATCAAACGCGTATTTCTCCAGTTTAGCAACAAGAATGTCATGGGGGACCGTATCAAAGGCCTTAAGGAAGCGTAGGTAGATGAAATCCGTANCCTCTGAAGCTCATTCCCTAATGCTCACAGTCAATGTCGATTGGCCGGTTAGGAATTTAGGAGCCAGTAAGAAATTTCTTTTTCTCTCCTACACATGTATAGAAACAGCATTGACTGTGACTCACCCTTTTTCATCTTAACATACACTGGACAGAGTCCTAAAGTATTTTAAAAGAAATGATAAATTCAAGAATGAGATGCGGACTGATTACACCTTGCATGAAGCTCAGAGCAGCCGTAACTGTTCACACACATTCTTTGTCTCCCTTAGAAACTAATGCTGCCACCAGGCCTTGCAGGAGCACTTGTACTAACATGAAGCCATGAAGAACAAATCATCCGTGCTTTTTAGTCGCCTTTTATGTGAGAAATTTGCACACAGGCAAGAATTTCTCCTGTCCCTAGAAGTCATCTGTCAGTATGACCCTAAGTGTTCGTCACAAGTCACAGAACTAGACCAGCTGTTGTAGTAGCAATGTCATTCAAATTACCCTATATACAGTTGTCAGCTATGTCAGTTACCTTTATACACCCAAAATTAAACACTGGCAATTCCATGGGAAGGTGAAAATGCTGTAGAGTAGTTAATGTTGACAGTAGTTGCTAAAAGGTCATTTGGAGACATTCATTAGTTGTTTGCTTTAACAGACAGTCATTATTATTGGCAGCAGAAATTGGCAAAAAACACTGTTATTGTCAGAAAGCATTAAAAGAGCGTCACTTGTCAATATGTACTCTTCTAAAGAGCAGCAGGCTAAGAGCACTCCATCTTTAATGCTAAATGCAAAAAAATAGCATGAATATCCTGACGTGTTTTATCTGGTCCAGTTTGGGACTAGCCTATTTGAACAGCCATTAGTCATTAAACTGAGAAGATACATGACAACTGAAAAGAAAGTAACTTCTAAAGTGCCGCAGCGAAAGTCTCTTTAAAAAGTAATAAGCAGGGTTGGTTCAATACTTGAGCAAATGCTAGCCACAGCACAGTCCAGTTCAGGCTCAGAATGCAGAAGAAATGTACAAATCCAAGTTGAATCTCTTTGCAATTTTCCTTTAAGGCATTCTAATAATGGAATTAATGCACATTTTTTTATGCTGTCGAGTTATATTAAAAGCATTATAAACTCTCCCCAAACCTACAGTCTAATAAATGTCAAGTCTCCAATTATTAGGTATTTAAATATTTGTACTAAAAGTCTTTAATGATGAGAATACACATTGCAGATATGTGCGCTGCTGTACTATTAAACTGAGATAAATCACTTGGAGTAATTATTCACAGAGCCTTAATAAAGCTGATTTTCTTATCAAATCTTAAGAAAATTACTTCTTTTTAATACAGGCACAATTGCACTAATAATTTAGAATTATTATTTAATAACTTTCAGAATAAACACAGAAGCATCATTAATTTTTTGAAGACACTCTCAGAGCCTGGTAGGAAGCCATTTAACAATGGCTATTTATTGAACACATATAATTCTCATGTTTCTTTTCTGGGTTAAGCAAGGTGACCCATCCACCTAGGTAAAGCTGGTTATCTTCTTCCTAAGTAGGATGATGCATCACGATTACCAAGTCCCTTTTACTTCCTACCTACTACCCCTTCTACCTTCCATCCTTCTAACAGGCCTCCAATTCCCCAATCGCAGAACCATAGAACTGCCCTCAACCAGGTGGAGGACCTTGAACTTGGCCTTGTTGACCTTCATGACGTTCACACAGGCACTCTCAAGCCTGTCAAGGTGCATCTGGGTGACATCCCTTTAGTGAATCAACTGCACCACTCAGCCTGGTGTCATCTGCAAACTTGCTGAGAGTGCATTCAATCCCACTATGTTGTTGATGAAGTTACTAAAAAGTATTGGTCCCACTATGGACCCTTAAGGGACACCACTCATCACTGGTTTCTGCTTGGACACTGAGCCATTGATTGCAAGTCTGGACATGGCCATGCAGTCAATTCCTTACCCATCTAACAGTCCATCCATCAAACGCGTATTTCTCCAGTTTAGCAACAAGAATGTCACGGGGGACCGTATCAAAGGCCTTAAGGAAGCGTAGGTAGATGAAATCCGTAGCTCTTCACTTGTCCACTGACACAGTCACTCCATCGTAGAAGGCCACTGATCATGACCACCTGCAAATATATTTTATTTACAGTCAGATTAGGTTCACAGCAGTCAAGCACTTGGAGGATGTGGCCTTCACATCAGCACGGTCAGCTAGGTAAATCAATCAAGCAATAGTAAAAGCTTTGAAGATGTCTACCTTCTGAAGGGGCTTCAATGAAGCCCCTCTGTCCTTCATTTGACTGTTTGCTGTATGCACTGTTTTCTAGGAAAAGCTGAAACACTGAAAGCCAAGGTATGCCATAGGACAAGGCTGTAAAAGCAAATAAATGGAAACTGACAATAGCAGAAGTGTTAATGCAAGTCTTAAGTCTTCAGGGTTGCTGACAGCCTTGAGTACTAATTTTGGCCTTGGCCATCACTTTTTTTTCCTAATTTAAGATTTGTCCTTTTTAGTCAATTCATTAACAATGAAATCGAATTTTCAAATTAGTTTACACAGTAGAAGAGGGCAACATTTTTTTACTTCAAAGACTTGCACATTTACACTTGTTCATGTGCCCTGTTTGCGAATCATAGAGGAAGGGATGGTTACTGTGTTACAAAGGCAATAAAACACACAATTTCCTAAAACAGTATCTGAAAATATTATGCATGGAAGAATGATTCTGATTAGCTAACAGCACCAGATAGGTTTATGATTGCAAGTTTTATGACTATTTGATAACATAAAGTGTCATTTGCTTCTCAGAAGGCAGTTGCAGTACATAATGCATTTGCTGAGTTTAGTGATGTTAGCCCCATAAATCACTCAACAAGTTGTATTCTTCAGAAATAAAATCTTCATTGTATTGTTAAAAATTTACAGTATGCTCATAAAATACTTGAAAGATTATTTCTGATTTTCAATATATAGTCAAAAGAAGGCACTTAGTGCTGATAAAAATATGAATAATTTTACGTGGTACTGAAACATAATAATGACCATAATTAACCTAAAGCAACTTGTTGCTTTAAAAAAAAATTAAAATAAGTAAAAGATGACAACCTTTGGTGATTGGTTTTAACTACACTTACAAGATGTAATAATACAAGATAACTACAAGACACACTTGAGTGACGTTTTTTTCTTATGTTTTGATGGTTGAAATAAAACAATCATTGTTATTAAAATGTGTACCTAGTATTTCCTCAGCTTTTGGGCAGACTGAATTATTCAGTTCCTTCAATGTGTTCACAGATCACATTTTCTTAGTATTTAGTTCAAGCTTTGTTGTGTTGATTAATCTATCACAAACAAATAGTAATGGAATGCCACAATCACACTTGCACTGAAGTGAAATCTTGAGGCACTACATCCTGAAACTTTCATACAGCTGCCATTCTGGTTTACAAGCACCCGAAAGTAAAACAGCTATCTGGCTACAGAAATATGATGTGATCTATGGTATGCTTAGTTTGGGAAGCTAATATATGAAAGGCTGTTCGAAATAATTACTGGAAAAGAAGGAAGTAATCTATCTTAGTTACATATACAGCTTCTGTTAATAAGTAACTGAGTAACCCATTATCTTTGACATCATTATACTCCAGAACTCCTGTTGGTCAGTAAAGTATGTATAACAGACAGTGGAAGGTGGCAAGAGATCAAACAATTTACACGAGGTTGTACGAACAGGCTACGGCAAAGCAGAGAAATGAGTCTCCTGAGATTAGCACATGAACTGTGGAAACACTTTTTTTTTTTTTTAATACAATTAAGTCTTAAACATTACAGCTGTTCACTAGGGTTAAATCCTACTCAGCTTATTCATTATGTAATGGGGTCAGCACTGGAAAATTTTGCCATACTGCACTCCTGTACAGGATTACCGAATCAAACAATGCTCAGTTCCTAAGAACAAGACAGTCCTTGACTATAGGAATAATATTTGTTACTATTTTTATTATTACTATTTTAAAGACTGATAATGAAGGACTAGAAATTATTATTTTAATGTCATCTCAAAGAACTTGCTGACAAGAAAGTGTTTGACACTAGAAAAACTTGGAAAAAAATTACTGCAGCATCATCTCTTAAGAGGTAGCTGTTCAACTTGAGTTTGTATTAAGGAAAAATTAGACAGAATGCAGCTGAACAAACTGTGGCAGATCAGGATTATCCAAGCACAAAAGAAAGGTACTGTAAAATAGGCCAGCACCTACTTTAGTAGAAATGACAGGATAACCTTTTCTAGGTCTATGGTCTGAAGTTTCATTATGGCACAGGTTCCCAGACTAGTTTCAGTGGAGATGCAGGTATTCAGACTGCAGATGTTCCACAGACAGCTCATTAGTCACACAGTGCTCAGTCCACCAGGCTCCTTCCAGCTGAGAAACTGCACTGACATACAACAAAAAAATATAAAAAGGTTTGTTAATTATATTACATTTGACTGTAAGCAATTTTCATTATTACAGAGAGGTCACAGGCCTGTGAGTGTCAAAGGATGTCCATAATGAGACAATGAAAGTGTTCATAGAATGATCTCTATTAAAAACACAGCCCATACTGTAGAACTCTTGAGCATCACTACTTACAGCTGTTCCATTTGCCTCATATAAAGATATCATTTCAGCCTTATGCAAGCATCTGTTCAGGTAATCTCTGCTTCCCTTCCGATCTAGCTTGCATTAATTGCTCATCTCCCAACACAGAGATCATTCCTATCCCCTTCATTTAGTACCAGCCCAACTGAAATATAAACAACAACAACAAAACCTCTTCCTGGAACCTTTACAACAATTGTAATTCTCTTAAATCTGTCGCTGCATAATGATTTTCCCATTTTCGTCTTTTCATCGATTTTTATTCGTAAGGTAGTAAGAGCACAAATATGTTGGGGAAGAAAACGGTCTATTTAAAATGCTACTAATTCAGACGTTCTTCAGTGAAACCAGCTCAGAGTAAGAGACCAGAAAACAACCAAATTCCTATAGCAGAAGAAGCCACAGGAAAAGGTAGGGAGGACATCTTCATGGCATTTTCCTCCACACTGCAATGCCAATGGGGAAGAAGAATCTACAGAAAGAAAAGGTAGAATTTGCTATCCCAGAATGAGCTATACTCTCCACTCGTTAAAATTCAAGTAGAATCAGAATTCCACTTACATCAGCAAGACACCTGGTCACCTCTACAGTGCACCTGTCACCCCAGATAGCCTCTCCATCTAAAGGAAGTCCTCCCAGAGAACCTGTGGATCTTGCTGTCTGAACTGCAGTCCCATAATGCACAATTATCCACTGGCTGGCCCAAAGCCTCCTGAATTTCAGTGCCTCAGCTTCCTTCATTGCATTATAAAATGAGTTAACAAACAACACAGTGGCCAACAACAATACTCATACACAGGTAGAACTAAGGGAAGCAAGAATGAAGGGCCAAATGTTATAGATGCGGCTTGATCTAGAGATACAAGAGAAAGTTAGGTGACCAAAAAGATCAATAATCAAGACCATTCCAAATGAAATTCAGTCATTCCTGTGGCTCCCCTTGCTGAAGCAAGACTCCCCTTGCTCTGCTAGCTGCTCAGGCAATCAATTCAGGCGCTTATTCTTCAGTAACGTGCCAGGTATTACTGCAAAGGCATGTTTTACATAAAGGGGACTCTCAAATCCATTCTCTCAGGAGACCATTTGAAAAAAAAAAAGGCAAAACAAAACCACAAACAAACCAATCCCCTCCTTCCTCCCAAAAAAGCGAGCAAAGCTCCCTGGCACAGACTGTAATGCCTGCTATAATCACTAACTTTACGCCACTTCATGACGTAACAGGAATGCTTTCCAAATACAATGAAGTAACATATGGAAATCAATGGACTTTCAGCTTTCCCCCCGATTCTTCCTCATTCATCTCTTTACTCCACCATCTATCAGCAGTGCAGTCTTCTCCGTTAGAAACTGAAGGGGGCGGGGGGCCCAGAAAGGTTGTCTCCTCTTTTAAACTTGAACTCTAAGGCTCATGCATGAATTCATTAAAATCTTGAAGCAACAGAATAAAAGAATGCAAATGAAGGCTATAAAAGTTCAGACTGGCTGATATAGAAATGATGAGCTGCAAACAACTGAAGGAGTTTAACAAGACACTTTTGTTAGTCTGAATCGTGTTTACTAATGCAAAAAAAAAAAATCAGATTCTTCTCACAAACTAATCACAATTTTATCTTAAAATGTCCTGGTCTGTCTGACATGCTAGTCTGTGGATTAATTAGAGGTTTGAAAGAGCTACATGGACACCAGACTTCTGTCTAAATAAAGACCCCTTCCTAGCTGTTTTTCGTGTCTCTGTGATTCAAGAAACCAAACGTTAAACTGGTAACAAAAGGTAATTAGCCCATAACTGCAGCTACTTGCATGTTACCTGTTCTATTTCCAAATCATTGAAACTTCTATTATGTCCAATTAGCTGTTTGGATTGCTTTTCCCTTCTAGCAGTAAGAAGGGAAGAAACTCTGTTTTAAGAACTTAATCTTTCATTAGTCTTTCCACTGAATATGCCACTCAGCTATCACTAGACCGCTGCTATAAACATTACAAAACTTTGCCTTAATAAACCCGTTGCTTGCTATATCACATCCTGTTTGTCCCATACCTAGTACTTGGTACTGACTGAGATCAGATGTATGCACTCCACTGTGCAGACACTGCAGATAGTTAATTTAATAGTTAATGACCTGCAAGCTGACTCTGATTTAAATTACTGCAATATTATATTCACATTCTCCCCAAGGAAATGCAGAATACTTGTGAAATACTGCTTTTAAGGTTCTTGTTTTAGTCACTGAAACACCTACTCATAATCTATTAAAGCTTCTGCCAATTTTATATTTTACTTCATGGCTACATTCAAACAAAATGAATTATTTTAGTGCCAAATTGAATATCTTAACAGGAACACTTAAAGTATAAATTATCCTGAATAGCACATCAAAATACTCAGTGGCCATGCATGAGTTGCCTTTTGCTCACAGTAATCAAGCAAAGAAAAAGGACTGACCATAAGATGTATTAATTTTCTCTAACTATATGATATCATATTAAATACTCAGATGTACGTCTTCCTCAGGCCAGTATTATTTACCACCTGTACAAGAGTGTAGTTCCAATGGCTTAATTCCTCCTGAAACTGTGACTCCCTACAGTTCTGTCCCTGTCTAAAGCATTGGTTTTAAAGTGAACTCTTTTATTGCAGCACATTTGTGAAAAAGCCCTTCCTGCATCAGAACCACAAAAATTTTACAGCAAAAGAGGTAAAAATCATTATAAATCCTGACCCCTTGCAAATAAGAATGGAATGACACATTAGTTGGCAGCATATTTGGTCTCTCCGAAAAAAAACCTTATGACATCAGCAGCCAGCTCGGAAATCAGTGTGGCAGAGCTAGTTTTCTTTTGCACAATGCAGTAAGAAACGAGGAAGAGCTTTTGGTGTTGTATTTTTGAAACCATTAAACCAATTCTAAACTTCTTAGTACTTGGTACTCAGTTCAGTGAGAAATGGATTTCGATCAACAATCAAAATTGAAATGAGGATTTTGCTTATAATCAAAAGTAAGTTTGTAAAGGGTTCTTATTTGTTTCTGGCTAAAAGTACCTTAAGAAAAACATGCCACGGTTATGACACAGCAGGGAAGAAAAGCAATCAGTTCGGTACTGCAAGTGCCAAAGGAACAGAAAGATAAACCAGGTCAGCAACAAAATTATGTTACATCCTCAACCAGTTTTAACAGATACTCGGTTGTCTAAAAATATAACCCTTACAAAAAGGATTGTGTCTCACTGCTGCAGCTCAAAACTTTTGTTTAGAAAATTCTAGTCTAAATTCCAATCAACATATATTTCTGGTATTGGCCGTATCGAATAAGCATGCTTCATTTGAAAAATAATGTCATTAAGTGTTTGGATTAAGCATTTTTGTAGTCCACCTGCACAATTAAACAGTAGTGGCTTTATGGTGGGAAATCTCTTGCTACAGTGAATGCAGTAGCTGATCTCATTTACATGCAAGCTAGCTATTTTCTAATTCCCTACATAATGTATAAAAAGAAAACCTATTTCAATACTATCCCAAATGCACATGACAGCACAAATAAAGTGCTTTCAGCTTTAAGGTATCCATTACAATTAATTATCCATAAAGTCCTTGGCATAAACTGTGCAAAAGCCCTTCCTTTTGAATAAATGGAACTCCATCAAAATTATACAGGCACCTGAAGTGACTGCAAATGAAAGCAAATATTCACTGGCATTTTGTCACAAACAAAAGCCTTTTCTCTATGAAGTTGTTTGACACAGGATTTTACTGCCTTGAATTTCTAGTATAACAGATAGCATAATGTTTTTACTAGCAAATAAAGCTAAGAATGCACGGTTTACACTATTTCAAGAGATAAAGCCAGTAACAAGAGACAAGATGAATATTTTATGTCAGTTTTATGCCTTTATAAAATCAGCAGTGGTATTTCACAATCATTCAAAAAAGTTTGCTTAGTGTCAATTAGAATGTCAATTATGCTAACTACCGTAAGTAAAGTGAATGTAGAAACAACATCCAAGTAGATTATATGCTAGAAATATGTAAGTGGGAAACATGAAGTATATTCATGTGAAAAACCTACCTAAGACTAAAAATATTTTTAAGTTAGATGGTTATCGAGTAGACAAAACTTAATGCTGCGAAATTAAGTAAAGCTGTTATGGAAAGCTACCATGTGTTCCAAAGCATGGACACTGGTGATGTTAGCATTTTTACATCACTGCTCTAAGCGTGCCAAGTATTACACAAGAAACTAGACAGTAAAGAATGAATCCCATTAATTTCCAGTTCAAAAGCAGCAGGCACCCTCACAGGATGTTGCTTCCTTTCTCATAGGTGGTTGGTTTGGGTTGGTTTTTCTTTTGTGGGTTTGGTTTGTTTAGCTCTGAGGAGGTCCTCTTTCCTTTTTCCTCAGTCTGGAAAACTTGTAAGAATGATGGCAGCTCGCTTAGGAAGAAAAAAGTATGCCATGTAATTTCTGTTTCATTCAGATCAGTCATTTGGAATATGAAATGAGCTCAGCTGAAGATGGCCACGATAACAGTTACACCCTGCTAAAGTCCTTACAAGGATGTATTTATTTGCTAGTGGGGAAGGAGTATATTTTGAACATGATAGAGGAACTGCATTAAACTTTTAGAGTTAGTTATAAAAATTTATCTTTGTTAAATTTTATTAGCCGGTCAAGAAAGAACCCTAGAAACTCCACTGCCTTACACATGGCTCAAAACTTCAGTTTAAATGCCAAAATATCAACTCTCTGCACAGCGATTTTCAGTTGTGTTAGGTATCATCTTTCTATTATAAGCAGGAACAACAAGCTTCAATGGTACATAAAAATGTGGTGATTGTTTGCTCAAAACTGAATTTTGCTCTAGTAAATCTTCCATGATTTTCTGAACAAATCTGCTCCATCAGCACTATTTTGACAAGAAACAAACTTGTATCTAAACTTGTACTTTCTATAATACTTTGGGCAACTACTCAGTCAGTCTTTTTTCAGTTGTCGTTACACAGAGAAAGTAAGAGAGTACACCCTTATAAGATTGTCTAGGATCCAAACCAAGGAGATTTCTCTAATAAAATTCTGTTCAAGCAAATTATATTCTTCTTTCAACTTACTTGAAAAGAGCTTCCAAGATAAGTTATTTTATAGATAAAAACTGTTGCAGTAAAACTGATTAAAATGTATTACATTATTTATAGTTCAAAGTTATCTTTGCTTCAGGCAAGGTATTTATACCTTTCATCAGGATTAACTATTTTTACCAAGTATTTTTAAAAAGTATGTCATTCTCAATTTTAATTCAATCCATTACACCTGTAAATCTGTTTTGGAGAGATTTCTGAGGATTTATTTCACAAAAGATGAGCTTAATGTGTGTTTCAATGGGAGACAGGATGGGTGGTTGGAGAGATATGGAGAGATGATCCACGTATCAGTCTCCTAACAGAAGAATTTAGTACTAAAAGAGTGAGAGAAGAAACATACACACGGGCTGGTATTTAAGGCTTTTTTCAATTCATCTTCTCTTTCAGTCTACCTGAAAAAATGCTGAAGCAAATCATAACATTTCCTTGAGGAGCACATGTTATTACTGGCCATTAACGCACACAGACTTGTGTGCTTTGTCAACAGTTAGAGAATTTCACAGTGGTGCAGTTATGTCAAGAGAGCAACTTCTGTCTTGGTTTCCTAAATTTAAACAAAAGGCTAGCACAAAGCACACAGGACATCAGGCACTGTGTTAGCTGTCTTCTGTTAGCTGGTAAGGTAAGTTGCTATACCAAAACTAGAAGTCTTGGAAGAATGTCATGGAAATTCAAAATTTCCATTAAAGACTGATAAAGCCTGTTATGAAAATTCTCAGTTTTATAGATTATTCCTAAAAAGTGTGAAATTCTGCTCTTGTAGACAATATATCATCATTCATTTTATTTTCTCATATCAATCCAAATGTGCACCTACATTATATTTTCCTGTGCTGCAACATCTGCATGTTGATTCTACTTTAAAAGGTTTAAGTATTTATTCAGTAAGAACCTAAATACAGAGGGACTTTTTTCCCCCTAGAAGGAAAAAAAAATAATCTTCCTCTTGCTTGAGCACAAATGGAAGTGCTTGATACCAAAAAACAGCCAGTCTAGTATTTTTCAGATACATTTCTAAAAAAGCCAACAGAAGAAATGCTTTTCACTACAACTCTTCTGAAGGAAATTGATTTCGTTTAGTAAGCACTACCCAACTGCCTTGGTGTCATCTGGAAGAAGCAGATACATCCTTTGCTTCATAAGATTTGTGCTAACAAATTATTGTGCGTCGTACCTGCTTCAAAATTTCTCTGAAGAGCTGATGAGACAGTCGTTGACTTCAGTCTTATTAGGGGTAAGCCAGAAGTTGCTCTTGAAAGTTGCTGGTGTTTGTTCAATGTTTGTTTATTTTGCACATAGCACAGAGTTTTAGTTGAGAAATAAAAAGCAAGTGCTGTGTTTTGCACAACATTCTCAAGTAGTGTAAAAGGAAAGGAGATTTCACACAGTCTTTTTGCTTATTTTGTTGTTTTAGGGGAGGCATATTCCACTTTCCATCTCCTTGCCAAACATTTTTGCAACAGCATTTTTTTACATTTGAATGACACATCAAACACACCAAAAGCTCTTTGTCATGTTTTATCAATGTTTTCCAGCTCGTGTCCGGCTTCCATACTGACAAGCTTGACAAAGGAATTCTTGTTGGATAGAGAATTAATTAGACTCACAAAATTTCATCAAATTTCTGCAGATTGTTTGTATTCCAGATTACCCTTGAGGGACACATGCACATAAAGCAACTCAAAGTACATTTTTCTCTTAAGAAACAACTTGAGCTGTTTAGCAGGAAATAAGGAGAAAGCAGTATCTATTGATTATCTTTCAACACTACCACTCAGAAAATAATCTAGCATGCTCTCCTCCTTGGGCAATCATTTTAAATACAATTCAAATACAGAGGTTGAAGTGGAAAAAAAAAATTGCTCTCCTTTTTTTGGTAAATAACACTTAGTGGTCATAGATAGCTGAAGAATACTAGCTCTGCCAAAAACGTCGCTGGGAAAGACTTTGGTTTTTTCAGGGAATAAGAATTAAATTTTTGTCCATCTGTCAGAAACAGTATCTCGGTAACTCACAGGAGATACCATTCTATTGCTCATACTATTCTCCAGCTTTCAAACATGGACTCACATACTGGGTTTCACATGCCATACTACAGACTATACCCTCCATGTGAGATGTAACATGTCTGCCACTATGTAGAACAAACTGCTGAAGGTACCATGAACTATCAGTAGCATCAAATTCCTATTATTTTCTAGGAAACTCTTTTATTGTCACATAATGCAGATATTTTGTTTTTCAAGAATAATTACAGGTTCCTGTGAAAAGCAAAAACCTTTCTCCAAAACTCTACTATAAGCTGTTTAATTAGAAACAGAATGTTCCATCAAAATTCCCCTGATGACACCAATTCTGAGGTTTTTTTCCTACATATTTCTGACCTTTACCTTAATAACCTATTATTTCCACACAAAAGCCATTGGCAATAGCAGAGTTACTTCTTGGTATCTCATAATCTTTCCAGGTTGTGGATGTTGTCTTTAAAAGCATGGTTTTCTTATAAATTTCAGGATAGAAAAATCAAACACTGCTTATTTTAGATTGACCTTAGCTTGAAAAAGTACAGTTTAGCAGTGTTTCCTACAGGGTTTTGGATTTGTATATCCCCCTTTGAAGATCCCCTTCTCTAGCTCAAGCATTCTGCAAGTAACTTCTTAATTCCACATACTCTTTTTTAACTGGCCAAATAGGACAAGGAATTTTTAAGATATATAATACAAAGCTTTAGGCCTTCAAAAAAAATCATGTCAAATTCTCCAGTCCTGAAAGTGGAAATGCAATGACTGAATATTCCTCCCTATCTTCTTCAAAATACAGTCATTATTCAATAATGGCTCCAAAAGAGGGAACACTAATCAGGATGTTCCTCCTTAGGCCACAGTCATGAGACACTGTTTAACTGAAGTTACAATTATCACCAAGTGCCATATCCTCTAAAGGGGTGCCTCCTTTTCAACGCACTCAAGTTTCTACAACATAGTTTTACACAGGTAATAGAGCTTAGTCCTCTAACAGCCGGAAGAAACTCAGAAAACAAATTTGGGAAGGCAGCAATTTTAGAAGGTCTGAAGGAATTTCTTGATACATACACAAAGATTGCTAAAACATTTCTAACTTTAAGAAAGTGCAATTACTGCCTTTAAATGTCAGTTTTCTGTCTTTTACAAAAGTCATGCTGATGCGCACAAAGGAAAAAAATGTGAAACTGCAAAGTTCAGAAAATTAAAAAGATTGTTCCACCACCATAGAACTATACTGGCTTCACACGCCTGTATCTTGGGAAGTACTTCATTTTTTTTATTCTGGAGAAGAGTCTGGAGCTATATACTGTATAGAGATCATTAAAAATATTGTGTATTAGACATAACTATTTGTAGAAAGGAGCATTAGGTAAAGAAGGCTCATCCCATCCACTCTTCTCTGCTGCCTTCACTGTTTTCCTCCAAATTCTCTTCCAACTGGAAGACTCATTCACCTCTTTCTCTACATTTCTGCGATGCGTACTTTAGACACAATTGTTTCACTCCAAAGAACTGTGTTATTGAGGGGAACCTTACACTTTTCATGAACATGAAGAATTTTAAAGCACTCTTGCCCACTGCTAAAACAGACATTCTGGATTAGAATATGATTGATGTACCACCCCTTGCACAGACACGAGCCTGACCTTGACAACAGCACTACTGAAGAGGAACATCATTCTCTGCTCTCTAATTACCCCAAGGCTTAGGTGCCCAACAGCCACCCCCTACGTTCAGTGACCTGTGCTAACCAAGCAGCGCTCTGCAGTGGGACAGATTCTGTTGCAAAACAAAATGGTGAGTTTGGAATGGATCAGGCAGGAATTTCGTGAAGATGACTAAGGCCCACGGAAGCACAGACTGCACCCCCACAGAATAAAAGAATTAAACCTGGCTAAAAGAGTTGTACGGTTGTACACAAGGAGGTCCAAATCCCTGTTTACTCCTGGTAGTTCTGCCTCCATATTTTCAGTTTCCTCATGCAACATGCATTCCCCACAACACAGATTTCCAGCAGGACAAGCTCTGAATCTGCTCAGCCTCCAACGGAAAGCAAACACGGACCTATATTGCCTTTCACTTTTCTTCCACCCCAACATCCACAAAAACAGGCAGACTGGGAACTTAAATAGCAGTACGGTAAAATACTAATTTTTACACCTTGGTACTTTTTGACAGCACTATGTCCTTTGCAACCAGCCAAGACAAGCGCTGCATCATCTATGTCTGCACATCACTTCAATACAAGGACAGAAAATCCCATTTAGGCTGACTTAAGAGAGTTAGCTTTTGCAGATTCCTGTTGATTGTAGCACATATAGCAATACAATGAAAAAGTACAGGGGTAAATTTCTTAGTATTTAGACTATCAAATAGGATAACATCCAGATTATTCAGTGAAAGGCTTCTACAACTAACTAAAATAAAAATCACATTAAAAGAGAAGTCAGTCTTTTGAATAGCACTGTAGCAAGGGGAATACCAAAGTCAGATGTTATCATGTGGGTAAAATTATTCCCTTTCAAACATCTTCGCTTTCTGTTAAACCCCACGGTCTTGTCACATCTGAAATTCCATCTGTCCTTTATTTATGGCATATTTTATCCCAGCAAAAATACACTGGCATCTGAAATTCTGCATTCCAGGTAAAGTCCCAAAAGTTAAAATAAACATAAAACATCCTGCTGTAAACTCCTATAGCAAATACATGAAAGGATAAGGAAAAATCCAGCTCTTCTTTAAATAGTCTCTAATGAATTTCAAATAACACACATGAAATAAATATTGTAAAATTCAAAGGAAGGTGAATGGATTTTAATTGGTTGTATTTGACAGTTTATTCCTATAAGAAAGTAATCTTTAAGCAAAGTTGGCAATGCATCCTGAAAATTAAAAATGAAACCAGTCAGAAAATGCAAGATGCAAGAGCAATGCTTTGTCAGTAACCTTTTCACTAATGGCAAAAATAAAAGTGACACCCCACTACTTCTTGCATTAATAAGAATGATAGTAAATTATAGCTGGGATTAGCATTTGAGAAGCTAAGGCACATGGACCAAAATGCCTGGTGAAAGTAATGCCTGACCAATTACTTTTTAACAAAAGTTCTTAAAATAATGAGAACCAAATCTGACATTTAAAGAAAAGAACAAGACCACCTGCCTACTTAATTATCTTAAGCCTGAAAGCACTTCAGTCCTATACTTTTTTCTTTCATTATGGCATTATATACGCAGCATTAGAACAGGAGGAATACTAGGTCTTATACTTCAGTAGTTCCACTTTCTAAAAAACAGTCTTCACACTATGTCAGCAGCAAAATAATGCACTCTCACGGTTCAGAACACCACCGCTTTGACGTACTAATAAATATTTAGGTGGGGTTTTTTGCTTTGTTTGGGGTTTTATTTTTTTTCCCTTGACTCTATGCCTCAGGATAATTACAGACTGATAGTACCTGTTGTTACTATAGATTTCATAATACCCCACCAGAATACCTTGTCAGGCCTACTTGCCTAATTACAACAGTCACGCCAGAGGGGAAGATATTGGTATCACAAGACCAAGAATTTTATTTTTTTACCTTGGGAAAAAAATTATGCTAGAATGGTTTCTACAAGACTCCTACCCTCTACAGTGCTATGGCGGAATTTTACTGTAGTGAATTGACTTTTACACAAAAACTAGTAACACAGAACAAAAATTACATGCGGCAGGAAACAGAGACTTGTTGTTTATAAACAACAAGTAAACATTCAGGTAAAATACAACAAAACTGTTTCTAATATGTTCACAAAGCCTTTGGCTGTTTGGGGTTTTCTTGTTGGTTGTTTTTTAAACAGTATTACACTTTCCATGTTTCTAAATAGTAAAATAGATAATATTTTATTATTTAATACTACTTTGGGGATCTCATATGACTGGGACTGTTCCTAGTTCAGGCCAATCTGTAGCTCCACCACAACCTGAAGCATCAGTGACAGTCAATTCACCCCATGAGGGTGTTTCCCCTAAAAAACTCTCTTGGAGAGAAAAGGTGACGACATTCCAACCTATATTATTCATAAAAAACATTTCATAAATGATAGTGGAAACCATGACACAATTAAAACCAGCCACCTTTTCTGCATCTATGTTTTCTTTTTTTGGGGGGACGACGACGGGACACGACAGTGGTGGTAATGAGTAATGTTACTTTCATAACAACAGATTCTGTAACAATAAGGTTCTCTCCTTGGCAACACTAAAAACAAGGCCATGACCAACCTAATCTAGTTAGATCCACTTGGCGTGGAAGTAGGAGGTCGAGCTGAGATCCTACTTCCCTTCCAGCCTATATTATAGATGATATAATTAATATTATTGTTAGCAGATGCTCTACTCTGGATGTTGGTCACCTTCAAGTAGATTGCAACACTAACAGAAATGTTCTTACTGCTCATTTGCTAAACCAGTATTTTTAAATTTGAGGCTGCAGAAAAATACAGATTAGTCAAAGCGCATTCCATGCCAGAATACAGTATAATCACCTTCAAAAAGAGCAGAAATACTGGTATTATTTCTCTCGAATTTGGTACCTGCTGTTAAAAATCCACTTGTATTGGAAGTCAGAGCAGTAGGACCAAAGTTAAATTTACTCTTGTTCCCTATAAAAAGTATATACCTTCCTCAAAAAAGAAACCCTTTCCAAATTACAGTACTGTGAAGTGAGAACTGGGAGTAAAAAACACTTCCATCCTACTTACTGAGTGGGAACCGGGAAGAAAAAACAATAGTTTTGCTGCTGTAATTATTTTTTCTCAAAGCAAAATTACCTAGATTTTAACAACAGGATGCTCCAAACAAATTTCTTAACTGAAATCACCAGCTGAGTTAGCAAAATGTCTTGTGGGTTGAAATATATAAAAGAACTTTTGAAAACAGAGATTTTGCATATTAATTTCCTTGAGGTAGAAACTGGCAGCTTTGATTCCAGCATATGGCTGAACCATATTCCACTTCATGAAGTTGTTGCACAGCTAGTAACAGAGACGGTATAAATACAAAAAAGTAGTATTTTCTGTGCTATTATCATGATGACAACCTTCTGAATACTGTTTACTATAAGCACATGGAATAACTCAAATGTTTAACAGCTCAGTGTTGTTACATAAAGCTGCACGCTGGAACACAACACCACGCTGACAAGGCTACAGTTGCTCATGAATTTCTTACTGTATCTAAAAACTGCAGGTCATTTGGCTTTATGGAACCCAACAAACGCAACTGAATATATTTATTTTTAAATCTTGCTATATCTTGGGAAAAAACCCACTAGTGTGACTGTAAGAAATAAATAAAACCGCGTATTAGTAAAAAACAAGTTTACCTGCAAAACTATACTTTTTCAGCTATAAAAACCAACCAAACAAACAAAAAACTTGCTTTGTGAAACAATAGTTACATATACTTACTACTTTTCAGTAAGCAAAACTAGGTTGACTACAAAAACAGAACTCTGGGATTTAAAGAAGAAAACTTTTCTAAAGTAAGTAATTGCAAAACATCTGAGGAACTCAAGCTTATCTGTTAATTATTCATGTTTCTGTTTCCATTTCCAACTAGTCTGGAGCTGCTGATGCTGGCACTCTCTCCTAGGTTTAAGCATCCTTTCAGCTCAACTCTGCCAAATTAAACTGTCACTTTCTATTAAAAAATCTATAGCAGGAGGTTTTTAATCTTCTGATTTATACTTTGTAATAGGAAGTCAAAGTTTAAATTAGGACGGTATCAGCTTATGAAATAAAGCCTAAGCAGTGCAGTGACAACCACCAGTGAAGAAAAACTTCCTGTCTGCATCAAAGTGCACAGGCGAGCAGTTTTATTTCGTATCTTTTTAAAGGCTTTATTTTACAAAGTCTCAATTCAGTTTCACTCTCTTATTTGAACTACCATTGCCCACAGACTCTGACAGAACACTTCTGAAGGAAAATCATCACTTGCTGTCAAGTGTCTGAACTGTACCTGACTTTAGTGACCCACCACACCTGCAGCCTGTCTGCCTTCCAGCGTATTAACCAGGCAGTGCAATATGCAGTTGAATTAACACTTCGTTATGTGAGCTGCTCCTTTTCAGATTTTCATAAGGAACTGGGGGCTCCACATTTCACTGTGCTGAAAATTAAACTGAACCAACTTTAGTAATGAAACAGCTTTATAAAATATTATTCTGTCTCCTTTTTTGGTTAATTCTTAAAAAGAAAATAGATTATATTNTTATTATTAGATATATTAATTAATTAAAATATATTAATAGTCCTATTTATTTCCCTTTAATGTTATCTTTCCTTTATAATTTTTTTTCCTCCTAAGCACCTCCACTTTATCTTGTCCAATGCTACCACTCCCATATTTTCAATCACTGTTTTCTGATCTTTTTTTCCCACCTCCACCCTTCTGACCTTTTTTGTTTTCATTTCCTGGCAGTTATAGCCCTTATTTTCTGTCCAGGCACAACCACCATTGACCTTCTACTCTCCATTTGCTCCAATGCTGCTGCAAAGCCAGGTCCCTCCACAGTAAAGGGTTAGCCTTGTAGAGAGGAGTGAATACCCGCAGAAGGAAGACGTGCACCACAGCAGCTGAACATGCTTGCCCAGTTCCAGAAGCGAGAAAGGGATCATTACCCTTCAGCTGATTTTAATAACTCCAACAGCAACAGAATCTGTGGCTAAACACGAAGATGCGAATTCGGCAAGGAAAAAAAAATCATGTGGATGTGAAAATCTCAACTAAAACAGTAAAAGTGAAAGAAAACAGAAATATCTCAACATTTTCCATGGAAGGAAAATACCCTGACGACTTTACTTCTCATATGTACCTAAATATTCATGCATCATTCTGAAAACTATGATGTTAAATTCCTCATATTCTGAAGTTCCCATTTCATTTCTTAAGAGTCACTAGCTTCCAATTTCCAAGAAAACTACTGCCAAACTGCTTGTCCAACTGATTTAAATTTTTGCACTTATAGAAACAGCTCTAAATATGTGCTTTCTACTTGGGGCAATATTTTCCTCAGTGCCTATTAAAAAGTCTGACTCCAAAAGATCCTAAGTAGGGCCTTTTAGTATCAATGAAATTTAAACATCTATTTCTTGAATCAGTAGATCAGTCAAAAATGAACTTCCAAGACTTGAGTTTTCTTTTGATTAAGTTCTACACTGCGTCTTGCTTACTACAAAAGTTTAACTTCCTTTGCTCCTAAATTAGGAAATTAAACGTTCTCTTGGTACCAAGCATGTATATCCTTAATGATTTACAGTAGTACACACCATGAGAGAAGTTTTTGCATACTGAATGAACAAGACATCTCACAGGGCAACAGGACAATGAAGCTTCCAAACTGATTTATCAACCAAAGTAGTTTTGCAGCATTTGGAAGAACTATTTGAATTCCACGTGCCCCCCAAAACTAACCTTCAGAGCCTTAGCCCCTAAGTTTTGTCTGTTTAACACTTTTAACATTAATTTGTTGGTCCAGAACACAACAGGCCACCAATGGCTTTACTTACACATACAGCCCCTTTCATCAGCCTCTGGTTCCCACCAAAAATGTGAACTTGGTGACATCTGCCTAACAGCGTAACACAGTTCAACATCTCCTTTGCTGTCCAGCCCATATCCCATTAGTCTGTTCTACTTGAGCAGTTACATGAGGTCTTTGTCTTGGTCCTTAAGTATGCTACAGCACTGACAAAGACATAATAATACAGGCATACATTTTTACATATTTAATTTAGTTTAAGATCTATAAAACCACACACACACACACACATATCATTACCCACCAGCAATGGCTGTTTGGAATTTAAATGTAAATGACACTGCTAGATACTGCAAAGAGATTATTTAATTAGAAAATACTTACAAAGTATTAATTGCATGCCACCCATAACTGACAAAGAAAGATCTAAATATGGTAGAAAGGTGACTGGGATGTAAAGTAATACTCAAGCTCCACTCATCCCCTAAGAGGTCTTTGCTATTGAAATCCACCAAAAGTAGTCATTTCAGGGGTGGGCCTCCTCATAAACCTCTTGCCCTACTATTATCACCTGCAAATCCTGCTCACCCGTATATGAAAGTGTATGAATTTGTCCCTGCAAGTGTAAAGCAGAATGATCATCTAAAAGAATAATTTTCTAAAGCTAAGGTTGTCATCTTCTCCAAAAAGAATTTCAGACATAATGCTCCATGATACTATGTAGTGAAGTAATATGAAGGACCGCAGGTAGGGACTGATTTGAAAGAGCTTATGAAACCAGAGCATCTATTCCCTCATACATGGGAAATAGGATTTTTTCTCTATTTACGCTGAGATTACTGTCCTGAGGTAGAGCTGAAGAAAATTCAGTCACAAGATGTGCTCCAGGCAGGGAGAAAGTGACCTCAACATGGGAGAAATTTATTATTAGGGTTACTACAACACAATGGATCATAAAACAATTATTTACTGCAATCACTGGGACTTTCTCCATTACGTCATGTCTCATGAATTTTGAGATAATTTTTAAAGAAGTTTAAATTGCCTATGAGCATAATCTTATTACGACATCTTTATCTTGTCACATGAAATTTTACTCCCATTCTTCTTTTATCCGAGGGATCTTTAGTTCACTCCTACTATTAATAGATGTTAGACCCTCTGCCCAGCTCAGCACGCACTGATATGCGATATTTCACTGGAGCTAACAGGTACAGCCGTGGCTCAGTCAGAACTGTCTCTTTTTAAAATAACTGCACAGACTGCGCAAGAAAAGAGCTCAGTGAGGAGAATACATAAGCTGACTGTAACACAGTTAGTACACAACATCTCAAGGTCGCAAGAGGATAATTAAACTGGTTAAAAAGCCTCATCTATACAAAGAGTTTTGAAAAAACTATTGAAACAGTCATTCTACAGCATGGTGTCCTAAATATTGCCAATTATATTCTACCAGGTTTTGAGAGGCGGAACCCTGGATAACTTTGAAGAATAAATGTATACTGAAGTTAAGCTAAAATGTATTATTTTTTTATATACTGCCATAATGTTCAAATTTAATTTAGGTTTTAGCAACTGGAAGGTTGCTGGGTATCTATTCAGCCGTAAAAAAGCAATGACAACCTTTCACGTATACAGAATTTTTAAGATAACGACAGAAAAAATCTGTATCTCTTCTCTGCACCAGTTAGATCTCATGCACAGAGTGGGGAGTTCTCAGAATATACTGAGCACAGACATGATGCAGTCATCTTCATGCTCCTCTCTCCCAGATCTCTGGAGTCAAAGATCTCCTACAGGAGGCAGTACCAAAAGACTGCTTTTGTGGAATAAATATGAAACTTTGAAAAATACAAACTACCATGTTGCCCTAAGAGCAATCAAAACCTCTACCACAGTAGAAGAGGTCCAAACACCCCTCTTAAATAGCAAGGCAACCACAACATAATGTAAGTGCTGCTTCCTATGCACGGTTTAGACTTATTACTATCCTCTTGCAAAGAGTAAAATGCTTGTTCTCATCACCAGCGCAACAAATAGTATGTGACAATGTCATCACAGCCACTCTTCTCCCCCCTCCCTAAGCCTCGTCCTCTTCATTGACTTGCTCACGTGAAAAACTGAGACCTCCAATTATGTAGTAGAAATTAAAATGATACAGAACATCAGAAATTAAATACTGCAATAACTGTTCCCCACTACATTTTCCACATTGGAGCAGCACAAATGGGGCAGAAAGTCACCACATGAATTACACATTATTAACTCTAATTATTCAACACTAAGAAGGATATTTTCATCAGAAGATTTAGAGAATGCATTTCTCCCATACAGCCATTTTTCAAGAAAGGCGTAATTTAAGATATAGCTTTTTACTCAGCATGCCCAATCAACTAACATAAACAATTGTTTGCTCATATGTGAACAGGTAAGACTTTAAACACCCCTAACAAGGCTCTCTAAGTGGAAGAACTCCTTTCACTGACACCATTCAGAATTTTTTACTATTATAAACAGCAGTGAGCAGGTGCAAACAATCAGTACTGTAATTCAGGCAACTCCTGAAGACTAAACTCCACTAACAAATGTGATACACGGAACCTGTTGAGCTCTATTTTCATTCAACGAAACAGTTTAAATAATCCCATCCCTGCATGGGAAAACACCTCTTCACAGTAAGGGTTAATGCAAGGACGGGCTTCTCGGCAGTCCAAAGCTTTTCTGAAAAAGGCACTGTCACTCCATGCTAGAAATAAGTTATAGTAATTAATTGCTTTTCTGGTGCCTTTAGAAAGGTTATTCCGTTACTTATACGCCCAGAGGGAGCTAAGCATGCAGATGGTCAGTATTTTTTTTTTTTTAAGGGGACCTGCATTGTGCATTAATCACCCACATCACTGATTCAATGCACAAACTTTTACAATGCACAGGTTTCTGCAAATCTTCCTTGCATTCACAATTATATCTGAGCAGCACACTGCTGTGCCTCACGAGGGCACGCAAAACAACTTTCCCAACGTTTAACACCTCGAACACACAAAGTGCCATACTGGGTGGGTTTTGTCACATTTTTTGGCTGCATGCTCCAAGCTTGCCTCAGCCTGGCTTTCTACATGCATGTCATTCATGGACCTAATTCAATACGTGTTATTTAAAAGTTAGCAACAGTTTCCATGATTTTCCACTGAACTGAACTTAAAACAGTGTTTCCATAATCTTGGTAGATAATAAATTATAAATTAAGTTCTACCCATACTAGTAACCACTGACTGGAGGAGATAAAAATCTGGGTTTAAGCACTCATCCTATTATAAATTCCAAAGGTTCTCTGAATGATGATAAAATTAAAAGCGTGGAGGAAAACCAACCAAAAAAAACCTGCTAAGAAACTATAACACAAGATCTTAATGAGGATGGGCAGGAACCAACATGAAGCAGACAATCTACTGCAGCCATTTTTGCCCCACGCTCAGAAGCATATTGGTGAGCATCAGTTCTGTGAAAGTACATGCTAAGAGACCTCCAGGATACCTTTTAATGGATTTTCACATAGGCTGAAATAATCGACTTTTTGCTTCTTATTGGAGACCCAGAAAGTGCTGGAAGAGTACTTCTGGCTTATAGATTCCTATCCTCATGCGGTTTGTCCTGATACTTGATTAATTGTCACTATGAAAATAATTTTCTTCATGCTTTGCTAACTGTATTCTAAAGGCGCCTTTCCCCGATAATAGCTCTAAATGCCAAGTGCTGTGACAGAGACTCTTCTCCTTTGAATTCTTTTGACCTTTGATGAAGACAGATCACTTTTCGCTGGAGAGCTTCAGAGGCTACCACCTTAGATTTCAACATGCTTCTGCCCCCATAAGGTATGTGTGATACTCTACTTTTACCAGGAAAAGACACAATATCTTTTTATCATTAAACTGAAAAACATAAAAATCCTATTTTAAAAATTCATTAAGACTAGAACATATACATATAAGGATATATCTTAGAAAAAATTATCAGTTATGTTGCTACGTGGGAATTAGTTTACAGTTATATACATCTACCCTTTATGAAAGGCTTCGTAGCCCAAATTAGTCCACGTAGCATTGCTCAGTAACCTCTGATCTTCTCTAAGGATTATGAGGCTGTACGTGAATTGCAGTGAAAGTACGTGCTCCAGCAAAACTGTAGTTCTGCCACCTTTATAATTTGTCCTTTTCCTTCCAAATTAAAAAAGTTACCAGTGCAGTCAACAGGCACTTTAGTGAAAGCATGAACGCAAAATTGCTGTCTGCTTCCCTCTCCAAGCAGTTCCAATAAGCACAACAACTTCATAAAGGAACACAGAAGGAAGAATTTAGAAGTTCAGGGGAAAATTATTGGATAACGGAAAAATTCTTCTAATTCACTGACTACCTCGTACAACTTTTCAAATTCAGAGATTTAATAACTGTACCCTTCAAACAGCACCAAGTAATTTTTTTTTTTTTTTTTTTTGGCATAATCCACGAGGTTTATTTTAATATTTTCATTACACCATTGTGAAACAAAACACTCTGAGTCCGTGACATCACGGACTAGAGGACAGCAAAAAAGAGTCAAATCTAATCTTCCATCCATCATACTTTGTAGTTTGGCTTATTTGTGAATCCAAGTACTCACTAATTTGGGATTTAAAGTAGTCCAAAATTCACCAACTGTGGAAGCTTTTGGAGGTGTATTAAAACTCTGCCTTCAAGTGATCTTTGTCTCCACTTCTACAGTATATTTAAACAAATTGGCATCAAATGACAGCTTACACTAATAGAGAAAAGAAATGTTGTTGTAGCAGACGCAGCAAGAGGATATGCTCCACCAAGATATGTCTGAAAAAGGAATTGTAACAGAATTCTGCATCTGGAAGAAGACTGGATAATTTCAATTTTTTTCCTAAAGTACATTATAATCCACTGCAGATCAACATAAATTCCCTGAAAAACCTCAGAACATTTTTGGTTTGGCTACTACATTGAAACCTCCTGTAGTCACTGTGATCAAATTCAGCTACATTACTGTAAGTGCATCAGATCTTAACCTTCTACCTGTGAAAGATTTAAAGATATTTTCTTTTTTAATCTATACAATGCAATGTCAATCTCACCAAAACCAGTAGAAATGTCTAGCAAATTCTCACTTTTCTTAGTGAGTTTTCTCTACATTATGTAATATGACTTTACTTTGCATTGTAACCATTTATATTCAATCTCCAGTTATTAAATCTGGATTCATTTAGTATGTAAAACTTATAATGTACCTACTAGTATACTAGCCAGGCTCTGCCCTTCCAGCAATATGAACAGAATAGTGAGTTTCAAAGTTTTCCAAAGTTATCTCACCTCACTTGAGCTTCAGGAACTTTGAAATATCGATGTCTTAATTCAGTATCATGCAACATCTCATTAGAGGAGTTTCAGATTGTTTCTTCTCATTATTGAAAGTGTCTCACACAGTACTAGTGCCCTCAAATTTTCTACTTTAATTACTTCTTTTTAATACAAGTTATGGAGTTACCACTTTAGCAGATCTCAAAAAATACACACAAAAAAAAGATCAGTGTACAAATAAAATGTGTGAAGTGACAGCTCTAACGTTTATCTTAACTAATGGAGCTAAATTTAACTTAATTGCCCAGTTAAAAACTGGAGAATGCTTACAGAATCATTTATTATTGAAATATCCTTTGGCCCTGTATAAAGCAATTGCTTCCAAATTTCCAGTCGTGACCAAAGCCGTAAGTACGAGAGAAGTTATGATGCAGGTGAGCGATCACAACTCCAAAACAGTCTTCTCAAAACAGGAGAGTAAAGCTAGATCCTGAATGATGGGAAACCAGTAATTTTTGCATGTTCAATTTTACTGAAACAAAATTTTAAAAAGTTTAAATTCTCACACAGTCAGACATACCATTACAACCGGGTAATAATAAAACAGAAAAAACTCCTTTTAAAGTTCCAAGCCTCCAATACCATCACTTCTTACCATCACGTGACAGTATTGTGTAACACTTCCAAATCCCCGATTTAGTTGCGGGTGGAGGAATGTGTGTAACATTTTGCAGTTCTACAAAGAGATGTATGGTAAGCTATAACTATCAGAGAAATATGGGGACTGTTTTAAAGGCACAGCTGGGATAGTAATGCATACAGTCACGTAGAGAAAGACAAAGCAAGTATGGACACCAGATTAAACAAACCCTCGTCTTACTCTTTCTTCACATTAAAATTTGCAAGCATTTAGATTGTCCAGTGAGCTAAGGCTGCTCAACTTCATCATGATATTACTTGTTTTAAAACAATCCATTTACTGCATCTTATTTTAAGATGCAGCTTACAAACAAAATCCATTAAGTGTCCTTTCACACTTTTATTCAAGCATTCATTTATCCATCCATCCATCCATCTATATGCTACACACACGCCCCCTAATCAGAAAGTGTCATGGCTGAATAGATCAAAATAGTTTTTCTCCCTCAGGACTCAACTGCCTGGGCTCCTTGTGCTACAAGTGGAGAAAAACTGAGACAAGTATCAGAATCCCTGTCCTTTCCATGAAAGTGCAGAGCCACTAAGACAAGAGACAATTTTAGGTATCTCTGCCTGTTGCATCACCCGAAGTAACACCTGGCAAAACAGTCGTGTGCACTTGGTGACTATCAGAAAGCTTTGATATTCAACTATTCCAGGCTACCTAGTTTGACAGGAGAACCACTACAACTGTACTGGTACAGTATTCTGGTGCTGCTTTTCCTGCCCCGTTTGGTTAAGGAATAGCTTAGTCGTCTCTGTGTGGCACCGCTTTACGATGCCATTTGTATTCTCTTCGACTCCCTTTTAGAGGCTTTTCATTCAATCAGCTAATTCATTCCCATGATCACAAATACATTCCATTCACTGGTGACTCACAGACCTACAACCAGCTCTGACATATTTTCTTATATTCAATTCAGCATATCAACATCTTTTTCTGACATCTCCCCAGGGATATGTCTATCAACTGAAACTTCAAAGGGGTCTAGATGCAATGGAAATTCAGTACCTCACTGCAGTTAACGTTAAAAACTCAAAACAGTTCTGACTCATCTCTTCTTCTGAAAATTATCATCCACTAATCCACTAATTGCCAGGGCACAATCAAAGTACGTATTTGGCTTGGGAAAACCATCCTTCTGTAAATACTTCTAAGTACTAAACTACCATGGAGCTGGCTCTGAAAGACCACCTATTAGAACATGTGCTCTGATACTGACCAAATTAACTACTTTGTCCTGTTGAAGACAAAGGCTGTATTTCAATTTAAAAGGAAATAAGAAGAAAAACTGCAGAAGAAAAACATTGATTTTATTTTCTGTTATTTGTTCATCTGGGAGAGTATTCTCTTTAAATAGAAAATCATGCACCTTCACATGGAAGTCATAATCTTCCATTTCTCACTCCCAACTCTGCCTTTAAGTCCCATTGATTACTTACCACCATCAGCTGCTAATATAATATAATGTAACACAATACACAAGATGGCTGTCTGGCTTACTGAAATACAGATAATCTGAGTGGGACTCTTAATTTGTAAGAACATAAAAAGGAAGTATTGATATAGCTATTCTGGCTGCCTTTCCATACCCACAATCCCTAAGATGGACAGGAAAAAAAGAGTCCTGAATTTTTAATCCTATGTAAATATTTTTTCAGCAATAATTTAAGTATGCAGTTAGTACTGTTTACAAATATACACAAATAAATAATTGTTTAAGTGCCACCATATGTTAACCTGTAGCACAGTCCTGCAGAGACACAGCAGAAATTTTGCTAACAATTATACCTTCAAGTATATGACTTAAAACACTGTGTAACAGATATTAATATCTACTGCAGATGTTTTTCCAACTGAAGTGGTAAAGGTGCTATCAATCAAGTTATAACTTTTCATGGGATTAAGCCTTTGCATAAATATTAATCCTTTTACTCTGTCTGGAGCTGTGAAGAACTTCACAATATGAGCCATTTTCTATTTTGTATTTCAGGAGCATAAACTGCCTATGGTGCATTTTTATAATGAAATGTGCACTGGGCCTGTTAATGTGATATTTTTTTAATTTTTTTTTGCCCAGCACTTAAAAAATATTAGCTTCAGTTTTTGAGCTACTTACTAAAATCTGCTTTCAATGAGAAAAAAATGCTCAAAAGCAGCATCTGTTTTCATAGAAATAACACTAAAATTTAGATAGGAACTATACTTTTATTATTTTGTTGAAAACTGAATGATTGCACTGCATGATAATTTACATTATGTAGTACGTATAAATTATATTTTTTACCATTTCATCACTGTGGTTTTCTTGATGCAAATACCATTCAGAAGCAAGTGCAGCTTACCTAGATGCAATCATGTAATTGCTCAGAAAACCTCCAACATTACCCTGAACTATATAAAAAGACCTATCTTTTTGGTACTGTCATGTCAGCAAAACAGCTCATGGTCGATTAAGTGCATCACTCCATTGTGTTTCAGAACCGTGGTAAATCTCTATTAAACTGAAGAAAGGTAGTCTCACACAGTATAGGTGCCATCACTACAAAAAGGACCTCACATCTTCTGCTCAGTTTTTCCAGTTTCTAACGTGTTATTTCCTGTTCAGCTCTCTCAGTGTGTGGTAAGCAATTTGCAAAAGGTGCACTAGTCCAAAAATAAACGTAACTTCAGAATAAGTCTGATTACTGTTCAGAAAAACAACTGACAATTAGCTGATTACAAAACCCATTAATTTTAAAAACGTTTCTCACTGCGCTGAAACCCTATAAAAATCTAAAAATTGCTTTGATACCAACTTCACTGTCCACGTCTCTTCTGTGTCACATAATAACTAGTTTCTGCTTTACAGTAACTGAAGAAATGACAATCATAATTTCAAATAAATATACTGATTGTCACGGGGCTGTAAATCTGTTGGGAGACAAAGTTTTTTTGCTGCAGAGAACAGTAAATACCAGCTGTGTTTCCAATTACATGTGTCTGCTCAGGGAAGGTGGGATTTTTCTCTTCCTTGAAGACTACTCCTTTAGGAGAAACAATAAAAAAGAAAATTATGACTATGACTGTGACTGTGATAGTGAGCCTACAAAACAGGAGTACATTCAATGTAAGGACTAATACCTAAAAAAAGTCTTCCCCCACCTCCAAATGGTTGTGGTGGGTTAACCTTGTGCAGCTGCCAGGCACCCACCCAGGCAGCCGCTCTCTCGCTCTCCCTCCTCAACAGGACAGGGGGAGAAAATAAGATTAAAAAGTTCCTGGGTCAAGACAGACAGGGAGATCATTTGCCAGTTACCATCACAGGCAAAACAGAATCAAAGGAAAATTAAGGGCATCTTGCAAGACTCTCCAGCAAGATTCCAGATGTGCCACAGAGTGAAAATTTATTGGTTTGATTATTTTTGTTAGTTTGTTCCTCAAACTTCTTTCCCCCTATATTTCATCTGCCTAAATATTTGATCCATTCATCATCTGAACATGGGTAAAATTCTTTAAAATATGCCAGTCACTTCTCTTCCCCTGCACCTTTCTAGTAATGATGCTTTTAAAACTAAGCCTTTCTCAAATTAGTTGTATGTGTTGATCCTCAGATTCCAATATGACATCCTCATATAGCCTTTGAAGCACCTTCAAGGCAGAGCTCTCTTGCCTGTCTTTTGAGCTTCCTTTATTTAAAAGTTTTAAAATATTTCTTCACTTTCATAACTCTCTTTTGGAATTTAAAGACCATTATAGTAGATTTCTGGATAAGTCATTGCCCCCATCTGCTCCAGAGATGTATGCATCAGGCAAATGTGAAGAGGGGGGAAAAGGGGGAAAACTGGAAAGGTTTTCGCATCACCTCAAAACCGATTCTTGTGGAGAGAGAAGCTGACCTGTGCTGAAATCTGGGAGATGCAGCAATCGCATTAGGGTAAAGAAGTTGTCCATAATTACAGGGGGAAACTATTCTTGGGGGAGGCCAGACAAGGTGAAAACAAGCAGAGTTTTCAGCAGTGATGCACTGTTACATAGCATCAGCAAAATAGAGGCTATTTCATATGGATACCACTTTGATCTTCTCTCAAGTGCTAGAGGAGCTATGGAGAGTGGCAGGCAGTATAATTCAGCATACTCACGTGGCCCAGCACCAGTTCTCACAAACCAGAAAGTAGGCAGAAAGTTGACTGAATTTAGCCATAGTCACGGAGCAGCTTTTCAAGAAACTGGCTGGTGGACCTTGAGGTTTGGGAAAGGGGACAAAATCTCCAGACCGAATCACCTAACTCTGTACAGCATAACTATTAAATGGATCAAAGGTTTCTGTTCTCTTCTGGCCACTGGAGGTATGGAAAAGTCTTGCGCCCATACGACCACATTTGATTATGGAGAGGATTTCACACCCGTGGTCAAGGTGTGGCCTGTTATTTCAACCCATTTCAGTCACACGTCTCACCCTTGAAAGGGTATGCAAGCTTAAGCTCAAGTTCAGATCCTCAAATCTGCAAGACCAAGACAATGTTGGAGTGGCAGCAGAAATAATGTACTAATTATTCTGGCACATATTCCCTAACAGACACTTCTGCAAAGTACCTCACCATCTTGAAAACTGTCCAAAAATTCAGCAATCCAAAGTATATTAAAATAAAGCTATGAAGCAGCCAATTTCTGTCAATTACTTTAAGTAGTCTATTTCACGGCAAGACTTATGATAAAAACTCTAGATGAATTAGAGAGAGAAAAAATGTGATGTGACAAAAATCTCATTGCTCCTTTCCTGTCTATCTTAATATTTTTCCCAGCAAGTTCTTACCTGTCTGTGTAATTAAATTACTAGTGATGTTACAGGCTCAGGACCCAACGACTCAGTTTGCAGGTGTCAATCACTTTTCAAAGAGCTCTATTCACAGCTGAAAAAGCCCCAAATTGAACGATGACATACCCTTGATAGTGCTGGCAATGACAGCAGGTCTTTTACAGTCTTTCAGACAACAACAAAACCAGGTTTTTTCCACTTAGAAATAAACAAGAAGCAGCAATGTGAGTCTGGGTTGAGCTTATCTCAGTAAGTTGCCTGTTGCAATTATATGGGCCTCCTCAAATGTAGCCACAATTTGTTGCTAACACGTTGCACATCACAGTTACAATGTAGGCTTTATATAGAAGTAATTTTTATTTTTTTAAAATTACTACACTACTTCTAGAACCATCTGAAACATGCATTGTACCAGCTTAAAGGCAAGCTTGTCGAGGGGTGCTTTTAATTTCAAAGATGCCACTTCAGTAAATAAATAGCAAGGGTGCCACGGTAAAAAAGCTAAAATTAATGTTGTTTACATTATGAATTGCACAAGAGAAAATTAGATGAACTTGTCTTCCTTGAGTTAGCAAACTGATGCTGAGAGAAAAATCAGGGTTTACCAAATATAGCTGTGAGTAAATCAAGATTATAAAGCACATAGTAAAAGACCACCTGTTCACAAAAAAAAACCCCAAAAACATTAGCATGTGTTCAAATAGAAACAACCTTGTCAAAAATAAACGTTGTTCATGGCTGAATGTGGTTGAAAAATATTTCTAGCCATTGCAGAATTGCTTTGGCCAGTCCTCTGCAAGGAATAACATAGGATAAAAAATGTAATACTCTTTTTTAGATGATGTTCGATAAAATCACGTGATTATCTGATGTACTCGCTTGTGAAAGCAGGAATTTGATCTGATGACCCAGGAAATCCCTTCCATTCAATGTCTGTAATTAATGTTCATAATTTTGCTAAGATCTCCTTCATCCTAGCAGTGGATATGTTACTAGCAATGAGCTTCCGACAAGAATTCTACATTGTAAGTAACACACACGGGGTTAATCTCAAAAACTGTGGCAACTAACTACACTCTAGAGGAAAAAAGCTCTACATTCAGATGTGAAAAGGAGTGAAGAAATCTCGAATCTATGCCTTTATCTGTAGGATGCAGCAATCACAGAGCAAAGCTATGTTAACATAAAAAAAAAAAAAAAAAAAGAAAATCACAAAAGTGAGAAAAATGCAAGGATTTCTGGAGATGATTAGACTAGATTATATTATAGTAACCTTCTGAGATTATACTCTAGTAACTTTCTGTTGCCTTTCATTGTTACAATTCATGTTTCAGATTCAAAGAACGGGAATATGGAAGAACTAACTTTGAACACAAATGTAGAACTAGAATGGTCAAATGGTACGGAAAAATGCTACAACTTCCATCTGTTTTCACACTGTTTTTTCCTCCTCCATACAATCATCCATGTCCACGTAAATGCCTTTTTTTTTCCCCACAATATTTCTTTGTGTTTGTGAAATTTATTACATTCCACTACTTTTTGCCCACCCCATCCACTCTCAGACAAAAAGCACCTTAACAATGCATACATTTAATATTCTTACATTTTAAGAGCATAACACCTACTACTTCTAATACAGTAATGAAATGCTAATTTTGCCACAATAACTCTATAGTTCTAGGCAGTGCATAATAACATTAATACAACATGCTCAATAACTGCTACAGAAATATTAAGATCTGAAGTGCTTTCAGTGACTTATCTTCAACAGTTCTGCCATTCCTTCACCCATTCCTAACTCTGTCCCCGTGTTTTCTCAGAGACAAGCAACACTAAACTGCAACAGACCTGCTGTTTACATACCAGAAAAATTGTTTCCCAAGTAACAGTGACTACACCCTGTGAAAGATCTCCCCTGTCAGTTTTTAATTGTTGAGGAGGCTTGCAAAGTAGAATTCTGTGTTACATATCTTGTCCAAATTTATCAGTGGTTTATATCCGCCACACTCTTTACTTGAGAAAAAGAGGCATAGTAATTGGATACGAATGGCTTCACCACGGAGAGCTTGCTCTGTGTGAGAATTCGCACTTGTATTCATTAGAGTTTTTCAGTACTCATTGACTATTGGTCATACTGCCTTATCTTACTAAACATAAGAAGAAAACAACAGAGAACACATTTGTTTCCTACATATAAACTCATAACTTTTGCACTAGACTGCCCAGGTTAAAGAAAATACATTTCTCTTTCAGCTTCATTAAGCTCTCAGCTTCGTGTACCTCTATTTATTATGCAGTCCTCATGCTGTTTTGCATTAAAAATGACAGAAATTGTAATTAGAATCTGCGTGAAATCACTGATAGGGTTTTATTTTTCTGTTTCTTGTATGAAGTAATAGAATTTACAGATTTTACCTTTCTCGTTTTACAGATAAGTTACTGAAAACCTTCTCTGCTAACCACTTCCACACTGTATTCTGCATTTCTCACAGTTTAACCATAAGATTAAACAATTTTGCTTTAAAGTATCTAATCCCTCCAAAAAGCCTGAATAATGAAGTAACACAAAGATGTCAAGAACATTTTAATGCAACTTAGCTATTTTTCTTAAACATATTAACACGATATTACATCACCAGAAGTGTTTCCTTATGAAAATAACATGTACCAATACTTCCTGTTAATATTCCACAAAACAATAAAAACCTTAGTTACAAATTCAGCAAACATTCAGAATCAGCATGTGTCCACGAGGTAAACATGGTAGAATCAAACCAGTGAGAAGACGCAGATTGCTGTTCTAACAGGTGAGAATTCCTCTTAAAATCCTTTACTTTAGCACTGGGCTTGCTGCACTGGTAGTCTGCAGCTCAAAAGTCATCACTGCTGTAGTATTTACCTTCTTTTGCACTTAAAAATCCTTATTAAGGAGCAAGACCTGATAAGCTTAGCCACAGGAAAATACAATTCCTTGGATGTAGGTGAAAAACTACTCATAAGAAAGAGCACTACATTTTTAGCTTTTCATTTCCAGAGAAACTTATATTTAAAATTCCTGTATCTAGTGCATCATAACCACTAAAATTTTCATTATTCTTAACACACATATATAGAGTGTACTATAGCATCAGAGCTATCTAAAGTAACTCCTCAAGAGTGACACAGCTGTAATTAGCCTAATGTAGCAGCCGCATTCTCCCTGACGTACACTGACCGCTTCTTGCGTAGAACCTCCACTGTGTTCAGTTCTGAAGCCTGAATTGTTTCTCACAGACATACTCCAATGTCACCAATGTACTTCCACAATTAAAATCTCTGGAGCACCTACAGTTCTACCGTTGAACCTCCCCTAAACCACCCTGCTGCAGGCATCACAGAGGTCAGAATCCACGCCCAGAAAAATTCACACATTAGACCCTCTTTTGTAATTCTCATTGATCCGTACCTTCTGTGTGTGAACAGTTCCACAAAAAAGGACAAAAGAAAGTGGCTTCCACCCTCTGTATCATTACCCAAAGCATCTGCCCGGAATCATGGTGACTGGGACTGAAATTTTCTTTCAAACTGTTGATAAAACAGGCACCAAAACATAGATCCAATCTCTGACAGGACAGCTCTGCACCAAAACATAGATCCAATCTCTCATAGGACAGCTCATTTTAAAAATACTAATTGGTGCAAAAAGCCTTCCAAATACAGACCAAACAAACCCTACCACATTGCCTTCACCAGCTCACTCAAATTTTAAGCAAAGCAGGATTTGCAGTTTCTATTACTTTGTCATGATGCAGCACTACTAAAATGCATGAAAGCCTTCGCAGACAAATGTCTACATTGGGCTCAAAACACACGCATATACACACATGTATATATAAGCTCCTAATTCAGCGTGACAGATGTAAAAGGCAACACTGTTGATATTCAGGTTCAGAATCCTCTATCACTATTGTCCAAAAATTACTAAACTCAGTTATCAGCGAAGACTGCACTTAAGAGAACAATGTTATTTATAGTAATACCCTAAAAATAGTATTTAGCTAAGACTGGATCACTGAATGTGAAACCACATTATCTTCCTTATACATAGCCCAAGCTAGACATTTCAGTACTAATTTTTTGCCCACCCTGCCCATTACACACAATACATCAGTGTACTATACATTTAAAGGTAAAAGAAAAATTACATAAAAGACGAAGAGCTGTGATGCAGTTGCTTTAATTTAGGTAAGTTTCTTTTATCCTCAATTTAGGTTAGATGTCACCCTACATGATACTGCAATAATGTCAGAAATTAACTTGCTCTGCAGCGTATTTCAAACTCCTCTCACTTTTTGACAAGTGGAATAATTACAAAACGTCCATGAGACATGACTTTTAACCGCTATTTCTGTATATTTTTCTCTGCCTTTTATCCTAGTCTGTGTTCCTCTGCAGACACCACTGCACATAATTCTTTCCTGAACTGACAAAAAGAGAAATCTACAATTGCAGGGATTTCAAGGCTCAGAAGGCCCAGCGTGTAGGATAATTTCTCTTGGTGAGGCACTCTTTCACGCTATGTGGGTACTGTGCTCTAAAACGAGTCCTGAGGCACCAGCTGGCTCGGAAGGCAAAAATTCCACTAGTCAATACTGGGACTTCTGTCTGCAGAAGAAAGAGGTTGAAACTTGGGAGGGACGGGGAGAATATTCTTAAAAACAGTACTAAGTAGTCATGATTCCAGACTGAATGATGAAAAAGCATTAAAATTACTTTTACCATTACAATAAAAGCCGGGTTATGAAGCTGAGACTATGACATAGAACACACTAACTTACCTGAATAACTAGAAGTTACAACAAAAATTAATTTCTTCTACCCTTCCTGTCTTCAGGGTTTTGTAAGTGATTGCTTTTTACAATGGATCTGTGTTCTAAGAAAATGTGGGTTAGATTCCAGACGGACTCTTAGTGCTCAACTGACAGGCTAAGAGGCAACACTAAGAACGGGCAAAGCAAACCAAACTTTTTGACTTTTTTCCCCGCTGTTAGGAGAGACATGGAATTCATGCACCTACAAAGGTAGAATATTCAAAATACACTGTTAATTATTAACAATTAATTTACATGGGTATTTTAGTGATTAATTATGGCACCTCATAAATATTTAAACATGAGATATTACATGTTACTGAATTTTTACCAGCCAAATCTAGTACATAATTCTACTTAGCAATAGCCTGCCTCTCTTTTTCGTTGTAAGAATGTAAGTATTGGAAGAGATAAAGCTTCAGAAGTGCACTATACACTAAAAAAAACAGTTTAAAGCCTATAAAGATATGTACACAATTATGATCATTTTTTACAAACCTGTCAGGAACGTGACAAGCATGTTTAAAGCTTTAAATTTTCCATAGCAACCATCATGCAAAGGGAGAAGGAGCTCGTGAAGAATTACACCATATGCATTTTGTAGTATTTTCAATAAGGGATGACTCTTATGTCATGAGAAGTATAAATCAATACCAGCTTCTTTCATTATTCACCGATTCCTTGGTGTGACCTTAGATGTTACAGCAAATCAGCTGAACATATACCTAACATTTTGGGGGTTCAGGATCTGTTGCTAACTGTGGTGACCCTATTCAGGATCAAAACGCTTCACACTCAGGATCACCACTTCCGTTCCTCCTGACAGTGTCAAGAGGCAGAGTCAATACAGCACAGGAAGTGCCCTAAGAAAAACAAAGCAAGCAAAAGGAATAAATCCCTTCCTCTCCCTAAATCAAGGCATTTCAGCAGATGGACACAGAGCACCACCACCGATGCAGCCGAGAAACAACAATCCAGCCCCACTCTTCCTTTCCTTACACACGGTTATCCGAAAGAAAAAAGGTACAAAAAGACCTTCTTTCCTTCCAGTGAGCCACAGAGGTGATTATTATTGAACCAATGACAGCAGACATCAGCCATCAAATCAATAATGCTTATGTTATTAAACTTAATATATGCATGCTGACAAGGTGCAAAAGCCCTTTCCATACTGTGCTTTTCTTCCAGGTAACAGGCTAACAAAATAGGACCAAATATAGATGCCCTTTTTTTTCATTCATCATAGAAGAAACTAACTATATACCATAATACTAATTAAGAATACTACCCATCTATCATACCCACTGTCTTTTAAAAAACCAAAACCCTATAACAATATTTGAAATATATATAACATAACAGGCCAGGATACATCATATTTGGCAACAAACAAAATTATTCCCTCCCCCCTTTGTTTTCTTATTCCTTGGGTCACAAAACCAAGTAATTAGACCACTAATCAAAAACAAACAAACACTTGGTGACTATCAAAAAGCTTTGATATTCAAATATTGCAGCGTTTTGCACATGGACAGTTCTTGTAGAGCTAGCTCTGTTCCTCTTTCATTTATCCAAGAAATAAAATTGGGAAATAAATATTAATAAATTTTAATTTAAAAAAAACCCCAAACCCAAAAAACTTAATTTACTTGGGAGAAGCCAGAAAACACAAAACAAAACTTTTTTGGGAGAAAAATATAAAATCACCAGTTTTAACTCCAAAATTGTAAACTACCTATCAAAATGGCTTAAAGTCACCGCTGATGACAGTAAATATTTAATGACATTATCATCAATGCGACTACACTTTCTGTGGGCACAATTCTTCCTGGGACAATAAATGGAGAATATATCAAATCAACATGTCCTGGACTACAAAGAGGGTAAATGTCAGTTTTAAAGCAAGGGAAGTTAATGTTCCAAAACAAGGGCATAAAACTCATGAAAATATTAAACACTTCCAGACATCACATGCGACCTACCAACCCATGAAAAAGAATAATCTTTTCTTCTAAGTCATACATGGTCATTTCTCATGCAAGCTACAGACAAAAAATGTTAGGAGTCTTTCTGAAGATCGGATAAGAAAGGATAGATTAGTGAGATGAAAAGTACCTTTAACAGTAATATAAATCCCTCATTTCACAAGTCACATCAGTTCTCCTTTCTTAATCAAAATATACCCATTTTGTTCACATAGAAAGTTTAGAATTTACAGACTGAAGACGAATTGTCAACTTAACCGCATGTTCATGACAAGTCACGGTATTTAGGAGGAAGCATACCTGGAAAAAGGAAGGGAAGAAACTTTCTAGTCTTGTTTTTCCTAAAATGTCCTTTAGTTTCATTTAGATATGCTGAGGACTTGGACCACGATCCGAAAACAAAATTTCTTATCCAATTTACCCATACCTCTTGCCTAACTGAAAGAAGTTTGATGTGAATGAACACTGCATATTTGTTTTTATAAATTTGGAAATCTGCATTGCAAATTATACCAGGGCTTTTTTATTTGGTTTTGTTTGGTTATTTTGTTTGGTGTTGGTTTTGTTTTTTAAAGAGAGTGTCTTGAGGGCAGGAGGATCGAGCAGTTTTCTTAATTAAGACAAAATATTCTAAAATTGTTTCATATCACATTTTTCATTTACATTTACATTTTGTAAATTTGTTAAGATGACTGATACTAGAAGCATTGTGAAATTTTAACTGAAAACTAATATTCAATAAATAATTTCATATTGCTGTTAATCAGAAAGTTGATGGATAGTCTGCAAAGTAAAACACACAATGAACTGTTCTGGAACCATAACTATGGAATTTGTTTGTTACACTTAATAATTGGGACTGCCATAAATAAATTGCTAATAAATCTAAACCTTACAAAAGAATTACAGTACAATGTGTTTTGGTCTTGCAGGTGAAAAAGAAAAAAAAAGTCTCAATATTATATATTCAAGGCAGAAGATACTATTATTTATTTTATTCATATTAGGCACAAGCATAGTATCAGCAGGAGAAGAACTGGAAGTTCTCCAGTGAATTAGCTGCAAAACAGTCAACAAATGACTGTACATTTGTTCAAGGTAAGATGAGCAGGAACTTAAGCCACCGTTCTACTGATTTGTTAACAGACTTAAAAAATCTTCAAACTAAAACCAATTATGCTTTTTTGTAATTATTCCCAGTCTCAAGTGTTGCACCATATTCATTACAGTGAAAGTTGTAGTCTTCCGTGCAGTACAAAGAAAAAATAAATTCCTATATGAATGACAGAACTATGCACAAATACTTGAATTTTTATACAAATGCAACTGGATAAATGCAGAAAATAAAAAATTGTAGAGATAATTATTTGTCACTGAATACAAGTATTTTAAAATTATACACATATAGGAAAATTCAGCAGACTACCACCTGAAAATGAGGGTAGTCTTATGCAAAAACAGACGCAAACACTAAACAAAACCAGGTTGTTTGTTGGGCATTTCCCATCCTGCAATTTTAGAATCAAGTGAAATGATATCAGCAGTTTAAGCTGCATTTTACTCCTTCAGCTATTGAAATTCTTCTAGATTCAAGGACGCAAATATTACCGAAAAACAAGAGACTGTTCGTGCTGTTAACATAAGATTCTAGAGAGCGAACAGCTGTAGTTTTAGTGTCCTGAAAGCTAAATTACACATTTTATATTAATGACTTGGAATTATGTCTAACATAAAAGTTTCCAGATGTCTTATTTCCTACTTTTGATATGATAATGAACCAAAATATGGTATAATATTGAGTACAGCTATATTCAACCATTCTTGTTTTCCCATGAGTAAGTGCCTGGTACTGAAGGGAACACCCAAATTGGTTCCTCGAGAGGTGAGTATATTCTTCCTGCTGAGCAAAGTGTCTGGTCACACAGAGCTCATTGCAGGATAATTGTCTAAAATGGTAAATTATTTCTTTTTTTGCTTGTTAGTTTACTTCTAGAAAAGCTTTTAGCACTTTGTGCGTTGGTGAAAGATTCCTGACCGACAGTCCTGGAGAAGAAGGATTAAGAAGTGCAAATGTATGAACATGGTTTTATCACATCAAGGGACACCAGTAGGGGGAAAAAAAAAGTTTACTTTTTGGCTTCTTTACAACTTTCTCGACAGAGAGGCTAATTGGTATTAATTACAGCAACAGTTTTACAGCTTACATTCAAAAAGACACTGTTCTGACCTTCCTGTTATTTATCAGGATTGTCCCTGTAACAGCAACTAAATGCTGCTCACATGATCTCAGCTCTTCTAGGTGTTATATGGACAAACACAAAAAGAAGACCTTTTCCTCAGAGTTAATGCTATATATATATGGACCACAGACTAGTTACAAAACTATGTTTAAAGAAAAAAGAGAAAATGAAAATACGAGTGGACAGAGCCAACAGACTCAATTTAAACATGAATTTTTCATACTGCACTAAGACACAGAACCAAATCTTATGTTTTTCACTTCTGATATTGTCTGTAGAAGCAAGAAATGTGGAAATTTCTCTCTTGCTTACCCCTTTTTTAAGCATTTTTGCAGTCTTAAGTCAGAATTCTGTTAATTTTTGTAATGAAGTCGCAAACCTTGACACGACTCTGCTGCTCACTCTTTGTTGATGCAAGACTTTTTAAGCTCCAAAGCAGCAAAATATTTTTTACTGATATGACGTAAACCACCCATCAGTGCAGGTATACACCTAAGCATCATAAGGTGCTTATGCCTAAAAGAGGATGACCTCTGGTTTACCTGGTATGACATTGCAAAGAAACTGAGAAATTCATCAATAAGTTTAGTAAGACAGTATGGTACCTGGAAGCAGGCTAACACTGGTGAAGTATTTCCAGAGGTTTCTGTATCTACCACTGACTTGCTATCACACTGGGGAACTCAATGCATCTCAGGCTGAAGAGGACCACATTGCAACCACGTAAGCTTGTTAACTGTGGTGCTGCTTTATAAACTTAGCCAGCAGTGACTCTACCAGATTGCATTTCATTTTCTCACTGAAACAGACTGCAAACACAGTTCATCTTTCTTTCCCTTCCCTCGCTCTGCCTTTTGTGAGTAGATGATGTTCATGTATAATTGTTCCCCTAAGCCTAGGAATATATTTTGTATTGGTAATTGGAAGAATAAACTGAAGATTGCAAGAGGCAGACTGACTGTCTGACCTGTGCATCAAAAATACCTCTCCAAGAGGTAGGCCACCTATGCCTAGATAGCAGCTTCAGACCAGGTCATAGGAGAAAACATTTTATCCTCCAATAGGAAGCATGTTTCTGTGTGAAGGAAGAAAATAATGGTAAGTGAATGACTCGCGAAAAGGGATTAGAGGATGAATTTTAGTGATTTGCATAGAGATGATTTGTTGCACACTACTGAGTTTCTCTCATTCCAAGGCAGCTCTTGTCATTTTGCTAACATTCATGTTCATGCAAGCACTTAGATTTTGGCATGTTATGAGACAGAATTAAAACTTGATGCTCAGCTGAAGCAGCTTAGTTCATGACATTGCAAGTATACAAATTCCTCATCTTCTGTACACTGAAAATGAGATGCCGAAGAAAGGGATTTGTGGCATGCACTGAAAGGCAACATGCCTCAGCTCATCAACAGGAAAAACTAAAGAATGAGGAACAACTGAATGTCTGTACCTCTCAGGAATTCCGGAATCTCAAGTGATCCAGAGCTTGACTCTGCTTCCTGAACTAAGGCATATTACATATTCTTGTACGCAAACAGCGATTGGCTTGCTTTATTGTTTAATACATGAGTGATTTATCCACTTTTTCTAAAGTTCTTACAGCACTCCACTAGAGAACATGAACACTAGGGTTGATCTCCCTCTCTGCCTTGCTCAGATGAGACCATATCAGCATGAGAGTTGTAGACCTGGGAGAGAAAAGAGCCAGTGCCAGCTTCCGTTCAGTAAAATGGTGACTCCTCTGGTAAAAGGGAGTTTGGTGTTGTAGTCCTCCATGGCATATCTATAGGTTTTGCATCACAGCATCACTGGATAAAATACATCCAGACAATCAGCGGCAGGAAATCACATTCCTTCTTTCCTGCTGTAGGACCTTCCACACCATCTTCAATGCCTTCATCCTCTGTTTAGCCTTCTGAGTGGCTAGTTCCTTGTCAAGCAATGGCCAGCTAAGCAAGAAGCGCACAAAACTTTCTGTGCACTTAAAAGCTGTTAGTTTGAATCTCCTTAAACTGAGGAAATCCTAAAATGCAGACCTCACAGTTGCAGTAGTAGAAGTAGCGTGAAAAACATTGAATGGATGCTCCCCTCTGGCCATGTTTTTTAATGTTTTGTCAAGTCAAAGAGGGATTTTGTTAGCAAACTAAAACATTCTGTCACACTCAAAAGGAAATGGGACATTTGAGACCCTGGTAAGGACAGGAGCTGCCAGTTTGTCATCTCAAATCCTTGCCCCTGAAGAAGTCTATCAAATTTTAATATTTCTGCTAATTCAGCTTTGGAATTTGACAATTGATCCACAGCATTATCACCAAGTGACATATACTCACTTGATTATAGTATTCACTTGACTTGCAGTGAAAAAAAAAAAAAGCATTAGGTCTTTTTTTTTTTTTAATCAAGCAGGTAAGTGCAGTGCTAGTAAACCACTGATGAGTTAAGTACTGTCAAACTTGTCAGACATCTCCTTTGAATAATATTTTACAGTTTGACACTAATGCGCTTCAGTTTGAACGATACTGTGTGGAGTTAACATCTGAATACTAATGGTTGCAGTCCTGCACTGGATATACAATTAGAAGTTTGCCACACAGGGTAAGAAAACAAGCATTTAAAAGAGCATAGCTTGGCTTCAGTACATTAAAACCAACAGAGAGAACAAATGATTTTACACTAAATAACACCAAGCACACAAGAGGATTAAAATGAAAAGGTGTTCTTCAAAATTTAAAAAAATAAAATGTCCATTTTATTTCTCATTTCCACAGTCTCAGTGCTTTGTGTCCAGCATTCTGCATCAGTAAGAATGTCCCTGCAGGAGAGAGAGAACATCTGTCACTCGGTTTGCTTGGGCCAATCCAGCCCAAACCGTGACAGGGACCTATGTTGACAGGTTAAAAGTGAGTAGAAACTAGGCATCATCAACATAAGCCCAGAAGTAGGGCAAAATGACACATAGATGGGGTTAGTTTCTAGGTTTGGGAGAAAAACATGATTTCATTCCATAAACTAGGATATGAAGTGGTGTCCACATAAAACGTAAAGATTTCACACAGCTGTTTAATTCTCCTTGCACTGAACTTCACTGGAAAAAAAACTTATTGTCTCTAGGCACTA
This sequence comes from Chionis minor, assembly GCA_013398295.1. Taxonomy (NCBI): domain Eukaryota; kingdom Metazoa; phylum Chordata; class Aves; order Charadriiformes; family Chionidae; genus Chionis; species Chionis minor. The sequence continues at coordinate 500,569 of VZSF01003940.1, read as the reverse complement.
GCACCACTTTTTGAAGGCCTAATTAAAAATCCCCATGACAGCATCAAAGCTGGAGAAAGATTTTTAAGAAGATGTAAGCAATCTAGGAAGGGCTTGCCAAAGAAGAGAAATCATGTTTTCAATCAGGGAGAATATAGACTTGTGCTATGTCAGCCAATGAAGTTCCTCGATAATAAAAAGGCAGGCCTTGCATAAACGCTGTAGATCAGAAGAGACTAAGATGGCAAAACATGAAACCATAGAAAGGACACAGAGTAGATGTAGACTGGTAACTTAAGCTGCTGAAATCTCTAAAGCACAACTGACATCTTCTGAAACGATGAAGCTTGAAGCAGAGTCTGTATTCTCATTAGATGACTTAAATTCTTTGTATGAAGCATGAACTGTATTCAGACAAGCTTTTACAACAGAGACATCAATGGACTACCCAATCAAATCCCACAGAACCTGCACGATGCCATCACATCTTGTTCTTCACATGCCCAATACAACGAGAGCTACTAGGTGACACATTTGGCAGCTGAAAATCAAGTCCACTGAATAGCAACAAACCTTCTCAGAGAGGCCTTTTTTTAAATTTTATTTTTGTAAAAAAGCCCACAATGACACCTGGGAAGAGTGTAATACATGTTATATAACTCCAAAGTAGAGCTATCTGCAACTGAATTTCCTGTTTTAGAACACCCATTGCAAAATGATAAAAGTAAAAAAAAAAATTTAAAACTGTTTTACCTGATAAGTAAAAGAAGTTAAAAATAATGCCTATTTTAATCAGTTACTTAGAAAAAAGCCAAGTCTTTAATTACTGCACATGTGACTATAGCTTGCGTTTCAATAACAGGCTTAAAATTCTCTGTCTAGATATTAGTACATAATTCTTAAAACTACTGACATTTAAACCTATTATATCAGTTTAGTGTAGTTTTAGTCTTCCAGGATATTGCAAAAAGACAAACAATGATACGCTCTCATATGATTTTATCACTAGTCTCACAATATTTGAAGGATTTGGAGAAGTTTCTGTTCTTTAGGAGCTAGGCAGGTGGTGACACAAAATTTTTCAAATCCCAGCATTCCCATGTTGTCCCAGTGTGCAGGTAGGTGCCCTATAAATGCTTAAGACAAAGATTCAAATGGAAAGAACTGCAAAGCACACCTAACAATGATCTGCAATACCACTACCAATGTAGGCACAACAGCACATAAAAAACCCCACCAAACACCTTTATCTCAGCTGCTTCTCGGCTACCTACATGATTGAAAATGCCAGACTGATTTCACCTGATTTCAACCATTCAAATTTTTGGCAGTTATTCTAAACTTGTCATGGGGGGGTTCTTCCAGAGTCAAAGGAGGAAAAAAAAACCAAACCAGGCACCACCAGACAGAAATTCCTCTCACACTGAATATAACTCCCATCCATACTGAGTGACAGTATTGGGATAGACACTATTCTAGGACTGTCAATCCATTCACCAATTGCCAGGGGGATTACAGGATCACAGAATTACTGAGGTTGGAAGGGATCTCTTGAGAACATCTAATCTGAGCCCCTGTACAAGCAGGGTCCACTAGAGCTGGTTAGTCAGGACTGTGTCCAGTCAGGTTTTCAGTATGTTGACAAAGACTTCATAACTCTGGACAATGTGTTCCAGTATTTGATTATCCTCACAGTGAATTTCTTAATAAAAAAAGCTGTACAACTTATACAGATTTACAGTTATGTGATGTGCATTCCATCCTAAGTCACTTGTTTGACAACAAACAGCTACTAGCTGTTTTTCTTGTCTCTCTAAAATGCGACAAAGGATAATCAATTATTGGGTGCCATAAACCTCTACTGCACATGAGCTTTGCAGGGAGGAACCCAAAGTTTCCACCATACCAAATGGGACAACAGACTGCCTGGGTAATCTTAATCAAGCCTCTTATTGTACACCAGTTATTGTACAGCTTTCGTCTATTTACTGGACTACCAAGGTTTGCCTCACTGAGCCTCAAAGAGCTGCTCCGCTATTAAGCTTCTATTCAGTATTATCCCCCCTCCAAGTCCGGTCCTCATCCCAATGGCTTTAATGACCTCATTATCTTACCCAAGGTATCTAAGTCTCCCCTTAACTCCAAAGATTTCTAAGTCTCAGCTGCAGTGTCTCCTGTCTCTGTACTCACAATTCATTCTCTTTTCCATCTCCTTGAATCATGCAGGCTTCTTCCCCATTATAGACTCTTCATTTTCTTCATTCTCCACTGGTAAGTATCAAAGGTCTGCTGCACTTCTCAAAAAACTAAACCAGAGAAGAAAACAAAAAAAAGAGCATTTTCATCAACAGATTTGTTGAGCTATGTTAACAAACCAATCTGGTAAAAATAAATTAGTTTAATTACTTAAAACAGTATTTGCTCAAATAATAGATATAGACAAATCACCCTCTTTAATAGTTTATAAAAATTCTTGTGCAATGTTTTAACAAAGTAAGTACTAAGAACACTATGGACAGTTATCATTATTTAATGACTTGCTCTAGTAGAGTTGTCAATGCAAAAACGAGAATAGCTCAACCAAATAGATAAAAATGTCAAGATACACTCAACTCATTAATTTATCAGATTTGTCTCAAGTTTTAAAATTATAGGCAGTGAAACGTCATCATTTATTTATTTACAATTAACTGAAATGGAGTCTATCTGGATCAGGAAGCAGACTTACCCTAACTCTAGAATACATTTTAAAAAGTTGCCTTCCTTTCTTCCCAAGTAATCATCTATCTAACTCAGCATTCATAAGGAATCTCTCTTCTGATTTCATCCAAATGCCGCCCTTAAAACACCAATATCTCCTTGCAGAGAAAGCAGACAATGCTCACCACCTTGTGTAAGTGAAAAAATGGAAGTTTTTTTCTAAGTGAAAAGAGAGGATCTTTGCCCAAGCATATACTCCATTTTTATGAGCAATCAAAGATTAATGACATTTTTTTATTGACTCTGGTTCATGTTCAAAGACTTTTCCTGTTACATCCTTTGGGCTTTACATCATAAAGATGAAGAGTTCACAATAAACCCATTCAAAGGCGGCAGCTAAGTACAATCACGTTGTGGTGGCATAATCCATGTAGTATTGGCTCACACAGCAGTATAAACACAATCAAGATCAGATGTGAGAAGAGGATTAAATTCCTCTGAAAACTGCTAGAACAGATGACATGGAGTTTATGCCAACTTTATGCCACTTTTACGACAGCTGTGGGAGGACAAATGATGCATGATCCAGAATAGAATAAAGAAGGGTTGGACAGATGCTACCCTGATGAACATAAACTCTGCTTGCAGAAACTTAGTGCATCATAAACACTGCAACATTTTGGATCCCACTCCAGTGGGAGTTTATATTGAAGCAACATTTTAAATCTTATGTATTTTATATCTAATTCTCTGAACCCTAATGCCAGATTTACTGTACGATCTTCTCCAAGGCCATATACAGAGTCCTATTATCAGACTGAATGCATAAATATCCAAGTCCATTTCCTTTCATGCAACACCAGTGACTCCCTTGTCAGTAAGTATTACTGAGAAATTCAGCACACATATTTATTCATCACAGGCTCACAGAATAACTCAGCTGTAAAGGGACCTCTGAAAGGCATTTAGTGCAATCCCAACCCTCAAAGCAATACCACCTAGGTGACAATGCTCAGGGCGCCTCCAGTCCAGCTCGGAACAACTCTGAGGATCAAAGGCTCCCAGTTACCCAGACACCTCTGCCAGTGTCTGCCCTCCCTCAGGTGAAAAAAAATTTTTGTCTTACACGTGGACACTCCCATGTTACAACGTTGGGCCCACTGCCTCTCACTGCACACTGTGGCACCTTTTTGCTTTGTTTTGTTCTGCACAGGCCCAGTATTAACCTCACTGATGTGCTTCAGAAATATGTAGGAATCTTGCTCCAAAAGAGTATGTTCTGATCACCACCAAATGGCTCGCTTCAGCCCTGATTTCTGATGGAACTACCTAGTTTGTTCCTCCTCACTTCTTTGGGAATATCTGCAAAATTAACTTACTAACTGTAGTTAACTGCTTTGGTGATAACTCACGTTATTTTCAAACACTCTGATTAATTGTTGCTGCCACTGAAATAAGAACAATCAAGTTGGAAGAATATGGACTTACAACTCAATGCATCAACACCTAAGCCTTACGTTCACATTGCGATGCAAGAAACTTCTTTTGGTTTGCACAACAGCAGTAGGCTTCCCCCTCTAGCCCTGTCATTTAAATACATACAGCATGCTATTAAGAGTAAAAATCAATAATGATCTTACAGTCCCTAGCCCTGAGCTTCTGCACAAAATTTAGTGGATATGTATGAAGATAGCTGTTTATTCCTTCCCTGTAATTAGGACCATGCTACACGGAAATTTATTTTCCAGTATTGTAACAGCTTTACTTAGCCGAATGATGAGAAATCCAAAATGCAAGGGATCCATATTATTCATAATAAAACATACAGCAGACACATAATCTAGCCTTTCATCTTTAACAGCTGCTCTTTTACATTCATTATCTGCAATGTGTGTTTCTCTGCAACTAGTCAAGAAATTAGAAACCACATCAAAATACATTAATACGGAATGCAACAGACACAACATGTAAAAGAACGATATGGAATGGATTTCTGCACAACTATGGAGAGCGTGCATTAGTAACATTATACTGTCTATATGGTGAAGGGAAAAAAGAGGTCTATTACGGGGTTCAAAGAATGTGTCCCCTTTTCCTTTCCTTCAGTAAGTCTCCTTTCCTCAGAAGATTGTTTTAGAAAGCTTTCAAGATCAAACTGACCAGAATTTTCTATTGCTACTTTGCTGTCAGAAAAATAAGTGAAATAGCTCTCTCATGAGTCTGATTTGTTTCTACAGAATTATTACATCCAGTCCATGACCCAAAGCTCATCAAGATCAAGAACTACCCTTCCATTAATTGCAGCAGTCACTGGTTAATGACCAGTCTTTGTGAAAGGCTGAACAGGACACAGTTTAAACTGTCTATTTGAGTATGTGTAAAGGGAATGTCTGAATTTATTTCCTAATTTCATTTTATTATACATGGACCACACTTCCCCCTTTCAGAGGGAAGATTCTTACTCATGCACTATATCACTTAATGATTTAGCAAATATCTAGGACAGGACCTAATCCTATTCTAATTGAACCTTCTACCAAATCAGTATGGAATATCCACAGATTTGTGTAAGAAAAACTATTCTGCACTAATACTGGTTACAATCCTTTTCAGCAAGTTGCAGGTCATTTATTCTGTCTTTCTAAGGACATGGAATCAGACCAATGTTTTTTATTTATTTTAATATGTTTTGCAATATAATGTAATAAATAAAGGTACATCTTTATTGCCAAAACCTATGATTACTTCAGTTTTGTATTAAATTTTATTTTCTTCATTTTATTTAGCTTTTGAAGCTGCAGAACAATTGCAAAAAAACCCAGCATTTAATTCTGAAACAATGTAGAACACCATTTAAAGATTATCTAGGAGTATAATCAAGTAGATACATACGTGAGGAGGACCATACATTCCTGTCACTGAAACAAAATCCCATCCTCCGAGGCATAAAATAAGCATAATGTAACTTTAATTTAAAATGTGGTTAAGGTGTGGAGTCCAGTCTTAAAGCAAACTAAAAGCAAATTATTTTTGAATTCAACTTTACAAATATGGCTGAATTTGGCCAAGAAAAAAAAACACAAAAAACCCCAAGTAAAAAACACAACCATCTTATAAAAACTACAGAGGTACTACTGGAAGAAATAAGGTACATCCTTTTGTATCAAATAAATTCTGATTAAGAGGATATAAAAACAACAAAGATGAACTGATACTTTTCTTCATGAAGAACTACAGATCACCATGAAGCTCTTTAAAGACTTCTGCAGTTACCAGTATAAAATGGTACCCCTGCTGACTGGTGAGTTGGTAGATGTTTTATAAAGCTTTCACATGTCACTATTTCAAATTTGGTTGAAATTAGCCAGTAGTTTCAAACCAATTCAGGCATAAGGTGACACAAACTGACTGCTGGTGTGATCTCACAAGTCAAATTTCTATAGGAAACTGAGTCAAAAAACCTGCTTTTATGAAAAAAGCAAACCAGCTCTTTCTTCTTCCTGAGAAAAACCCAAACACCCAACTTTATTAGAACTAGTAATATGGAAATTTATCAAAAGAAGCTGCAAAAAAATATTTCTACAAGGAGGCAATTTTGTGTCTACTACAGAGGCAAGATGCACAACCATCTGGCTCTGAAAAATATTATGCCTCTCTACAAGCAGCTATGAACAAATCAAGACATTAAGTGGTGAATAATACTCGTTATCAGTTTAAAACCAAGCTGGAATAACATCAGGAGAAGCAAGCTAGCTCTTCTCTTCCAAGCAAGAGCTATCCTAAAAAAATACGCAGATTACTTAGTAAAATCAGTGGCAATTTTAAATCAGATGAAAACAATACTGAGAAGTATGCAGTCTGCAGTAAACAACTTCCAAGCAAAACTGTGCTTTTTCGTTATCTGATTACTAACGACACAGTTAATCCTTGGAAAAAACATAGAAGCAGATCTTCAGTTTATGTAAATGGTCCTAGATCCCTGAGAGTGAGTAACACAGTTTTGAACTATGCCTTACCCATAACATATAATGGTTAAAGGTATATTTGAGTGGCTCAACATGACATCTTGAATCTCATGTTCTCAGTTGTTTTCATTATCTTAATTACTTCCAGAAGAACGAGAAGGTTATGATTATCCAGTTCAGCTGAGTCTCACAGAGGAAAGTTAGTGCTACATTACAAATTCTCCTTATGATGCATGCAACTATGTAATTTTTTTGGAAAGACAACTAGCTCTTTTGTTTCTCATCTATAAAGCGATAATTCTTTCTCTCTTTCTCCCACTATTTATTAATCTTGATTATTTCGATTACAGCAATCTAGCATAGCAATAGTTCTGTAATATGCTAGCTATGCAATCTGACAACAAATAAAACTTCCGGACAGAAAGACCTGGTCAGCTTCTAAGGCCAAACTGAAAATACCGCTACACATTTCCCAAAGCAAACTGTGAATGACATACTGTGAATTTCTAATTTCTGCATTTTTTCCCAATCAAACTGTAGAGACCAATGAAAAAAAAATATTTTCACAGACGTTGGACCAAGTTTTCTTACCTTGGGTTAGTATGAGCTGGCAGGTTTAAACAAATAGACTAGAACACTGGTACAGAGCAAGGCACTCCTTGTTTTTACCTGTACTGTCAGCACTTTTTGTTCTTTAAAGCACAGCTGTCCTCCTTTGGATAGTTTTCCAGGACACCAGGAGGTTCTAATTTTTCAAGTTACATGGCTTTGAAGTCTGAAGATACATTCACTGCATTTATTTTTTTTAATGAACTCCAAAAGGTGGGTGGAAAACATATGATTTCTGATGTAGCCATACTGCAATCAGTCTTTTTCTTTTAATTTATGTTAATCACCTAAAAAAGTATTGTGGCAATTAGTAAAGCAGATTTTGATGCAAGCAGCACAAAGGTAAAAATTAATTTGGACAGAACAGTACTCAGATGTAGAGAACATCTGGAACAATGACTCAATCTGATAATGTAATACTCTGATAATATAGTATTTCTCAATCTAAATCTATTTCATCCTTCGGCTGTAGCTGAGGGCAGATATGCAATTTTCCAAACTGTTGGAATTCCAAACTACAATTCTGAGTATGAAGAGCAGCAGGTGACGGTAAATCAGCAGGATTCATTAAAAAAAAAAAAAAAATTAAAAGCTTCACCCTTACCTTACCATGTTTTAACAAGAGTTGGATGCTGGGGCCTCCACAAACACCCTCAGCATCTCCCTCTTCTGTTGACCTGAATTCCTGACACACAACAATGAGCACACAAACTGGCACCCAAACTGCAACACACAGCTTTTTTTAATCTCATAGACAGTTCATCTATTCAATTTTCATACTTTTTTCTTGTACTTAGCAAATAATCAGTACAGGCTCTAAAGTGTGATCTGAAAGCTGCAATATTCTGAGTTTTTTAAAGACTCGTCATAGATACATATTGGAAGGCAGGGGGCAAATTGGAAAACAAACTGAAATTATATTGATCTGAATGTTCCACAAGAGCAGGTTTTAATCATGAAGACATCCTGTACAAGTTAGAAAGTGTACTTAGTAATGATGTGCCTTCAGATAATATTTTAATAACTTTGTATAGGTGGGGTGTACCCTAGCTTTCTCCAACACTTCTGTAAAAATTAAAATATAACAGGACATGGTTTTGATTGATCTTGCCATCAGTTGACTGTGGGTGTCTGAGCCTGCTTTGAAATAGTCACTGGCACTACCTCAAAAAGCACCAGATGCACCATTTGCATAAGTAGGGCGTTATATGTGAGCTTTTTTCCTTTTCTTTTTTGATGACTACAGATTTATGATACTGAATGACTTTGTTCACAGATGGACAAAAAAAGTCCTTAAAATCTTCTACATGTCAGCGAGGAGCTCGCTAAGTATCTAAGAGCTTATCCAGCACTGTTGGACATGCTCCGGTAGGCTCACAGAATGGCTGAGGTTAGAAAGGACTTCCCAAGGTCAGCTGGTCACACACCTCCTGCGAGCTCTTCTTATTTGCACCATCAGTACCTCAGGGAACACGGTCTGACAGCAGAAACTATACTACAGCTGTCCCAGACACACTTCTCATCTCTGGGAAGACACACTCTGAAAAACTCAACTGCAGATTATCTAAGAAAAACAAATAACTAGTATAAAGAGCTACATGTCTCCTAGAAAATTTCCCTCCTAACAATTTAGTGAAGATGCTATAATTATCGTAAACCTGGTTTATGACAGAGAAGTGGATACACGTGTTCACACTGCACAGATGAACAAAACACAGGAAATGAAAACACTAAACTCCAGCCTCTTCTCCACACAGTGGATAGTAACTGAAGGTTTTCACCCACACCTAAGAGTAGTTATGAGTTACAAGTGCAATCGGCACAGAACATTCTCCCCAGAAAACATTTAAAAAAAAAAAAATCTGTAAAAAAAGAATTATTGCCAAAGATGAAATGTATTTCAAGGAGTAAGTTCTAATTTCATTGTGTTAATTCACTATTTTGAATTATAATAGACACTTCATCTACACATGGATACACTGTAGTATTTCAAAAACATCTCAGTTAATGTTTGAACACTTCCTCCAATCCCAAGAACTGTAAAATAACTAAAGATAGCTTCGCAAAAAGAAACAGATTTTCCATTCCAATAAAAGCTCAAAAAGATATCAAATTTTGAAATTCCCGTAACAGAGAATTTTTTTTTTTGAATTTCAAAACAAATTTAAGAGTAACATAAAACTGTCATTAATGCACTACTGGAGGCGTATGCCAGAAAAACTGAAAAGTATCCAGGAACAGATTACTAAAACCTAACATTTCAACTGTGTATTTCAGAAAACTAATCAGTAATTATCAACAAAACCAAAAAGTACCTTATAGGGAACTAATTTACCTATAAAATTGTGGCTCAAAAAAAGAACGAAAGAAATTCTGTACCCTAAGTCCACTCCTCAAAGAACTCACACTGATGGGAAGCCCAAGCTATAACTTCATGTTGAATAGTTGAGAAACACTGCAATTACAGGAGAATTTGCTTTGTATTGGGCTCATTAAAAGCTTAAGGACCAAAATTACTTTTCAGTTTGTAGTAATTGCATTTTGTTGACATCTGATTAGTCATACTGGTCTTAAATGCTGACAAGGCCATTAATAAGGTGGGAATTAATGAATTAGGTAATTTAGAACATTTTTGAGTAAATAAATCTTTAAAGTAATTACCCTCTGTAATGCCATTTTAAGACAATGAGCATGGCAAATTTGTGCTAAAAGAAGCATTTTTAGTAATGTAAATACATTGAGATTTTTTGAATCAAGGAAGCATACTTAAATAAATCACAAAAAGGTCAACTAGATTATACTGTTTAAGGCAAAATACCGACAGATTACTACTATATTAGCTAAATCAAATAGCTCCTAGAATACCTTTATAATGCAGCAAAATAATCAGTCATTGAACATTGCTTATTTCAACAGAATGTCAGCTTAAAAAAAAAAGCTGGGGGGAGGTAATAGATGATTTTTTTGAGAATTAATGATGAAATAAAATCATGCTTAATTACTTCATTACAAGTTACCATGGGATGGAAAGACAAATTTTGCTAACTGATTTGTGTTTAGAATCCCAAAATTCCATTAACAACATGCTCTGATTTTTCCTCCTTCAAAGATACAAGAATATCACAGCATAAGTAAAGAGCTCATTGGAAAAGGCAGACGAAGAAATAGTGTTGTATAGCAATAACCAGAGAAACAGAAGGTTTCATAATGCAAACACAAAATACATTATTTTATTACAATCAAATTATTAAGTTTTTAAAATTCTATCAAGAACATATCCCAAAATGTTACCTTCATCTTATGTCCAAGAGGAGGCAATATTGACTTCAATGATATTATTACTATATGGTGTAGTTACCACTGTACTGAGAAGGGATTCTCATTTCAATGGCTATTCAGAGCAACAGAATTTCTCTCTTTCAAAGCAACAGCCTTTTTTGTGGGTATAGCAGAATTCCATAAACAGTACCTTTCCAGTTAAATTGCTATAAAATCATCACTTCATTAAAATTATGGTAAGATATAAGACCACTTCCTTTATTGGTGATCAGAATAGGTGATTATTATAGAGCCAATACTATTTCAAAGTCATCTAAATCAACACAAAATTCACAGTAAGAAAGGAAACGTTTAAAGTATCTGTGAGGACTAAATTAAACACATAAAATACAATATTCTCAGACTATTTCTGCCACTAACTCCTACCTACTGACTTTAAACAAGCCTTCTGTCTCATTTTAAGGATTTTTTTTTTTTAGGATCATATCTATAACTCCATTTCTGCAGTTTCACAAAGACTCTGGCTTCTGATGGTGCTCTTCACAGACAGGTTCCTAGTTACATACATCCGACAGCAGAGGACACAGACAGCTCTTTTTGCCTTAGATCTATTCTGAAATACAGAAAAAATAATACTCCCTTCCATTTTGATTTGACAGACTGTAATTTCCTTTACTGTGTTAAATTGTATCAACCATTGCAAGTCTTCACCAAAGTCAATGAGACTAGTTCTGATAAAGTTAAAACAGGTGAACGTATTATATTCTTAGGCTGTATGGCCTCCAGGTAGTGAAAAAAACTCCAATGATTAGCTGTTAGAAACTGGTTATGTGGAAGGAGCTTTTGTGTTCTGATCTCATTCAGCGCTTTGGCATTTGTCAAACCTTTGCTTATTAATAGGGTGAGGATTTCATTCCAAATATAACCAGGGAATTTTGGCCCCAGGCTTTGGCAGACCAAGATTTCTCATGTGAACTTTAAAGCAAAAGGCTCATGTAATGTTAATCAGAACAAACCTGAATGAGAAAGAAGCCTGAAAATAAGCTCTGCTAAGATGCAACTTCCCATGGGGGTTTCCTAAGAAAATGATTAATATTTCTTTACTCATATGGAAAAACACTGTTCAAAACCACTTTTCCCTTGCTCAAGTAGGAAAATGTGAACTGAAATCAAAGCATATTAGCAGCTATAAAATATTAATGCTCTGGTTTTCAACACTGCATTACTAATGACAACTAATTGTAGTGGAGATTGCTGCAGGACAAGCTACTTTTGCTACAGACTTTGTATTTTTAACTCTAAAATATTTCCTTGCAAAACTCACCGGGATCCTGGCAGGATTTCATCATGTCTTCTAGCATTCAGACATTAGTCTTAACTGACAATTGGTAAGCAGAATCAGTAACTTAAGAAAATCTTGGCAAGTGTTACAAATTTTGTATAAAATTTCTTCTGTGATATAAAGAATAATTTATCTTAAAATACTCTTGCAGAGCCTGCATTCAGGGACTACTATATGCAGTCTCATATAGATTGAATATAAATGAATATCTGTATTTTGAATAGCAAGAAGTATCTCACAATTACCACTGCCAATATTTAGGCATACTTCTTTGATCTAGGCTTAAGGTTGAGGTGGGCAACATTAGCTACTCTAAGTTGCTGAAGTAGATCCCCAAAGCCAAAGATCACCAGAATTCAGCAGTATACTTTAAACATGTCACATTCTTCCTACAACAGCTCTACATCAAAAGGGACTGGAAGATCGCACAGGAGCTCATTCATCTGGTCTGTGACACCTAGTGATTTTCAGCTTCTTTCAGTGACACAGCAATGTAAAGAACAGCTGAAAAGCAATATAATATTTTAATCAGGAAGAGACTGTTTTACTGAAGAATGGGATCTGTCAGCTACAATTATGCCCATTTTCAAAAAAGAAAAAAAAATTACTCTCAGATATGAGTTGTTCATATGAGATCCTCAAAACATTCAGCCTTCATCCAGCACCCCAGATGCACAGCCTGGAGCCCCTTCTTGATGATAAATGTCTGTATTCCTCCTCCTAAAGGCCTGAACACTTGCACGTCTCCCAGAGCAACTGGAAACAAAGACAGAAGTAAATGGTTGCTCTAACGGAAGTTATGGGCACCATCTTTCTCCCTCATCAGATCATCATTCATCAGGATTGTTTTTACTCATGCATTGATTACAAGACCTCTAATTCCTGTAACTGAATTCTTGTTTTAATAGTGTCAAACCCAGACCTCTCACGGATTTCCCATTTGATTTATGGTATTGCACCCTATTGTACATTTTTTACTGAACTTTGTATTTTTGAAATTATTTTGTCTTGTACCCTGTAGCTTTAATATCTGCTATAATCCTAAAACAAACGAGATTGTGATCTCTGCTGCTTATTTCCCTCCCTTATCTTTCCAACTGCAATTTTGTTGTGTGTATTACTGAAAGTCCAAAATTACTGCTCCCAGTCCACTCTCTGGTAGTTGATAATGCCAGACTGCTGTTCAATTTCATCTGTTTACATCCCTAAACATACTTTACTTCCTAATCTACAAAGTAATTCAATGCCTTGCCTATTTTAGCAGTTCATTCTTATTACAGTTTTGATAGTCACCCTGCATGCATTTTTTATATGATTGCATGTATCATGACACCCTCTTTACTTCTAGGCCTGATTGTTTGTTAAGATTAGTATCAAAAATGCTTAATTTCAGAATAACCTCCACTCTGTCCATGTATAGACTATTAACCTCAAGATGTATATATACGTGCATATATATAATAAAAATCCCCTTCTTCCAAACCACAGGTTCATTGAAATGAAATAGCAATGTGCTATAACTACTTTAATATCAAATTCTCCTAAACCCTTAGAATGTAACAAAGTACTTCCCACTTCTACAGTTACAGGTTTATGTGTAGTACATGATGACACATTATCTATGCTGATACATTACCATTATAGTTTGAGTCAAGAAATCTAGAGAATTGTGATTTTCCATAAACTTTAGAGTACTTTGCTCTAATACAATCTCACGTAAAGCCTGAACAATACCAGAAACCTAATAAATTCAAACAAAAATAACCAAAGAACCCGGGAATACGGTAAAGGAACATTATGACCAACAAAACGTGTTTCTGTCACTCAAATACACAGAGAGAAGCTAAAAACTTTTACCCTGCTTGGTCTTTTAGACACACAAATAGGTACAGCACATATTCTACCAGCTAGCTGGGTGATATCAAGAGAAGCAGAGAATGTTGCAAAATTTCATACCCATATGTAAGTGCTGATGTTGTAGTAAGGCATGTCCATTATTTCTTATAAAAGAAGATTGTCATCTATAGTTTAACACACATTTTACTTGTATATTGGATTTCATTGTGCATATACAACAACCCACAAAATACACCAAACAAAACCAGACATACATACAAAACTCACAAGTAATAGGCAAGGTGGTCGTTTTCCACCTGTTTCCTTTTATCTCACTCAATTTACAGCACCACCTTCTACTGTTCTTACAATTGTTACAGAAGCTGTATTTGAAGACCATTTCATATTTAAGTGCAAATCATATTTGTACTGCTGTTTTTAATTAAAGGAGTGTGAAGTCAGTCCTGGACCACAACAAAATGAAACAGGAGTTCGTTTTCAAGCAACTGGAAGATCCAAGGGACAAACATGAGAACATACTGTGAGTAAATTTCTAATAGTTTACATTTTAGTATGCATACAGAAATAAATCACCCCATCTAAAGCACAACAAAGACAGAAGAAAGGCTCTTGCTAATTTAAACAAATTACACCGCATGCTTCCAATTTCAAGCTTCTTCACCAGGACTGGGCCTACAGCTAATAATGATCATTCTATACGATTCTATAGTTTTGAAAGTGAAGCTCTTTTTAATTAATAGGACAAAAATTGGTCTTACACACTACTTTAACTCACTTAAATCCTCGAAACAGACCTTACACTAGATTTAGTGAAAGGAAAGATGATGTGGCAAGACAGGTAATTTTAGATGTAGTTAGGAGTGATGTTCTTTAGATCAGACATTAAAATGAAATACATGCTTCTATTCAGTAGAAATGAAGTCTTCTGTGGCACTTCCACAAAGTTACAGATAAGCTCAGCAAATGCATCTCCTTATTAAAGCCTCAGCGCTAAAGGTTTGGCTGACATGTCAAGAAACAAGCTCAATAGCTTAAGCCCTTTACACCTGGGTTGAAGAGTGCTCGGGGGAATTAATGGAGCAAAGACCCCTGCAAAAACAGGGAAATGAAGCAGGCGTCACACTGTTGCCAGTCTTTTCCATTCCAGACTACTCAATTTTTGCTAGCATTTTCACACAAAGATGTGAGGAGTAACTAGAAGCTGTTGTAGGTGAATGTTAAATTTAAGCAGGAATATAAACTTGTTCAACAGAATCCGACTTGTTTCATTACACAGATTAATAATGGGTCCTTTCTGCAATGTGCCTACATAAAATTTTTATTAAACAACTCCCTGATTGTTTCACATTGCTCTAAGAAAAAGAATAAATTCATTGAATCTATTCTTAACCTAGCAGCTTCACTACACACAACTTAAGTCTACTGCTAGCTGCTTTTTCTCTCTCCAGAGTTACACTCATAATTATGGTGCATTTAGTCATAGAATAGAAGACTTAGTTTTCCTTAATTTGCAATTTGAGTCATTTGAACAGAATTACATTTTCTTTGCTTGCTGTAAATGGGTTACAACAGATGTAATCTGCTGAAACAGGGTGGAAAAAAAAAAAGTAAAGGAAGTGGAAACAAAGAAGAGAGGTACTGGAGGAAACCCAAGACTAACTATGAAGTCCTTTAACAAAAAGCCTCTAAGGTTCAAAACAATAAAAAAATGGCCAAAGTGTCAGCTTTTGTACAAAACATAAGCATAAGAGTATGTCAGGAAAAAAAATCTAGCAAAAGCACTTCAGCTTGTGACAAAGCAATTAAATGAAAAAAAAAAAGTATTTTACTTCATAATGTTTTGAAAATTATATAAATGAGATTACAGTTTTAGACAGCAATTCTCAAGAGTCCTGATGAAGCAAGCAGGGGTAAAAGACTGGTGTCCCTCACCTTCCCTTTCTTGACTCTGTGCAAACAACACCCTAAAACACATCAAGCAGATACTATGCTTCAGGTCTAAACAACTTTTTTCCAAGGGAAAAGCAACATGCTGCCTGGAGATACTCAATTGAACAGAGAAGTTCCTAGTTATTTCTGTACATCTGATTTTAATATACTAAGTAATCCACCAGAAATATCTAAGAGTCAACAATTAATGCCTTTTTTTCTCTGAAACAACAGAGAGAGATATAGGTAGAAGGTAGACACTACTCATTTCGTATCGGACTCCGTGCCTAGGAACCTTTTCCTCCTCCGTTCTCTAGCTTCTATGGCATTCATTAGCTCAATGTCATAAGGACAACAGCAGTAAAGCAGCATAGGCAGCAACCCACTGTATGTATCATATAATGAAATATGATAAGTAATAAACAAACTCATCAGAATTTTTGCAATTAGTCTCTTTGTTACATCAACTTCTCTGTGCCCATTATTCCTTCAGTAGATTTGCTTTCCCCTAGGGCACATATACAATACAAAACTTGCTTTTAAGTGAACTGCTAAATGATATACTACAGCTCTTGTTGTTCAGTCAAACAGTGCATTCTAAACTGAGCAATGGCAACAACTATCTCTACGAAATAAGATGGACATACAACAAAGATATCTGAAGCACAAATTACTGGGTCCAAGCTAGAACTGGCCATTGTACCTTCATGATTCAACATGTTATTCTTTCTTCACAAGAAATTCCAGAAAAAAAACCCTATTACATATTACACTTGTAATTAGTTCCTAAATAATCCCATTACAACTAACAAGCAAGTTAATTAGCAAAGAAACCGTACATACTTGTCTTACTAAACGCCAGCACATCACTGAGCCTAATGTAAAGAAATATTCCAGGCTTAATAACGAGTGGCAGTAGTAAGCAAGGACAAATAGCACTAGACTAAATTTGTACCATTTTTTGTGCAAAAATTAGTGCCAATCAGACTCCAGCAAAGAATGCATAAACAACACAGTCCTTGAGGTGTATTTCTAATTTGACTATTAATCCTAAAAGGAGCTGTCCATTTTGGACCCTGTCTCTGTTCAAAATAGGACTAAGACCATGCCAGATTTTATTCCAACCTTCTTTTAAACTGTGAAAAAGCTTTATTATTTACGCATTCTAGAACGATTAGCCTTGGGGAAGAAAAATACCCAACAGCAGTAAGCAATTATGCAGATGCATTTGTATTGTGGAAGTTAAAGGTTTATTATGCTTTCAGATGAATAAAATAATGCCCCTGTATAGAGCCAGCCGATTCCTTTAAAAGTTTGCATTTCACATTTAATCTAGTCCTATAATTTAATCGTGATAGTCTTATGCATTATACTAGGGTTGAATAAGTGTGTAATTATCTGAATGCAAGATTTTTATGCATGAGATAATTACAGTGCTACAGGCTATCCCCACAATATAGACAAGGATAGATGAACCAATTAATTTTTTTACTGTTTATATTTCATGCAACCCTTCCATAGTCCTGGGTAAATATAAGAGATTATACAGACTATCATATCTATATGAATTTACACCTTGCATACTTGCTGTCTATGAAAAGATCAGGTCTTGAATTTCACAAAAGTCTGTGAATGCTATTTTATCTCAACAAGAAATGAAGTAAAAAGTCTCTGAAGAACAAAAGTTTGAGTCAAATTTTTTTAAGAATTGAAAACCTGGCATAGTTAAGTTTACAGATGCCACGATTATTTGCATGTTATCAGCGAACCATGAATGCACCTTTTCTATCATTTGACATTTTCTCCTAGCATTCTTCCACTCTTCTTAGGAAAGAAGAACTGAAATGCTCATTGAGAGCAAAGGCAGGACATTTCAGAGACTTGTGTAATTTCCGTATGCAGGACTGGAAGCTGCCTCAAGGCAAGGATGCTACCCCAGTATTATCGCTGCTGAACTCTTCTGTAGGTAGGGTTACTGAAAAAATAAATAATAAGAAAGGGAAAGGACAGCATTTTTATTACCTAGTGGAAACAAACAAAAAGGTATTGTACCCTCACATTCTCAAACTATGAGGAAGAAAGTGGAACGGATGTGGAATTTAGAAGAAAACGTGGAAGGAAATTGCATCTAGCTTTTATCTCCCGGTTCCCTTCTTTCTTCTTTCTCATTTTTCCCCAAACACGCTCTCTGTTCATGTAATTTTTCTCATCTCTGGTATCCACACAGACCAGCTTTTACTCTGAATTTGTGGGGCCGGAAGGATGGGGGCCAGGTTACCCAGGCATAGACACCTGGCGTGCACGCAGCAATAGGATCACTACCTGTTCTCTCCCGCTCAAGGCAGTGAGCTAAACTGGACAGCAAGGACGTTCCCTTGGAGTCACATGAAAAAAAATGTTTAAGTCTCCGCTTCCTTTTCCTCCCTGCCTTGCTCAGCCAGAACAGCTAAGCTGGACTGCAAAAAGACAGACGCAGTAGGGAGAAAGGATTCTCCCTGGAGTTTGTGCTGCACTCCGGAGAAAAATCTTGGCAGCTCCCAGAGGTGTAGAGAACCAAAGAGGCGATGATAATAGGTAGGACATCCCTCACTGAACCCAGGACATGGACTAGGTTGCACGGGCGAAAATTGTGCTGACTTTGCAGGAATCCAAAGGAATATGGCTTGTAGCATGAGTAACGGGCTCGAGACTGGATTGCTGGGGCCTTGGTATAGACCAGAGAATATGCTGACAGCTGTGGCTCAGGCAATTACAAATAAAAATTACTTTGAGAATCACTGGTCTTAAACAGCACAGCTCAGATAAGGTAATAAAATAAAAAGAATACTCTTAATAAATATTTGCCATGAAAGACAAGAAATCATTTTCTTTTGTGTTCCAGTCGTAGGCAAGACAGAATACAGGTCCTGTCAGATATCCATCAGCTAGGCGAAGAAAAATACAATGAGCTGATTCAGTTTCTGTCATATAATTTATTTTCTTGGCAAACAAATTATTTTCTTTTGTATTTGCTCTATATAGATTATATCCAGTGAACCAATTTTTTTTCAAATATCAATCTGAAAATGCTTATCTACTGCTTGATAAGTATGAAATAAACACATTAATGTTTAACTATTTCTGTCTCCTCTCCTTTAACTTAGGAGAATAAGGGCAAGCAGAAATTCACCCTTATTTGATGTTACCAAGACAAGCTCTACGACATAGCATCGTCGGGTGTACATTACCACTCTTTTGCCTAAATTTAAAAAGTACACACACTTGCATCATTTTCAACTAGGAGTCATCTTTCTTCAGCTTTAATGAATATTAATGCATAACAGAACTGCAAACATGAAACAGATTTTATACTCCTCATAGTCCACTTCATACTTACAAACCACTCATCACAGAAATCAGAATGACATTATGTAGTCCGCTAAAACATAATAAACTTAGAAAATGAGAGAATTTCCATTATTGACTTACTGGTTTCAGTTTCTCTACCAGTTCAACTAGAAAGGTCTGGTTTGCTTTAATGTACCCAAATAATTTTACATTGATTTACAGTGAGACATAAATAGGTAAATGAAATACCTAGTATTCACTAGAAAGGCATATATTTAGAAAGTACCAAATCTTATATAGGCATGTTTTGTTTCTGAGATGCACAATGATGAGGCAAATCTTACGAAGCATATTCTGTTGACTGCGTCATAGCTGTGTATTAAATCACACAGCCAACACAACAAAATCAAGTATTCTAGACACAGGATTCATATTCACATCCTGTAGTTAAATACCCAACTTGGGTACCAAACTAGCATATTTATACAGAGTGCAAATAAACAGTGAAGCAACCGTTGAATGAGCTGGGAATGAGCCAGTGAACTATCTATCCATCTCTCTAGATTTTCACATATATACACACGAGACATTTATCTATAGGTCATAGAAATCACAGAATCACAGGAAATGGAAAACAAAATAAATGCTCCTTGACATACAAATGCAGTAAGGCTAGCAGACAAACAAACAGCAACGTTTTTGTCTAATACGACTTTTTTACTACAGAACTCAGCAATAAAAAAAATCCCTCTTCCTTCCAAGATTTACCTGAAAATAGTGAAGATGGTATCTACTGGAGAAAGCTTGATAATAACACTGTGAATTTACTGCTAGAACCTGTCTTATACATACAAAATGACAACATGAATAAGGCAAGGAAATGCAGGACACACTCTTACTTAAGCACAGGGGTCAAGGCTCAGCTATTCTGAATTTTATGGGACAAACTCACTATTTTAAGTGCTTTTTTGAAACGCGTATAGGCCAGTAGAGGTTGTCAAAGATGGCCTGAATAAGTACACAGCAGGATTCTCCCAACAGCCAACTGAGCTGTTCTGCCACATGCAGTCTGAATTGAAAAAGCACGCAGAACTCTCCTTTTCAGAGATTCACACTTTCACTTAAGCAAAACAAGTATTTCTAGCAAAAAAATTGAGCATTCTAGTTTGTCTCACTTCTAGTATTACCCATTAATAATTAAACCCATTTGTTAAAAAAAGACAGGCAAAGGCATACACAAAAATTGAGGTATGCTAATCTATCATATGAGCCAAATACCTTGGCAACATTCACTCAGCTTTGTATAAAAAGCTTGATCCGATCATAACAAAATAAAAGTATTGTGAAATATTGGCAGCTTCCCTATGTCCATAAGGGAACTAATTCTATAAAATTAATGTAATACAAGTATTAACACTGAGGTTTTTCTAACTGATGCCAAAGCATTGTTTACACACATGCATATGGTGCCAATGTCTGAAACTTTCCTTTGTGAAGTCAGTAATACTATTTTATGAAAGATTACTATTTGTTGTGTGAATGGCAGTTATTTATCTTGTACACCACTTAATGCTGATTTACAGATACTTCCCAAATTTGGCATAAAAGTTACCCTGTTGGTTTTTTAAATTTTGAGGCTGGAATTTTTTTCTCATTTCATGTCAGAAGAAAACCAGTATATTTTTTTAAAATTATTATTATTAAAAACACATAGAAAGAGCTAGGATTTGGGTAAGCCACACCTAATCATGTGGTCTAAGGCAGACACGTCAGGGACTTGAACTCACACTTTCAAGCAACTATCCTACTTTCTCCTTCTAACAAGTCTTTTCTGTATTCACCAGAATAAATGTCAGTAAATAAAATTTTTCTTTCACACTGTGTATCATCTGTTTTGGTAGGATGGAAATCATACAGGAAATGGTCTTATTAGCACTTGGTTTAGCTTATGCTACTACTTGTTAGTATATTAAATACCATCTTCACAAGGGTTAAGGGCTACTACAGACCTTCCCCTTGCAGGCTGCCAGTAAGTAGAAGTTTTTATTTATAGGCAATGATTACTTTGGTATTTCAGTTGCCTTACAGGCACTATTACCACCGCTGCTAACTATGAATTTAGCGTCGGTCAGCAGAAAGCTGGCTTATTTCAGTCCTGCCTTTATGTGGCCATAGAGGTTTGGTCTTCAGCACATTTACCACAGCTTCATGCATGGGCTTTAGGACACAGTTTCAGGGAGAAAAGACAGTCATTTCACACTTGTGAGTCCACCCAAACAAAACACACACACGCTTTCCTCTACCTAGTTCTAATCACCAGAAGGAATAGTACTGTTCCAGAGGTTTCCATACCACACTATCATTATTTTTAGAGAAATTTCACACAGCTTTCATTCTGCAGCACTTTCAGAGGACAGTTCTGCAAACTGAGGAGAAAAACCTGCAACACCGGCTGCCTACCTGTAACTCAGGATGTATGTACGAAGGTGACTATCAATGCACTCAGGAGAAAAGCAGAGAAAGTAAGAGCTGTATGAATGACAAGAATTTGGGACAAAGAAGATTTAGGCAGTTTAATCCAAAATCAACTGTTTCAACAGCGTTAACGATGGTGGAAAGCATATTAAAATGCATTAAGCCACTTCACACCCCTCAGTTCTCCATCTTTCCACATTAATGGTTAGCAAAGTCTGCCTTTCAGAGGACACAAATGACTGGTCTACCAAAGACACAATGGCTATTTGTATTTGCTTTGCTCCTTCACGTATTTCTGCAGGAGTCAATCTTAAAACCAGGCATGAAATACTGACATTTTCTACGCTGGTGCCTACTGACACTCACTGTGGTGCATCACCAAGGACCTGGCTGCTGGATGCCTTTAAAAACACTGAGAAAAACGATGAGTGTTTCTCAAGTTCCCAAGCTGCACAGTGTGAATTTATTTTTTTTTTACTTATAAAAATTATAAAAATAACGTAGTATGTAGAATGATCCTGTGTGAGGATCATTCCCATTTGTGCTACAGAAATAAGAAACGCTTAGTAATGACCCAAGCAAGTCTTTTTACCTTGTAGTGGCCTGTATTTGTTGTTCAAATATCAAATAATAAAAGGTTAGACAGTTTTCCATTTCATATCTGTAATATGTTAAGTAGCTATCTTCACTAAGGCAGCACACAGAGCTCAAGTAACGACCTGAAACAGCACTATATTTACTTGAACGCTTTTGTAAAGCAATGGGGCTGCTGTTTTTTTAATCAAATTTCATTTCCCAGCAATAATTTTAATAGCTACTTTAAACCTATCCCACTCCCTTAAGGGATGCTGGGCTCCGATAAAAACAAAATCATGGACTTGTTTTCTTCTACAACCGAAATATGCTTTAGTAATAGCCATTTCTTTTATTAGCGCACTGCTGTTCAGTTTATTAAGGGGGGGTGGGGGGGTGGAGGGAGGACAGGGCTGGTTCTGGCAGGGGAGCATGCACAGCGCGCGAAAACACCATCCATCGGTACACATACAACTACCCCCCTCTAAAAAAAGAAACAAAACCCACACTAAAACCAATAAAACCAACCAGTTTTTCTTTTCGCAGGCAGCGGAAGAGCGAATCCCTCGCGGTTACGGTGCGCTATCGCCACGCAGACAGTCCCACTAACCTGAGGGGACAGCGCCGAGCAGGAAGTTCCCGCCCCGCCGCCTCAGGCAGCGCCTCAGCCCGGCCGCGAGGAGCCCGCGCCCGCTGAGGGGACAGCGAAGCTTCCAGAAGGGCGGGAAGGAGGGGCTGAGGTAGCGCGGGCGGAGCGGCGGGGAGCAGCGTGCCCACAGCATTCAGGTGCCTGTCTGCTTGCTCGGCTGCCTTTCACAAGTTCTTTATCAGTGGTCGTGTTCTTCCTTTTTCTTTTTTTTTTCCCCCCTTCCCCGCCCCCCCCCCCTTTTTTTTTTTTTTTTCTTTTTTTGTCTTGTGTGAAAGCCTTCCCTGGGAGCCCCCAGACGCCGCCTTAGAGCCTTGTGGGCAGCCATGAGAGGAGCCGCCAAATTACCGCTACCCTTCCTGTGCAGTGGCTTCCTGTCAGCCGCCCCCCTCGCCAAACCAGAGTAAGTAAAACACCCCTCCCGCCATCCTATTTAACACAAGTGCCAAACGGGCTTTTTCAAAGGTGATTTTAGGAGAATCTTTTGCTATCAGAGCTGATAGCAGGTGAGTCAGCGGGAGGAAGAGTTTAAAACCAGGTTGTTGGCTAAGGGACAAGTTGGGAGGGCCGAGCAGGACTTGGCTGTAAGGTCTGTAAGAGAAAAATGTGGCAAATTGGAAGAATCTGTAAGTCTGGCTGTCCGCCTCCAGTGGCCCTGCTCACCCCGCTGCGCTTGGAGCAGCGTAATTTGTTTTAGTTCAGCCTCAGTGCGAAATACAGTACTTTAATTTCCAAGATGTCCAAGCTAAATCATAACTGCAACAAGCAAACCTAGAGCAAGTGAGTAATTATGACGGTTCAGCATTGACGAACAGTCATTTATTAGGCCTGCATGACTGGATTCTCTGCCCAAGTAAGTTTGGTGGAAATATACAGAGACTGAAGACAAAAATTTTAAGAAGGCTGTGCAAAGAGGCGCTCCCAATAGAGAGAGGCTGGGAGTGCACTTGATTTCTTTTTTGTTACAGGTAGTTGTTGAAGCAGAATGGGGAAACCTAACAGCAGC
This sequence comes from Chionis minor, assembly GCA_013398295.1. Taxonomy (NCBI): domain Eukaryota; kingdom Metazoa; phylum Chordata; class Aves; order Charadriiformes; family Chionidae; genus Chionis; species Chionis minor. The sequence continues at coordinate 476,882 of VZSF01003940.1, read as the reverse complement.
ATTGGTATGAAGTTTAAGAAGGAAAGGATTAATTTATATAATGCACGGAACCTTATTCTAAGGATTTTTTTTATAAAGCAAGTTATGTTTATAAAATACTTTTAAAAAATCTGAAGAAACAGGGAAAAGCGGGGGGGGTGGGGGGGAAGCACAGTTCACTTCAAATAGGGCCTCCAACACTGAATGCTAGTTTATGCAGTGTTTGCTTTTCTAAGTAATTTAAAGAATACATTTTTAAATGTGCAGTCTATTATCCATCTGCACGTTTAATGACTGGTTTATAGTCAGAAGTCTGGATGATTCTATAAACTTTCTTAAACATGGCTTACAAATCTTCTTTCATGTCTTACAAATCTTCTTAAACCATAGCTGTTCCCATTTTCAATCTGAACCAACAGCAGTCTGTGGAAGCCTAATGGACCTGGTGATGCTTTGTTGCAGAATCTCACAGTATCTCATCTTTAATAAAAGACAAGGAATTCTTTCGTTTGTCCAATTTTCTTCTTACAGTTTGGGAAACCCATCCTTTTTATTTCAGTCTGACTGCTTTTCTTGTATTTAAATATCTGTTCTTACTTTTGATTACTTCTTAAATTGCTGTTTATATTTCACCCATTATGCTCTGCATTTGTGATTTTTGCAGATTCAGACACATTGAATACTTTTGTTTATCACCAGCCAGATGTCATTTTCTGACCTAAGCATTCCTCCGTGCTGGTAAAATTTCCCAGATAATAATAAAAGTAGTATCTTAGTAAATACTATTCGTTGCCAGTAGTGAGTTTTCATGTTAGCTAAGGTAGCTAAGATACTGCATTGATTCTTTTAGCATAAGCAGTTGCTCTGTTTCTGAATATAAGCTGCTCTTCTTTATACTGTCTTTTCACTTTTGCACCAAGTTCCTGGTCCAGGTTCAAAAAAACAAACTGACAAACCAACAGTTAAATTAGTTTTGGAAATGGTGGAAACTATTCTATCTAGCCAATTTTAAACGCAGAACTAGAAGCCTTTTGTTAATAGTTTTATATTTCAATCCATATCCTTTAGAATTGAAAATTACATTTCAGAGACAGCAGTGAAGTTGGTGTTAAACTAACTATAAGAGGTGGTTTAAATATAGCAATCGTGCATTCCCAGTCTTTCCTTTGATAAGATTGCCTTTGCAACCGCAATATTCCTTAAAATCAGGATGCGTAACAATGCCTGCAGAAAGACAAGGTGTTTGAGCAAGTGAATAACTATAAAGGCATATTAAAAATCTAGGTTTGATTTGAAAATGCCTGCTCTGGTGAGTACTGCAGTCCTAAGCTGACAGAGCATTGTATTTAATAGCAGATATAAGTAAGTATTTAGTAGCTGGAAGTTATGTAGACTGTCATTTTTCCTTATTTATGTCATGAACATGGGAAACACAGCTGGAAATACCATTCTATGAGCATGGGAAGTTTTACCTAGTCATTTAAACAGTTTAATCTTACTATGTGCTGATGTAACTATGAAATGTGTTCTCTTTGCATTCTTAATTAGTATAGAACAGATGGTAAGGCTTCTAGTTTAAAGCAACAACCCTATTTAAAAGAAAAATCTGTGGTGATTCTTCACTGTTAAAGAAGTTTACTGCGGTCTTTGTGTGGGAAGAAAATGAGGCTTTTTTTCCTTGCCTGCATGTTGCTAACCTAGCATTCTAAATAATTTCAGTATATTTTCAAAGATTGTGGCTAGATTTGAACAGTTCCCAGAGAAGAAGTTACCTGATCAAGAATATGATCTTCATCTAATTACAGGGGAAAGATCTCATGACATTTGTAATACAGAGTACTGTAAGCATCTTGCTGAGTATATGCACAAGCTTATACTGTGTATTTCAGGTATATGATGTTGATTGTAGCTAGAGTAATGAGTCTCTATACTGAGAACTAGCTTTAGTAGTCTGCCTTTCATTTATGAGAACACAATGAAATAGCAGAAAATAAAAACTTGGCTCAAAACTAATGTATTGCAAAGTAATTATACCACTGCTTATAAAAAACTGTATCACTTTGTAATATTCTTTCAAAATCCTATCCATGAATTTCATGTTGGGGGTTCCTAGTTGTAGTCAGAGCAGGCTTTTGGGGGAAGTCTTAGCAAGGTAATGTTTGTATGAAGACTTAACCTGTACCTGTTTTATCACTATACCCATGCCGGTTCACACTGCTAATGCAGCTTCAGTCTGCCAAATATGTTTGCCAGATACACAAACCATAGCCTGTAGCAGGTTCAGTTCAGATTTCCCACTGATCCTTGCTGCTCAGTGGAGGCTTTCCTTGCCTTTTATCTCGTGTTTCCTCTTGGTAGTGACTCGCAGACTATCGTCTTCTCTGCTCAGTACCATTTTTTTTTGTTTGGTTTGTGTTTTGTTTTGTTTTTTTAATTTGCAGTGCATGTTTGGTTTTATATAAATCCCTTAAAACACACTGAGACCCAGCAAAATGTAAATTAAAGCACTATTAGAATTTACCTTCTTTGCGTTCACTCAGATTTTGTCTGTGCACTGCAGTTCTTGGCCCAAACTCTCTTCCTGTGTCATCACTTCACAACTGAACCAAGAGCATCAAAATTCGCTCTCCAGAAATAGCATTACAGAATTCTTTGATCTCTAGAACTGCATAAGATATTTGGCACTGCAGACATGGTACTCCCATGTATTTTGGCATATCTGGTGTCTCCTACTTGTCTCAGTAACTTGGAGATGTCAGCAAGTGCTATCAGCATTTTTAAAGCCTACATAAATGATTCTCATCGTGGCCCATGCAAATCTGTCAGCAATCTACATGTTCACAAAGAGAAAACCATTCCGTTTTCCATGCAAAGAGAATAGAAGAGCCCTTCTCACTATCTAGTTTTCAGTCCTACTTTATTTCTCGGAGAAGTATCATAGTTAAAATCAGCTCTCAATTCACCCTTCAGCATACTGTGCATGGAGATGTTAGTGGTGGAACTCAGCCAGTTCTGTCCATCTGCAGCCAGACAGTTGTCTCTTCACTGTAGCTAGATTGGCTTTGGCTCTAAACACAGACCTAGCATCTCTCTGGCTCCAGTTCCACACTTGAAAGGTTCTTAGAAGATCAGGCAGGGATGATGGATGCAATAGTGCTTGAAAAAAGAAAAGAAGGAGACCGACACAGACATGATAGAAGAAGGAAAACCTAAAAAAAATCATTCAGCTTTCATTCTTAGCTTAATCTAAATGGTCCACTTCGATAGGTATTTGGCTGGCTTAAAACTCTTCAGGGCAAAATCCAGCCTACATAACATAATTCTGATTTTAAGTAAAAAAACAGAGTGAATACCCTGGAACGGATAAACTCGATCAATATTTTGGTTTTCCTTTTTCTTCATGAGGTAAGGGATATATATATAAAAGTCTCTGTTTCTCATAGTACTTTCTTAATATATTTTGGCTTTTTATTCTTTCAGGGTCTTTGGCTTTTAAGAAGGCTCCATGAGCTGATCACTGCCATTGTACTTGAGAGGTTTCATGGTTTGAGGATCGTCACTTTCCTGGTAGCACTGAATAGATTGTTTTGTATCCACTATAAAAATTATTTTTTTCTACCAAACAAATCCTATCTAAGAATGATGTTTTCTTTGTTCACATAAAAATATGACAACATATTTATATTTATGTACTTATCTACTAAAATATAGATTTTGTTCTGTATGTTTGGAATCAGGCTGACTTCTTTAAATTAGTTCCTTGTCAGCAACTGACTTGGTACTAACAGCTGCACACTTAACAATAGATTTTTAAGAGGCCGTGGCTGACTGGTGGTTTATAAACATTAGATTGGATCTTACAGTTAAAATTCTGACAACTCCTCTGAAAAGCAAACAATTGTCCTTTAGCGAAATGCTTTATATCTGCTTCTCTAGAGTGCAACTGGCCTCTCCGATTTTCTTTATTTTGGAGAATCAAGAAATATTTAGGAATGATGTTCCTGCTGCTTTATTTTTTTCATTAAAGCATCCAGTGGGAGACTATGAACTTTTATGCAAGATTGCTTTCACTGGAGATTACTACCATAGGCAGATGGATTTTTCATTACCTGCTGTAACGGACTATACATTTACAAGAGCAGCAGTAACACATTCTATCTTAAAAATTAAGGTCCAGTCCACCTGTAAGAAAATTGTTTTTCAGCCAGATGTTATCCCAGACTGAGGCCAAGAGGAGGCAACTTTTAGATAGCTAAAGAATGCGCGATGTGTAAAATTTAGTAGTATTGAGCTATTTGTAATTCACGGCCGTGAGCTTAAAACATCTATTTCAATTTATTATTTTAGCTGTTTGATTAATTCACTTCATTGGTGTGACATAGGTAGTTTTCATCCCACCAGGGACCAGGAGAGGGATGATCAGTAAGACCTCCTCCTCCTCCTTCATCGTGCAGGCCAGTTTTGTGTTCTTGGCAAGTCAATATGTACCTTGTTGTAAATTGTGTATGGGAGTCAGGAAATCAGGTTTGGAGAAGATCGGGTAGGATTCAGGGTGTTCTGGCTCTGTGTCAATGCAGTGTAATCAATCAACAAGTGCTGGAATAAGAAATTATCACTGCATGACTAGCCAAGATGCTGGAAATCAGCAGCAAGTGCTTCCAGAATGAGTTTGGCATTGTGTGACCAGTACATAGCTCATGAACAAAGCCTGAAAGTACAAGAAAATTGATGTTTATATTTTATATTGCCATTCAAAAAGCAAGACCTCTTAAACATGAAGGAAAAAAGAAATTTAGATTAAAATGGTCAGGATAATGGACTCAGAGTTGTAAGGGATAAAACCCCCCAAAATCCCACAATGAATCACTTAATTCATTTTGGGATTTATACATCAATTATATAATATGATTTTTCATTGACTACATTTGCATTTGTTTTTCAGTGGAAAGTGCGGTGCTTTATCATCGGCTGAGTCTGTTAACAACTGGAGTAGGACTCAGGACATTTCAGTTCTGTTCCTGGCTTGCTTTACTGGCCAAGTGGTTATCCTGGTTATTCCTATCAAAAAGAAGTTTCAGGGGTTGGGAAACCCATTGTGTCTTCACTTGTCCTCGTAAATATCATTAAAAGACTGGAATATAGAAATGTAAAGTGTCAGAAGGAGAAGAAGTAAAACTAGAAATGTAATAAATACCATGTTGGTTTTAGTTGTGGATGTCTGAAGGCTGAGAAAGCTATACAAGCCACTCATGAGTAAAAGGCTTTCACTGCAGCCAGAGTGCAGAGGCCATCCTTTGCATATAAAATGTCTGAAGAACTGCTTATTTTGATTATGTAGATGCAAAACTGCTTGATTGATTAATCAGTTAGAAAGTGACAGCTCGTGGAAATATTTGGCCATCATCTAGAAGAGAAAAATGAGGGCATAAAATTAGCAGTACAAGGATAATTCTCCATTCATTAAAGATTGTATAATATAAAAGGATTAAAACCTACTTCTGATTGTGAAGCTTGGTTCAGCATCAGCCTCTTACTTTCTCGTTAGCACTTTTCTAAAGTAAGTCATGCCAGTATGTTTCTTATATTGTGATTCTATTTCTGTGCTCATCTTCCTTTTCTGCATTACTATACTGGAAGGGATAATTTCCACATGGATGATTTTCGTCCTGTCATTTAATTGTAAGCCTGAAAACATCAGTTCAAGGCATATCCTTTTAAAAGAGCGTTTATTTTTTCCACTTGCTGTGTGTCTGCCTTTAAACAAACCTGGAAATACTAAGTAACTTCAGGGCCTGGATCTTGAGGGTTTTTGAGCTCTGACTATATAGAATTGTTTATGAGTGTCTGTGTCACCTGCTGGAAGTAGCTCTTCAAAGAGCTGTCCTGGCCATTTGCTCAGAATAACTTTTTTTCCTTTTTTCCTTAGTTAATGGAATTTCTCTGTGGCTGTCTTCTCATACATATCCCTTGGTACTTTTTGGTATAAATGCAATTATTCCCTACCATAGCATTCAATTGGCGTACAAATATTAGGTATTGCTTAGTTAATCAGAGCTTTGAGAATTTGTCTATTTCTGGACTAGAGTAGTCAGCCTGGCATTGACTTCTTTTAAAAGGTTAACTACTTGAAATGCAGTTTTGCCTGGGTGATCCAGCCATTTTACAGAGAGAAGGAAAGTGTGACGTTAACAAATTTAAACATTTTGTTACAGAGCATTTATTATGAAATGACACCTGAAGTATTCTATATTTCAGCAAATTATTACTGAGGATGCATTTTGCTTTTGAATTCAAGGGATGGTGTTGAATTTAATATTCATTCAGAAGTACTCAGTGCAATTTACAATGACAACCAAAAATAATGAATAATATATTTATATCATCCATTAATAACCATCCATCCATTTAAAAGTTTCATCCTAATGCGTTCTGGAAATCTGCAAATTAATTATGCAAAACCCTGAATGAATATAAAATTGAAATGCTTAAGAATTTAAATGATGCAATTAAAAGCTATTGCAGGTAGCGCAAAGTTATTTTCTTCTAATACTTACTCATCAATCTTCATTTCAGGACCACCATTTAGAAACAGAATCAGCTCTTAGATCTTGTCAAAATATTGGAAGTTTGAGCAAAGGCTGTATTCTTGTTACTTCGATTGCATTCTTTCTGGGCATGACTTTACAGTCTTTATTTAAACAGAAGGGGCCTTTTTAAAGACAAATTACAATGTTCATCAAAATTGGGAGGGCGAGGTCAATGGTGTCAATCCTGAGTCTTAAAAAAACCCCAACAAATCCAACAACAAAAATTGGTCTAAAACTGTAGTCATAGCTATCTTGAAAATTCTAAGAGTTAGACTCGGTAGCACTGGCAAATGAATGCGTGAGTAGTGATGATTAAGATTTGCTGACCAAGCTGCCTGAGTATGTATAAACATACTTTTTTTGTTATTGTTGGGTTTAGTCACATAGCAATAGCTTCCTACTTTCTATACCATTATGTACCTTGGGGTACAGATTTGCTCCCATATCAACAGCATATGGCAGCATAAAACCAGTTTCTGTTGAATTTCTGTTCTGCTGTTGTAACCTTGGAGGCTAGAGATTAGACAAAGGATCTTTCCTGTGGAATTGCAGAGCTCTATTCCCACGCTTCCATGTAGGTAAGGTGTAGCTCTTCTGTGAGCTGCCTAAAGTGCTTCTCCCAGAGTGAGCATTTTCGTGTTGACAGCTCACACCTGTCTTTTTCTTACAAAAGTTTCTGTTGTATTGATCACCATGCATTGATATTTAGCCAATATACAGGAAAAAAATGAAATAATAATTTTTTTGTGAAGAACAGTTTACGTTGGATAAGAATAAATAAGCATAAATAAATAAATGACAGGTCATACATAGTTCAGAAAAATCAAAGCTGTTGAGTGTGTGCGTGCTTACTGGAGTATGCAGTGGAATCTTTAGGCAGGTCAATGGCTTTGAAAATGCAAAAGATTAACAATTTGATAGAAAAGTCAGTATTAACATTAGCATCCTAGAAGTTATACGGTCTTAAGGAAGAATACTTTCAAGAGGCAGGAAAACTTCAATTTGCCCATTTCTCTTTGCTTTACTGATACTAATGCTTTTTTTATTAGGTCAAACATTTTGATTAAGGAAAAATGACTGTGTTTAAGCAGTTCTTAGGTACTATAAAAACAGAAATAGAAAATTTTTCAGGAATTTAAATTAATCAAAAGGTCCGTTTTCTGTGTTTATTTGTCACTTTAAGTTGGCAATACTGAAGGATTATAGATGCAGATTCTTTAGGGTTTGACAGTTATTCTGTTTTTTAAAATGTGCACAACTTCAGTGCAGCAAAATTTATCTATAAGTAGAATTCTTCTGCCGAAATCTGCATGTTCCTTAAGGGTTTACAGATTGAATTCTTCAGGGTCAAGACAGGCAGCTCCCTTCCCTTCTGCATATCTTGTCCCTTCAGGATTACACTATACAAATATCAACCTTAAAATCCAGAACACGAGTGAGGACTCTTCTCCGTTGAAAATGTTCTTGCAGTAGTTGTTCTGTGCTCCAACTCACTGACTCACTTTTTTGCTTTAATGGGTGTGAATTTTAAAAACTCTGACCCAGCTTCATAGTGTCAACTGGAAGGCAGCTCACGATGTTAAAGGCCTGTTAATGGGTCGCCCTTACTGTTGAGCAAATTAACCTTGGAATCAAGGTTCTGAGACAAAACAACAAAATAGACAATAAAAATGCAGGTAAAGACAAGTGGTCTTTAGGTAGGGTATGCAAGGCTGAAATATTTTTGGTAGAAAAGTTTGAAAATACTTTGATTTAAACATTCCGGTTTAAACTCAGAGAGAATATTTTGTTGGGGTGAAATTATTGAAACATTAATTTAGTTAACTTTTTTTCTGTATTCTTTTCCTTCTCTTTTCACATAAATTACAGCAGCAAAATACATATATTACAGCAGTAAAATACCAGATTTGGAAGCTTTCAAGCCCTATTTAAGCTAATGAAAAATGTGAGAACAGTAATTTGAAAGCAAAACAGTTTTTTTAAATGAAGTGGTTTTCATCAAATCATACTTATTTTGAGGTTGCATTATCAGGTCATATGTTTTAGGGGCAAAAAGTCATTAATAATTTTTCATATGTTGTTATGTAAAAAACAGTCCAAATCTCTCAATATGAACACTCCTACCTGTAAATTCCAAGTACTTGAGCGTTAAATACACTTTTGCATTAATGCAAGTGTTTTATATGTATATGTATCCGCACGTTATGTTATATTGTATTTATTAGACAAGATCTAGCATTTGATCAAGGTTCTGACCATAAGATTTTGGAGACCTGTTACTGAAGTTTGTGTATTCAGTTGCTTAGCCTGGTATTTGCACTAAGTTTATTTTACTTAAGTGAAAAGAAACTGATTTTACTATAGTTCTCCTTGCATTTCAAAAGTAGAGTAGTGAGTTCAGCAGCATGTAACGTTTAAAGAGCTATGTTCTTGCTGATTAAAAAGGGAATGTTTTATCTTTCCCTTTTAGTGAACAACATACTGGAGTACTGAGACATTAGGGAAGAGGAACCCCTTTTCTAATATATGGATGTTGACGGAACATTATAAAATACCATTGGACTCCACTGGAAAGGTAATCAATGTCCCAGGTTCAATCTTGCAAAAGTTCTGCAGTCTCATCAGAAATATAGAAATAAATATTTAGCTTCCTTCCCCTTATCCCCTGACACCAAGACTTTTTGAATGCAAGGCGTTAGCCTTCGCGTTAGTTTATTGATCTTTTAATGTAAGATCTAACTTGCTTCAGGGGCACTATAAATACAATATTGCAAAAGTCCTGCAATATCAATATTAATTTATATTTATTGATTAGTTGCCACTTCTAAATTCTAGGTACTGAATTAATGTATGCTGAATAACTGCTTCGATTAATGAAGTTAAAATTGGCTCTAACAACCAACACAAACTACAGAATGTTTTCTATTACAAAACTAATTATTTCTTTTCTTACAATCTGCAATTACATTTGTAATTTGACTTATCCTTGGAACCTCACTGGAAGACATAGAATAACAAATCAAAAACTATTTATAAACTTTCATGATTTACAATATCATACAGGAACATCCTTACTCTAAGTCCAATACTAAGCATTGGAATTAGTAGGTGCCTAGCACTTGTTTTTCAGTTAACAGACCATCTTTATATATTTCACATGGCAGCTAATAAACCAGTAGGACGCAGTAAAGAGAAGCCCAGATTTTCAGATTAAATTATCTGTATGCAGATGACATTAATTCACTGTTATTCTCTTGTAGTTGAATGTTTAGTTCAAGAGTTTTCAACAACATTCTAGACTTAGGGATGCCCTTGAATGGAGATTAATTTTTTTTGGCTGTTTTCCTCATTTAGTAACACAATGAACCAACTCTCGAGCCAAATATACCTTCCTTTCTACTGCAGCTAAGGAATTTCAAAAACATCTGTGTATTTGAGCTACATCCTTTGGAAAAGATCTGTATTCCTTTCTTCCCTGCTTTTTTTATTTTTTTCTGAGAATTCTTCTCCAAACCCTTCTGCTCAAGGTCTGCTAGTCAAAAATGTGTACAACCCAAGAATCATAATACCAATTATGATAGGTAGAGATTGCCCAACATACAGCGCCCTAGTGGGTGATGAACACCGGTAGACCTTCATAGATGGCCTAGAGCCTAAACACCTCCATTATGAGAGTCACTAGGAATGTGTGTGAGAGGCAACGCAAGTGAAAATAACAGGATTTTAAAGCAGAGAACTCAGAGAACTGTATAGCTAACTACAAGTATAAACTACCACACAACCATGTTGTTAGAGCTGTGTTGAAAATATGGCACACAATGGCAACTTCATTACAATTTTAAGTTCTCAAGATTTTCATTCATTTCTGTTTGAGAAATAGCCCGGATATCTCTGTAAGGCATCTTTATCCATTGCAGTATTTGTAAACGTCTTTCTGAATTGTCTAGACCCTTTTGACTAACATGAAGCCGTTTGTCTTTTAAACATATTACAAACATGTAGAGAATCATTTTGAATGAGAATCCAGAAGTTTGGGTGCATGTTAATTTATCAGATGTGTTGGGCTGAAGTTCTGTAGGGTATGTGATAAGGAATATGATAAGGACTCTCATGAGAGATTTTTTTAAGCAAAGAAATAAAGCCGTCACACCTAATCTTTATGATTCTATTTAAGTAGGATTCTCGTGGAAGACATCAAAGAGCATGACTTGGTATTTGTATACATTTATTATAGTCCATTTTAATCTCCACAGGAAAATAAACTTAGCTTTAGAGAAAAAAAGAAAAGCTTAGGTAGATCCTATCTTTCTGCTTACTTTCTTTTTATTGGTACATACTTACTTGTGATATTTATCTTTTCTTATATTTTTAATATTCTTATATTCTTAAACTTTTTGTATTTTCACTTATATGACAGTATGAACTACATATATTTCCCTCCCCGTAAAGGGCTAAAATTATGCGCAGTTTGTTTATGCATTTCGAGGTCTCCCTGTTAAAAATGAATACTGAATTTGATATGAAATAAATGCTCCAGCTCCTGTAACAAGGATAAAGTATAAACATATATGTATCTGTATGCAAAATCAGAACAATCATTGAACTATTTAGATTTCTGTGGGCAGGCAAGCATCAAGGGTCCATAAACAGTTGGTTTGACCACAAGGTAAACTTAGTGTACAGTAACTCACAGATCTTCTTTTCTTCTTCCTGTCATTCCTTTCTGTGAAATTAACCTAGTAGATTGTGCTCTTTTTATTCATAAAGCAGTCCTGTTCAGGGAATTTCATGGTGAAGTCTGTGCAGAAGTGACAGTAGAATTTGGTCTGTAGCTGATATTTATCTTGTCCTCAGAGGGTTGCTCTCATAGGAGGCTTTTTTCCCCTGTTTACCTAAGTCTCACCACATTCATCATTGTTACAATAGATCTACCCAAGGGGCAATCACTAAGTAGGTAGAAAGAAGGACCTCAGGTTTTCCATCCTGCTCGTGATTTCATCTGATATTGCTAATGTGAACCCAGGCTGCCAGCAGTTTCAAATCAATGCACTACAACACACACGCACAGGCATCTCTGTTACCACTGAAGAATGTATTGCTCAAGACAAGGCTCGGTTAACTTCTTGTGACAAAATTTGTGAATTTCAATTCTTACAAATAGATTAAAAAAATAATTCCAAGTTTGCCCTTCACCTTTGATTTTTTTTGATCATTCTCTCAGAACACAGAAGTGGGCTTGAATATAAAAATTAGGTGAAACAGTCTAGGGTTTAAGTCTAAGAGTAATATATTCATATCACTAAATGCTCGGTAAATCTTAGGCCAACTAGAACAGTCTTTAATTCAGTATCTTACATAATAGTTTTCCTGGTTTTAAGACTATAGGTAGAAATATATTTCCACTTCATAGCTCTGTCTCATGCTGCCTGCCTCTATCTTACACTTAGATTTTTCCCCCTTGCCCTGCTTCTGCCTTTTCCCAGTGCATGACATACGATGACTGACATTAACATTAGAGTATATATGGGACTAACGGGCAAGCAACAATAAAATTTAATCATCTGGTTTCTGTGAACTATGAATAAGAGGAGATTTTAAATGGGTAACTAAGGCAAATAATTAGGTCGAACTACATTCATTTTCAAGTAGTTAGTGTTCTGGCTTAAATGTACATGCAAAAACGGTAATTTACAACTTACTATTTAGTGAAATGCTATTAACTGAGGAGAAAGCAGAATATATCTTTTTTTGAAAATGTTGTTCATGCTAAATTTTATTAAGACCATCTCATATTCTGCACAGATGCATTTTATACTTGTTAAGTGTTGATGTTCAAATATTAAATACAAGGAACCGTTCTCACTTCCTGATGGGCACAGCTACAATGCTTTAGGAATTTGTGGAAATAGAGATCATGTGTTTCTGTGTACAACTTAACCACTTGAACAAGTTTTTCCAATGTAATACGCAATTTCAAAATTGTTAATAGAACCTTCTGAAGTATGGTCATAAATGTCACTGTTTATCTGTGTATTTATTGTTCTCTGGGGAAAAGGTAAAACTAACAAAGATAAGTTTCCTAAAGTTATTCTCAATCCCCCAAGGCAGTCTTAATAGATGTTGCTGTGAACTAACTCAAGATGATGTGTACTGAATTCTTTTCCATGAATCTGGTATAACTGATGTAGTGATATCTGACATTATATTACAATGAAGTAGAGGTGTCAGTTTCTGTCATCTAAGTGTGTAACCACTTAACACCGTAATTCTCAATAGAACAGGTTTCTAGAAAATAATAGCAAAATTACAAAACAGCAAATAAAATAGCTGGCAGGGTCCACCTTTATCACTGTTAAGTGCTGTTAAATTGTAAAAAGGAGATGCAGCAGCTATTATCTGCTATAAGTTTTGTTCTGCAGAAAACTAAAGATAGAAATGCTTGCACAATTAGAAATTGATGTCATGATCCACAAGTGTTTTCTGAGAGTAGTAATACAGATACGACAAAAAAAGATATCAGTGTCATACACCACTGTATGAAAATGTTACTGTGGTTTTCTGCCTGTGGATACAAGGGTTACAGATAGCAGTTTCACAAGAAATAACCTCAAGATGCATGCAGATTGAAATCTGTTGAAGAAAATACAGCGTCATACACCTCCTAATCTTAGAAATGGCAGTAAATAAGGAAGTCTTAGACAGGCGTTAACTGCAGTTTGCTGGGGCAACTAAATCTCCAAACAGAGAACATCTGGAAGGGATATACTCTTTTGAACAATATTGATACGAATGCCTAAATGACATTAAATATCTGAAAATTTCTTGTAACTGTAAGGCTCTAAGTAGAAAATGAGTCCCTAAGGCTATGTGTGTGGTTCAGCATCTCTCAGTGTAATTCAGACGCTGGATCTTTCCTGACTTCATGATGGGGTAAAATGTAAGCATTTCATTCTTTCATTCCTGCACCAGAAAAGGGAAATTTAAATGCCTCAGAATAAGGGAGTTGTGCAATATTTTGGGCATGTCCCTGATTCAGACAATTGAGGAATGTCAGAGTAGCCAGCTGTCATTTTGTAAGAAAGGCCTAGCTGTCTGAGTGTTTTGCTGTTTAGGAGGAGTAATTAGCAGTTTCCTGGGTTTTTTTAGTGGGTTACTACTCAATAAAGATTTATGATGTGCTCATTTCTGTATCTTTTTAGAGCATCCTTATATCTCATTTTTGTTTTATGGCTGTCCAGGTGATGACATAGAAATCATTTTGAGAATGATAGCATTGTAATGATTTTAGCATTATATTTTCTGTCTGTAGTGGGTTTTGGTATATGCGGGAGTTGTTAGTTTTTTATTCTTTCACTGTTGTTGGTATAATTGGTTCTAGTTTTGTGAACCAAAATTTGAACATAATTCATATCATGGTTTCTGGAGACATACTTCAAGGCTTCAGGTTTGCAGTGTAGTTCTTTGGGTGGGGGGATTGAGCAGGGAGAAGGAGGAGCTAAGGGAAAAGGACTTTTTTTCCCCACATTAAGTAGGGGGATTCCATGCTGTATGGAATCCCTTCAACTTATCTTTTTATGTAGTACAGGCATGGGTCTTTAATTAGTATTACAGTTATGCCCTGTCTTCTTGGATTTGAACACAAAGACAGGTGATGACAAATACAGAGACTGCTTGTCGTGGTTTGGGATGGACTGGCCACTGAGATGAACGGCAGATGCTCTTCCCCACCTCTTTCTCGTCAAGGAGAGGAGAGGGAGACAGAAGGAGACTAATGAGTTTAGGAAAAAACCCTAAACAAGTGAAATATTAATAATAAAATAATAAAAAGGAAATAATGAAATATATACAAAACCAGTATCAAGCTCCTGGGATGACAGTCAAGTCACTGGCAGGCACTAGGAAAGTCCCAGTCTGGACAGGAACTGGATTCTGAGTCTGGATTCAGGAATGTGTGAGTTGGGATCAAAGGCAGGCAAACACATAAGAGTCCTCCTCAGACACTGACTACTGAAGAAAGAGGGCTGACCCTTTGATCCCTCAGTTTTCATACGGAGCATGATGCAGACGGGATGGAATACCCTCGTGGTCAGTTTTGGGTCACCAGTGCTGTCCACTCCTTACCACAGGTGTGACCCTTCTACACTTTTCTGCTTCCGACCCTCCAGTGGGGCAAATAACAAAGTTGGCTGCTCTTGGTTGTTAGAGCAGTAAGTGTAAGGAAGAGCCTCTCTGCATACCATGCCTTGGTATCAGCTATAAACACGGGTCTTACCTCTCATAGAGCAAACCTTGTGTCCACAATATGCTTGTAGTTTCAGAGGGTTCAGTTAGTTACAAGAGGCTCAGCTGCAAAGTAAAATTACTGAACAGAAAATGGGTTCTGTTTTACCTCAAACTGGGACACTGCTAAAGGAAACCTTCCTTAGGGAGAATTAAACTAGTGAAATAGAAGAACGAAGGCCCATTTTGGAGGCTGATGTTACATAAATGTCCAAGTTTAGGAGGGACCCAACAAGACCCAAACATATGTGCTAGATTAACACATAAAAACTGTAAGCTTTGGGAAAAGTTTTGAAACATTTTCTTTTCCAAGGAGCACCATTTCAGTTTTGCCTAGATCAGTTCCCACCAGCTGCTCTTCCAGGAGGTGATTTTCCATGGCTAGTCAAATACCAGTAGAGGGATACGTGTTGCATCTGCTCATATTACATGGTCAATGTAATGATACAGCCAACGATAGATGATCAAATGTAATAGTGTAATGTTGGCAGCTAAAGCATATGCTATCTTGTAGTTTCTCCGCAAAGGAAGCCAATCAAGCTAGGTCACTTTATATCAGATAAGAATGTGGTCTTTTGACTTCTCAAATATCTTCGTAATATGTATGGTTATGACATCTAATCTTAGGTTACATCATTCATGCCCTAGTACAGTGTATGATGTAGTGTAATGTGATTGATACAGCCTGATTTGCAGAGCTCTCAGTGACAAATTAGCTTGGAAAATGGGTGAAAAAAGGTCATTTATTTGATATTACTGTCAAAAAAGAGTCTTTTTTACAAGAGCAACTGGTTTAAAGGGTTATCAGGACCTGAAGGGGTTTTGCTGTTAGGTTAGATACAGGTCAAGAGGCTGTAAGCTTTAAAAAGTAATTAGTAAATATAAGAAAAAGTATTTTAGTGGTATTCTCTGTACAAGAGTGGATCCTGCTTCAGTGTGCTGAAGAGTTCAAATCTGGCTTGCAGGTGTAACTCAGACACAGGATGGAACAAGGTTGAGCTGTTCTTGTAGCAGCTTTGCAAAGCACAACTTCTCAACAGCTTCTGCTTCAAAGGCAGCCTAACTTGATCCTGTTCCTCTAAGTGCAAACCCGGTGTGTTCATGTTCTGGCAGCTGGACTGTTTAGCTGATTGTTGTAGAAAACAGCGTGCTCCAATTCTTTACCAGACACACACTCCTCTTTCAGCTGTCTGCCTAAATCTTGGCCTTTTTTCTATGAGAAAACTCCTGATTCCCTTCTAAATCTACTTGAACAATACCTGTACAATACCAAGAAAAAAGAATTAATTAAACCTTTCTAAATTTCATCATTTTAATTTCTTTAAAGGAGAAAGCCCATGAATTCATCACTGATACGGGATGTACAGACTTTAACTTTTATTTTGAAGTCTATCATTGGCCTACTGAATAACATAAGTATTTCATTATCTTGTGCCACAGTTACCCTGTTTATAAAGTATTGATAAAGATGCTGCTTACTTTGTAAAATACTTTGAGATCTATGGATTCTATGAAAGGAATAGTTTGTATTACTGTCAGCAAACCTGCTTATATGAATCAAACCCCCAATTCCAGCAGTCATTTGACATATTGGTTTTAATTCTTTAAATAAGTTCAGTTGTCTGTTGATCTGCAAACAATACCATAGGCATTGATGTGTCTCAGAAGCCACTCCATCTCTTCCCTGTTGCAACTGCATGTTGTGGTGTTCCTCTTCCCTCCTCTTCCTGAGAAATCCTCCTTTCAATTTTAGTGAGTCAGACAACTGTTTCCCAAACAGTCTTTGAATGATGGCTTTGTAAGCAGTTAAGTGGAAACAGAAATCTGCTGTGCAAAGCTTCTTTGTTTGTTGTTTTTGCTGACTGGCTGAAAGTGAGGCCACAATAAGCTGAGAAGGCTTGAAATAAATGAAATAATTTAACCAGAAAATACATCTCCAGAAAGATGACACAATAAAATGCCACACTTACCAATCTTGCATTCATACCTTGCAAATTTTAATAATTGTCATTAAAATGTGATTATATGTATATGTGAAAGTGTATATGGTTTCCAAATTTATGCAACTCAAGCATTATCACTACTGTGGTGTTACATGAAAATGCATCGGGTTATTCATAGCCAGCATCAAGATTAATACAAGAAAGCAAATATTTCCAATTCCTAGGGTCATCATAGCTTCACTGATATTCGGAGATCTCCCAGCGGCATAGTGGCAGAAAATAGTGGCAGCATTCTCTTACTGCGGCGGGTATAGAGAGGGATGTGTGTCCAGAGCAGAGAGTTCTGCAATGTGCCCTTTAGGTGTGCTCACTTAACTAACTCATCTGATTCCTTTCACTGTAGATGTATTTATATACGAGCAAAAGCAATAGTCTCTTTTGCAAAGTTCACAGAGAAATGGCTGTATTAACTGAGAATATTGTTTGTATTGACCACATAAAGAAAGACTTACATAAGAATCTGCCATACCTAAACTAGGAATCAGACCTAAGTGTTCTAAAATAGCCATCATCATACATTTATGCAGCTAGATTAACCTTAGGCTTCATGAAGGTTTCTTTGTTTTTTAGAACGTCATTAATTTCTAATGAGCGATGTAAAATGATCTAAGATGTACTGACAAGAAAACAAGTTTTGTTATTTTTTATTAACGTGTCATAGCAGTGCAGGGGGGAAGTGTTTTGGCTTATTTTTCTTGGATTTTAGCATATGATGTTACACAATCCAGAAAAGCTTCCATGATGATGGATACATCGTGTTACCTGCAGTACAGTTGTGTTCTCAAACAATGTCTAGAGATCACGTTTCAGTTACAAGAGTGTGGATTCTTTGTGTCATACAGAAAGACTTTTAGGGTGAAATTAAATCCATAAATGTGCTGGAGAGGTGGATAAAAAAAGTTGAAAAATACTTTATCCCAAATGTTTTGTACAGACAACTACTGGAGAAGATGGCAATTGGGATAGTCTTCAACATTTAAAAAAAAAAAAAAGAGTATCTTCCCTAAGTTGGAGTGTTTTGGTTTAGGCCATTCCCTAATTGTTTACTCTGGATTTAAATTTCAGACCACCATTTGTTCAGTCCATGTGGTGATACTTATTTCTATCTGGTCAAAATGAAGAGTTCTTTGTTTTAACTTTGAAGAAGGAAATACATGAAAAAAAGGTACTGTCCAAGCAGTTAAGGATCAAAACTGGGTTTTAAAAGGATTATCTTTCTCTGGGTTTATTATTTTTTGTGAGGAGTAAGAAACCCAGTGGTTGTCTGTGTTAATTAAAACGCTTCCATATTTCAGTGTGGAAATACAACTCTACAAAATGTCAGCAACATCTTTCATAAATTGTACCATTGTTGTGCCCTTGTGTGATAGCACTACTTGGAATGAGTTCAGGCAGCATTCCATTAAAATAAGGGTTTAATTTAGCTGGTTTTAATATATTTAAAGCATTCACTGAAGCATTCATATTTCAAAATTATCATGTATCTAAACTTAGAATTTTTAAAAGTACCAGAAAGATGCATAAAGCATGACTAGGTCTTATGTATATGTTCATGCAACTTAGAAGTGCTGGGAAATGCTAGGATTTCCATGTAATGGCATTTAAACCAGATTTTTAAAAAAAAAAAAAAAGTCAAAGGAAAAGATGCAGGAAAACGGATGCATGCTTACGTACTTTTTTAAAAGCAGAAAGTGCTAACTTACAGAGGTTTGAGTTAGAGGAAATCAGAAGTTAAAAGTCACTTCTGTATGGACTCTGAAGGGTAACGGTATTTTTGTGCTGGTCTATAGAAACTCTGCAGAAGGAGTAAAAATGGCATCTTGGTTATTTAAAAGTGAACAAAGCAGTTCTGGTTTATTGTTCTTTTCTGAACAAGCGCTAAGCTGTTTTACTGCTCTTTTGTCCAAGAGAAATAAATTCCACACTGATGCTGATTTTTCTTTTTTCTGTTTTCCAATGGCAAGCTAGAGCTGCCTTCTCTTTCATTCCTTCAGTGATCTGTTTTTCATGACTTTTGGTTTTTCTCTGAAGCTTGCTCCTTTTAACAAGACCTGTATGGACTAATTTGCAGCAGAGGATTTAATGGGTGAATGAAGCTCCTGTTTGCTGTTCATCAATTATCCATGAACAAACATTTTTTTACCAGTTTGTTTGTCATTATTTCACATATTTAAGTTCATGAAAATTATTCACTGTGACTTGTATTGTTTTAAAATTAGTTGCTTACATTTTTTAAGTGGTCGGCTAGGACTTAGAAAATTGTTTCCCTTCTTTGATAAGTCCTAGGTCAAAAAAGGTTTCCAGAATGACTAAGTCTAAATAGCATTAACATATTTATTTCTAGGATTTGTCTTCCTACCTAAGTTTTGGTATAAGCTGTGTACATTTACACTATTGTGAACTTAATCCTGTACGTGCAATTTATACAGTATATCAATTTTATAATCAGTAGTTCTTAAATACGGACTTAAATTTAAGCATGACAGTAACATGTGAAGGTCAAGCAGTTGAGGGAATAGGTAAGTACTGGGATATTCAGATTTGCCTGAAATGAGGCATGTTCTTGAATGGTGCCTAAATTATTTAACTTTAAAAAATCAGGTTCCAATGTACAGCATATAACCTTGATTGTTAATTTAAAATTCATTCAAGTTTGTAAATCTTCTAGAGGAATATAATTCTGAAGACTTCATCTGATTCATGAAGTTTAAAGCTAGCAGGGACTCTTGTGTAATCTGCTTTGGCTGCCTACATAGGATGGACCTTTGTTTTTCAATTAGTTATCTGCACGTAAAGCTGAGACCTTTAGTGCATCTCTTCCAGAAAGATATCTAGGCTTGACTTAAAGCCATCAAAAATGGTGAATTTACTATTGTCCTTAGTATTGGGGGGGTGAGGTTTCCTGCAGTTAATCATAATTGCTGTTAAAGCACTGTCCTTTATTTTGTATTTGAATTTTCTGGCCTCAGCCATTGGTTCTTCCTATGTTTTCACAATTCTGGAACTTTTTCTCATCCCAAAGGGACACTGCAATGAAGTTATTTTTGGGGAATAATTTAAAGTCTCTAAGTCTCTACCATTTTTTTTCACTAATTGTTGAAGAAACTTTTTTTCTTCATCACATCTAACTTCCACATTTTGCTAACATACAAACATCACATCTACATGCAGTTTTGGATATTAGTAACATTAATGTCAAAAAAAATGAAATCACCTTCTTATTGCCATGCATTTATTTTCTGCTTGCTTGAACCAGGTTAGCATTAACTTCCTTTTCTGCCAGAATATCATATTACAATGTTTAGCCTTTATAATATCGTATTACAAATATTTAGCCTTTTTTCACTGTGAACATGGATACCCTTCAGATTCCTTCAAGATATGGCCACTCATTCCGTACCCATATCTCGCATTCCTTTTCCTAAAGCTAAAACTTGACATTTTGTGGTTTGTTTTATTTATTTCTTTGATACGAGCATAACTGTCATTTTTTAATCTAATGATTATTTTGTCTTCACTGAGATCCTAAATATATCCCCCCCCGTCCTTTTTGGCTGAACACAAAATCCATTAAAAATTATCAGCCATGAATTTTAGTAAGCCTAGTGAATTTTTATTACTGGGCGAATGGGACTTGCAAGTATGCAGCTCCTGAACCAAATTTTTTCACAGAAATACTGCTATCTTTTGCATACTCCTTTTGTACACATGATGCAAAAGTGAGTTTTCTGAGAGTAATTCATTGTCTTTCTCTGTTTTGATTCAGTAATTTCAGAGAACAGAATCTTACAATAAAAATTATGCCTGTTATTTTTTTGAGTACCTACAAGCTTCTAACCTCTACCTACTGCATTGAACCATGTTGGTAAATGCGCAGCTGAAACACTATTGCAATGTTGTAATTTTTCACTTGTTATTCAAAACTACTATTAATAAAGTCCTGTTCTTTGGTGACTAAGCAAAAAATTGAAATCCAATTGAAAAAAAAAAAATTCAAGAAGGAGATAAGTCTTGCTGACCCATGCATTAAAATAGTGAGGTTCTGAATGGTGGCCTCAGGCAGATAATTACATGTGGAGTGATGGGAGTAGACTACTGGAAATAGTTATAAAAAATTGATGAGTTGCTAAGATATGCTATAAAACATCACCTGCATCGGTAGCTTTTAGAATACAGGAAATACTGACACAAATATGCTTAGAATGGCTCTAAGGGATCCAAATAAAAAAAAAAGGGGGGCTATAAAGTTCAAAATAAAAGGCAAATTAAACTGCTGCTAAAGTTCTTCTTTTAACTGAGCTGACTGTTATTGGACTGAATTCCTGTAAATAGTTTAGTGCATAAAAATAAAGCAAAAATGTAACTAAAACTACTTTTCATAGCATAGGATCTTCTATTTCAGTTTAAGGATAGTTTGAACGGCTGCAGTGCTATTCTTATAAACAAGCAACTTGCTAGTACTGGAAAAAATAGTAGTAGTGCAGATCTGAAGCTGTTCCAGTGATAGAGGAAAATGAAAAGAAGGTACCAAGAGTATGTTAAGAAATAAAAGCAGTTAAAGAGGAAGGGTTTCAAGACTAGAATGTCAGTGATAAACAGTTTGAGAAAAGCAAAGATTTTTGCAGATATCTTTTATGGCTTTTTGTTTCTTGTTGTAAAGGGGACCACAAAAGTAATGGCACTAAGGTTGCTCTGAACTGCTACAGCAAGATCAAGTTCCATTGTAATGTAACCCAGATGTGTATGGGGCCTTGCTCACATTTTCAATATATCCGCATAACAGCTTGCTCATGTAATTTTTTTGGTGCCAGCACTAAACTCTAATGAGAATGAAGCTTGCTTCTGAAACCTGTTGGTAAACAGAGAGAACAGTAACCCAGCTAAGCACTACCTGAGAATGGCAAACCAAGAGAAATTTTACAAGGGATGGTTCTATTTGCTACCATTTCCTGATGCACAAGAAGGAATTACTTGGTGAAAGAAATGACATTTGCATATCAGCTATAAGGCAGAAGAGCATACAGCTCTACAGTGATGAAAACATTTTGGTGAAAATTACAATCTTCAAAATAAATTTGCTTCAAATTTTCCATAAGTGAAATTCTGATGTCCCCATCTGGGAAATGAAAGGAGGAAGGTACTATGCTAAATGCGTTTGAAGTCAGAAATTCCTTGGACGATACTACTACCCTCTCCTACCAGACTCTGAAGGAGCATGTACATCCATTAACTTCCCTTCTCTCTGTTTTTTGTGCTGTAGCCTTTAGAATACCTCTTGATATAATTAATTATGACCACAGCTGCTTGCGCCATAGATTCTGCTCTAAGTATTTTGCAAGGAGGTGGCAATTTGGCTGAAAGTATGGAAGACGCAGCACAAAGTTCTTCAGAGTGGTTGATAAAGCTGTGATCATGACATCTGGTGTTGGTTCCCTGTTGCTGCAAGAGCAGGGATTACCATCCTTCAGCTCATAGCTGGCTGAAGTCTGAGCTCCCCTAGTCTTGGACAGCAGTGAGGATGAACTGTACAAGTCAAGTGATTATTGCAAGTTATTATGCTCTCACAGATTTACATTTATAGCCAAGGCACCTCTGAAGGACAGACTAGATTCTATGAGAGAAAGATATAGCCAACCTTACTGGCTTTCCCAGGTTTATTCTCTATTCCCTCTGTACCTTCCATTAAGACTTTTTATTTGTCCGTACAGTGGAGATGCTGGTGTATGAAGGTTACCTCAGGCATTATTTAATTCCACAAACTTCCGAAATCTTAAGCCAACGTGTTTGTTAAATATTCGAAAGGAATTTCTAAATAATTCAGCCATTACTTCAGCCAATGGCTCATGACAGAAGAGCAGTGCAAAAATGGGTGTATATGATCAGTGTTTGAACATACATAAAAAATAGGATTAGTTATGATTACTTTATTGTTACATGACTCAGCTGATTTTTCAAAAAACTTCATTTGGTACTAAGAACCATTTTTAACTGCATGCACTTTCATTCTGTAATAACCAAGTGTAGTCCAAACATTTAATTCAAGACAGTTGACCACAAATGTTGGTAACTATCCATGTAGCAAAAATACTTTTATTTATCTAGAAAGTGGGCTAGAGAGATAATTTGAATTTTGAATTTATAAGATTATGGTCACAGTAACTATGGCAGTAAGTTTTCCTAGTCTTTTTAAAAAATATTTCTTCAGCAAGCCTGGTCCAAATCAGGAAGAAGAGTCACAAACAATGATTTCAAATAATGAAAATAAATCTAAAATGCCATTAGTGCCTTAGACAAAGTTTGTAGGTATTGCCTTTGAACCTAGTATTGCTCTTGTTCATGATTCCAATAATAAAAACCGGATGAATTTTCTTCTTGGTCTTCCTGTTTATCACTGCATATATGACACCATAGCTGTACTTCTGCAATGCAGTACCTTGCACCAAAAGATCTAGTAACTTGACCAAAAAAATAAAAATACTAATTTAGACACACTAGCTGAGCGAAAAGAACACAACTCTATTATAGGTAGGTAATACGAGTTTATCAGTGACACATCATGATAAACCAACTGACAGATGATAGGTTTTAAAAATATGAAGTTGTTCATCTTTTACTGGAAAATGGATGTATAATTCAAGAGAACTTTTCTAACAGTCCTACTTTAACCTCTAATGGGACATCAGAATTTCCGGATTAGGGTGTAAGTAGACTCCAGTTCTTTTAAGTAGGGTTAATAAAATACCTATTTTTGACAATATCCAGAAATTGTGCATAATACCCAGAGATCATTACTTCTTGAGAAAGAGATTTTGGTTGCAAGTCTGAATTGCCAAGAGATTTTGGTTGCAAGTCTGAATTGCCATAAGTGCTTAGAAGATGGGGCCTGGTCTGTAGCATTGCTGTACCGTATGAGGTGAGGGAAGAAGGAAGAACATGTTCTTCCAATAGTTGATAGCTGTCTTTACATTGCCAGTGACCATCTGTCTCAAAATGCCAGTAGAAGGTTCTTGTCAGCTGGACCCCTCATTGCCAAGTAGCATGTTTCACTCATTTCAACAAATACCGGTAAAACACAGCCTTTTTGAAATGCCTATTAAAGAATATGTCTGTGATCTGAATGAGCTGCACAGTCGATACAGCTGTATAGCGGCTTTTTGGTTGCCCCAGATCATTACTGAAGTCTGGTGGCAACTGTCCAAAATGAGTTTGGGTTATAGTTCAATGGACAACAAATGTGAGGCTTTATATGAGGGAATATTCTGCTGTTCTTTGGACAACAACAACATGTCATTGCTTGAGAATGTGGCATTTATGCTGCTGTTTTATAGCTGTAAACAGTTTTAAGCCATTACTCGTCCTAAAGCTAGATTCAAACAGATGACAGCTAAGTGGCAGCACAAATTCTCCTATGCTTGGAAACCCTAATCCTGATAAACAGTTCTACCTGATCTCTGAACACAGCATATTGCGGGTCAGCAAACATGGTAAGTTCCATAAATGGGATGTTGGCTTAGATAACTGACTGAAACGAACTTTATTGTCAAATTCCCTAATTTGTAAAGCTTTTAGCTGAGACAGTCACAGGCTGACATGTTAGAATTTTTACTTTAATTTTTGTTTGTCTGCTTATTTTTTTATGATGTAGTTAAGTTACACAGGTAAGAAACATATTGCATGTGCATGTGCAGGAGCAGATCAACATAGTTTAAAAAGCAGTATATTTAATTTCATTAGCTTTCTCTTCCTTATTGTGGTATTCAGGCTTGGTTTCTTAAACTTACAGACACACCATCACCAAACAGTCCACCACACGTTTTCCTAGCCTTGTGAGCTCCAGGAAAACTGCACAGCAGGAATTTATCAATGAAATGAGCAGCAGTCTGAAGGCTGTACCACATCTGCACGAGAAACTGGATTTTAGTTACCATCCCACAATTGTTGCTGTTTCCTGACTTGCCACAGATTCTTGCCTTTATTCTGGCTGTCAAAGCTGCAGAAAGAACATTGGTTCTAGAGAGGAATTTATGCCTTCGGGCACTAGGCACCATGCAGAGGATTGTAAGTCATTCCTGGGGAGCTTAGACATCAGCACAGCAGAGCTATTGATCTACTGTGGCTGGCTGTCAGCTTGATCCATTGATAAGGATATCAGCAGAAATATAACCACTATTTTAAGGTTTTGAGGATGTGGGAATCCAAATAATGACCCTTTGAAGGGGATTTTTAGAGAAAGATTGTCTTTTACCAGAGGTTCCATGCAGAGGTTTATAAGGTGAGATGATTGTTTTGAAAATTGTTAGTGTTCCCTTTTCTCTTTCAATTAAAAGTGTATGCAGTTAATGATTGAAATAGAGCAATCCATGTTATCTAAAGAACTGGCCTTGGTCTACTCATATTTTTCTTGGAGCAAAAGAAAAAGGGGAAAAAAAACAGGTAAAGAAGCCAGTATTTTAGTTAGCTACAGTGTACATAAAAATTCTTGTTCATTTAAACAAATAAACTGTTACTGTAATTTGGGTGGATATTGACTACAAGGGGAATGTTATTTGGTCATTTTTTCATACACTTGAGGCATTATGAGTAGCTGTACTTCTTGGCAGTGTATCACAGTACATTAAGTAAGTTCAAGTTACCTGTAATCTTTATATCACAAATGATCTAGCATGGGTCATAAATTCTGTAAATTTGGGGTTGCCTAAAATAGAGAGCAGAATAATCAGTCAGTCTCATAACCTGATCAAGCTTGGTTAATCACAAAAAAGAGTTGTGACAGGAACTAAAGGAAAATATGGTCCATTTAATCCTTTATAAATTGATAAACTCTTGCAGCTTTAAAGGAATGACCCTTTCAAAGCAAAATAATCAAATCCATCTCGTGTCAGTTTGGTGAGATTTATATATGGCAGCTGATGATTTTTTAGCAATAGTGTCAGTCTGCTTTTCAGATCAATGCCAATGAAATATTTTGTTTACGATTTAACCTCCATTTCCCCTAGAATTTGAGAGTTTTAATACCGAAAGTAGTTATGTCTAAGTATTGATCCAGTGGTAAATTAAATGGTAAACAAAAGCAATCGTATTATTTTGTCAAAATACTCTCAGTGGGGAGCAAAAGTCTTTATTAAAACAGGATATGTTGCACTGAAATGAAAAGAAAGTTTCATTTCAAGAATGGTGTTTTAAAAAAGCAGAGAAAGACCTTCACAGAGCTAGATTTATTTGATGGGAATAGTACAAAAGTAGTAAAACTGAAATTCTATATTGAATTTCTTTTCCCTATTAGAAAACCAAAAGACCAAAGAAAAAGTGTAAAACTTACCTAAAATGCATGTGTGATAATTTTATTCCAACAATGTATTTTCTTTTTTCTTCAAGTAGTTGAATGGTAACTTTTCTATTTGGAATTACCTGGTTTTATTTATTTTTGTTTCCTGCCAGTTCCACTATTGATCTCTGAAATAGTGTTAAATTATATATTGTGTATAAGTTATATATTCAGTGTGAGATTGCTATGATGCAAGGACACAATGAATACTTCGATAAAGATCTTCAGAAGAAAAGGAGGGGCAATCTACTAAATTAAATCTAATAAGTAAAATTTATTGAATAAATAAAAAGCTTTTACAGAGCTATTCAGTGATTCTATTCTATGATTCTGTTTCCAGTGAAGTAAGTTAATATTTCAGCCACATACCAGATTAACATAATTGGAGAAATTGCCAATTTAATGGGTTGATAAAATCATGATAGTGATTACTAATCATATTAATTCCACTTACAGGTTTCCTTGCCAAGAGCTCTAAGGTCAGTGGACTTCGGGCATTGATTTCAATAGAAGAATAGATTCTTAGAAAAATAAGGAAAGTCATATAAAAGTTTCTTCCTGTGTGGCATGATAATTCTATAAAAGACCAAACAGTTAATATAAAAAAATACTTCGTGTAATAGAAAAGAATTATTTTAAATGTTTTTCTTGATCACACCAGTTTGAAGGACTTGCATCAGTACCACCCTCTTAAGAAATCTCTAGGGATCCATACTAAATAAGAGCAAAAGTATAACCTGGTTCCAAACAAGCAAATTGTTTACCCTATAAACGTGAAATGTTACAGAAATGTTTATGCAGAGAGCTCATATTTTAGGAGTAGGTATTACTTATCAGTTTATTTTCTTTGGCTTCTCAAGGTGATTTCTTGTTGGTATTGATAAACTCTGTTCTGTTTAGCATGCGGACAAGAACATGAATTGGAAACTCTACCTAGGCCTATGGCGGGATGAAATGAAATTTTTTCCTTGCTGTTTCCACACATCTTTTTTATGTGAATCGTAAAGCCAACAGGAGAAACAGGATTACTGTTTCATAGAAAATTTACATTTTTCCCAATTTTGATTTTGGGCTAGATTTGCTTAAAGTTGCAATTTCAAGTTTTCCTATTTGCTGAGAGCAGGTAGAATTTAATTTTGAAAACACCAAAACATGTAATGAAGCAGACCCTGCAGCTTCCTTGGTATTCTTGTCAGTTTTACTGCTGCTGTTGGCAGAGAAGCTGTCAAGAATACCAATGTCACTGAGCAGGCAGGTTGTTCCCAAAATCTATTAATTCTGGGCAGTTTATCCCAAAATGACCGCACCGCATTCTAATCCACAGTCTTTTTTTTTTTTTTTTTTTTTTCCTGACTCTGGAGCAGGTGGACATTTCCATCACTGGGAAACTGTGCTTTGAGAAACGCCAACATCCAGATGGCTTGACTAGATAGAATATGTGGTACTGTCCTATAGTCACAGAGCTCAAATTTGTACCATTAACAAGGGCTAATGCCCTTCAGAGTTTCAGCAAAATTTTTTAGAACTCTTCCTGACCTCAGCAGATTTTATTAGTCTCAGTGATGGAGTGAGTTGCCTCTGCTTAGTCTGAACTCCAAGATAGAAATTCTCTGTCATTATTATGCAGCATATACCAGCGCTGATCAAGGTTTGGAGATTTTTGCATCAGAACATGCAAATTTTGACTTATTTTTCTCCTCTTCAATGAACCCTTTGTCTCCAGTGAGAGAAAAGAGCAAAGGTGGAGACAGAGCGCCACCTGAAAATAGCCAGCAGCCTGTTGGTGTCGTTACTGGTATTCATGCTCCAGCTCTGCCTAAGACTACAGAGGCGACCTCATTTGGCCACATTTTTTTCCTGGCTTGCCTGCATCTGGGTAGCCATTATCTCCAGGACAGATCGTAGGAACTCTTTAGCAATACACATCAACTCTGTATAACAGCTGAAAGGAGTCTTTGGAAGAGAATGCTGAGGTAGAAATGATGACCCAAATACAGCTACACTGAGTTAAGGTTTTACTTGGCTTTCTTCACACGTTGTAAATATTCTTCTCCAGTCTTCTCTAGGTTGTGATTGCTCTGGGTTCATTACTGGCATGTGTATGTTTGCTGAATCTATGAACTAGATACCAGAGGAAAACAAAAGACGTGGAACAAAAAACATCTCTCTGCCTCTTTAACAGAAACAAATTTAGTGCTGTATCAGAGTACGTAGAAACTTCCTAAGAAGATGCCTGCTACCAAAATAAGATTAAAGCTGACATTTCCACTGTAGGTCCTTCTAGCTCAGGAAGAGATTTTTAAAAATACTTTTAATTATAAAAACCACTTGGATGTCTTATACTATGAAAAATACCATTTTATGGAGGGCTGAGCAGTGTGCATTCAGCAGGAGAGTTTGCATAGATTAATCTGCCCACTGGGATGCCAGTAAGCCAATTTGATTCTTTCAGTGATTTACCAAGTTCTGATATGCTTAGCACTGAATTTGACTTACCGCCAAAGTTCTGTAAGTCATGTGGTATTGATACTCTTATAACGGGTCCACTTGTTTTTCTTTTCCTTTATTTAATTAAATAAGAGAGTTAGTGAAATTGCATTTTCTATCTTTGCTGTGCAGACCAACAGAGTAAGTATAAAGCTGTCATTGATGTGCTATGAGCTCACGATTTTAATCTAGCTGGATAAATTGGACAACTATATAGTTTATGGCAGTCACAGTAGCTAGCCTACAGGAGCTGTTTGAGAAGCATAAATTAGCCATATGTCTAAGCGTTTCATTAACAAACATCTTAATATGAACATTGATCTTGCTGAATATGGCATCTCAGCTATAATAACAATGTCTGAGTTGTTCTGTTATGTCTAGATGTGCATTTTCATTTTCAGAAGATATTAGAGTTATTGAACCTTCAACAAATAAACCGTGTAAGGAGAAACTAAGAACGTTAAGAGCCACCTCCTGGTCTGCTGTAAATTAGTGTGGATCTGCTGACTTCAGAGAGGAGGATCCTGCCGTCCATCCCCATATGAAAAGGCATGCATAGTGGCATGCAAATAGCCATATCAACTTGGATCACACTATGAGGCCCTGTCCTGCTCAGTATGGCAGTAGCCAGTTAAGAAATAATTTTTTTGTTTATAGACAGGACTTAAAAGAGCTGTGAAGCACTCTAGTAGTACTTGGATAATGTTTTGTGGTTTGGGAACAATAGTGGAGGTGATTCAGAGCAGCAGCGTATTTGTAATTTACATGCATTAGACTTAACTACACTGGGACAAGACGACTCTGTTAGCTAAACACTAACCTGCTGCTTTTATGCCATTAATGCTAGAATAGGCATAGATACACACATTTTATCCTGAAGCGTAAGACTGGAATTTTCAAAATTCAAGTTACAACATTTAGAAATAAATAAGATACTTAATATCTCAGAGTCTGTCTGTTTAAATCAAAGGTGCAGAAGTTCATAGTATGGAATACTTATATGCAATTTTTAAAAGGGCAGTTTTGTGACCAGTAATTAACATTTGAAGGTATGTAAACTGAAATAAGGAACATAATCTGATTTTGAGGAGTAAAATCTAATTGCCTGATGAGGGGCAGGGAGCAGTAAGAAATTCCTTCACTACTAGCATTTCACAGGTTGCTTGGACATGGATGATGAGCCTCCATCAAGGAAGTCATCATCTTTTTTTCTTAACACGCTATATAGACCTTCACAGTGAATCATAGGACTTAGGAGGGACATTTATACCTCTTCAAGATAGACGCAAAGCTGTGGACTCAGTAGCAATAGCAAGTCTTGTAGCCAGCAGAGGATGCTCCATCACTCAGATAAGTGAGCAGCATGTTGTTACTTCCTATTCTCTTTCACCTTGACAGACAAGAAATTATGTGGTATCTAAATCATAAAAAGTTTACTGGAACTATTGGTGGAGTAATTGAGCTTTGGTTTGTGCTATTTCCTGCTTATGTCTAATGCTCTGCATGTTGCAGTTCTTTTCCCCGATACCAGACTGTCAAGAGAACAGTCGGTTACTGGATGGACCAGTTGTCTTAACATAATAGCAAATTCACCCTTTCCTCTATAACTCAAAAGACAAAAGGGCATGGATTTATATCTTAAAAGTCATATAGTATGCTAAACTGGCAATGTTTGAACAGACAGATAGTCTCAAACTGTATTAAAATTATCAGTGAATCAATATTTTAACAAAGTGTTGAAATTAAATCTCCCTTTAATCAAGGTCGTGGAAGACTGGTGTCCAAGTCTATTCATCCATGGTAAATATTTCCTAATATGTTGTATCTGAGCTGGAATTAATAAATAAATTTACAGTGCTGAAATACAAGAACAACTTGGCTTTAAGAAAAGAATATTAAAAGATTTCCTTATATAAACATGCATGCACTCATCTGAATTTCTTCTCAATGTTCCTCATAAAGAAAAATCTCTTCTTAATAGTTACATTTTTCTGAGAAAGCAATACTTATTCCAGAGAAAGTGGCTGAATTTGGAATGGGATAATTTCATTTCTTGAAATCAGAATATGAAATCAGTTATTTGCAAAACAATATTTACCACTTAATGGAATCTATGTCCATTTTTGCGTTCTACTATGATACTTTTTAAGGTCTGAGTTCATTGGAATAACTTGTGTTTAATTCCTTATTGTGGTTTATTCTGTAGCTAATGTGTTGTGTCATGAACTTAAGCACATACATGATTAGTTTCTTTTGATTATTTTTCAAATAGTGGGGAAAAGCATAAGTAATATTCAGCCTGAAAATGTCTTTACAGTTTTATCTTGCTTATTCTGATACACTTTCAAAAATTACATCTCAGTTGCGTATCAAGCTATTTTCAAAGTTACAAAAGGAGCTACTAATAGCTTGGACACATTTTCAAATCCTTTTACTTCTGGTATTTAGTGAGAATGATTTTATAAGGACATACGTGTTTCCATGATTGCTAAACCTGATACAGTGGAATATATCCTAGAGTTGTTAACCCTTTTTTGCAGATGAATGGAAATTATCAAAATATTTTAAAATATTTTCCAGATCAAATGATGACTTATGTACTTCATGTTATGCAGCATATTATCTGGGTAGTTAGCTGGAAGCAAATAGTCAATTTTGTATTAATTTGTGAACAAGCAATATTAGCAATTACAAATGATGATGAAGATGATGCAAATGCAAAAAAATGCTTGCTGTAAAATTAAAATCACTGACAGAATACAAATACTGCATTTTTAAATATTCCTAATACATTTTTATTGCTGTCTTGAAAACGATTTAGCAAAGATTATTGCTCTTATTGTAATAACAGACAACCGTTTTAAGTATTTGGTATTTCCATCATATGCAGCATAGAAAAGAAACCAATAAAAGCTCCCTTTTGCTGTACTATCTCTTTTACGCTACAGAAGACCTATGGGTGAATTTAAAGGAAAAAACCAAACTTGCTTGGGTTTATGTCACTGTCGTGTAATTAACATGAGTAACTATTTTTATTGTTTCTGTAGATGTTATTGTGTCACTTTAGGAAAGTGTATTCATTTTATAGATACAAAAAATGTTTTAAGAATTTTGTTCTTTCATATTATGCTATTATTGTTTTTATGTCCTCCATTTGTCTTATGTTTTATATCTGAAAGACCAGTATGAGCAGTTTAGAAGCTTATTCTGCATGAACTGCAGTAAGCATTATGGCAGATTTTCTGATTTTATTGATCCTTGCAAGATTGTATGTACTTAGAAAGTGCAAAGTCTCTTTTCTTCCTTATTGTCACAAGCCTGGTTGCAATTGATCTTAGACAATTAAAAGTACTCATTTTGATATGTTTATTTAGGAACAAAACAACATCCTTCTCATTGGCTCAATCCACTGTGGTATAGAGCATGTACATAGCAGATAGTGTGCTCACCAGCACCCCAGGTAAATATGCATGATAAAATCATATTTAGGTATGAAACGGTTCAATATGTAGGGCAATTTTTGCTGGTACCATCCACAATGCAGACTTACCTATTCTTGCATTTTAGTGGTAGTAGAAGCAAGATCTGTTAGTTGAGATGCTATGTAAATAATATTGTTTGAAATTGAGGGCAGTACAAGATGTTGTAGCCAAAAAGTGACCTTCAAAAAAGATTCCTAAAATGTAGTCATACAGAGGTCTCACAGGGACTTGGAAATTAGAATAGTATTCACAACTGGTTTCAGAAGGAGTGATACAGGTCAATTCTCTGAAACTCTGGACTTTCCTTCCAGTTGCATTGAGCAGTTCCAGTACTGTGCAGTTGTATCAGTAGCTCTGAATGCACCACCAGCACAGGAAAGGGATTCCCAGTTTGAGAAGAATTTCTCCCAGGTCACAGGTTACTTAAGCTGGATGAAGTTTTCCAAGAACTCTGATGAGGCCTTTCCTTGGATATTTCTAGGTTCAGAGCAGAGAAACCAGTCTTCTAATGGCTTTAAGACTTTATCCTTCACAGAACAACCAGTGAGACATTGAAGAATATTAATATGCATACACAGTAAACATTTGCAGCTTATAAAATCGCTAATTAAACTGTGTATCAGTTTTCTTCCATACCATGGCATTTCCTTACCAGACTTACAAGTACAAAAACAGAGGCCAGACTAATACCACAGTTTGACAGGCAAAATTTCAAATGTTGATTTACACGATTTATTTATTTCATAGGTACAAAGTCAGTAAAGCTTCACACCACTGGAGTAGAGCTTCACATCATAGATCTGTGTTTCATTACTAGTTTTTCTTTAAAAACTGAGATTCTTCAGGCTGCTCTTTATACTGAAAACAAGGTTTAAGTCAACAATATATTGGTTAGTGTTGCTTTGAAAAGGTTTGATTGGTTCATTTATCCCTTTGTTCATTCAATGACTGAAATTATTTCCCTTAAAACGATGGGCATGTGATAGCTCTAAGGGACAAAATAATGTATTTCCCTTTTGGTGTCTCATTGAAAAAGTAGAAATAGAAGGAAATGAGGAAAAAATCAATTTAAGTCTGTGTTTCATTTTGGTTTCTGAGTACTGGGAAAAATGCTTTTTAAATTTATTTTTTCCTTTTTTCCCCCTTCATTTTAGGCCTTGGATGAGATGCTTACCTTTCCAGCCAGGAGTTAGGCAATAAATATTCCTTCAGAGTTAGGGAGGCAGTATAATGGGTCTGAACAGCAGTTGTCTCCATCTGTTGCCATTTCATCATTTTTCATAGTAATTTTCCTTCAGTATGGAGTTGCCGTACTTCTTTCCCTTTCTGACCACACTCCTTTATTCTGGATAGGATCTTGGATGGGAAGACAGATGAACCTTGTGATGGAGGGAAATAGCTATTTGTGCTTCCTTTTTGAGCCCTGATAGCAACTTCTGGAAGCTTACTAGATTTTTTAATATTAGTTTTTAATGAGCTAAACTTGCAAAAGACTAGGGAAAAAAATGCAGTGTAGTAATATTAAATGTTATTAAGAAAAACAAACCAAGAGAATATTGAGAATTACCAAACTAATAAAGTGATTTTTATTGAATTCCGTAGTTCACTTTCTATACATGTAACTAGACCTAGGCAGAAATAAGAAAATCCTAGATCTGTCAGAAATATTCTGTGTGGTCTTAATATTTCTCTAAGGTTCACTGGAGAGAGCAAAGCCAGAAAAGATCATGGGGTATTTGCTGAGATGGTTAAACTGAAAGTTTTCCCTTTATTCTTAAAGTATGCGAATGAATACTTCTTAAAACTTTCCACGTTCTTTTGTTAAACAATGTTATGTGAATAATCACTCTTTGCCTGCAAATATTTAAATTATCTGAAGAAATGTGTTGATAATTTTAAAACTATTTTCTTATACCAATGAATTGTATGAGGTGAGTATGTCACATGAGCAGTGCTGACAGATTTGACGTAGCAGATTTGACAGATCAATGAGTTATTTGCCTGGGAATTTGTTGTAAAGAAAAGTGAATACCTAGATTTTCAGAAGGGAAACCAACCAGTAATATTTTCTAACGGGATAATTGTGGTCTCAAATTCTTACTTGGGGGAAGTTGCCACTTCTTTGTGTATTGTGATTTACCTTGACATTTGCCCAGATGTTTACTTGTTATTGGCAAACACTGATGAGTGTTTACTTAGGTCTGAAAATCCACAAAATGGCAAGCAGGATTTTTAAATAGTTTTGCTCTTAGAAAGATGAAGGTAACTTTCATTCTTAAGAGGAAGACTTCCTGCATCACAGAGATTAGGGATCGTAGTGCTAAATAACTACATCCCTTCGATGGTCAATCTTTGAGCTCTGCTTGCAATTAAAATGCAACTTTGCTGGTAATGTTGGTAAAGCTGCCCAAAAATTATACCCATGCAGATATAAATAAATACCATTAATGCTTTCATCCTCTATCAGAACTCTTAGCTTTCACAATCTACATACGGATAGCACTGGAAAAAATGCAGATTAATTAGGGTTGTGACTGGAAAATTAAGCTTTGAAATAAAAGATTGTCAGGAGGTACACTGAGCTTCAAAAGTAATGTGCTCAGTGGTAGGAAGCTGGCAGCTGAGACCTCATGGAAACATGAGGAGAAAATATCAACCAATATGATCTCTATAGGCTTTTACAACCCAAGTACAAATAAAAAAATTGTTCTCTGATATTACAGTGTGAAATATAAAATGTAAAGCTGAATACAGTATTCTGGCAAGTACAGTCAGAGGGGAAAATATTACCTGAAATGAATGTATCAGAAGGCTCATGTGCTGTTTCAGACCAGTTGTGTTTGAAGGAATCCAAGTGCTCCAGACACATTGCTGTCCTTTGCTGAATTTCCAAAAGCTAGTCATAGCAAGTAACATTTAAAAGTATTTAAATATACTATGCATTAGAAGTACCTCTGTGCTAATAACTGAGAATGACAAAAATACTGTAAAGAGAAATATTCAAGGTGCCAAAGATACCTTCTGTTCAGCTGTTAAACTTAGTGATATTGCTTCACACTATCTAAAAAGTGGAGTTCGGGAACAAGTTTCACTTTAAATAATGTTTGAATCCAGTACAGCTACAGCTTTGGATGAATCAAAATGAAGTTTCAACCATTTTTATCAAATATAACAAAATTTTTAGGGGTGATCAGAAAGGGACAATATGTCAGATTTTACACATTTTAGTGTAGGTTTCGCTATACTGCGTCAAAATTTTCTTACAGAATGTGAAGCCTGATGATAGAGTTTTACTCTATACGTAATAGGCATAATGTTATGTATTAGCTAATGAAGTTTCTCTATCTTCACTACAAAAATGTTCTCAAAGTCGATTTGCTAGTGCTTTTTTAAGCCAAACTTTAAGGTGTCTACAGAACTGACTAGGTATATTCCTTTATACAGCATCAAAACATCCACTGATACTACTCAGATATTACCATCTGAATAAAAAATGGCATTGGGGAGACCTTTCTTGGCAATGAGACCAAATCTTCTTCCCACCTTTACCCAAACCACAAAGATTTGGAAGAGTACAGCCTTTGAAATGTCTTCAGTTCAGGACCTGAGAGCATCTACCAGTTTCCATCACCAGAATACACATTCTGGCCGCACACCAGTCTTCTGTTTTTATGTGAAGGAAACTTGGCTTTATAGACTGCAAGAGAGCTGTAATATGATTCAGTTAGATTTCTGATGTGCTTATACAGAGGCACAGATAGCATGCTGCTTGTCTGCTACCTAAGTATTTTCCTGCGGAAAAAAAAGAGCTTAACAAATAACATTAGCTGACATTAAATATGCTTAGTGCAGTTGAATCATAAAAATGTGTAGAATAAGGACAATTTCAAGCAAGGATCGCTGTCACAAATACATTAGTGGAAAATTTTTAATTTCCTCCCAGAATTTTTAGCTACTGTTGCATTAAATAAATGAGAGGCAAATATAAACAATCGCACTATCCTGAGCAGGAAGGCAGTCGTTAAGTGTGTAATTCATAGAGATTCTCTACCTAACTGCTGAAAGACTCATGAAAGCAAACAGGCAAATTTTTAGGTACCCACTTCAGGAAACTTCTAAACCAATGTGTAAGTGTTGCAAAAGTCAAGGATGCACTTGACTTAACTGTTTCAGTTTCACAGTTTGCTTTCTCTCATTCCTACACTAAAGGAAGGATTTCTCATCTAGTTCTGCCAACAAAATACATTTACTTCTGAATGACTCCTAGCTGTATAATCTGCTCTTCATGAGGTTTTCCTGCTACTTCCATCGTATTTGACTTCCTCAGGTATGCATTTTCAAAATCAGAGTGGTGAAGTTTCCTACTGATTCTGTGCTGTGAGGTGGCTCGCTGCCAGAGGCAAGGCCTTTAAAAAGCGCCAGCTGCAGCACTCTTGGTGTCTGTAGCAGGTAAGTTGTTCAAGCTCAGGGTTATTAATTTAACAGCTATCTTTGCCTGCCATTATCATAGGATACATTAAAATTACCAGCCATAAATTGCATCTCTCTGATAGCGTGAAGAAGTTTGGAGAAATAAAAGAGAATAAAGATTAAGGTGAATAATAACAATGATGTTACCCCCTTGTCCTTTCTCCACAATACATACTCGAGACTACACACTCATCATACTTGGGCTTACAGATCTTAATGATAACTGGCAAAGAACTCTTGATAGCAGAAGTCCAGTTCCCTTAATTCCAGTTGTGGGAGTCACAAGATGAATCCAAGAGCTTCTGTTGGGGGAGGACATAGTAGACTTGTTTCAGTGGCTCACAGCACGAAATAACACCCACATGTTGCAGGTATTTCTCCTAGGTAATAATAGTGAGGGGTCATAGTAGGGGTAAAGGGGCAGAGGGGAGAGGCAGCTTGTAAGCAGTGCTAGCAGGCAATTTTCTTGATATTTGGAAGGTATGCTACTGATAGTTTCAGTGGCTTTCTTCCTTGCGATTGTTTAAATTGATTCCTTTTGAAATTCACAAAACAACAGTTGTAACTGTTTTTTCATGGGAGGAGAGTCTGCTGAAAGTGCCCAGCTGTTCCATATGCCAAGCTGCATGGCTTTCCATTGCAGGGTGCCAGGGAAAAACATGGTGGAGTGGTATTCTGCTTTCTCCTTACTATATTTATGCTTTAGAACCTCAGAAAATCTTGGGCACATAACTTTGTTTCAAGCATAGAATCCACAAGAGATAATCTCTCTGTTCAAGAGATCTATGTATCTCTTACTAATACAGGAAGATTTTCCAAGTTTTCACTGTCTCATTTGAGGCAACTTTTTCCCTATTATGATCCAGGAATCGTAATCCAGCTCAGAGGCCATTGCTGCAACAAGTGCAGTATGTGAGTAAGAACATTCAAGAAATGATGTAGTAGAAATAAGAGTTTATTAGTTGCTTGAGGCTAGCATTGGGAAGACCGAGGACCACTGTCAGTAAAACCACCTGAAACATATACTAAGGTTAAACAAATCAATGCAAGTGACACATAGGGTCACGTTTAAAACAAATGAATACAAAATGTTGTGATGAAAAGTGTATTCAAAATAAATTGATTGAAGCTGGGAAACTGGGGCTGCATCAAGATGTAGCACAGCTTCTTGAATGAGCAAGAGTTTGGTGAAGTTAAGTTTTAATTTACTACCCTGCATGACAACATTACCCGCATTTCTTCAGGGTCCAGCACCTGCTGGCACTAATTATTTTGCAGGATCAGGCCCTTAATATGTGTACTATGTTGGCATGGCTTTAATTGCAATCCATTAGGAGCCAAAGTGTTTTCTGATGCTGTAGGTGTGCTCTACGGTTCACCGCGAACTCGAGGAACAGTAAACAAAACTCTTATTCACCAATCTGCAGATAGCGTTGGCAAGTGACTGACGAGGTCTGCTTGCTGACATTTCATCAGCATAATTATTGGAGGTTAGAGCAGTGACAACGTAAACTGATAATTATTCACATACAACATTGCATGGATAATTGGTTGGGTTAAACTGTCTGTCAAGGTAAATGTCGAAAGTGCTTGAACAGTACTGATTATTCTCATGGATACATTTTTCGCTGTAAGGGCCTGATTCAAAATGAGTTAAAGTGTGTGACTCATGGATTTCAGTAGGTTTGGTATCAAGACCTGAAAAGTGCAATGTGCCTCAGTCTTTCTTTCTTGTTTTGGTGTGGGTGCAGAGTAAACTATAAATGGTTTATTTCTGATAACAGCCTTCACAATAGTGGCAGTGTGTTTACTCTACAATTTCCTTGGTTTTTTAAACTACTCCTACACATTTCCACATGCATTACATCAGTTAATTTGCTTATTAAATCACAAATGAAGCATTGTCTTCTCTATAGGGATTGCCAATTGCAGAGAATCTTCTCAGTTTATTTCTCTGTTTCTTTAAGTACCACACTTAACCTGGCTTGTTGGACCTAGACCAGTGCCTCACATCATGAAGGTAAATTAATGGATTGAAAATGTGTATTTACTGTCTTTTTCCTGTACAATTATGCATTCTTAAGAGTCCTTGAGAATTTTTCTGATCATTGCTCTAAGGCTAAATAATGTGCATTGGGGTTTTTCTCAGTAAACACCTCATAAGGATGGAGTTTAATGTTTGCTTGACAGTGGTTCGTGAGACATGTAGGATCTGGCCTTGTACTGTTTCAGTTGAAGCCACCCTGGCTTTAGATAAATTTGTTAAATGTTCGTTCTTATTTTTAACTTAAATACAAGTTTAAGAAAAAACATCCATGTGTAACATCCCTCATTTAGAAGATGGGAGCAGAGAACTATGACCTATAACAGTGGTTTCTTCTCCAAGTGAACTGCTAGGAAAAATGATGTCAATTTTATGTTGCCTTCACAATTGTCATCTGAGCATGCCGAAGTTTTCACACTTTTAACTATTCCATGAGTTGTAGCATTGAAACCCAATAAACTTATATGCAGACAGGTGTAGGTATTTCGCAAGATACTTGAAAATACCTCATGATTACTATGCTGTTAAAGGAATGATTTATTTAATGAAAGAAGGGGTCTGTCTTTGGAACAAAATTTACATGTTTAATGAAATAGGGTTTGCTACTGAAAAAGCATTCTTTCATTACTAAATACGTATTTTGGCTGTGAATTTAAATTTGCCCTATGTGATAACAACGTTGCATTGTCATTAAGCTCTTCTATAGGCAAGAGTTTACTAGTGTATCCTTCTGTCAGAGGAGCCTTGGTATCTTTACTAATGCTTATAAGCCTGAGTAGAACAGTTTACAGGAGTTACGTCTTTCGGATAAACAAATGTTGTCTTCTTACCGCCACACAAGCAGGCACTCGGTACATTCCTCCAAACTATTAGTTGACTTCCTTGAAATGTAGACTGGAAAGATTCCTGGTTTATCTCCTGTAAATAATGTATTCAGTAAGAATGGGGGGAGGGGAGAAACTTGAATAACGACAAGCTATTTATTAGCATTCAAGTTACAAATGCATGTTGTCACGGTGCATGACATATTAAAGAAAAGTGTTTTGTTTTCTTGGGACATCAAAATCCAAATTTAAGTAAAGGAAAGTGTTTTAATTCTCTTTATTTGTACTCTACTAAAAAAGCTTAGTTCTTGATGACCTGAGCAGTTTTACACTTAGGAAGTAATCACTAATATCAGCAAATTCAAGGAGATTGAGGTTCGCCAGCTGGCATGTTCTGAAAAATTGGGTCGTATAGTAGCATGCTGCAGATCCTCAAACCAGCTCAGGATAAAGATGTGACAGATACTACCTCTTCTAGTCTCACTCTAAAGCTGAACATCTAATGGCAAGCACTGCGTGAAATAGAGAACTTTCCATATGTCAGTCTGATAGATGTTTATCTCTAACGGCAGCTGCTAAAGTGCCTTGGCTAAATAAACACTTGATGTAAGTCAAAATGGATGTCTTCTGCCCTTTTGGATGTAGTTTTCATGTGTTTGCTGTTTTAATGATGCAGTTCTTGTACTGAATTTTTTTAAGGAACAGAACTTTTACAAAGCAGTTCAATTTTTTTCCTTCTTCTTCCTGGCGAGAAATATTCTTAAATTGGACTCATTAGAAATCTATTGTATTGCTGAGAGTGCACATGCTAGACTTCTTTTTCCCCACTAATGTGAAGTGGGAGAAGCAGAAGTATCATTATATTAATGGATTGCAGAGAATATACTCAACTACCACCCAGCTTACAAAGCAAAATGTAACAGCATACAAAACTGTGATAAAAGGAATCTAACTGCATAAGCCAGTAATAAAACCATGATAAATGAAATGTAGCTGCATATCACCATGACAAGTAATTCCTAACTGAATTCACCTATCAAAACTTTGCTGTTCCTTGGTAAGACAAATAAGACTTTGAAACCTGCTCTGCAGGATCATTGGTGGTTTATTTTCGCTCAGTAGAACTCACCTTCTAAAATGGGAGACTTACACGAATCAGAACCATGCTTGTGCTGGTAATCCTGGGATCTACAATTATTTCCCTCCAAATTCCACATATTAAATTTCGCTGTTAAAAAGAAAAATATGTTTATTAACAAGCCAGTACTGTCTTCATTTCAATTTGTCTTTAAAACATTTTTATTACATCTAAAAGGTCAGACAACATTGACATATTTACCTATTTAACAGTGTACAGTTCGTTATAAGCATTGAAAGATGGAAGATTAGCATCAGTGGCATGACTCCTGGTGTGAAAAATATAAGTTAAAGAAATCAATAAATCCATGCTGAATTAGGGTCCTGATATTTTTATCTTTTTAATTTTTTCTGTGAGAAGGTAAGAGGAAATTTTGTGAAATGTACGTGAATCATCAATCATCATAGAAACAATTTGGTCCTATAGGTATAAATCTGTCACGATGCCCCTTTACGCTCTCTTCTTTGTCTGTTGGTGTGTCTGAATGAAGATAATAGCAAGAAGGGGGACAGAAGTAAGTTAACTAGCAAATTTTAAAGCCCTAAATCAAAACAAGGGAGATTGTTCTCTGGATGCTGGGAATAAGTCCCAGGATGACTCCTCTTAATGCCTAGACTATGCATTCTAATGCAGTATTGTTTAATATTTGAGTGGTGAGAGAAAGGATTGTTTTCACCCAAGGTAGACTAAAAGTATTCTAAAGCATACAGTTATTTCACAAAAGCTCGTGAATTATCTACTTTGTTTTCTTTTTGCAAAAACAAGGGGAAGATTATCATGCTTCATCACAGTATTTCTTGTCATTGAACTAATTATTACAGTGGTAGTGTAGCAGTAATTACTGTTTGAACAATTTCTGGCCAGTTTATCAATATCAGAGTCTTAATACTTTGATTAAAACAGATGCATATGTCAAGTGGGACCTTGATTTTCTTGCTTGATTATAATAGAAATCTGCCAAAATGGCTCATTTTAAGCTATTTTTTGGGCAAGTTCAAAATGTGGCATTTCAAGGCACAAAGCCAGATACTTTGAATCAGCTGGCAGGATGACAAAAATCGGAATTATATTTTAAGGAAAGAAGTAAAGTTTTTCTTGGATGAAAGATCAGAATTATTTCTGGCATAAAAAATACCTATTGCCAGGGAGATCTAATTCCCAGTCTCTGCTTTCAGCTACCAGAACATCGGTCAACAGTTGCTAGTACAGTGTTGTTGTGTCCACACAGTTGAACCAGCCTGTTTAGCTTTAAAGACTTCATGGAAGCCTCCATAAAGCCTTTCTGCTGCTTCCCAGGGACTTACCTGGACACTGAACCAGTGATTGGTGAGCAAGTGCTGCCTTCCGCAGTGCCTTCCTGCCTGTGTGGTTCCCAGACCAGCCTGGTGGTTTCTGCTCGCTACTGCAATGGAAAAATAGAAGCAGTGGAGGGACATCCAAGAGATTATGTCATACATAAGAATATGTCAGTCGTTTCAAACTTTACTTAAGAATGTCAAGATATCCCACATCCTTGGAGATACGACTGCTTTCCTGTTAATTCATCATGAACCAATCGTTGCCCATTTCGGAGCTCAAATCCCATGCATTGTTTGTAAAAAGGGTTTGTGTGTGTGCCTGCAGATATTTCCCTGTTATTACACAATTATTACTGGGTTTCTTTTGGACATTAGTATTGATATTTACTACTTGAATTCTTCATTTGCATCCTTTTTTGCTATAGGGTCATACATGTGTCTGTAGTTTTTGTCTTTCCTTTTAAAACAATCTTAATTCTCTAATAACTTGCATGAGAGTTACCATCTTGCACAGGTTCCAGTTAAGTGTGTTCTGTAATAGACTTTTGCTCTACATGATAAACATCATTGTGACCACTCCTGTTTCTTTTTTGAAACTTTCCACTTCTGCATGAGCATTAGTCACCTTTTAATCCAGTCTTCTGTAGTCCATGTGCCTCATCTATTTTTAACTTCAACTGTTTCTTCTTTTACAAGATTTTTTTCTAGCAACCACAGTGATCAGAGAATATTGTTCTAAACAAGGGCACAAAGAAAGCATGAATAACCTAAGGTTGAAGAATAATTAAATGTCTGATACACCAAAATGAACATACCCTCTTCTCTTAAGACCTTATGATTTTCACTAATTACATACAAGTATGACTTTGTTATGCCACAGAGTATCTATACACGTCATATTAGTGTCTAACGGAAAGCTTTAAAACCTGGGTGTTATTCAAGTCCTATGTAACTCTGCAAGCCAGGATAATGAGACCTACAGTTGAAGAGACCTTGAACTGACCCGTTCTGATTACATCAGTTACATCCTGACCTCTGAAGTAAAGGGTCTCCCAAAGGGAGAAAATGGAGTTCTTCCTCAAAGTATATGTAAAAATGATATGATGTTTGGATAAGCTTCCTTTTATTAATGTCAGGTGATCCTGCTGATCCTCATTTATCAGGAGAGGAAGAAATAATGTAAATATTTTCTGTAGTTATAAGTGGTTATACAAAGATCTTCTCTCACCAACCATACAATTCATTTGAGAAATCAGAGCTTCAGTAAGGGAGTGCCTGACTTGGAAAATGAAAAAGACTTGAAATGTTAGACTGAAATAAATTGATTACAGTGGGCCAAAATTATCTAGGTGGCAAACAATATGTATGGGATTATAATAATTCAGTTGAAAGTAATTTCTGAAGTGGCGTAGTATAATGGTTAGAAAATAGCAATGAACATGAAAAATGACAAGGCCAGTCTTATCTAAAACTCTGAAAAAATTTGATTTATGAGTGTAGATGATGCAATAACACAAATGCACATACAACAGGTCCCACCAGAACATCTTTGATAAAAAGTGAAGTTCTCTGTTCTTCTGTCCCCAACTTCCATCTTCCAAGGTGTAATGGTTTTAGCTAGCACTTGAGTTTACCTTTTGGAAGTTAATGAAGATGCAATTTTCTGGCTTGCCAGTCATTTCTTGGTCTTGGTTCAACTTGAGGGAGTAGGGAGAGTGGCAGGGAGACAATGATCATCCACTTACTTGTAACTGTTACCTTGTAAAATGGGATCAGACACGGCTTTTGCCTATGAAAAAACCCCTTTATCAGGCATAGCACAGGTAAGCTGAGTATGTAGTGCCTTCTAAACACAGATATGTTCCTTGACATTATTTTATACAAGCAACAAAATAACATGCAGTAAAACAAAGTCCTGTTGCTGAAAAAGAACACCCTGGTTTCCAAAGACATCTTCAGGGTCCATATCTTGAAATTCAGGGAGACAAAGACAGTTAAGGGTTTGCAAGCTGGTAAAGATTTTTATTTTGATTTCAAACAGCAAGTGCAATAAACATGTCTGAGACAAAGTTTTTGTCTTGAAATATGCAGTTGATCCACTTCCTCACCTGTTTCCTAGTCACAGTCAGCACACTGTTTCCCAATTAGACTTCTAGTTCACTACTGTTTCTATAGCAAGGAACTTGCATAAAAGAGAAGTAGTGGGAGATTTTCAAAGTACCCATGCTAATTAGATGTCCAGCTCTCATTGATTTTGAATAAGAGCTAGGTCCTTAAGAACTCTTTATGCCTTTGAAAATTTCTCCTGTAGTCTCTTCTACTTGTACAGCCCCTAGCATTCAAAGACTAAAAGTCCAAAGAAAAGAAAGACAATGCGTGATGCCTAGTCTAAATTACCCTTCATGTCAGAAATACTATTTACAATTGAAAGGTTCCAAAAGGGTAGCCTATGTATTGTTGACTCTTAACTTTAGGGCTATTAATATTTAACACATTAACTCCTTACCTGCTACAATACCTGCTTTTGTGTAGCTTTAAACATATGTTTTCAGTAGGTCTGTGTGAATGAAATACATCTGTCCTTGAAGGACTGCAGCACTGCTGCTTAATACTCAGTGATAAGTCATCTTCTGAAACATCATATCGAGTCAGAATAACAAATTTAAATTATATTACTGTTTTCTAAAGCTATGACTCAGTTATAAGGCAAGGCAAGTTAGGAATTAGTTATTCCATGTACCGTGCTCAAATGTGCAAAATTAAATGTCATGTGTGAAAAAATGCACATGTATGTTTTATATGCCTTGCAAAAATAGATTT
The DNA here is from genome assembly GCA_013398295.1 of Chionis minor. Classification (NCBI taxonomy): domain Eukaryota; kingdom Metazoa; phylum Chordata; class Aves; order Charadriiformes; family Chionidae; genus Chionis; species Chionis minor. The sequence continues at coordinate 432,145 of VZSF01003940.1, read as the reverse complement.
TACTGGCTGGTAGTTAACACCTATTTCCCCAAGATTCCAAGTATTCTCCTAGTTGTTCTGAAAAATCTGTTCAAATGATATATAAAAATGTTTGAGTCTTAGCAGAAAGCTTTTTCTAGGAAAGGGTTTTGTTTATTGTAATAGCTAAAGTGAAGTACAGCAAAGTGAATGGTCACTGGCCTACACTATTGATGCAGCGAAGGAAAGTTTCTTCGCCTCTCACTCTTAACTGTGGGGGACTTCTTGACTTACAGGATAAGGAGAGGGAGAGAAACAGAGGGAAGGAGAGAGAAGGGGAGAGAGGATTCTGTTCTCTATTCAGAACCTCTCTGTTCAGCAGGTACCACTAATAAGATCCACCTCTAATCCTGTATATCTTAATAAGGGCACAACTTCCAATAAAATAAAAACTATGAATCTAAATGTAACCCACACCACTGAAAGTGACACGAGAGTGCTTCTCCTTCTCTACAGGCGAAGTTCCTCTAAAATTTAGCAGAAAAGTAAGAGTGCACACTCAGTTAGGATCTAAAAACAAGTAGGAATTCTTATTAACGCCTGGTTGAATGCCTTGCTGAACAAAACATAATCACAGAGTACCTCATGTGCAATCAAATTAGAAAGGACCTTGCTCTCCAATTTACTCACCCATCTATGGTGGAATAATTGCTTCTTCAGAACAAAATGTTAATAATGGTTCTTTAGACTTCCAGTGCAACTAAAATGCTATGTAAAAAATAAAACTTCAGTTACAACATTCTGTTAATCCAGCTGCTTAGAAAAACACAGAAAAATTGAAGTCTAGTTTTATGTCACAAGGATTGCCTAAACCATATGTGACGGTATCATCTCAGAAAGTTAGCTGCAGTTTCAGTGCTTCTAATTGTAGTCAGAACAAGGAAAAATAAAGCTAATAAAAACAATTCCATGGTTTCTTCTGATCTCAGTCAGCCCCTTGAATGCCTCAGTTGGTCTAAAAAATGACAGCAAAAACTCCAAACAAACGACAAAAGCTCAATACTCTTATTGCCGTCAGATGCAGTAACTGGAACGTACTTGGCCTATCCCAGTTGTGATCTCAGCTATTAAGTAGGTAAAACTCCGTGAAAAACTATGAACAGGGAATGCTATTAAAGAAGGCACAAAACAGAAGCAACAAATGGAAAGAGTCCAACAGATAACAGACAAAAAATGTGAAGTTTGAAATTGGCACAAAATTGTGAAAGCACTATTTCAGTCTTCCCCGCTCTCCAGATTTCCTAAAAAGAGTATTTGATGTGGAATCAGTTACAGAGATGATGGTCATCTTTCTTGAACAACTGGTCACATAGCTTTCTTGAACCCTCGGCTCCTCTTACAGATCTCTCTTTTCACTTTTTGCCATATGTTTAACGCGTCTTACCCAGTCAAAAGGATTGCATCTTTTGCAATGCAGCCATAAATAGAATAAAACCGCTGTGTGTCGCCCAGCACAGTGACAACCATTAGTCAAGACTCTGATGACTTTTATGACAGTGTTCAGTGCACACGTTTATCCAGTGGTGATACTGCAAATAAGAATTGCAGTACTTCTATTCAAACTCTTGAAAAACAACCTGAAAGTCATGGTTTAGCAACTGAAAAATTTAACAAAAAGAACTACTCTTATTCATCCAAATCATAAAAAAGCTAAATTTGGGATATTAAAAGGTACTTTTGCTTTACTTCAGTTATTTCAGCATTTAAACAAGATTCCAACATTACTCAGATACATACATTTTTAAAACCTGTTTTATGGAAAACTGCATGTTTAATTAGCTGGGTTATGCAATAAATACAGCCTTTTATTGGAACATAATCAAGTCATTAGTGCTGCAAAGTTTTCATCAAAAGGAGATGTTACTAGGATTGTTAGATGTTAACTTACCTTTTATTAAATCGGTGGTGAGAATGCATATGTATTTCAAATCACTCATCCCATGGCTCATTGCCTATCACAATGTCTTTTATTTAATCTTTAAGCAAACAGTGAGGTTTTAAAGAAAATTCTGTCAATATAAAGAACAAAATACACTCTGATTTTTAATTGACAGGAGTTCTTGAAATTTTAAATACGTATTTCTCTTTTTCACCATGGTGATTGCATAGTGACAGCCATATTTTCTGAGCTTTTAAAGACATAAAAACTTAAAGCCTTACCTATGTTCTTAGGCTTTTTTAAATACATAATTTTAACAGATTTTTTTTTATATTTGTCATTCACCTAAGCTCTGTCAGAATAAGAATGAAATGATGTGGCACTGCCTTCTTTGTGACCACACGACAATCATTGTTCCTGTAATTTTCCAGCTAACCTGCACTGTCTGTTCAGAAATAAAGTACACACAATTGCCTGAGGCCTATGCAAGAGATCTGAATTTGCCTTTTGTCCTAAATTTTCCAAAATAAATTGAATGAAAGCTACAGTGTTCACTGACATTACAAGCATGAACCGTATAGGGTGTCCCAGGCCAGAGTTCAGGTAAGGGTAGGAAAACAGGCCTTTTTCAAATTCTTTTTTTTTAAGGACATTTTTGTATTTGATTTCATCAAAGACTGCCCTCAAGCCTACAGGAAACTATTGCATTACTTACTTGTAACATTTTATGGGTTTTAGAAAATACTGCCTCTTTGTTTGACCTGCCATTAGGAAATTTCCATTTCCAATTCTTTGATCTTCCTAAAGTAAGGAAATCAAGAGCATCCTTGCAGTCATTGTAGGTATATTGTGCAGACTTCATCCAGGAAAGCAACTGCATTGCAGTGACTTACCAAGGGCTATGCAAAAGCCTTTGTGGCAACATTATCCTTCATCACACTTGCATGCTGAAATAGAGCCTTTCTAGCCTTGGTAGCTATTTAATAAATACATTAATAACAAAAATAAATAAATAATGAATAATTAAATGGAACTGAACGTCTAACAAGTTGGCATAATCATTAATCTTTGGTGGGATCAACTCTAAAAGAGATGTGAAAGATGCACGGAAAGCGCAGCAAGTAAGAATGCACTTAGTTTAGCTCTCTAGCAGGCATTCTGTCTATGTACACAAGATCACCAATGATGGATACAGATTCCCTGAGCATCTTTCACTTTTCCAGAAACTTGAGTAGCAAAAGGCCCCGTGCTGGAGCTGTGCATTACATCTGCAGCTCCAGTTTTGGAGGTGTAGGCTCTCATAAAAGCAAGAAAAGAATGCAGATGTGTCAACTGGCGGCAGCTCTCCCGATTCTACGATTAATTAATTTGTTTTAAAGCAAGCAGAGGCTGAATCTCACCTGACTAATACAAAGATCACAATATAGATAATTTTCTAGATCTGTACTTGGAGAGTTTCTTTCCCTTTGGACAGAGAGGGGACCCTGGAGAACACTGTCCTTAATTTGTGCTCTTCCGTTAGGTACAAAGGGAGTCTCAGTCAAAGAGGAGAGTTTGGTTAAGCATAGTGGCCTGTTTCTAATTTGACTTTCAGGAGATGGAATATTTCAGTCACAGGATACTTAGAACAATCTTGATAGCTGTAAGATTTAAAATTAAAATTGGTACTTCCATGCATAGTGGTTTTAAAGCTGTAAGCATTCTGGGAGTAGACTTTAAAGCGATGTGCTGATCAAAATCATGTGGGTTTTAGTCTTGAAATTTTATTCAAATTCATTGAATAGAAATGAAAAAGTAACACAAAGCCGCGGCATTTAAATATTAAGACCACCTTTCAGTCTCATGGGTTGTAACCTTTCATCTAAAAGTGCTAATCCATATGAATCCTCACAGTGTATGTCATGCTATAAGTAATGAGCAAAGTAAATCTTCAGTAGTTCTGTGCCTTATTAGTGACTTTTGATAATAAATAAATAGTCTTTTATAAAAAGATCAAGTCCAAGAAAAAGATGAATAGCTGAAAAATTACCTCTAGGCTTGTGGCTAGAATTGTAAGTTGTCTGATTTCAGATTTTTATTTTTTGTTTACTTGAAGGGATTCTTGATGAATCTGAGAAGTAGCACATTTTGTTTACTAATTTCACTATGAGGAAAAAGTCATGTATTTTATACTGACTTAAGCAACTGGCAAAGAACAACAAAGGTACCACAAGTGAACACATTTCAGTTAAATGCAGGAGATGTGCTATTCTTCAAGGGGGAAAAAATCATAGGTAAAACTTTTCAAATGCAAGTAACTTTTGTTTCTTCAAACTATTAAACTGATAATGAGATTAACACTAAGGAAAAAAAGAATTGCAAAAAAATTACTTATTTTTATGTTTTGAGGACACTGACGTGTCTCATCTAGAACAAGAAATAGTTTAAAATGTCTTATCTTTGAGTTTGCTGTATTTGTTTCTTAAGAATTCCTCACATCTTGGTGTGGGGGAAGGGGAGAAGAAAGGTAGGAGGTGAGGATGGCAGGGCAGTATCACCAATTCAATTTACTCTTAAATTCCAAAAAGCTTTTCAAAATCAAATCAAATATAGAGGGGAAAATTAGCATAAGAATCACCAGTAATAAAAGTAAAGAGAAAGAATAAAGTAATTGCTTTTCACCAAAGTTTAAAGCAAAGCAATAACAGAGAAAATACTGCAGCTTAGAAAATGATTTGCCATTGCGATGATTCATTTCTAGCCTATAATAGGTTTTATTTCCCTGCTTTGCAGTAATGCATTCATTACATGCCCAATTTAGAGCAAAGTTAGCCACAGAATTCTTTATAAATATACAACAGAGTCACTCTTCAGCTCATCTTCTATGCTACATCAGCATGACAACCCAGACGGTATCAGTGTAGCACAACAATAAAATGTGAACAATAGTTGTCTAATACTGTCTTATTAGCTGGAAGAATAGGTTAAAATGACACGAGTTCATTGTATAATTGATTAATCCAGAAACTAGTCGTTCTGGAGTCAGCAGTAAAACACTCGTTTTGAATGAGTTCAGTGTCAGATGCATGTTTCTCAAATGCATGCCCTGTATAATGATTAAGGTTGTATGAGCAACATTAATCTGATGCAGGTCTTTCTGTTTTGGTACGTCACATGCTGTCAGTCCAAACGTGTAACTCCAGTCGACTTACTCATAGAATAATTGGTAAGACCATTCTGATCTAGTAATACTTTTAGACATTCTTTGTGTCATATATAGGGCAGGGGAAAGCTGGATCCATTTAAGTCAATGAAATAATATCACAGCCAGGTGGGCTTGGCACTAGCTAAACTAGTTAGTGATTTACCACCATAAACTCTTACCCATTTAGTGGCTACTCTTAGCAACATTAATTTTCAGAAGAGGAAAGATGGCAGATCTTGCGAATGATTTTTGCAAAGGTACAATCCTGAAGAAAGATCCCATCTAACTAATGTAGATACCCAAGTTTGTCATTCTTAAACTCTCAGAATTTATTGAATTTTCTACAGTAAATACTTCTAGTATCCTGATAATCCACAGATATGGTTTTGATACCCTATAAAAAGGGAGGCTTAGGCTTTTAAGTTTATGTTCCCTAGGTAGGCAGACAGTGATTACTTCAAGCAGTTTTCAAAGGCATCTCTGTCTTACTCTGTTGACTATCTGTGAAACTTGCACATTTATTTTCATTGCACTGTTCTTTAGGAACCTTAAAAGTTAGGTGAAATCTGTGTATGTTTGTAACCACATCCAAAACACCACATGTTGTCAGGTGAGTGTGTTATGAAAACTCACTTCTAAGAAGTTGTTAAACATTTGAAATTAAACACTTGTTTTGGGAGGCTTTTAAAGCACCTGCTTTTTACAGATTAACAATTGTATGTTGCATATGTCCTAACCTGTAAATATGAGGAAAGCAGTAGGTATTTTTACAGGTGAAAAAAAGTCACTCAAAATAATAGTCCAGAAAAGATTTAGACTGTGCTACTTCTAAAATGCCATTGTTACTGTCCTAAAGCACTTCCTTACACCACTCTCAGTTCCTGAGGATTGTATATTGGAGGAATAATATGAGGAAACAATCTGTCTGTCTTGAAATGTCATTGGCAAAATTAAACAGACATATTTTCACCTCTGGGATACATCAGTTATGACAATATAACACTGCTGAAGCCAATGGCAGACTTGTCCCCAGCTTGAGTAGGACTGAGGTTTCATCTCAGGGCTTCTTATTTTAATGATTTTACATATTTATTTTCTACCCTAAAATGATACATTAAGAAGTACATGCATTTAGTGTTATTACCGCACAGACCAGGAGAGCAGACCATCTGGCATCTAAAAAATATTATGACTACTGGAGACTTGTTTCCAAAATATGAGTTGCTGAATTGGTATTTTCATTTCAGCAAAAACAAACAGGTTAAGAGCTTTCTCTTTGAAGTTTATTTTATTTCTGTACAATATGACAGATGGAAGTGGTATTCACCCCACTCATCACTAAGCAGGAGGATGGAGTCCTATTTTGATAAGTCTACCAGCAGAAGTTTACAGCTTCATCAAGAACATATTCTAACTTCTAGTATTGTTCCTTGAACAACTTACAGCTTTGTGCATTGTGTTCACTCTGGGCAACATTCCAAGTTTCAGAGAGCTGCTCTCCACTAATTTAGAGTGGGTGGAGTTTGAAAAGGAAAATGTCTTTCTAATAAGAGGCTGCAAAGTCACATCAAGTAAACAAAGTCAACAGTGCACAAAATGACACATCTGTGCCCAAGTACACCTTTGTGGAAAGGTACAAGCTCTTAATTAGTTGCCTGCAAATATCTGCTGCTACTTGACAAAGTCTTTTTGGAGCAGCTTGGCTAAAAAATATAGTTGTTTTAACCTTATTTATTGAAATAAAAAAACAGAGGTGATACTAACCCAACCAGTTGCACAAAAGACACTGAATCATCTACAGCCATGTTAGGTTCCTGACTCTAGGCATCAGGTATAAAATTAAATCAAATAATGGCACACAAAGGACAGTGGCATTATGTCCAACTTCAATTCTTCCCTTAATTCCGCTTCAGTTGTAATTCATATGTATTAAAGGCAGTAACTCAGTTTTTCTCAGCAGTCAACAAATTCATATAAATCATGTCTGTATCTTCCATAGTTCAAAGCTATTAAAAGGAGTGGACAAGTTATTAACTGTTAATGTTCTTCCCAGCAGTGGACAGCAAATTACATTCTAATGAGTATGTCATGAAAAGAAGCAGCACAATACATTTTTGGACTGTATGCCTAGATTCAAGACATTATGAGAGAGGGTAATAATAATATTTTGCTGTATAGGTGTAGAAAAAGTAAATGTAACACAAAAACAACAGCAAAAAAGTCAAAGAACCAAATTGAAATCCTGAAATCCTGAATCCTGAAACACAGGATTCTGATAGATGACAATATTGGATATACAGTTAGTCACAAGAGCTATTTTTCTGAGGCACGTAAAAATGCTGAAGATACTAGTTTAACAGTTTAGGCTATAAAATTTTAAGTATAATAGCAGATTGATATTAAGAAATGGAAAAATAGGCTAAGTATTCGAAGTAATATCATTATAGCTGTATGTATTTGGCTGCAGAATGCTGTTGCTAGGAAAGTACCACCTCTGCACTCAAGTCAACTAAACCACTTCAAATTACCATAGCAACAAAACCAGACAAAGTCACGTGGCTCTAGGTGAACTAATAAATACTACTGATTTTTATGCCTATGTAAACTGTAGAAGGGAAGAAAGTTGCCCAGTGACTTGGTGGCCATTTGAGAGAGCATTCAAAAATCAGGCTGAATTCTGTGGAACTGAGCTTGATGAAACAGGTGGAGTAAAATGGAACTGAGTAAGTAAGACTCTGGTCCCTATTACAGGCCATGTTTTGCTGGCTAAAAATGTTGTCCAGGCAGAAAAGAATGAGGGCATTGGAGAATCTTTGCTTTCTTCTGCCTCTCAAGTCATTTGTTGCATAAATATCTCAGGAGAGAGGAGGGTACTGTAAGGAAAGCGTAGAGGGAAGAAAATTATTTTAGGAGAGATTTGCTACAGAGATTACAGGGGTCCGTATTAGCGAAATTAAAGGATGCAAACAGATCTTACCACAGAAGTCATTGAAACAATTTTTCTAGGCTGCCACGCTGCAGTGTGATGTTTAAATGCGTTTACCTAGGGCTGTAAATGTAATGAATACACAAAGCAACTCTGCAGTATAGGCAGAAAAGTCCACACCTTAGATCAAAGATGCCCAGTACATTTTAAATCTTGTCTAACCCATTGGGACTTTCAGAATTGTGTTTCCTGAAGACAAAATCTGAGAAATTGAAAAAGTATTTTCCCTAACTGCAATTTAAAGAAGAGAGCGGGCTTTGTAGCCAGCTTCTGCAGTAGTTCTATGTGTTGTGGTTATATCAAATCCTACTGATGTTAATTCAGATGGCAAGGACTAAGTAATATGAAGTTAAGGTTGTTAGTTAAATCAATACAGATGACATGGTAACACTTCAAATTAAATTATTTCTCCAATGAGTATTTAATTTGCACGTAAAAAATGGTTATTGTTAGTTAATTAAATGTCACGTGATTGTTCAAAGTGCACTCATTAATACTTGTATTTAACTCCTAAACAACTTTGGACTTGCTACTACTAGAATATCCCTGAAATTGCATTTTACTTCCTGGAAGTGGTATGTGAGTAGTTACTTTTCTGACCACAGTACTAGTATAGTAGCAGGATTGTTGTCCTTTACAACTAGGGGAAGGTGCAGTGTGTGTTTTAAGTTGTTACTGTATTTTCTGATTTAGAATCTGCAAGTGTAACACAGAGCAAGCATCTCATTTCTTCATTATTTTAGTAAAACAAAAGCAACTAATATTGACAAAAGACATAACTGTGTATGCTGTCAATAGTACAGTTGATTACTTCTCCTTAGGCTCACTTTATCGCTAGAAAATTTTGTATTGACAGCTGCATATTTTATTTTGGTTTGGTTGTTGATGTTGATCTTTACTGATCCTTCCCTATAATGTGTCCTTCAACTTGAATGAATAGACAGTTTATTGTGGAGGAAGAATGTGTGTAAATGACGGAGAAGAGGGGAATTGGAAGGCTTTATGGCCTTTAAATTCTGTCATAGCAATTCCATGTCTAATCAGAGACTTTATTTATTATCCTGGCATCACCTGCCATCCTGATGAGGGTAATGATTAAAGTGTGGTACAGAACACGATACATGTGTACTTCCTTTAAACTAAAAATAGCCTCTTTAGCTCAGTGGCTTTTAAGTAGGTCTTTCATTTTACGTTGACAACTTAATACTGTTTTTTCTTTTAACTCTAGAAGTAGTTCATAAACTACATGTATATGAATTCTGCCAGGGAGCAGGATTTTTAAAAACGTTTAATGATGCATTTTTTGTAGAGGGATGGTGCATTTTCTAAATGTATTGTGTGTAAAATAGCTATTAATCAAAAACTTCAGTATGTAACAAACAGCAGAAACAAGCTTGAAATCACCTATTTTATTAAGAAGGAACTATTTATAATGATGTAAACTAGACATATTTTAGCAAAATTGAATACTTATACTCACAGAGCTGAAACACCAACTAATGGACTAAATGCTGCAAAACTCTGCTGGAAATCCTTATTTTCATACTCTGTTACAAACTTGATGGATAAGGAAGTTACGGATGACCTTTTAGGAAAAGAAAATCATTATGTTTTTTTCAGAAGCATGTATTGTGTCCCCAGTGAAATCCTTATTTATCTAGTGTGGAGAAATCATACACATGATTTTTGTTCAAGAACATACATATATGTTTATTTCTGTTTGTTTGGTTTTTTTCTTTAATAGCATTTGTATATGGATCACCTTGTGGGGGTGTATTTTTCCATGTAGAAAGGGCAAAATATACGCATATTTTTTAATGAACAAAAAAACGTTTTCAGTGTCTTGAGGCTATCTGAAACATTATTGTTAGGATTCCTCTGTGTTGCGATTGAAATAATTATTAAACTAACAAAGCTAAAGGTTTCCTTGGGTTGCAGATCTATCGTGTCAATCCAAAGACCACTATAAAGAGTGAGGAAGTTACTTTTTGAATTGCAGTCAGTTGCTAAGAACAATTATTGCCAAATGTCCCACGAAGAGGTAAGGAGCCCTCTCTTTTACCTAATTGTATACCATGACTTTCACTCTGGAGAGCTTTTCCTTGACAATTTATGGATAGCTGCGTTCAGTTGCTGATGTTTTCTGAGGTAACTGGACTATATTGATGTGAGGGTTAGGGAACATAGCTGTAGTGGCAGTCCAAAGAACTGGCAAATACAGCTGCCGTGGAATACATTTTTGAAACCTTTCTCAGAGGTTTCTCACCAATGTTAACTTTGTGTCACTCTCATAAATCTATTATTTATTAAACTCTTCTTTATTGTCATTTGCAACTATATACATTTGGAAGGAAACATCCACATACAAGATGATAACAAAGCCTGAATAAAAGCAAACTGGTGACAAACCTTGAAAGTAAATTGTAATTAAGTTTTTCTTTAATTATTATTACTTCTATAATCATTTCATGTCTGAACACTAGCTTGTGATAAGAAAATCTATATCTCCTAGAGCTGTGAGGCAAAGGCTTTCCATTAGTCATCATATCCTGCATAATGAGTGGCATTGCTAATAAGACACAACAGACTTCAAAGTTACTCAATCAGCAGTCTGAATAATGAGATTTTACACAAAAAATGTAAATAGTGAGCATGCAACAAAAGCAATAAGGTGGATTATAACATTTCCTTTTAACCACCACAAATTGATAAACTGAAAGGAATTTAATTACATTTTATAAGTAATGCAGAGCATTCCGCAGATTCCTTAAAAAACAGAATAGGTCAGGGCACTCTGCTTTAGAAGGATATGAATTTCAATAATAGAAATAACTGCCAAGAATAAGCTTTTTTGGAATCTGCAACTTCGCATTTAAATTTCGGTGTAAAACATCTGCCAAATATTTCTTATAATAAATCAGAAGAATGCTAATACCAAATTTGACAAACACGCCAGACTTGGAGATCAGCACCTATTATACATTGCTTCAGCTTACATTTAATGATAGGATAGGATAGGATAGGATAGGATAGGATAGGATAGGATAGGATAGGATAGGATAGGATAGGATAGGATAGGATAGGATAGGATGGGATAGGATGGGATAGGATGGGATAGGATGGGATAGGATGGGATAGGATGGGATAGGATAGGAATCAGTAACAAGCCTGTCAGAATTCAGGCAGCAATCTGGACAATGCTCTTAGTCATATAGTTTAGCTTTAGGTAGTCCTGTGAGGATCAGGGAGTCAGACTTGATGATCCTTATGGGTCCTTTCTAACTTGAGATATTCTGTGATTCTATAAAATAATAGTAATTTGAGAAAGAATGATGTGTGACTGATAGTTGAATGTAATTTTTTTATGTGTCGAATCATATTTTTTTTACTTCTAGAACTTGAGAGAGGCAAAATTAAAGGACAATGTTTCAGTTTTATTTAAAATACCATGAAGACCTATCAGTCTCAGAAGTTGTTGAAACTAATGACAGTTTTGTGATAGGTGTTACTTTAAAATAAGAATCTGGACTGATTGTAAATATGAGCATTTGGAATTCGATTTCAGATGCTTGGAAGCTGTATGTTGCAGAAACATGCTTTTTAGAATAGGTCTTATATATATTTAGGGAAAAAAATATTTTTATCTATGATGCAAAATTCCTGCATTAAACTAGCATCTGATGAAAATTTCTAGAGATCCATTCCCCTCTGCCTTATGCATAGCATACTGTGGTTTTTCTCCATGGTAATGTAAAGAAATAAAACGGCAGAATTGAAGAAAAAAAACATGCATGTAACAGTGCAAAGATGCAGAATAATATGCAGCCAACTGAGATACCACCACAGCAAGATGAAGTGGCTCAGCAGAGCAGACAACAGAATTGTGAGACCAAATTAGTGCATGTTCTATTTGCTTGATAAAATGTACCAATAAATCCAAGTCAAACAGAGCTGGCAGAAGAAAGCTCTTTCATTTATTTGGTAATTGAGGTTGGGCAAGTGGCAAAACAGAGAGTTCAGTTTATCTGAAATGAGATAGCATATTTAAGATTGGGTGCTGACCTAGGAAGTAATGACACACAAGTGATACACGTGCAGATAAATGATAAAGCAGATAAAGTACAAGCCAGTGATAAATGGCATGAAGGCAAATGTAGCTCAGCCTCAGATGAGATTCAGATTTCTGTGACTATGTAGTGAATTCAGAACTAATTCACAGCTACTTAGTGTTGTCCATATCCACCTGGATGTGGGAATATGAAAGGACAAAAATGTGTAGCAGCTTTTGATTTGTTCAGGTTTTTTCTCCTACATGAAGGTATTTTTAACAGGCAGAAAGAACTGAGGGAAACCTGGGATAAAACCAAAGAATTTAAAGGGCCACACTAAGCAGGTATCTGCAGAGAGGAGAAACAAAATTCTGTTTCTCAATTAGAAGGCTGGAGTAGCAGTAACATTTTGAGACTATGAATATTGTACAGAAAGTAGTCTTTCCATTCTTAACATTTTAGAAACGGAGAAATGAGTTAGTGTCTACACGGAAGTCATTGGAACGGTAGAAGACCATGTTTTTGAAAGCAAGGCTTTAAGGGTCCTTTAAGTAGCATTCTATTCATTCATACTGATAGCTGAATTAATATAAACTACTGAAAATAAACTGAAACTTTCAACTCCAAAAGACAAGAATTAAATTCGATTTTTATTTTATCTTAGAAACATATACAGATTCTCTCCTGGAGTACCATGAGAACTTTGATATTTTTCATATTTTTCAGTTTTCTGTAAAGGTGGCCAAGAGAAGCAGTAGCTGATTTTTATACATAACAGACAGACAGTATGTGAGAGCTAGAGCAGAAAATATCTGGCAAAAAGTTTTTTTATAGCTCAGAAGCCAATAAGTACTATAAGCTGCATATTGCCTAGGCAGCATACGTGTTCCTTCATAGTCTCATTTTTATCAACCTAAGCACAGATTCCTTATAGATACAACACATTTCTTTGAAATAAGGTGTGTGCAAGGGGTTGCACAAAGGCCGCTGATGAGGAAGGCACCTTTATGCATGAATACACTGACAAGTCTCATTCATATTCCTTTAGCCCTTTTCTTTCATTGCCACTCTGTGACAGAGCAATGTCACTTACAAAGGGTGCTACTACTGCCTACAATACTACTATGTAGGCTATTCTGAATTCAAGTTCAATGTGGCTCTCCTAAAGCAGAAGAGAGCTCACCATGGCACCATGGTAAGCAAGATTTCCTAAGGTCTTAACTAAATGTTTGATTACACCTTTAAAATGAGAAGAAAAAAAAAATCCAACAGGCCCACCCCAAAATCCTCCAACAACAGGCAGCATCTTTTGTGTTCATTTGGCATTGCTACACTGTTTAAAACAATTGATATAATAGTAAATAATAATTTAAAAATGGGAATTGACTGCTGAGAATATAAAAAAAGCAAAAGACTTTAATTCCTTTTTATTTGTAAAGAAATAGTGGCTATGCATTTCTTAGTGCTGATCTGGGACACAAGATTATTGCTAAATGTATAAAATCAATTACAGTTCCTGTGGTAGTGCATACTGCTTTTAATTTTTCAACCACAAATTCAGGGGATGATAATGTGTGAAGAAAAGATAAAGGTTCAGGTATTGCATTATGTAGTAGTAGAAGTAGTAATCAGTAGTAACAGAAAACTCGGAGCTATGAATTGTTTTCCCTGATTGTGATATGTCAGGAGGAAATGTCTTGAATCAAAATAGAGTTTTTCCAAAGCTAAGTCATCATGTATATTTTAAGCAGGCTGCACTAATAAAAGTTCAGTGACTGGGAATTGCAGAAGAGGGAGTGAGAAGGGGTAGAATTGGGAAATAGTTACACTGGAAGAAGATAGACATCTTTGGCAGATATGGGTACATAGATTTTTGTGGCCCAACTAAGTACCATAAAGGGCATGAAAGAATTCTTAAGATATTTTTAAAAATTACTAAGTCCTGAAGATTTTAATAGGAAGCTCTATTCCATACATAGCTTGTTTAGTATTACAGATATCATTCCCATTGATTCTATAGGATGGTCATCAAGACTTCTGAAAACTTCAGGAAGAGTTACCTTGAGTGGCAAGGGAAAACTTCTTTTATTTTTAATCCACTCTGAAGCATTTGAATTTAGTATCCCCAATGCTAACCTGATCTCTGATAAATTTGGATACCCAGTTTTCACACACTGCCTATTTAAATTTCTACCCGTAAAAATGAATCTGCAAACATTTTTACAAATGTTAGGGGTTTGGGCACACAAATACACATGAAGGCATACATTGATGGACTGATGGTAAAACTCTGGTGGAGACAAGAGCAAAGGTTGCTTTGAAACCCGGTGTCTGATCTTCTGCTTATGCTGATTTGTGTAAAAACCCAGCAATGCAAAGAAAAAGCCCAGCAATGATAATTTCAATTGTGAAAAAATGTATCTCATGTGTAGTATGCTCTGTCTCCAGATAGTTCATGTTAAGTAATGCATGAAACTCATTCTAAAAATTCAGGTGGAGATTTATAAATCAATCAGTAGATCATGATTATTAGTAGTAGCAAACTCCGTATGCTCCCTTATGATCATGCCAGCAGGTAAAAGCTTTGCTGCTGGCCGTCTGCCATTCAAGCAGGCTACACTGACCTTTCACCTGTCTGAAAGAATAAAGCTGATCTTTGGGAAAAGACACCAGAACTGTATTCAAAAATAGTACTTTGAGCTGATGAAAAACAATTGTCAAAATCTGAAGTGATAACGGCTACAGTATAACTTAGAATGACTTACTTATGTTGCATTTAAGAGAAATCCATTATATGCGACCAAGAAAAACCTGTTAAGTAAAATGATATCATATTTACAATGTACACTAAGAAGGCTATTTTGCTAACGTACTCAGCAGTAAAATAAAATGTTGGAAATTATCTGAACCCTCAGTAGGAACACTTTTTTATTTCCCAGTCTGAATTTCCTATAAAATTCTATTATGTTTTATGGGACAAAAAAATGGAATTTTGTCTGAAAAATAGCTTGTTGGCAGAAACAGACTATGCTTTCAGTTTTGCGCCTGGATATTGGCATCAATACCAATACTTAGCAGGCAGATTTCTAGTAAATGTTTTATACATCACTGATTTTACTAAATCTATTTTTAAAAAGGCATAAAATATCTCTAGTTACCAAAAACATCAAATAGTCTTCTCACAGATTTTTTTAAGTTAATTCTTTAAAATAAAACATCAAAACTATTAGAGTTATATTTTCAATCAAAATCAGGTATGATGACTTACAATCCAATTGCATGTGGAAAATTCCTGAATATATACAGGATGATGTAAATATATTTACATCAGACGGATCCCAGTCTGGATGAATGGGGAAAATAAGTTCATTACCTTACTTCCACATAGGTAAGATCACGCATCTAGGAATTAGACTGTATATGGCATTTACAGGGCAGATCTGAAAGCAGTGCATTTGTGAAGGATTTATGAGTCATGGTAGATCACCCTTTCCCAGAGGTAGCTAAAAACATTGCCAGAATTTCTAAGCTGAAGTAGAGAGCAGTATAATCTCCTTAGTATGACTGGAATATAATTTGTAGTGTTAAGACTTCCGGCTTACTAAAAAATGTGTATTGAAAAATTAAGAAGGGCCCAAAACAAGCCTAATCACTGAGTAAATGTCTGGAAAATTCTACCGTATTATAAAGGAAGTTCAGTCACAAGTTCAGTCAATTTTGTTTGAAATCTGAGAGTTGATCAAGGGGTTTGATCACATTACCAACACTGGGAACAGTTTGTACTATCAGTCAATTCTTTGTTCTGGAAGTAAAAGGCAGATTTAGTGATGAGAAACTGAAGTCCAATGTATTCAGACTAGAAGTAGGATACAGGCTTTAGCCTTGGAGTAATTAGCCATTAGTAAAAAATTGCCAAATGAGGTAGTGAGTTTCTTATAAAAAAATTTAAATCAAAAGTTCTTTTTCTAGAAGATAGATCAAATCTAAATGCCTTCTGCACTTGATGCAGCAGTTACAGAAAGGGAGTCTTTCTGATGTATCGTATAGGTCAGACTATGATTATAAAGGTTCCTTCAATCCCTAAAATTCCTAAACCTGTAATAACATTGTGTAAAAATAGGATGGAAGGAAGAGAATTTCAGGGAATTTGACTATATATATTTGTCTTTATCATCATCAGTCTCATATGAAATATTGAATACTGTAAATTGTGGATCTGGAGGAAAGCGGACATTTTACTGTTGCTCAGAAGAGAAAAAACGTGAAGGAGGCTGTCTTGGAAAAGTGGGATTCAAACAGCCACTGCACTGAAAATGTAGAAAAATGAAATTACTTAAAAATGCATGTAAATGGGCAGAGAAAGCATTATAGTAAAAAATGTACTCGAGCCTAGAAAAAAGCTGTGGTTTCCTACCGTGAAAATGAAGTTTTAGGTCATCCAGTACATAAAGGAAAAGAAATGATTGAATTTAAAGTTGGTTGGTTTAAAGCATTCCAGCAAGTGTTTAACATTAATGATACCTCAAGGCTGTTCTTTTACTTTACCTATGGTAAAACAGAGGAAGACTATAAAACAAATGAATTGATCTTTTTTATTATTTGATGATAGCAATGAGTTATTGTTACAGACTTTATTACCACTATCCTAATTAAAATTTGGTGGGACTGAGGGTGAATTGCTTCATTGTTATGGTTCAGAAACAATAGGATTGATTCTGACTATTTCCCTCAACATCAACAGAAGTATTTCAAAAGTACAAGAGATTAAATCTGTCCCACAGACTTTTCCAAAGCAGATAAGGGAGAAAATAAGCTAATTCTGTTTCAGTATGAGTGCAACTTTAAATGCAAACCATGAACTTTATTCTGCTCTCAGTTAGGTGGGAGGCAACTCTACCAAAATCAATAAATAAGTTTCAGTCATAAGAAACCTGTACAAGAAGAGACTGAAATTAGGGTTTCCAAGTTTATCTGTTAAAAAGAGGTTGCTACAAAGAGCAGAAGACTTCCTGAGCTTCGGACACTTTTCGCTATTTATAAATATCTAAGAGTTTAAATACCACTCTTTGCAAAATACATTGCTTCTAGTGATCAAATGTATTTTTAGCTTGGAAGCACATGCTCTCACACTGTGAAGTAAATCTAAACTGGACCTAAAATAATGGCCCGATCGCGTTCAATTGTTCTGATATTATAGTAATAATATTAATCAGGATAAGCTCCTTTAGTATTAATATGTTTTTCATAAAATGCTTATATAGATGCTCTAAATTAATTTACTTGACCTTAATTTTGAAGGGTAACCCATAAGGGCCTAGTATAAAAACTTGACTTAGAGCAGAAAACAGGCTGTGAGCATGATTCTTGAGCATGAAGTTCAGTCTTTAACAATTTCTTTCTCACTCCTTGACAATGTTGGGTAAATGCAACATTGACCAGGTTTGCTGATTATGTATGAATATTAGAGACTGTTATGTTCAAAAGAAACTTTTTGTGTATCTTCTGTATCTGTGTGTCTTGTTAATTTCTATAATGTCTGATACAGTTGCAACAGTTCTACTCTTCTGGCAGTAATAATGCAAGTGCATCAGAATTTCTAATATACAAGCATATGCCTTAACAGCAAGTTTAAACATTTTTAAAAGAGCATATTTGGTACAGCCCCCCTCACCTCTACCCTAGATTTTGATGTCACTGCAAACCAAGTATATCTAACATTTCAAGGATTTGGATATTACGGTGAAAGACTTGAAATGCTTCGCTCAAATCTAAGAAATCAATTTGAAAAGCATGAATTAAAACTAGCATTTGCATTAAATTTTGCACAGAAACAATCAGTTCATGATAGACTCCTACTTAACAAGAACCCCAGTTGATTTTTAAGCTACATATCTTCAAAAGGGGCCACACCACACCAAGAAAAAGAGAAAGAATGTTACCAGAAAAGACAGTGATTTCATTTCTCCTACATCCAGGACCTCATGCCTTTAATAGGATCATAAAAATTGCCATATAAGCTCTACAATAGGTGAGAAAAAGATACCACTTCCTTTGCTGTGTCTTCCTTCTATTATCCTAATATATCTGTCTCTTACTAAGAGACAGAGAGTTTGAAATGCTGTTATTAAACTCTTAAAATTGTCTGGAAGTCATTAAACCCCTAATACAAATGTGTCTTCAGGGGACCCTGTCACGAGGATACACACAGCCATACTATATATACAAGCAACCTTAAAATAGGCATGAGTCCCAGGTGCTTCTTAGTGAAACCTTGAACTCCATCACAGATGATCTTTTATTAAATTCAGCGTAAGCAATCAGGGGGAAGGCAAGTCAGTGGTGCTGCTATGTGTTGAGAACACCAATTTGAGATGCCACGATTCTAAAGTCAGCTACAAAGACTCCTGACATTTTCATTTCGAATGAACATTTCTGAAGGGACAGCTATGTGGTGGTTTTATAATATTTTGCTGTTAATGCACTTCCAAAACACTTTTTTTTACCTGCATATTTATTTACAATAGAGGATAAAACCACTATTTACATTTTATAATTGCAAGTTAAATAATTTGTTTTCTTCCTGGGAATGTACCTCTGTATCATCTGTATACTGCTATAGTGGATCTTACACGTTTTGTAAAGCCCCTTTTCCGAGGCCACTCTCTGGCAGAGAATTTAGTAATTGCGTGCATTCACATGTAAACCTTCCTTGTAAAACTTCATTTGTTGACGTGCTTGCTTTCATTTTCAAATTCAGAATCAGCAACTTGCTGACACCTTTATACTTGAAACAACTTGGAGTATGAAAGGGTGTTTCTGCTTCTGATTTAATCTCAGACAATAATGACTATATTGATGGTCAGAGTTCAAGAGAAAGTAAAACATCCTGTCTCAGCTGTGGGACATGTGCCCAGAAGTTTCTTAGAACTTGTAGGTATCTCTGTGGTCTTTAAAGCAGATATTCTGATCATTCATCCAGGGAATGGAATACTCTAAACCATCCCAACTCCATTAATTTTACCATTTAAGATAGGGAAAAACTGAGGTGTAGAAGTATATGGTAGATAAGGCTGTAACAGTAAATATTTTGCAGTATTTTCACCCACCTTCTAAATCACGCATCAACAATTAAATAAAACCACTTCAGCAGTCAGCATCCTAGCAGAAGTCTGGCTTATGATTTCTTCTGTTCTATGTTTTTTGAAACTGAACTTTTCAAGAAATACTGATGATTTTGCTAACTGGGGCTTTTTAGGGCAGAGGTCAGTGACTCATTCTAAGCTGACAGATACAGATGGATACTTTAAACACAGTAGTTCTATTGCTAGGATACTTTTGGAAAGTGAGTAGCGCATTCAAATTTGTGGCAATTCCAATGACCAAACCAACTGCTGAGTTACATTTAGAAAGAGAAAGCACTGTTACAGCCCAAGTTATGGTCAGTAAACATAATGCTAAAGTGTGAAAGCAGAAACAATTGTAAATGAAACAGGGGGCATAAATCCTGTATAACCTTGAATGCTGTGTGGGAAGTCTGATGAGACTGTTACTGGTGTGAACCTTGCCTGTTCTGTAGAAACCTGCCTACCTTGGGTCTCTCAGTGACTCGTTTTCTCTCTTTCAGCTGTATTTAACTCAATGTCGTATGAATGAATACTTCAACAAATGTGCTACATATTTCATACGAATAACTCCCCTATGCTTCACTGGTATAAAGTAGGTAATGTATTTTATTGTTTTCATATACTAGATTATGTATTCCCCTTACACGCACATTTCTGATACATTTTCTGAGATTCAGTTTTTGTCATGTAAAAAGTTCTCTAGAGGATTTCACAACTAGAGCCAGCAGAAATAAAAAAATAAAACCTACCATTAGGACAAAAATAATATCTACTCTTTGCACAAAAAATAATCAAATTAAGCACATGGCCATGCAAACTACTATTTGAGTCTGTCCAGAAAAATGTGTCATGCTCCGTTTTGTCAAAAATAGGACTTATATCTCATGAAATTAGAAGAGAGAGAAAAGATAAGCAGCTCAGGTTGGACAGAGTCAATAATTACTCAAATTCTTAACTAAAGAAGTCTTAGACTGAGAGCTATATACATTTTAAAATTAAGAAGCAACAGAAGAGGGGGAAAAAACCCCCTGTCAAACAGACTGAATTCTCTGTGAAGAACATCTAGTAACAAATACAGATGCACCTCAAAATGATTTGAAAGCCAGACATTCAACTTCTGCCAAGAGACAGGAGAGAATTTTGAGCATAGCTGAAACCGTTAGAGCACAACAGAAATTAATGCTGTTCATTTATTACAAAGTTATGGCTGGAAATAATAATTGCACTGAAACCAATGACCGCATGAGATGAATAGAGAACATTGTCAAAGTAATGACTCTGTTTAGATGTGTTCCTGATTGCTTTTGGTCTGCAGAAGATAGGACTGAATTAAGTCATTTCTAGCCTCCTGTCTTACTACACAGGTGGGTCTATTTGTATAAATTCACACCAGAGGTTCACATAGCATATCATTGTTGTGCAAACTCAAATAAGAGTGTTGTAATTAATAAAATTTACTTACTGCCTTCCAAGATGTAGGGATATGAGAGATCCATTGCAGAAGGTACCTTTGTTCTACATAAGGCTTCAAAGAACGCAGAAAAAAAATAAAATTACTTAGTGCTCATTGCATTACAAGGCTCATTATATTTTCTCAAAATCGGGTTGTTATTGCTTGGCATCTCTTCAGACCTCTTTATCAGTGTAGAGATTCTGCTTCAGTTCCGCTCGTCTTCACTACAACCCAGATTTTTTACCATCACCACGTGTATCATTACATTCCTGTTTTAGACCTTCCCTTCTGTGGAAACTCTTCTCATTTCCATTCAGCACTCCAGTTGTCTGCCTTGCTTCAGAAAGCCTTAATCTTTCATCTTACTAATGCAAACTGCTACAATTCTTTAATTGAGCTGTTTTCAGGTGATTTTGACTGCTATCAAGCCTGAACCCGTCTGCAGGCCCAAGCTTAGATCTCTTCTTGTGCCCTGATACAAAGACCTAGGTGGAACCGAAGTCAGCTTCTGTAAGGTTTGGCTTCAGCACTGGTGTTATGATTGTTATTTAAAAATTGGTGTTATCAGGCCCTGCCAACATTTCCTCAGATTTAGGTGTTCCGAATATTTTGCTTTTCACCTGATTTTATTTTCAAGGCAATGCATTTTCCTAGTTAAAAATGAGCTGAGCTTCTAACTATTCTCACTTACTTTTCCCTGCATACATTCTTCATAAAATAACTACAAAAAGAGGGGAAGACTACTATGTGCTTCCGAGAAACTTTACATTTATGTGCAAGAAAGAGACCAAAAAGCAGTTTCTTTTTTTCTGAGATGATGACTTACTAGTATTAATGTTTTTCTGTTTCTTCTGCTCCACTTACCCCCTCATAAGCAAAAACGTGCAGAATTCATGAGTTGCTGCTGTTGTATAAAGAAGATATACTAGCAGTTTAATTTCGTCTTCCAAACTAAATATGCTGACTATTTTTTTCCTGGTGTTCTCTTCCTCTTTCCTGTACACCTTTGTTTCCTATTATTGTAGGCAGTGTAAGCCTGTTCAAAAAAAAAAAAAAATCTTCTTTATAGAAACAAGAAGTAAAAAACAAAGTCTGTTGGAAATTCCTGCAAAGAATAAATGCTAGACTGATGTTTTCAAAAGAAACTAGCTATTTTGAAAATTTTTAGAAGGTGTACAAGTAATGTACTCCATAGATGAGAGAATCTCTCAGCATTTTTGAAAGACATTTTGTCATAAAATAGGTTAGTTGAGCTAGTACGAATTGATGCAGCAATAAGCCTTTCGTTAAAAGGGGAAACGGACAAATAACATGGTTGCTTCAGATCTTGTTTGTGTGACCAAATAATACCTTGAAAGAGAAATTCCCAGTCAGCTGTAGTTCTCATAAATACAGCTGATTAAGATTCCTCTTCCAATTCCCAGAGCAACTGAAATAATCAAGTCATAGCTATAGTATTCTCTTTGTGGCTTTTCAAAAGAATATTAAAATTTACATTTTCTTGTAAAAACTTTCTTTTTTGTTTGATGCATCAATGTTATTTTTGATATCCATTGTCCTAATAGTGATCCTTTTGCTTCAATTATCTGTTCTCCTGTAGTCCATTTCCAGAAGTCTTCTGCATTGTATAAGTCACTCCTTTCATGAATGTCTGTGGTAAGACATGTCATAATATTGTCAGAATATGTTCAAACATAATTTTTATTTCAAACATCATGGATATTTTCCCAGAAAATTATTTTTTGAAAATTTGAAGTATTAAAAGTATATGAACACTGAAGTCAGTAACCTGCATCCAAATTATTTTGATTTTTAATAAACACCATGTCATAAATCAAAACTAAGAGACATTGTAATTACCGATAGACATTCTTTTCCAAGGTTCTATCACGTTTGTAACAGTNCACCAAAACTCTATTTCTCCACTCTACCTCCCCATCCCCCCCCCCCCCCCCCTTTTTTTTTTCTTAATTGAGGACCTTTTTATTAGATCTCTTTTTTGCAAGGAATATTTAATATTCCACATCTCAAGAGCTGGCTGACAAAACTTAAAATGTGTATTCTCTGGTTACGGTAAAGGACGGAATTATTTCTTGCCAGGGCATTGATATGAAGTTTGTTTTAAAACATGAAAGATCCTCTTAGAGTCCTGAAAACTGGTATTAAAATTTATTGTTAGATACTGCTGATTGTGATTGAAAATCACTTCATTAAATTACAGTACAGAGAGATGAAGGACATCTTGCAGCAATGAAAATGGTTGCAAATTTAATTAAAACATTAAATTATTGTTGGAATAAAGGTCATAATCATAAAATGTAATTGAAGGGAGTACATTAGCATGTACCCTAAGGTATCCTTTCTATTTCAAAATATATATTACATATTTGACATTTAAAGAGGAAATAGGTACCATTTTATCTGGATGGATGAACTACGATGGTAAGAATTGTTATACATAATACAATTTAAGAGCCCAATTTTTCAAAAAATCATTTGCTCCTTGCATAGGTACAACATACTATTTTTATGTCTGAGAAAATTCGCCTTCTTATTTATTGAATGTCATGGACCTGCACAAAGAGGAGGACATTGCATAGTATGCTAAGGCTTTATCTCTATGGCAAAAGTATAACTTAAACCACTGACTTCAAAGAGTATTCTTATCAGACTCTGGTTACATTTATGACAGTGTGTACCATTTATCACTGCATTTTCTCTCCCTTACAGCTGATTAGGGAGGCAAACAGTGCATAGTAATAGAAATTAGAAGCTGCAAGAACATCTGTCGATAAAACTGCTGTTAAAAATATACCGATGATGCTGCTACAGGACCACTGTCACCCCATGTTCTGAGGCTTTCTTTTTCTAAACAGAAAATAATCCAGAATTGAATAAACCTTTTTCTTAATGATTTCTCCTAATTACTCGGCAATATTCCCTGACTCCAGATAAAGTATTTTAAAATATTTCCGCCTCCCTTTCACATTCTGCATTTACTAAGGTATCTTTTTGAAAAAGGAGAGGATGTTGTTTGAGATATCTGAGAGGGGAAAATCAAAGTGAGTATATTTAGAAAATTAATGTATTTATATATTCTAATATACAACTATATATATATATATGTATGTTTAATATGTATTTGGAAGGAAAGTTTGGATAACCAAGCAGGATTTCAGCAGCAGTTATGCTGATATATTAACGCTGCAGATTGAAATGCTTCATTGTGTCATTACTGAATAAGTTAATTTCTGTAGCTGTCTCTAGATTTCAGAATAGAAAATAGAAGCAGGAACAGTAAAACTAATTTTATTGAATAAAAGTACTGTATTATAAATACAGTACTTTTTTATTGAATAAAATTTTATTGAATAAAAGTACTGTATTATAAATACAGTACTTTTTTATTGAATAAAATTTTATTGAATAAAAGTACTGTATTATAAATACCGTATTACAAATATGTTTGCACATGTATCCATTTATTCAGTACAGTAGATTTTCATTCACTAAAACAATTATCAATTTATCGATCAAAATGCCTTAAATATGCATCTCATTCATACCCTAAAATGTACCCATGAAAATATGAACATATGCATACAGATTTGGAAAGTAATATTTGTTGCCTACTGAGGGGGTTAAGCAGGAGGAAGGAGAGGTTCTTAGTTCCTTCTGTTCTTCCATTGTTGATTCTGTTGGGAATTTTTCTGAAAGCCTAAGATGGAAGTTACCC
The DNA here is from genome assembly GCA_013398295.1 of Chionis minor. Taxonomy (NCBI): domain Eukaryota; kingdom Metazoa; phylum Chordata; class Aves; order Charadriiformes; family Chionidae; genus Chionis; species Chionis minor. The sequence goes on along the minus strand of VZSF01003940.1, from coordinate 407,716 downwards.
CGATTACGAGCTATCAGCCGTTTAGGAACCACTGATGAGCCCATCTTCAGTCTAGCAAAAAGCCCAAGGTATGATGCAGGTATTAGCAAATGCTGGAGAAGTGTCAAGCAAAGAAGCCTCCTCCTCACAAAGCAAGCGAGGGGCCGCTTGGTGGCAATGACTGCTTGCTGGGTCTTCCACAGCCCTCAGTCAAGTCTGAGGACCTGGGGCAGCATGTAAGTGCTTTTGGTGCACAGCGTCAGCTGTGGGGTCATCCAATATGTGCCCACTTTCCTGACTCAGCGCACCTCTCTTCATAACAAGTGCGAGGTGTATAAGGGTCACTGGTGTGTTTGCTGGTCTTCAAGGTGACTTATTTAAACTCTCTTTTTCCAATGAGAAAGGGCACATCTTCCATTGTGCCACAGATTTTGCTTGACAATCTAATCTTTGGTAAATGGGGATTTTTTCCTTTCTTTTTCCCAGCACCCTAAATCTGTTTATTATCACCGTATCAAATAAGACAAATAGAGGTATTCTAGAACAGATATGACATGAAATTTCAAGAGAAAAATGTGTAGATTTTGTGTGCTTGTTTGTTGGCCAATTACTGACAAAATCTAAATGTAGTTTATTGCTAAGTGAGAGGAGGTTGTCCTTAGTTACAGCAACAGAAGGTACTTTTCTATTATAAGCTGTTTGGTTTTATACCTTTTCTGTCTATTGTCTCTGAATCAATCATTATAAGAGCATGCTTGTGGAAATCAGAATGGTCTCTTGGGAACTGCTGAAATGAATTAACCAAATTGAGGTAGGTTTAGAGTTTAGAGATTAGCAAAAAACGAATCAAAATTCCTATGAGTTGCTTTAGGATGGAAGAAAAATTCTCAGCCTAGAAACAGTAGGAAAAAAATGAAACATGATGGGCCTCCTAAACTGTTTATTTTTCATCCCTCTTGTGGGGTTCTTATCTATGGCAGTTTGTTATTCTACTAGAAAAATACGCAGTTTAAGAGTTTTCAATTTTGAATTAGTGGTATAATTCTGTGCTATTTGATGTTAGTTAAATGGTTCATAGTACATAACCAGTTGCCAGATCCAGCCAGTTATTATAACGTTAGGCCAATTTCTTGAATTTGCAATGCACGTCATCCTTAATTACAGAACACCTAACTTCCCCTTCATTCATGTGAGTTTGAGGCATAAAAACAGTGCCCGGTCCTTTGTCTAATCAGGAAAGCCAAAAAGCATGAAGAAAAATTGCGAAGTGAAAGATGCAGAGACTGTCAAAACAGAGAGACAGCTAAACTTACGTGTTTGTAAGTACTTCATGAAGCTGCTCAGAACTGACATGAAGGCTGTAGTATCAAGTGAGCTGTTAGGGAATGAAAACAGATAAAGAAAAGGTGAAAGCTGGTAGCACATCGGGAAAGTGAGACAGTGCGGTTGTTTCAGTGTGGGTTCAGTGAATTGCCAGGTTGAATTTTAGGAAAACCTTGCAAGATTGCAGTGAAGCGTTTAATATAATACAGAGAGCTTTGAATGCTGGCAAAGAAAAAATCAGAATACCTTGAAGAACAATGTCATTATCTCAGAATTTACAGTGATTAGAATTTTTCCAAGCTTCTTATTTTCCCTTTTTCATCAGTGGCTTTTTCCTCTTCTAGCTGATAATTCATTTTCAGTCAGCTGTTAAACAGCTTTATCAAATGAAGGCTGTGTGGCTATGTAATGAGAATGTATCCAGTAAAAATGCTTTCAATTACATTTTAAAACTGCAAAATGCCAAATTACTGCTGTATGAGGATACTCCATTGAAAACTCTAAGATTACAAAGAGAGGTCATTATATTTCTCTACTTCATGACTTTGTAGTATAATAGCATAGTGTCGCCTTAAACATGATTCATTGAAAGTGTTACAGTGAACAAACTAATTTTCCATTTCTAGAGCGCTAGAGTCAATGGAACAGTTCATACAAAGTAAGAAACAGTGTAAATTTCTGTTTCTTTATTTTGATTGCTCCTAGAACTTTAATATTATAAAATAAAGAATAATTCAAAAAATGCAATCTAGTTCTCACTATGATTGTGATTTAATTCGTATGTTTCTTCTCATTGCAGTTATATTCATAAGTGCTAGTTTTTTGGTTCTCATTCACTAGCAAACATTGGATTAATAGAGAACTGATGGAGTTGCAGGAGATACAAGTTTAGCTCCTTATTTTATAATTCCCATGATAGCTTTGAGAAATTAGTGTTCTAATGTAGTGAAGTTCCATTTGCAAAAGACATATAAGATACTCGGAAAGCAGTGGGGCAAAAGTGCTAAATTGCTTGGGTTTTGAAATCTTACCCAAATCTCTCTGTAGTGAAGTTCACAATTTTTCTTAACCACTGGGATTACAGATGTTTCAAGGGGCACTTGTGTAGCAGAAGTCACAGTGACACACGTACTGAGTTGTAGCACCACTAATGTACAACAATAGTAGGCTGAAAATCTTGCAGGATGGTTTTTTATTATTTCTAAAAATTATGGCATAGATTTGTCTTTAAATCTTTCCAAACAATTGTATACTGTTGTAAGATTGTGGATTGGATGAAACCATGTTTAAATTATGTGCTACATAACCATCATATTCCTGTTCAGTGTAAAAGGTAATTTGTCCTTTTTTCGGTAGAAATATCAGACATTGGCCATAACACAAGCTGCAGGCAAAACTGTAATCTGATGAATTTTCCTTGCCTGAATTTCAGAAGCAGGTGACTAACACATTGGTTTATGAACATCAGAGACATTAATACATACTGTAGCGTGATCCTTTGTATAAATCAAGTTTATTCTGGATTTAGTTTGTTCACTGAAAGGATACCTGCAGTAGCAAACAGAAAATCTCTCTCTTATTTGATTTCTAGTAAGTTTACAAGAATTAGATTTTATGTATGTTCTTTATAAATAAAGTTTTATCAGAAAACCCCAAACCCCAAACCTTTCCATTCAGCATTAATTTTACCTACCTGAATAGCACATACCAGTTAATAAAGTTGCTCAGGGCAACACAACTGAACAGTTGCATTTTCTACATGCTGCCAAAATGACCTCTAAGTAGATCAGTGTGAGAGAGTACAATAGGTGTATCTAAAGGAGTAATTTAACACTTTGCAGTGGCTCTTTTTAGGTGTTAAATCCTGTTGCTTTTATAGTTCGGAGTCATGCTGTGTGCACTGCAATATACAAGGGTACACTTACAGCTATTTCATTCCCAATGAAGTGAAGGTGGAAGTTGTGTCCCGCAGCATCATGTGGAGCGCCCCAGTCACTGGGTGGACGTAAGGTCCTCCAGCAGTTTGTTCCCTGGGCATGAGTGGGGTCCTGTTAGTGGTGAAAGGCTTGTGTCGTGCACTAGGTTCAGATCCCCAGTGGGTGTTCAAGAGAAGCAACCAAGTGAATTTCATTGCCAGTAAACATGCATTGTGGTTACGGTTCCAAAACGGAGCACCAGGCCAAACTCCAGTTTCTCCCATCTTTGCTCCGCTTGGTAAAGTGCATGCACCAAAAAAGGGACCAGCAGGATTCATCCATATGAGAATTCAGAGCTCTTCAGAGTGGTCAGGTCACTTAGAAAGCACTGTACTTTCAGTCTGGGTTTGGAGTAGGTGCATTACTCAAGCATCACAAACAGATGGAGGGAATTTCACCTTTCAAGCAGCAGCTTAATGTAATTTTCGAGAGCATATTTTACTTTTTACACGTTTTTGTGGTATCACAGAACACTATATTCCTGCTGACAGATGGAATGGATGGTTTACCAGAATTAAATTAACTTTTAAGAGTAAATCTGTTTCCCTCTATGTTTTACAGATTGTGCATTCTTATAGTTCGGAATTTAAAGGGAGATTAAAAGGAATGATTTTTAAATATGTTTTTGTTGTTTGCTGGGGGAGCAAAGCAGAGAGACAGTCTAGTTATTCTTGTGGAAGGTGAAACATTTTGAACAAATGGTTTCCTGTGTTCCTAATTGCTTTTTTATTATTTTTAAATTATTATGGAAATACCTTGTTCTTGACAACTATGCCTTTCCTGTCTTGAACCCATATCTGCCTTAAAAATTACTAATAAGTTGCTCTAGTCAGACCTATGCATACATTCATAGCTATACTAGACCTCCTGATGTTAGAACATGTAGTTATAAATCTGTGTTATTTGTACCAGGAACAATATGATTCTCTTTCAGGCTGCATCGGGCAAAAAAGTCAGGCTCTGGGGCCTCTGATAACTGGATTGCTTACACACCTTAAAAATGGCGTTGCTATAGCATTTGTTCTGGACTGCAGTAAAAATATAACATGATATTTAGACTCCAAACAATTTTTACTTCTGTAATGCTTTATTTATATTATACATTACTATAGTATTAATGTAGTATAATGACTTTGCTTTGGGGATTTTTTCCCCTTATTTTCCACCTGTAATAGGCTGTTAATATAAATAGAAACCATTTTTCCCCATGAAAACGAAGTTTCCCCATGAAGTTCAATCACTATCATGCTTTTTCTGTTTGTTATCAGAGAAAAACCTGAAAGATACATATCGTGCTGAAAACAAATTGAAAAACCCAAACTAAAAAAGTCAAATATGCAACATCTAGATTCAAATAAGGGACAGAGAATGCCACAGAGAGGATTGGAAGGGTTAGGAGAAGGCAGAATGGTTAGGGAAGACACACACACACACAAACTTATTTAAAAGGAGAGGCAATGGGGATTTTCATATTTACTACAGTTTTTACTATTCATCAAGCCTCAGGCCCTAATCACCACCTACATGCCTATATATTTCCAGGAAATCTAGATGATTTTGCAGGCAAATTACAGTCCAGCTTGATGAAACAGAAACATTTTTTTAGAGCAGCCTTGAATTTCAGAAGAAATTAGAATAGGAAGTAGATTTCTTTAACAAGAAAATGTATTCAGCATACTCTAAAATATATATTGAATAGATAAATAATATTTAATGTACAATATTTTTATATAAGTTATATGCCTATATGTATGAGCAGGGCATGCAACATTTCTCCTACAAATTCAATCGCTCAAATTTTTTTATACAGTTTCCAGTCTTAAAAGTGAGCATTTTTCTGTGCAGAAGAAAAAAGTTGACTGCCATTTGTCTGTTGGGGTTTTTTTCCATTTGTCCATTAATATTGCTCTAACAAATAGAACATTAGCTTATTACAGTTACCACATTACGTTATGAAACATTTTTGTTCAGAAACCATCACTCTAGACTTTGAAACAATATTGTGGGAACTATTATTTTGATATATAAATGTACCTGCAAGCATAATTTTAACTTAATTTAGTCATCTGAACTGAAAACATGCTTTGACTTCTACTAGCTTTTAAATGCTTATGAATGCTATTGTTTTTTCATAATACTATGTAATCCGAAAAAATAGATTTCTCCTGTGTGCAATACACTGAATTTTCCAGGACATCAGTGATATTTCCGTATTAATCTGCATAAAAATATTCCTAGAATTTTCTCCCATAAGAAAAAAAACTTTTCCCAAAATCAGAGCTTGTAACCTGATGATCATAGTAATTTTTTTTGTTAGAAATAAGAAAATCACAAATAAAAGACAAATTACCTGGTATGTATGGGAAAAAAAAATGTGCAGCTTGTTTCAAAGCCATGTGCTGTAACTTCAAAAAAAAGTAAGTAGGCTAAAAATATGTTTCATTTTGTTTTTAAGTAATACATTTTGGATTCTTCCAGTTTTCACATGGGTTTTAGAAAATCCTTAAATCATATATCCAGCAACTCCTTAAATCATATGTCCAAATTTTTAAATTAGGGGTATAAAGAGTTTTCCTTTGGGAATGAATATCATTATTCACGTGAATTCAGATTTTGGATATATAAGAAAAGATAAATTGAGAGAGTGTGCAACACGGGAAATATTACGGACCTAGACAGACAACAGTTTTACTCCATATAAAAAGCCTTTTATGCTTTAAATATTTGGCAGTTTCCCAGTAGTGGAAATAGAAATGCTACAATAACCTATTAGAATGGGATTTGAAATTGAAAACAGGGAATAATGGAAATTTTGTAAGCCAGTCTGCCAAAACAGTAAGGAAGTAGTACATGTGCAAAGGTACTTATAAGTACAAACCAAGTAAAAATGCACGTGATTGCTATGACCTTCAATTCATTACATTACTAATTACCTTCATATTTCTCCATATAAAATAACCGTGTTTTAATTATATTTATGCACAAATGCATCTGAAGTTTGGATAAGCACTCATGAATAAATTAGAAACCCAATGAAAACCAGATTTCATAATAAAAGCACTGACAAGAGTTTACTGTAGCTTTGAGAGGGGTTCTGATGTAACATCGTGCCACCTAGCATGTTTTAAATTATATTTGATTATAGCTTCTTACATAAAGCAATAATTTGACTGCCAATTGCATGGAAGAGAATGGAAACCTAGCAACGTGGCAATTCCTATTATTATAGATGAACCCTTGCAAAACATATAATCTGTTTGAAAACTTTGCATTAAGTAGTTGATGAAAGGTGTAATTCCATTCGGTGACAGAAGGAGTCCTTAAGTCCTCTGTATCTGTGGTCAAGAGAGGAGTTGGGGGGGTGTACACACACCTCATGGATCAAAACCAGAAGGATTTGATGAGGGATCTGTGAATTCTTTTCTTAAACAATCCTGAATTTGAAATCTTTACACTGTTCCATCACTTTGTGAGGTACGTTACATCCCAAGGCAATCCTAGCAAAGAAACATGGACAGGTAAAGATAAGCAGCAGAGGTGGGTCTCTGCCAACAGAGAAGTCTCCAGCATACGAAAGGGTGGATCTATGATACAAAATTTCAAACATTATAAATGAAATTTTGTAAGAGTTCCTAATTTAGATTTCATCTCCTTACCTTGTCTCTAATATTCCAAAGAGGTAAATACTACTGCTGCTGCTACTACAAGTACCACAAGTACTACGACAGCAGCTGCAGCTACTACTGTTAGATAACTGCTTATGTAATAGTTTAAACCCAGATTTTCGGTTCTCTTTTCGTAGTGTTTGGACTATTAAGCACAAAGGCAGCAGGCTGCTTCTGAGTCATATCAGGTATCTTCTGACTGTATTGGTTTTTAAACAGTGTTATCTTAGGAGACTGAATAGTACAGTGCAGGACATCGGGGACAACAGGACAGCTAAATCCGAATATATCTGCTTTTTCAAGGCTGGTAATTTCCATCCACCCTTTTTTCTTTAATCATTAGAAACATGAAAATGTAAAAATGCCCTATTTACAACTAATTATGGTGTATCCCACATTATATCGCTCTTCTGCTGTGATCTGATTAGTGGGTAGAATATCAATTAGGCCTGTTTATTTGACTTTAAAATCTTCCTGGGTTTTTTTATGAAGTACCATGAGAACTGCAGGCCAAGGCAGTAAATGAAGGTGTGTCTAAATTGTTCTTAGGATTCAGTTTAAACTGGGCCTAGAGATAACAAACATCAGTGTCTTAGCCTATAAAATAAAGGTCAAATTGTCATAAATAAAATAATTGTTTTTATACAAATGTCAGTAAGAAATTTACTCAGTTATTTTTATGCCAAATTATTTTTACATACATGGCCATGGATTATTCAGCTCACCAAAAAAAAGAGAAACGGGGTACTTACCAGATTGTACAGCATTGAAGAAAATCAGACAGAGTAACAGGAGCTTAATTCAAATTCTGTAAAAAAGTACATTAATTTTAACAAGATCATTCACATTTTTTGTTTAATATAGTAGTCTTTTTCTCCCTCAGTTTTATCCTTCAAAAATCCTACAGTTTGCCATCATAAAACAGATCTTTCTAGCATAAAGAATAGATACTTTTTGGAGTAATTAACAGGGCCAAGAATTCTCTAGCAAAGCTACAGAAATTAATTGGTAATAAAGAAAATGTTTTGTTCCACTGACATTTTCTTTTCAAACCCAGTTCAGATTTAAGTACTTTTGTACAACTGATATGTGCCATTAGACAGTTATTAATGCTATTTAAATCAAGATGCTTCCTGATTTGCATAGGGTTAAATATGCTCAGCCAGGTTCTCATATAAGAAAGTAAAACTAGGTCTGCATATTGTTATATGGTTATAAAATAGAACTTGTAAAATACGGTTTCTGATGCTCAGCTTTTGTTATTCTTGTGTTGAGGATGGTGTTAGCAACAAAAAAAAAGACACATTTTTTCAGCAAAATTAAAAACATAAAAAGAGGCCAGTACTGTCCAGTTGGGACAGACCAGATTGAGAGGCAGAGGAAGACAATGTAAAATAAATATTCTTGGTGACTTGCACTGGATTTTGGACTTCGTACTCTCTGATATTAGTATTCTGTAACTCTGTTTAACTGGACAGGAACTCATCCTGTGACTGCTACTTCCCTCACTTCTGGTAGCCATCATCTCTGCCCTTCATTGTGGAGCTGCAGTTCTCTTCAGCAGATTGGGGCTGACAACCTCATAAACCTGAAGCAAAGGTCTTTTGAGACAAAATTGCATGGTACAGTCACACATTCTCATCATAGATGTGTTTGGTGTCATTTTCTAGTGGAGCTGGCATCTTCTGGGACACTAAATAATACTTTTGTTCAGCCTTATCCACGTGTCTGTATTTCTGCAAATCCTCTATGAGTCTGACATCCTTTCTTCTCGGTGCCCGTAATCTTGTTTTCAGTTTTCAGTTAAATAAAATGTCAGTAGGTGTCAAGTCATGCTTCACTGGTGCCATCTTATAATTTTGCAGAGCTAAATACAGATTGGTGTCTCATTCCACCGCCACCTTTACAGGCACTTTATTATTTTGACACCATTTTCTACCAGCCTACTGGGAAAGGGGATAACAAACTAGAGGTCCCATGTCTAAATCCATATTTCACAGCAAACTGCGTCTTAAACGGTGGCCCACAGACAGACATTATTCTGTGTTGATATGTCTAGTGAAAACAGATTCGATGTGCATGATCATTGGTTTAACTGTGCTTTCGTTTTCTAAGACTATGTCAAAGGAACTGGGATAAGAAATTAGAGCAGATATGTAATATCCATTCCCATTAATGGTAAACGAATCTCTCTGTTAGGCATTTGGTTTTGCTATGTCAGCAGTGTGGATTATCTTTATGAATTTGGCCTTCATTTTTGGCATATGCAGTAGGCCTTGACAGCTTCCTCAATATCCTTGGCCACCTGAGCCCTTGGTATAAATTATCTCTAGCTCTCCTCTTGAATTTTTTCCATTCTCAAATGCCTTTTTGTACTGCTATTATGTTTTCAAGCCATCTTAGGAATCGTCGTTCTTTAAGCACAATTCCCCCTTCCCTCCAGAGGAAGTGAGAGCTTCCTATTGATTAACTGTATATGCTGGAAAATTGCTCTTCTGTCCTCTCTGTACTAATAACCTAAATTGCTTTCTGCGGGATATCATCCTGGAAGTATAGCTTCAGCAACTACTGTCTATCCTTTGGATAAGACCAGACAAGAATTTTAAATTAGACTGATTTTCTCACTCTGAACTCGTCCTGGCATAGTGCCACCAAATGCCTTTGGGAAGTCTGTCTGAAATCCTTAAATCTCTTCCAGATTTCTCTTCATTTTACAAATCATTTTGTAATTGGAAAACAAAATGACGAAAACAACAAAAGCCACTCTCTTTTTTGAAGTGGTGTTTGTGAGGCACCATTTGGCAATGGCAGCAGGTGGAATCCTCATAAGGACAGACATTAGACTTTGTACATCAAGCCAAGTCCTGATCCTCAGTCTGAGTGTATTAAAATTCTTTTGACAAAACAGTCATGGTATTTAAGCCAATGGTCTCCACTTTTGATCATGTTGTGTGCCGATTACTTCCTGAAGGTGCCTACCAGCAGCTTCATCTTGTACTTACTATCACAGTGTTTGAAATCTAAGTATGATTCCATTCGTCCAGCTTTTTAAAATGAACATCTCATCTTCAAAGGACATTTTTGCTAAGGTTTGACAAAAAAACCTAGGCATATATGTCCTACTAATTTACCATTCATAAAATCTTTACACCCCTTATCCAGAAAAGTGGGCGTTCTAGTTGTGGCCTTCATCGTCAGTAAAATCTACTTATGCTTTTATCACCTTTAAAATTACAGTTTTGAATCTTTTAAAGCTGCTAAGAGATTGGTTCATGTTATTTTATTTTTTCTCAGACCCACATGTGACTCATACAGCCATTGATACTCTCTGTGGCAGCATTCCAAGTCAAGCAGGATTCTGGGCTAAACTAAAAACATTAAAAAGAGACTTTGAATGTAGCCTGAAGTTATTAAAACATAAATGACAAGAGCAAACTTATTTTAAGCAGAAACCATTCATATTAATCAGGAAAAACAGAATAGAAATAAGCGTAAGTTTATTAAGAAGTCTCCAACTTCACATTTTTAAACTTGCAGAGGGAATGTGCATAAACATGCGCTGCTACTTTTCAGAGTTCTAATGTGTCTGGGATGGAAAAATATTTATTTTCTCCATTTATTTCTTATGCATTTCTGTTGATGAATATGTAGTGTCTGGGTATGTATGCATAACTATACATTTATTGATGTAAATATATAACAATTCTTATGTTACAGGGCAATGCAAAAGTTTTCTTTTAACTTCTAGGCTTTGAGGAGTTTGTACACAAGCAGTGATTGACAGGTGTCCCTGGTGGATTTTTTAGTTTAACTAATGTAAGGAAGAGTAACAGGACTTGAAGTTCCTGCTGCAAAGCAGTTAAATGGTTTTACTGGACTTTTTTCAGTGGGCACAGTTTTGTAATAGAATTTGGCCTAGGAGTCAATATGAGGATACTGTAAGCAGACATTGTTTGTTTCTTCTAAGGAATACTAAAGGAAATGTATAACAGGAGGTGTAGCTTATCTGATTTCGCATTCCCTGGGGTGCTGAAATGCTTTCTATTGTTTGTAAACGTTTGGTTTCACTGCTGAAGGTCCGTAATGCCTGTTTTGTGACTTTAGCCACTGTATATAGCTGAGCTATCAGATGGTGTTATTACAGGTAAGAATCAGAAACTACAGAACTTGGGAATCTGCATTTTCATATGTTACACGTTGCTCCAAAGACCACTGTAGTTAAACTTTAAGAACAATACTGAAAAATAATGAAATAATTATTTAGAAGCCTGCTCTATTTGATCATTATGCAAATCCTCTCAATATTTTTGCTTATCTGGTTTCTATGTAGTAAATATAAAACAGAAGAATAGGACCAGACAGCTTGTTCCAGCTTCATTAGGGGGTTATAAGCTTTCCTGTCAAGGCCAGGCCAGCTGATAACATACACAACGAAACTTTGAGAGGGAGACTGGACTTGCATTTAGCTCTGAAGTCCACTCTTTTTATTTCAGACTTGAAGAAGGACTTGTCCAATTTTTTCAATTGTATTATCTGTTCTAATAGATGTTACCTTCATCTACAAGCTTTGTCTCTTCTACATCCTTTAGACCAGCATAGCTACATGGAGGAACAACTAAACCTATAATTTTAGCAATGTAGGATATGATCTTTTTTCTTGTTCTGTTCTCATTATAATAACAGCGTCTGCAATTTTACTTGTGAGATTCTAAAACAAATTAAACACCTGTGTACTCTTCAAATGCAGACTCTGGCTTGCTCAACAGTGCTTGATATAAGTGTATCTAATATATAACTACATTATAAGTTGTTTTTAACAAGTAATAAGTAGTTCTTCAGAAAACTATTTAAGCGGAAAGCTAGGAGTTCAGATTTCTAACATTCTATATCTTTATTCACACGTGAATTCAGTGACAGTATTCAAATGAATAAGGATTTGCCACTTGAATAGAGTTGTAAAATTAAGCTTAATTGCTCTCTTCCTTGTGTACTTTGTTAACTGACAATTTATCTTTTACAAATTTCCTTTCCAAAAACCATTATGAAGAACAAGCTACTTGTGTCCCCTTTTAAGTCTCCTTTTTGCCACACTGTTACTCTCTCATATATCACTGAGAGATCCATCTGGATGCTCATAACCACCAAGAATGTAATATTGGTCACCTAGTTGCTGAATTTTCCAGCAAGACCTCTGTGTCTCCCATGTTAATCCTCTTCTGTTTAGGAAAATTACTCGTTGATGATCCACAGAGCATATTCTTCATCTTAATTGTCTTAAAAACAACAGCATAAGTAAGAAGATCAGAAATGATGCCTCTGGGGCCAAACCCTATGTTATCAAATATCAGGTATTAACTATAAAACAAAATGTAGTATAAATTGATGAAGAAACTAAGGAAGAAGGCCGGCATTTTTGTTCCTTGAGCTGTGTCTTCACTGTCTTTAGACAGTACTCTCATGATCAGATTCCTCAATCTCCTGTAGCCTAAGTTTTGCAATTAACACCTTCAGATGCAGGTAGAGGAAGTCCTCGGGAGTCCACATGTATTTGTCATGTTAGCATATTGCCAGGTAGGTTTATGTAGTTTTCTGACAGTCTGTCTATGAAAGACGATAGAGCTGACTAGGTAATACATTTATGTCCACATCAAAGCCCAATACTTCAGGACAGTGTAAATATATAATGTTATCTGGAAACCTAATAATCAGGTGGATTATTGAATTGTTTATGATCGTGTCTTCTGTTTTTATGATTATGGATATGTGTCTATCTCTGTCATGCAAGATTTATTACCAAGAGAATTCCAAAGTTCTAGCTGGTGAATAATCTAATCTCCTGAACAAACAAAAATGAGGAGAAATAATAAAAGAGAGTGTCAGCTTGCTTAATACATTTGTTTCCTCTGTTGGGTCTTGCTAATGGAAAATTTTACAGGAAGATTTCGCCTTCTGAATTAATCCAGGAAAAACTGGTCATAGGTGTGGCTTAGGTCACATTAATGCAATGTAAGTGAGAACAGGTTTATGTAAAAAGTGAAAAAAGCATCAATATTTTATCTTGGAATAAAAGTAACTAATATGACAACAGGAGGCTTAACCAATGGCAAAGTCAAGGGCAGTATCTTCAGATAACTCATAAAAATGCTATTTTGATGACACCAAGATGAATTTATCCCTCAGATGGGGGAAACAGTCAGTTGCCTTTGGATGATTAAACTACCATGATTGTGCTGCTAATGGAACTGATCATCTACTCCAGCTTCTTATCCTCAGACATCAAACAAGTCAAAACACTATGGTAAAAGTCTGGCTTAGATATCAAATACTTTTGTACGCAACACAGCAGGCAGCTCCCCCAGTATGATTCCTCTCTGTTATTCCCTTCCTGCCCACACAAAAAAGAACAGTGTTGCTTTTTAAATGAATTATTTTATTTGATGTATTCAGGAGATTCTTGATTTTACGTACAATTCAGTGCAATTTAAATCTGTGTGTCCTGTTTTAGTCTGCAAATATCTGCCGTTCAGATATGCTCAGGAGAGCTAGGAGAGCGCAGGTGACAGAGCCTTCCGTTCTACCTTGTGTCCTGGTTCTCCATGTAATCCCTCTGCAACACTGGCCCAGGCCATACATTTGCTCACTTCGTGAGGCAGCATCAGTGTTACTTGCTAAAGGTTGTGAGTAATGAATCAACAATAAAGTAGTCGTTTCACTATTGCAGCGCTATGACAGTCACGAGCCCTCACATCCCATTTCTTTGTGTTAAAACTATCCCAAGCTTAACCTGATACGATTACCAGTCCTACTGAGTGCTCACCATATGCTGAGTTTAAAAGCAGTGAGGCCTTCATAAGAGATTAAATAAGTATAATGTGTTTGGAGGATGCAAGATTCAACTAACATAAAAACTGAGCTCTCAGACATAAGATCAGACTGTTGGCAAAGACAGCTTCTAAAGGTGCTGCTTCTTTCCTGGAATGTCATTTCAAATATGAATGCATTTCAAATAGAATGCACAGAGGCTTGCTGAAAAATAAATCAAACTTAAATTTTAGATCCTCGTGCACGATATGCTTTTTTTGAGAAATGAAACCTTCAGTGACGTATTTATACCTGCAGATGGAAATATATCCAATTTGTCATAAAATCATTAATGAATACCAAACACCATGTGCTCTCACTGGAGAAAACTGATCTGCTGTCATGTGGATCCAAAAGATGGATTTTCACCGGCTTTTAGAAATGTGTAGCTTCAAAAACAATTGGGAATGCTTTTTCCTTTTCTCCTTTCAAGTTCCATTTTTTTGCAGCTGTGTTTCTTAATAGTTGCACAGACCCAGAAGCCGATTAAACACTGAGAGTCGGAGTTCTCCTTTCAGGATTTCTTAGCCAAGAGTGTGTATAATAGCACTGAATGGCTTGCTTCACCTTCCGCAAGATTTCTTATTTCCTACGGCAACTTTTTCTCTCAACAGTATTTCTTCCCCTCCCCCAGTGAATGTCTCTGTGTTTGTTAATTGGAATTTAAGTATTTCAACATAATATAAATTATTTTAAAGCAAGCAAATGAAAAACTGTCTTTCATTTTCAACCAGTAGTCTTTGGTTCAGAGAGTGGAATGGCCTATAGATTTTGGTAATGCTTCTGTAGTTCATTGTGCTTATTACTGATCGAAGGAGGCAGTTATCATTCTGTCAGTATTACAGGTAAGATCATTTGGATCATAATAGATTTGCTTCCAGAAAAGATGAAAACAGAATGAAATATCTCACATAGATGAGCCAAAACTCACCCACTTGGCAAGACTTCATTCTGCTTGTTTGCACTTCATAATATTTAGCTTACTTTTTACAGGCAACTGCTATTTAATACACAATGTTTTAATGAAAATAGTGCCAAGCAATTATTCAGTATATTAACTGTAATACAATAGATCATGGGAACCAACCAAGAATAGTTGTGCTAGACACTCCACAAATGTAGGTGAAAACCAGTATTTTCCATGAAAAGCATGAAAGAGAAAGGTGACAACAAAAGGACTGGATCTGTGTTTACACAGTCAAAGCATCTATAGCAGCATATGCACATTTAATTTCAATAGTTACCTGCTTGAAACATCTTGATGCTTTCTAAAATAGAGAACTTAATGAACCCGATTAGAAGACTTGACAGCTACTGCAAAGGAAATGCCTGAATTAGTGCTTTGCAAATGACATTTGGTTGCAATAGAAGGGTACGAAAACAAACCACCGTCAGTAGAACTGGTGCATTACAACTGTGTTCATATTTCATCTCCTTTCTCCCCATGTTGAAGGAGATGTATTTATGGTAAGGAACACTTCTGTTACACTTCGAGTACTTAGACATGATTGCGACACTTGGCTTAGGAAAATTCTCATTCAGAAATATTAGGGGTTATTAACTTATCAGCAACTTATTTTTGTTTTCTATAAGCACAGTGTTTGACAGGATGACTACTACTTCTCCGTGAAAACCTTAAGCTCATATATATTTGCATTATGATGACTGGAAAACTGAAAATAAAATAAAGCAATTAAATGCCCTGCTTGTTTCTTACAGCTCGCTTCTCAGGCAAGCTTTACATTGCAGTGCTTTAGCTCTCATTTACAGATTCTTGTCTTTAGCTGCATCTTATTAAATAGCTGTACAACACTGAATTCAGACTATGCACGTGAGTGCTTCGCTGTCATCTATTTGAGCTGATATTTTTGCAAACTAACCTGGCTGAACTCTGTAAGCGTTCTCTGTGAAACACAGCAAACAGTAACACTTCAAGCCTGATCAAGGGAGACTTTCATAAGTGTAGGTCTACTGTAGCTTATGCAGCCACTGAAAATTGGCACCAAATCATAGTATTTTTTGTTCAATACTTATATTAAAATTATTCAAAGGAACTGAACATTCGGATATAGGGTCTTCTAAAAATTAATGGTAATTCTAATCCTGTTGCTTTTCTTTCATATACTAATTATTTCACTTACTAAATAGTAAATTGCTTCTGAACAAAGTGATTTTGGCTTTATTGCCTAATGAAATAGTTGCTTCAAGTAGGGAAGGCGATTTTAAAGTATCTTGTAAAGTATATTTTAAACATGATGGTTATTAACCATTTTCAGTCTCTTTCCCAGATTGTTTTGAATGTTTTATCTGTGATATGAGATCTTAAATACCAAACATATTGGTTGTCAGTGAATATTTCAGAAAACACAGACAAGCTCTTCTGGTTTCACAGTTTGTATTATTAAGTTGTCATAAAGTGGGAAAAGCCTTTCCTGTCATAAGACTGTGTCAAAGAGGGAACACAGAAGTGACTTTGATGAGGATCTGCAATAGTGAGGTCTGAAAGAAGTCACTGGAAAAAGAAAACAAGAAGCATGAATGTAATAAAACCAAAAATAGGAAGTTGGCTGGCATATTGAAAAAGGGGTTCATGTTTCCCCTAGTCACAGTTCTAAGCAGTAAGGCTGTCTTGGCAGCTCAGCAGTATAGATTAGAGGACTCTCTATGTAACTGTCAAGCTGAAGGATTCAAGGTGGGATTCAAGCAAGCGTTTCAATCAGATAGGCAAATTCTGGTTTTAAGGAGCAATATTGACTGCAAGGGCTCTCTCATAGTCAGGTGGATGCAGATCATATGGCAGAGTACAGTTTTCTGAGGGAAGTAAATGCTATGCAGTGTTTACTATATCTAGAGTTGGTTTTGTCCTTTATAATAAAAAGAATGCTAAAAATAAGACTTAAAATTGAAATTTTATTTTCAGATAACCATGAGTTGGTCATGGCTGCGTGGAAGTCCTGACCTGATACATTATGGAGCCTCACAAAGTCCTTCTACTTCAGCAGCAAGAACTTTCCTTGCATAGGCTGTCCCAGGAAGACGTTTTGCACTATCTGACACAAAGGTAAGCATTTCTGGGGGGAAGGTTTTGTCAGTGAGTTGTCATTATGGAGTGGAAGTATTCACTGATCAGATGAACTGATAACAAACAAAGGGTTAACCATGGACTTGGGAACATAGAGAAAGAAACCACTTTCAATGCTGAAATTTCCTCATCAGCCAAAATTTAGTTTGCCTTCATGGATAGAAAAAATTAGAAGAGAAAACAAACTCCTTATAATGATGCTACAGCTGGTTTTCATAAAAATCATGCTGACTTGTATAGCTCTACAAAACTGTAATCCTTATGACAAAGATCAGGCCTAGGGGAGAAGTTGAAATGTGATACTGCGGCGAAGTCCAGTTGGGAAAACTAGAATATAACATGAGATTAAATAAAATAACAGAATCAAAATGGTAAAACAAGTGACCTCACAGAAGAGGAGCATATTGATCATAAATCTAAGAGTTCCTGTAAAAATGAATTTGAACAAGGGTCATTGTGAATCAAAATAAGTAGCTGTATAGCCCAGTGTGTATCTGCAATAGCAGCCAGAAGCAGATGTTTAAGACTGTAAAAGTTGTACGTAAAGGGATCCCTTTCCTGATAAAAGCCCTAGCTTCCAGCAGCAAAACAGACGACCAAGAGTTATAATGAGATTAATTTGTATCAAAGCTACTGATGGAATTATTCTCAATTAATTTATTAAATGTTTTTAAGTATTCATTTATACTTCTGGCCTCTACAATGTGTTTTGGGACTGAGTTCCACAGTAGGAGTCAGAGAGTAGTCAGCTGACAGTAAAGTTAGTTGATAAAAAGTTTAAAAGTGATCACTGGTTTGTCGAAGCTTTTGTCAAAGCTTTTTGGTCAAATTCAATCAAGGTTTTTAAACTGCATCTGTCAAGTGTCAAGCAATCTCTTGGCTTTTAACTAAAAAAGAATTGTGAACCACGGAAATAGAAATGCATGAAAGTCCACTGAGAATTTTTTCTTTCTGGCTTTGATAAATACACACTATTTGACAACGTTTCACAGGTCATGTTACTCCCTGTTAAAATTAGTGCCTGGTCAAATATCCTTCCCTGTATAGATCAGTAGTGACTTCAGTACTGTAATACCAATTAATTATCTTCTGTGTTAATTTCACAACTGCATGACTAAAACAATATTGTTTAGGAATAAACTATAAGGATAATCTGAGATAATAACAAGATCTCTTACATAGAGTCATCTAAGAAGCTATGCATATTCAGTATAGCAAAGAGCAAGCTTAGTGGCCCATATATTATTTTTAGAAGTGCTTATTTGTGAAGAAGTGTTCTGATAAAGCAGCCTCAGTACTAGAAGAAAAACGATTGAATAGAGCTGAAAGTGGTAAATTCATGCTAGAAGTTCAATATAAAGCTACAGCAAGGAGAGGAAAACAGCAGTTTTAAAATGTATGCAGTTATGTGATAAATTGTTCCTCAGCTGATCTATTTAAATCATGATATTGGATATTAGATGAACAGTAGCTTAAAACTACTATAGTACTACAACTACTATAGATAGGGCCAGCTCTTTCTGCCTCAAAGCCATGATTATAGTATGATTTCCCCACAAGTAAATTTGGAAATATCATTGCACCTGACTAAATGATTGCAGATGAGCTAGCTTTCACTAGCTTGAGAATAATACGAGCACTTAACAACAATATATTTTTATAAGGCAAAAATTTTGCCAAAGGGAAAATTTACCCCCATATAAGCTACTAAAATGCCAGAAAAAGTTCCCCCCCGTATAAGCTACTAAAATCTCGCCATATAAGCTGCTAAAATGCCAGAATTTAACCTGAAGGCTATCTCTTCAAACAGAGCCTTAGGAATTTGAGGTAAATTAAAATAAATAGGTACAGTGAAAAAAATTTGTGACAGCCGAGGATGATTCTGACTACCTACTCCGCTGCTACATGTCTAAGTTCCAATAGAGTACCTCTCTGTATAAAAAATGAAATACCTAAATGTCAATTACTCCAAACATTAGTCGTTAAAAAGAATCTCACTTCGATAAAGACCACAAATGGTTAGTTTCCTCCTATATTGCTGTATTCTGTTTGAGTATATTCAATATATATTCATATATATATTGATATATTCAATATATTTAATATATATTGAAACCTATGGCATTCAAAGAATATAAAGACATTATTCATTTCTCCCCTCAAAAACCTTAGCCTTTGACACTATGCAAATGAGCAGAAGAAAGGACTTAAACTTTGTACCTTAAGCACCAGTCTTGAGTCACTAATACATGGGATGCTGCAAGGGCGTGAATGACCTGCTAGGGAGCTGTTGCATGGACAGCTTTTAAGCAGCCCACTTGAACGTCCCTTGGCCCAAAGAATGTCTGCTTAAGCCCTGAATAACTGAAACACTTAACTCAAATTCTCTGCAGAGGGCAAAGTTAGCCCTCTACCTCAACATTTTGAAATACCTTGCTGAGTGATGTCTTGGCAACTTATTTGGGAGCATTTTCTGAGTTCCTCCAATGTATTTCTCTCCTTCAGCTGATAAAAAGTGAATCTAATGCAATGGTATGTAAAGAGAAATGAGTCTTAGAAATTAGCAGTCTCAAGCACCACAAATATTTAACGCATGACTACACTGCAGAACTGTATTGCAGTAACCTTTCTGAAGTTTAGGATTGCCTCACGCCGCCTACTGCTACATGATGTACGAGGTATAGGCTACTTCTTATGCTAATCTGGTAAAATCCCCTTGATCTTGAATAGATAAAAGACATTGCAAGGCCTATCTTTTACTTTCATCTTCTCTGTCTATTATCCAAGCCTTATTATCTTATAAGTCACTTTTGTCTTACCTGCTCCTTACCCTATAGCTTCTGTCTTGAAAGAGCACATTAACACGTTAAGAAGACACACAAATAGCCTTTTCTTACAAAAAATTATGACAGTTTCTTGAGATCAAAAGGGATGATTGTCGTTGATCTACTGTTTAGACATTCTTAAGTGGGCATGCTTTTTACTGTCTTGGAGATTCATTTTAAGGTCAATACTGTGTGTAACTAATAGCATTCAGCTGAAGTTAAGTGACCAAAAAAAGATGGAAGCTTCCCCATTAAGGTTCAAGATGAAACATCAGTTTCCTACATACTCTAATCATCCGGTGTGTCTCTGTTCCCTTGAGATCTAATAATTTTTTTAAATACCATGAGAGAGGATTGTCCTTGCTTTTATGATCTAGAGGTTTTCCATCCAGAAAATAATATCCTACATATGTTATACAGAGAAAGGGGAATCTGTTCAGACAAAAGATTAAGAAAAAACCCTAAATTCTAACATAACATAAACTATTTTTCCCTGTATCAAATTTCCGCAGTTATTCCTGTCTGCCTACTACATGCTAGTTAAATGAGCTTCTGGTACACTTTATGCCTTTCTGTAAATTGATTCCTCTTACCTTTCAAGAGTAGCAATAACATGACTGAAAACAGAAAACTTCTGCTTAAAGGAATCCTGGGTTAGCCTCGTATAGTCTCCATTGATATAAAATTTAAATTCTATCTAAAATCTCCATATTTCCCTACGCATTCAGATGTGCAAACAGTTGTTTCAAAATCTGCTGGTCTTAGAAAGCTACAGAGGAAGGGTCGAGAGGTTTTACCTTAATGTTGCTTTCACTAGCAGATAAAGATTTAGTAAAATGCTTATATGTTTAATCTTTAAAGTAATAAAGAATAGAAATAGAATTCCCAACTCCAAACTCTTTCACTGAAAAGGTGATTCTTTTAGCTGCCAGAGAAGTAGCTTTTCTTCTGCCGATATGGGTAGATATATCTATCTGCATGAAGAAGTGCGTGATAGCTAATGGTCTTCCTTGTCTGAACGAGAGCGCCATTTTTCCTGCTTAGGTGCCAAAGTGAGCGATGTAGCTCCGTTTGGACACACAATTTAAAAATAGAACTATGAAGATAATTCAGATATACTAACAAGTCCTATGCTATTTTTTCCACCCAAAGAGAAAACAAAACTTTAATATTAATGTTGATATTAATATTTATGCTAACTGGCTGTTAAAAGTTTATTGTAAAATTTGGGCTTATCTTGGATCTCACCAAAGTATTACCAAGAGCTGATGTGCTACTCTCTAATTTTATGTATTGTGTATATGCTGGTGTTTACATTTACTCATATCCTTCCATAATCTAAATTATCCCATTGTGAAAGTATTTCTTTCTGCCTGCAATACATGCTGTCAGGTAGACTAAATTTAAAGGCAAATCTGGGGACTCGTACGGTGTCTCACTGAATTAGTCTTGGCCAAAAAGGCTCAGTTTCTTGGTTGAACATGAGGCAGCTTTGGAAAATTGCTTCTTTCTCTTGTCTGTGTGCCTATACAAATACGTGAATATGCATATATGTATGTGTTTATGTATACATGCATGTGAGTAGATGTATACATATGTTTGTGTGCATGTAGATGTATAAGAAACAGTTCTCCAAATTTGCTGCACCTTCAACCAAAAGGCTGAGCCTTTTTTGCTGAGAATAATTCAGTCTCAGCTTATTTCAAGTAACTACTTGTATGAAGTAGTTGGCTGAAATTATCTGAAGCAGACTATTTTTATTTTATATGTGTGTGTGTGTATGCAGACGTGTCTGCTCATCCCAGTCTCCCTACCACAACTAACACGTTTCCCCATGTACCAGCCCCTCAGGTGTACGCAACACCACGGACACAGAAGGGCTACTGTCCTGAACGGCTGGTGGCCCCTGCCTCCGAGTCAGTCCTGAAGGCCCCGACACGGGTAAGCAGCTTTGTGCCCTCAGAAGGTTATGTGCTTTTTCAAACTAGGTTCACTGCTCTAATGAACAATATGATTCTACCTGCATCTCTCCTCACATTCTTACAATGCAGATTTAGCACTGAAATGAAGACTAGTTTTGTTAGTTGCAGTTTGATCAAAGACTCTCGTGCAATGTCCAGATTTAATTATGAAAACATTTTCCCTCCACTGTGACCTTTTTCACATCATCATAACAAAGGTTTTTTCCTAATGAAGTTGTGTTATTTTCCTCATGAAGTTCTGAAAGTAAATTGTTTGTATTAGGAAAGGTAGGGAAAGTTATACTACAAACTGATTTCTGTTTTGTTTTGCTTCTTTGTGGGAAAAAGGATGGGACTGGCATTACCTAAACCCCTTGAGGTCAAATTTAATCCATTAAAACATGTACATAGGACATAGATTCTGTCCTAAATAAATTGTGATTAAGAAAAAACATGAACTGTGTATATTTGGGAGTTTCACTCAAGCACTAATCTTTGCTTATTAGTTACGCTTAATCACATTGTGACTGCTTCAGATACTAAGAACTAGCTACCCAAATTGGAAACAACACTGAAAAACAGTGCCATTGGTGAAAGGAGTTTATAATAATTTTGCTTTATCTTGAAAATGAAGCATGGTGAGGGGGGGAAAAAGTAATTGTAGTACTCTTGCAGTGGGTAGTTTCTTTTATCATGGAGCCTTTAAAACCATTAAGTGATGAAGAAGTTGAAATAGACAAAAGCAAATTCT
This sequence comes from Chionis minor, assembly GCA_013398295.1. Classification (NCBI taxonomy): domain Eukaryota; kingdom Metazoa; phylum Chordata; class Aves; order Charadriiformes; family Chionidae; genus Chionis; species Chionis minor. The sequence continues at coordinate 385,293 of VZSF01003940.1, read as the reverse complement.
AAATATCTGGGTTTACATATTCAAAAACAACCTTTTAATAACAATGATGTTAAATAGATTATACTGTTTAAACAAAGCAGAGCTTGGGGGATTTTTAGGCAAAGATTTACAATAAATCGGAAGTCAAGCAATGCCCTAAAAAGAGGATTTTTCATTATCATGAATCAGGAATAGGACAGCATTTCCTAGTAATAAATGATGATGCAAAATGGATTTTCCTGTCATGCTGCTGAATTCTGCCTCTTGCTGTCAATAGGATTAACTGGATGTTAAAAGCCTGAGGTGTTTACATCTGGATTTTAAGATTTAAAAAAAAAAAAAAAAAAAGAAATGCCACTTCATGAATACAAAGATAAAATGGGAGTTAATACAGGTCACTGTTTTAAACTAGAAAAATAGCGCACTCCGAACAACGAAACGGAGCAGATACCTGTTTTGCTGAGAAAGCAACAAGAGGAATATGCTTTTTGCTTTCCACCTGGATGAAACATTTCATATGAAAGCAAAAAGTGGCAGTGTGCACGGAGCCTCTACCTTTACTGCTATACAAAGCACCAACTTGGATCAAGGCTGAGGGACCGGAGGCAGCTGTCAAAACAGCAGGTTCTCCCTTCCCTGTCTTAATAGTATGCTCAGTAGCTGCATGGCCCCACGCTTGGACAGACAACAGTAAAAGGCAAAAATAACTTTGAGTCATAAACAGGGAGATATTTTTATGGTGTCTCAGCAGACATGGATTTAGAAACCAAAATGCATAAACATGGAAAGATCTGAGATGCACTTTGAAACTACAACATGCATTGTTGAGCCACAGCATGCTGGGCTGTTTTACACTCAGCTGGGTGAATTTTCGAAGGTAGTAGAATGTGCAAATCTAGAGATATGAAGAAGGCTTACTGGCGTCTTACAGTTTTTGTAAGAAATTTAATTCTGTCCATGCTTCAAAGTTTTCAGATGAATAGAACAACTGCAGGAATGAGAAGAGGTGGATAGTTCTGCAAAGTATAGCCCTTAAGCACTTGTCTGGTACCTGGTGGAAACCAAGCTGGCACCAAACAAACATGCTTTACTGCCTCCAGCTGGTAAAGACCGAGGAATTGAAGGGACGATGTGCAGAAAAGATGTAGGTGGCACTATTATCAGAAGTTTGTGTTTCTTTGCATTTGTGATTATAGAACAACAGAGCTGTATAAAAGTAGGTGAGAGATGGAATCAGTAAGATGTTGGAGAATCCGGACACTCCAAGTGGGTAACAGCAAGCCTGTTGACCTAACAGGTCAAACAGAAGCTTTGTTAACTATTACCATAGTGAGAACAGTTGGGCAGCATCTCCCCCTCTGCTCCCCTGCTCTCTGCCAAGTGATTGCAGAGACCCAACCAATACACCCTTTCAGGAAAAAAATAAAAAAAAATAAAAAAAAGGTGAGGAAAAACAATCATTTCAATGTTAACAAAGCGAGGTATCCATCCCGGGGAGGGGTGGATTCTTTAAGTAGAGTATTATTTTAGCTCAACAGCGGGGAGTTGGAAACAATCAAAGGCTGTTAGCTTTTACTCAAAAGGAACGTTCTTTTAGTGAGGATAAACTTCTTAGACAGCTCTTGCCAATCTTAAATATTACTGGTTTTATCACCACAAAGAGAAATAGTAATACTGACATCACACTCACGTTTTGCTGAGCTGCAGTTAGAATGCAACCGTGACAAATTAAATCTGACGTTACAGTAACATTGCATGCTATCGTGGGCTGATAATCTGCAGACGCTTACTGCCTAAAATTCTTATTCTGTCAAAAAAACCTTAGATTAGCACCATAAAAATATTATCACTATAGCAAAATTTATTTAAGTAAAAACAATTAACAAACAGGTTTTGACACTGAGAGAAGGGGATTACTCGGTCCAGGTGCTCTTATTCACTAAAGACAGGCTTATTAATGTTCCATTTCAATGGTACTGTTTGACAAGCCTGTCGTAATTTTCATACCACATGCTTACCTGCCAGCCATCTCAAGCCTGTGACCCCCATTCCTAAATACTAGAACAAAATTAGCATTTGACCTTTAGAAAGTTAGTTCAGAATGCAAGTGCACGTCCTAAAACTCACATAACTCGTCTTTTCGTGGCTGAAAACAGCAAGAAGCCATATAGCAACCCACCACAGGTTATAAGCACAAGGGAAGAGCACAGAAGTCTGCTATTTACAGAGTGATTTACTTGTAGCAAAAATATTAAACATACTGCATGCACAGCACACCGTTTCAAGCAAAAAAAAATTAGGTGTATAATAACATCAGAATGGCATCTGAAATAATTAAACTATCTTTTTCATAATGCTGAAGAAGAATGGAATTGAAAGGAAAACCTTTCAATTTTTAGAAAAATTAAATAGCCTATTGTTTCACTTCAGTTGTTCTGCTGAAACAATGCTTTAAGTTTTGATGCCATTTTTTTTTAATTTTAATTTTGCAGTGTTTTCACGTGAAAAAAAAAATCAGTAAAACTTACAAAGTCTTCAAAAAAGTAAATGCATACTAATTGCCCCATGAGAAATTTCTTCCCCCCCTCCTTTTCTTTTTCCTCTTTCCATGTAATTGGAGGCCCCTAACTTCAGGGGCCTGTTTAAATCAGAAGTCTGCTTTCCCTGGACTCCCTCTATAGCCAGTGGAGAAAAAAAGGACCTCTAGAGAGCACTGCAATACATAAATTCTGAATCCAATTCTGTAGGTCCCTCTCCCTTCTCTTTCAAATCTCTGCTGAGCCTTTGAATACTTTAAATTAAGTGGGAGAAAAGGTAGACCAACATTTCTGGTGTGAGGCAGCAACAGAAATGGGAGCAAACAACAGAGTTGTCCCATTTGTTTAAAAAGGTTAGGTGCCTATCTAAAGCTCCTGGGAACTAATTCCTTCTTCCAATGATTTCACTGATTCATTATATTTTTTATTTTCCCTAATGAACTATAAAGTAGACGCTGATTTAGTAATCAGGTAATCACTAGAATTCAGACATTTTGGCATGTTAAGCTGATTAGATTCTTTTTAACTCCAAAGCAGTGGAGTAAGTTTTCCATTAGTCTAATTTTACAAATAATTTTTCAAGTTCGTTTATAAAACCAGTAACTTAAAACAGATTGTTAATCCAAAAGCTACGGTAGCTAAAAAACACTGTTGCAAAATACACTCTTGAATACTTTAAAAATATCTACTTTCTGCAATGATTACATCAAGAGGGAAATTTTTTTTGGTCTGTGTTCACAGATCTTGATTCGACTTGTTTTCTAGTTGAATTTCTATCCTGCTCAATGTGTGCTGAGAAAGACGGGATTGTTAGCCAATTTGCATTAATCAGCTGCTGAAGCCTCATGTGCTCTATACTTGTCCAAGTATGTTTCTCACTCGTGTTTGCAGCTTGGCTTGCCAGGTCTCTGCTTGCTGTTTCTCCAGAACTAGAGCGCGCTGCAATCCTGGTCTGGTGCAGAAGAACCAGGGCTGCCGTAGAAAGACAAGACAAACAACCTAAGGCTAGAGAAAGATGATAGGAAGGGGAATTATTTCATGGGCTTATTCCATGGCAATTTGGGCATATTTTGCCTGCATATGGAAATAATGGTTCTACCACAGAAGGATGAAACCCCTGAAGTTTTGAATGAGGTGCTGTCAAAACCGTTCTCTGAGACTCTTTGTTGATCCTCTAGACCGTTTCTAGTGGAAAGAGCAAATTTTTTGAAATGTAATTGCAAAAGACCCTGAATACAAATTCTCAACACACTTTTGGCTATTCAGTTCAGTGCCAAGACACCCCTGTCCACTGCTGGAGTTAATGCAGTTTCCCAAGTAATGGCAAGACTTGTTGCAGACATCACGTTTTCAAGAAATGAAACTGAGTAACTAATCACCCACTATCCAAAACAGTTAAGTATTATAAGATAATCATGCACATGTTAATGGTCCATAATACCATCAAGACCTAGTGGGGGAGTTCTTCTAGTGAGTACTCACATAATAGTGCACTAATTTACATAACGAATGACATTCACATTTCCTATGTTCGTCTGAAATTTTATTGAAAAAACTTTGAAATTAGAATAGTTTAGAAAAAAAAGGACAACCTTACTGGAAACAAAGAATAAATACCAGGACTCATTTTTTAGATTGTTAAAGTTGTCTTTATGCTTCTACTTGTAAGAGTTAAAATGCTAGGTTTTATATTTTGTGCCAGTGTCTTTGCAACAAGCTGTGCTTTAGGAAGTGTATATTTGCTTTAATAGCTGCTTTTCAATGACATCAAGTGGTATGATGCACAAGGCTTTTCATATAATAGTGTCCTCGTTCTATTTATTATTCTAAAGGTTCCTCCAAAGCATTTTAGGGACTTCATAAAATCAAGGCCAAAGAATGCAATACTTATGAATTTGTAGTATGTTCTTTTTTAGAGGCAATGAAATTTTCTTCACTGTAAAATGGTTACAGCTAGCATGAATCTTTAATTTTCATTGCTTGTCCATGCACATTAGCCTTTAAAACAAAATTAATTTTTCATCTATTTGAGCATACTTAGAATTTCCTTACCAAAAATCGAATTTCCCTTTCACTTTCTGTGCAAAAGCGTAGAACTTTGTTACGGGTTAGCAAGATTTATCCCCAGCATGTTCCTGAATGTGTAATCGAAGATATCAATAGATACCACTTCTGTTTTGCTTTTAAAAGAAATGGTCAGTTCACAAATACATTTGACATTTTAAATACCTTGTGCTACAACACTCAGCAGTGTACCACTTTAGCAAGCAAAACGAGACATGACACAAGCAAAGTTAACTCCATTAAATGACAAAATATTTTCCATGTTCTTGTACTCTAAAATTATTTTAAAAGACAGAAAGAATTGTATTTGCATTTCATCTCCATAATACAGGTCTCTACATTGCAGCTGTCTAGATAACAAATGTACGTTCTGCAAAAAAGAAAAATAATTCAGTACACAGTAGTTTATTCTGAATAACCAGGAGTCAAATGTTATGGTAGAAAACATTTAGAAAAAGGGGGAAGTAGTAAAAATAGCATCTTCTTGAAGCAAGAAAATGTAGCCCAAGCTAAATTATGTTGCCTGGTATGATGGGGTAATTGTTAAAAGGCAACCTTGCAGGCTTTTTTACAATTAATGGCATTCCAAAGTCATGTAAATATGATCAGATTAGATTTAACAGTTTATGCAACAAGCTGTGCTGTAGGAATTGTTTTCTTTTTTTCAGTGGCAGAGAAAATATTATTATTGTTATTGACATAATAACATTGTTGTACTAACTTTATTAAAAATAGCTCTAAAATGGAAGAGTACATAAATACATAATTCAAATTAAATCAACCAAACATGTCCAACTTTATAAACAGAACTTTTTCCACTGGCAATTTAAGTTAATGACTCTTCTGTTCTGCTCAAAATAACACTGTTTTCTCACTTGCTAAGCAGTTGTTAAATTGGTGAGACATACCCGATAAATTAAAGTCCTAAAGGACTAATGTTATTCCGTTGGTCTTTTATGACTCAGGGTAAGAAAGAACCACCGATAGCTATATACAGCTCAGTAACTTCACAGAAATACCAATTTAATCCATAACCTCTCTTCACTCTTAATTTACATAGATACTTATAGCAGCATTAATTTCTTTTTCTCAGGTCTTCCTTCACAAAGTCTGCTATTTTGATATGTCACTCCTTGTCAAATTTCTCTATTTGCTTTCCCTTTTTTACTGCCTTACAGCGATCTTTTCCTCACCTTCCGATTTCTTCCTATTCCAGTCTATTATGACTACCCACTTTATTTATTTGGGGGTTTTTTTACCATAAAATTACTTCCAGCCTCTTTTCCATCTAGGGATGTTCTCAGTCATCTGCCTACTTCCTTTACAACCACCTTATAGGAAGGAGATTTTACTTGTTCTACACAAGTCTTGGTTTTTCCTTCAAATTGTCTTCATTCTTAGGTAGCTCCTAGACTTCAACGTGCCAAAAATTCTTCATGAAGAACCTCCGTAAATATTTCCCATGTTTTGTTGTTGAGAGGCAACGCATCTTTCAAAACTCGCTGAGAAAAGTTTCAATTTTAAGTAAGAGTGAAATAAGGTCTTTTTAACCCTGCTTACTCCATACCTCTGTTGTCATATTGTTCATGCCATGGGAACCCCTCTTGGGTTATGCTGCTGTTCCCAGTTTGCAACCAGGCAGCCTCTGGGCCGTTACAAGGTGGCCACGCTGCCAGCAGGTGTGAAGACTCAAACCCCAACTGTAGCAGTCAACTTCCAGGAGTGAACATACCATTCTTTTTCTTTCTCGAGCATAACACCTGCTTAGCTTGATGAAAAAGAAGCTGCATTTAATTGAACTCATTTGGATCTCACAGACAGGCCCTCATCTAACATCCCTACTTTAATTAACATGTAAATCAAAGGGGGCAAAAAAAAAGACTGGAAGAAGCAACTCCTTACCACCAACTGCTGACACCCTTGAGTAATTCTTTTAAGCTTTTCCATCACCTGGGAAATTCCCATTAAGTAAGGTATTCAGGAAAAATGCAAGTTATAGCAACAGCCCCAAAAACACAAATATTAAAAAGTACCCAGAAATAAAGTCTGAGGAACAGACACTGGCACTGCAGTCAAATCACAGTCCCGTTTCCACCCCCCAATAGCTGCAGAATGTAGTTTCGCGGTTCTCTAGCGCCCTAATTAAAGGGTAGCTTTCCAAAAGACCTGAAACTACAGATACCATTCAAGATGTTGGCTCTTCAGATATTATATTAAGTCAGATGTTAATCCTAACAACAGGAGAATCAAATAGAAAAAAAAAAGACAAAATAAGCTGAACAAGATTGTACTTCTAACATGTAATTCTACCTTCTATATATTTTAGTGAAGACGTAATATAAGGGAACTTAATTTTCATCCTTTGTAATATAAAATTGAAAGAAACCTGTAAGACTTTAACTGAAGAGAACTATCCAAATTAATTTTGAAGGAAAAAAAATAAGTGAACACACACACACACACACACCCCAAACAAAAACATGTGAACTTTTCCTACCAAACATTTTGTAGAATTTCACAGAGGTAGCAAATTTACTTTGAAAATACACCAATCCTTTGCATTACTTTTCCCAGGGAAACCATTTGTCCATGCAAGTCTCTACAAGTGAAAATTCTTCAGGGGGAAAAAATAATTAAGTTTTGAAGAATTTGCAAAATGCCCACATTTTTAATATTTCTTTAATTTAATTTCACTCACCTCCTACATCACATTCAAAATAACATTCATCAAGGAAGCTATTGTGGCAACACTGGCATCAGCTGTGAAATATCGATCTCTTAATTGTATATAAGCTTTTAAAAACATTCTTTCTGCCTGAAACAATTTAGAGGCTTGTTAAATAGAGATTAGAAAGAGAACGATAATGTCATACTTCAGAATTCATCATTTCCTGTAAAATTTCAAATTCTTTTTCCTGGAACTGCCCCAGGCTTTATTTGTGGTCCTGGAAAAGTCATTCTTCATCAGCCATGAAAATGCTATTTTGTCCCTTTATCTCGTTCAGAGGTAACATCCATCTAGATTTTAAACTTGTTGGGGTATAATTTGTCAATCAGTGCTTGGAATCATGGGAACTTTTTGTTACCTGGGATGTCTAAGTGCTGTTATAGGGCAAATAATAATAACCACTATAAAAATAATGGACACAAAGAATGGGACAACTTTCACAGCCTGGGAAGCAGGCAGTCAGCTTCACTGGGCAGTCAGGTACCTGCAGTGACAACAGTTTTTAAACTTCCAGTGGAAGAAGATTTCTTGTTCTTCCTCTTTTACCCATGATTCGGTGCCTTGCAGATTAAAGTTTCTCATGTGCGTTTTTAAAATTCATACCAAGTTTAAGTATTAAAAGAAAATAAATGGACATAGGCAGGCAGCGCTTGGATACAAAATAAGTGAAATTGCATCATGAGCCATCACTGTATTATTTAGCAGGCCAGCTACTTCACTGATATTAATTGGGGAGTTGCAGTGATTTGGACAGAGTACTGCCATACGTACATGATGGGGATTTGTCTCAGTAATTTCTGCTTACAAAAACAGATTAATTTTAAGACTAAAAACTGGGATTTTTTTAAACCCTTTTCACATCTATTGACAACCTTCATTACTAGTTGCTAACTTGCTTGGGTTTGTTGATCTGTGAGTCTCATTTGAATACATTCATTATTATAATGCCAGAAGAAACAAAATTAAACTTAATTAGAGGTCACATCACCTCCAGCTCAAGCTAATTAAAAGCCTAATCAAACCTTTTGGGAAACTGTAGCCTGTCAGTGAAAAAATAAGGGAATAAAGCACACTATACCCACACTAAGGACAGTAATCTGTCTGGTGGCCTTTTATTCTAAACCCTCTCATTTTACACAAAAAAGAAATACATAGTATCGCATATATACGCTCATATAATGCTCATACTAAATAAAAGTTTGTCAGTTTTCCTTCAGTCTAGTAAACAGTGCATATTGCAGGAAGAAATGCATGAGTTGCACCGCAAGTTGTTAAGCTTCCTAGCACATGAGTGCCAGCTAAAAATAATTAGCTATTACAAGGTCAGCTTTCCAACTTAACTGCATTTGGGAGAAGTATGAAAAACAGCTGGAGGTCTAACAGAACGAAATCTCAGATTAATAAAGATGAGATGGGCAGAACTGGTAGAGTGCATAATTTGACTGTCTGTGTCAGGACACCTGTGTTCTCAAATGGCACTGACCTGCTGTGCGACCTAGGAAAGCCCGCATGTTTGTCTATTTAAATCATCCATTCTTTGACCTAAGGCATATCTCTTACTCAAGCGAGTGTACACTTCTTGGGGTGCTGATGCCCTGATGCTGGTTTGGTTCTTTCAGTGCTATCATCACCAAGCTTCAGATTAATATCATCCATAGGTACAAGGCAGACAAAGATTTGTGCAAGTGAATTATTCCTGTAATGATAAAATGCTCACTTAGAATAATATTTACACTGCAGGTATAATGTAATTACCTTTTGGTCACAAAATGTGTTGCTTCAGACAATCTTTAGTTCTCATTCTCTTCAATTACTGCTATATTATCAATTAAAAGATTGCTGCTCGTTGCTTTTGAACATAGTTTGCAACTTTAGCCACAGTAAAAGATACTTAGAAATTAAAGTTATTCTCTGTCTCCACGAAGAAAAAGAAGCCCCACTCATGCCAGTGATTTAGTATGCTCAGATTGCCTGCTGAAGATCAAAGCCTCAGGTCACAACACATGCATGAGGAATATTCAGGAATGCAGGAATATTTACACATGTTTCTGGAAAGGAGCACTGTTCGTGAGTTAGCCTGGCATAATTTGCCTGAAAATAATGTCTTTAGAGATAGTTACTGTAAATACAGAGAACTAAGACTGTGTTGGGACTGTATTAGCTGGATCTACTCTTTGGAAGCAGCCAAATGTACTTTTTTCTTATTCTAGTGTTTGTCATGCTATCTTGTTTTGACTTCAATTGAGATGAGTTACTGTGGCAACCTCACATTACTGAAAGGGGAAAAAATGAAATATATCATGTGTCTTATTGTGCAAAATTCTTATATCAACTTCTAAGATTGGAAGATAAAAGTCATACTAATAGTTCAAAATAAGATTATTGTTCTTCTCTACCAGTGATAAAAGAACTTAGAGTCCTTAGAGAATTCTCATTAAAGAGTTAGACAAAGTGCCTTAAGTGCCATTTTAACAGTAAAATAAAGGTCAGAAGGTCAGATACTTTGCTGCCTGGCTCTGGAATAGAAGCCTACACAGGCAGAGCCAAACTCTCAGTTACCAGTTGAAGATACTGTTTTCAAGTAGGAGGTTTTCACTGAAAATCAAGGAAACTACAGTATCAGTAGATTCAGGCAAGAACTTAATTTCAAATGAGAGATTCAGCTGATACTTCTGTCCATTCTCTTTCTGTCCCAATGGGCTTATTTAGCACTAGTTGTATCATCAGTACTGCTGCATATGATTTTTCTCTTTCCATGAGCAATGCACAGAGAGCAAAACATGTCTTTTTTGGGGGGCCTTAGCTCAAGCTCTGCCTTTCAAAGATTAGAAAGTGTGAGACAATTAAGTTATGGGAAGGAATACACCAGCATTAAATAATAATAGCTACCTTCTAGTACAAAACAGTCCAGAAGATGTCAGGAGGACTTAGTATCACCCATCACTGCTGTAAGAAATCTACAGAGAAAGATACTTCTCACATGGGAGGTCTAATGAGGTAAAGTTCTACCAACAGATACAGAAAATTATTATGGGCAGTTGTTTCATATCACTATCTGATATACAGTCTCAGGTACCAGCTTCTCCGATCAGGAGCCCACAGCTGGAATTTATAAAAGAGAATTATTTATTTTTCAATAAAAATTGTTTATGGGACTTGAAAAGAAGTCCTGAACAAAAAGCACACAAGAAGAAAGCTGGGATTTTCAACATACATGAATCGCCTTATTTCTTTGATGCATATTTTCTGAGTCCAGCAAGAACCTGTTAAGCCCAACTGCTTCCTTGGGCATTATAAATACTATTCAATATTGAATACAAAGCCCTGAAATTGTGTCAAACTAACAATTTGGCATCATCCGTGTTCTGTACTGGATGAGCTAGAATTCATAAAAATGAGATCCAAACCAGTGTACTTCGAACACTTTTGTTGCCTGTCCCTACCCTTATTTCTTCCTCCTCTTCCTCGAATAATTTGCTGTTTAAGTTGAGCTGAGCAGGTAGTTTTCCTCAAAACAACTTCTCGTGACAAGCTTTCAGAAATTGCGTTGATTTCAGCTCTGATTTAAAAGAAAAATCCAGAGGAAAATTTCATAACATTTAATTTTGAAATAAAAATCCAGGGACTTAAAGTTTCATTTAAAACTTTATTCTTAGTAATGTTCTTCATATATGTTTTGGTTTGGTCTTTACATAATTTCATGATATATAGAATATTGTTACTACTCCTGAGAACTCACGCTTAATGCTAACTGAAAAGCATTATCTACTTAGATGAAAGTATATTTCCTATTTGTGGACTGAATGAAACCAGGAGTACAGATGCATTTTCTTGGATTGTCCCAGTGTAGTCATTTTCCTTAACTGTACATTTGAGGCATGTATGCGTTTGGTTTACCTAAGCAGAGTTTAAAAAGCATAACATGGAAAAGCAGAAAGCGGAATGGGAATAAATTGATAATATTGGATACGTCAACATTTCATTTTAGTATTGTCTTTCTCTCATGAGATGTTTTCAGGGAGGAAATATTGGAAAACATGCACAAATCTGTCCTGTTGCCTGCTATCATTTTCTCATAAATGTTATTCTCAATTTCAGAGCCAAGTGGCAATATCTGAAATGGCATACAGATGTTTACATCTGAAGAAATGCTTAATACATATGAACATGCCAGTTGCAAATCAGCGCTGAAATATAGATTTATTGTGCCTGGCACTCAGTTGGTTTTGGAAGCATTTTCATGCCATTTTCCTTCTTCTCATGCTAGTTCCCATCCAGCCAAGCAACATACATTGCATGCTATTCTATAAAAATACCTACGTGCCTAGATTTCTGAAGGCAGGCACAAATTTCTTAATCACATGCAGGAATTCAGATGTTTTTTCATCAGGGAGAAATAAAAGGAAATTCAGGAGAATGTTGCTTCCATTTTAAAAAAATGCCACCAAGGTCTATCGTAGATTGTGTCATACTTTTTTAATGGCAGCAGAATCAGGCTTTAAGCAGGAATAATTGATTAAATTGGAATTTTCCAAAGATTAATGTCCACCTTTAAACTGAATTAGACACTTAACAACAGTGAATTTCTTATCCAGAAAGTATAACCCAAAAGTACTACTTTTAAAATTAATAAATGTCTATGAACATCTTTGAATCCCTCTCTGATAGACAGATAAATAATCCACTAGATGTCTGTTATGGACGGCTTCACAGGATGTAAAAACATTTCTAGAATAATAAAAGCTTGTACATAAGCAAAATATTTTTCTTGTTCTATCCCTATGTCTTCCTTTCAATTTACAATGTATAGTACAGCACGAAAGGAAATGGAAAGAGCAGGTGAAGGCTGACACACTGTATGGCACTGGAGCCGAAGTAGTAGGAAAATGCTGACATTTCTCAGGGTTGAAATAGCTCTGTATAGCCTAAGAGTGTCTGAGTGTGAGAGCTAAGCCCCACTCAGGCTGAGTTCTTTGTCTGGTGAAACAGAAAGCCTGGGTTGCAAAAGAAAGTCTCCCCTAGCCAATATTTTTGAAGTTTGCATATACGTTTATGGTTAATACTTTGGTATAAGTAAGAGAGACTGAATGACTGCATTTGTGACCAAGGCATAAATGTGGGGAAGCCAATATCTAGGAATGGTAAACGACTGAAGAAAAATAAAAAATCAGCACTAAACCAAAGTAGTCAGAAGTGACGGATGTCAGGAAAGAAAGATAAATGTGTCATGAAAGGAGAATAGACGTAGAGAGCTTATAACAGCTTTCCAGTATCTGAAGGGGGCCTACAAGAAACCTTCAGGAGGGGGACTTTTTACAAGGGCAGGTAGTGATACAATGAGGGGTAAAGGCATCAAACTGAAAGAGGGAATATTTAGATTGGTATTAGGAAATTTTTTACTCCGAGGGTGGTGCGGCACTGAAACAGATTGCCCAGGGAAACTGTGGCTGCCCCATCCCTGGAGGTGTTCAAGGCCAGGTTGGATGAGGCTTGGAGCAACCTGGTCTCATGGAAGGTGCCCCTGCCCATGACAGGGGGTTGGAACTGGATGAGCTTTAATGGTCCCTTCGAACCTAAACCATTCTATGATTCTGTGAAGGTACCTTGAAAAGAGAAAGATGAAGGAGGAAGTAAAAATCAATGAGAATAAAATATACATAAAGTGAGTCATAACAGGATGCTTGTATTTTGGCAGATGGATTAATCAATCTATAAAATGAAATAAAAATGTAAAGTAGTGGAATAAAGAACCAGCAAAGCTGGGCTGGAAATACACTGGAGCTTCCCTGGGGCAGCAGAATGGCTGAGGCTTCCCTTAGCTCCACGGTCACGTGCTCTGGAGTTTTGGTTTCTTTCATTCAGAAAGGGGAGTATCCTTTCGCACAGTTTGTTCATCTCTGTAAATGTAAAAGGTAAAGATGGGCCCTGCCCATAAAAACTGAATTCTGAGAAGTTTGGAACCCAAGAGGACAAACGTGCGCTTTTATTTTGCTGTTGAAGAATAACCCAATATTCCCAATCTAAGCAGTTTGAAGCTTTGACGTCTGATGTCAAATTGTGTGCCCCTATACAAGTCTAACTTCCAGTCCATCAAATGCAACACAAGAAATAACAGAGTGTCTCCAATTGTAGCTGGTTCATAAAACTGTTTTGAAATGAAAGACTCCAAAAGAACAAAGCTGGTTCTGCATATTTCCAATGGATAATACTTTGCTTATGTTTCCTAAGTCCGGTAGAAATAAGACTTAGTGAGAACAGAATTTGGATTATGGAGAATTTTCTTATAGGCCTAGCTTACATTTTGCTCCAAAAAATACTGAATCTATGATATTTATTCTAATAGGCTTGGCTGCTAATCTGTCTCTGTCATAATCACATCTCCAAAAAGTCTGAAATATCAATGACTTTTCCCATTCATGGCTCAATTTTACTTCTTGGTTGCTGCCAGAACAGCTTCAGTTTTGGATTACTGATAGAGTTATAGAATTGCCTAAAAGGGATTTTTTTAATTTTTTTTTTAAAAATTCTTGCAAGTACCACTTAAACCAAATGCATGAAGTTCTGCTTTTACTTTGCAAATGCCTGTGTGCCTACTGTTCATCTTCTTTGGTATACAGAAACAGAGGCTTTTCAGCACTTCTTTTCATGCTTTTGAATTTGGGCAAACCAAACTGAAACCAAAACCAAAATTTGACTTATTTCAAAGACTGTAGGAGATGAAGGCAGAGTGAAAGTAAATTGAAGACAGATCATGGCAGGAGGCTTGGTAAGCACAGGAAGAAACAATCCGTACCATCTTCTCTTTCACCTTAATGCATGCAGCTATGCCCAGTGAAATACACACGTACATCTACATTGGTGTTATTGAAGCAGCACAGACTGTTAGAGGGTTAGAGGAAATCTGGTATGACTGTTCATCAAATAAAAGTGGTTGGAGTTAGTTTGCTTTTTAAAACATGCCTATTACAGGCAAAGTTCTGATAATATTGAGAAACACTTGCAAGAAAATAATGAACTGGGCAGTAATTTTATAGCTTGTATTGTATTTGTTAATAGCAATTGAGGTGGTAGGTAATCACATTATTTATTTAAAAGCTAAAATAAAGACAAATTAAGAAAACTCAGAGGAAGCTGATAAGTCAGGCCCAACTACTAATTTTTTTTTCCTTACTGAGGAAATTATTTGATATCTGACATTCTATCAGAGCACCGAAAATAAGAAATGTGGTATTATTAACTTCCTGAAAAAGCAAAAGACAATAGCAATTCACACAGACCTCAGCACTCAAGCCATTTCTAATTAATTGCTGTGTTTTGGAAGAGGGTTTGAGATGTAGTTTTTTTAATTTAGAGATGGAATTCATAATTAACGCATGATTTGGAAGACACTGCTTGAGTAGCTGTTATGGGTTTGTGAAAGAACCTTTAGATTTTACATCTTGAAGCTCCTCTAAGTGAGTTTTAGAGTGAGGAAATGTTCAGGTTCAATAAAAGCAAACGTGACTTTACAAGCAGGCTAGGAGAGCGCAGAGCTGCAGGGGGTTGTTATATAGCCTGTTTTCTGAGCTTCCTGTAGCCAGTTCTACCAGGCAACAGGTTGTCAAAACTTAGACATTCAAGACTTACCTAAATTAAAGATTCCCGTGCAATTCGGCTGCCCATGCAAAATTCTAAAAGTTCAAATCCACTCTGAATTTCTCCAAAGCAGGTAGATGGAGTTACAACCTAGCGCAGGAAGAATGGCACTGTACCAGTGGCTCCATACCAGGGGGCTCCATGTGCAGATGAACAGATGGAACTAGTTGTGATTTCTGACCAGACTACCTGCTAACTGCTGAAACCTTCTTAAATTTGCAATGTCTGCTTGCCAGTTCCTTAAATTGTTCTTACAGGGAAGTTCTGCAAACTGTAGCAAAACCAAACCTCTTAAGAGTTGGAAAACATTCTTTTCTAGTAACATGGCCAAAGCGTGCCTGTTCTTTGGTGACCAAATGAAGACTACAATATTCGGGACTCCTGAGTCTACAGATTAGAAGTCTGAGAGGTTATAAAAAAAATTGAAATCGTAGAGATTGGCTGGGAGAGGAGAGGTTTAAAACATTATTTATAATCACAAAGAGATAGAAAAATAATCAATGGGCTTAAAAAAAATAGCAAAGAACATTTAGATTAATAATTTAATTCTAATAGTAAGAATGGTAAGGCACTAGAACAGATAGGTGTGAAGTTATCAAGACTTTACACTTTCCCTCTTCTAACAGCTGCCAGGAATGAGCTACGTACAGGGTTCTTGCCTTGGAGCAGAAGAAATAAAAGTCCTTCCCAGCATCATTTGCTGTGGGTTCTATGAGGTGGAAACAGACACTGATGCTACACATCCTACAGATGCTTTTACTGGCTGCCTTCCAGATCAAGGGCCTGCTTAGCCTAAAATGTAGGGCGCTTGACTTAGCTTAAGGGGAACAAACAATCTTCTCCCTACTAAAAAAACTTTTCTATGCAGATTCTAAAAGGTATGTAGGCAGCAAATCTTTAATTGTTGTTGTGCATGTATTTCCGTTTGATGCTCCTCACTGGAACGCTGAAATGCAAGGCAAATTCTGCTTCAGATATTGAAGTCAATCTGTTAATCAGTTCCTGCATATGGGATTTTAAGTATCAGGAGCTATTCTAGGGAAACAAGGCAACTGCTTTTTTTTTTTTTTTTGTTACATTATTTTTATCAGTGATGGGGGAAAAGGTTGAGGATTCCCCATCCTCTTCCCTCTAACCCTCCTTAAATTAGCCTGGTCTTTATTTCTTGTAAGAGCCCTTCCTTGTTCAAATTTCGTCATTTCCATTGCTAAACATGGTTTCATAAGGTCATTTCTGAAACCATACATAACTCCACAGCATATAATGTACATATTAACTTCATGCTTGATTCCATGTAGGCTTTATTTAAGCTTTCTGTCTAAAACCTTAACCTGATTTAGGGTGAAATTGCAAATAAACTGTCAGAACTACCTGATTTATATCAGAGACCGGTTGATAATATTAAGCAATGTGCTTGATGCACTATTTAGGGAAGTTTGAAAGGCTGTTTGAATCACTGCTTAAAAAAATGCCACAAGCTTAACAGAACAATAAAATAAATGGGCTGTGAAAGGTTTGCTAAGTTTAACAGAACTGCTCAGTAGAAAATGGAGGAATCTTAAACATACAAACTTGTTTCTTCTATCATGATGATATTTCTGATTTATAATTTAAACAAAAAGAAAGGTTATCTTTTTTTTAAAATATAAATATCTGCCTCAGTACATTAACATTTCTAGGACCCTATAGAGTTTTGTTCCTCTCTCACACTAATTCCACTATCCTGGGATCAAAAGTACTCCTGATACACTCTATTGCTTTGTTTAAATACGAGGGGAGGGAAAGGGGGAATAAATCTCTATGCCAGAAGATTACAAAAAGTTAAAAATTGTTTAAAAGTAAATTCTGCATCTGTTGTCTGTCGTTCAAGATGTTCCCACTGTGTTTGTGTCTTCAGAGTAGCTGTTTAGCCCTCTGCATTTTTCTACACATTTTCATTGAAGTATATGGGTCTCTTCATTAAATATTATTGTGTGAATTACACGTCTGAAATGCCAGTTTCTAAAACTGGAAAGTTATTTCTATTTAAATAGCTTACCACTGCAATCCCTTCGTGTTTCAGGCAGGTTGCAGAGCTTCAAAGGTACTGACCAGCTCCTGCTTTAGCAGGGCTCTGGTGTAAGCACAGATCTGCAAGTGGCTTCTCCGGAAAGACAGAAAGGAGAGTCTGTTCTTTGCTCTGGGAGAAATGTGCTGAAACACTTGGGGCAGACTACTTGTGTGACAGATCTTCACAAGTATCAAATGTAGGCTCAATTTCTCGTTTCAACAAACATCCCATTGGTTTCAATGGGAGTTAACAGTAGAAAGATGAATACGCTGAGCCTGTACTCCTCCCCAACATTCCTTTTTTTGGACTCATTTACGTTTCTTCAGAACTTTACTCACTGCTGTCCAGTGTGAGCAGGTGTAACTTCTCCAGAAAATATTAACGTAACAGCTTTTTCCACTGAGATTCGTTTTTATGTGGGTACTTGCACTGTATGTCATTTGATCACCTAGGCATTTTATAGATACTCTCTAGTGGAAAGGGTGGGAACAATAAGCACCAGCAAAACAGCATGTCACTTCAGTAGCCAGCTCAGATTTCTAGGGGAAATGTTCCTAGGAATGATCCCACACATGCAGAACGCTGAATCTGCTGCACGAGGAGAATTTCTAAGAAAACTTCCAATACAAACACATAGTAGCCATATTTTACATGTTGAACACGGTAATACAGCTTTTGATTTTTGTTATTTGGATCAAATGGCTACTTTGACACCTTTGCTCTCTCATTCAGTACAGTGCATGACCTCTGCTTCTTTGTCTAGTTAACCTTAGTTGTTAAATGGATTAATGACATTTGTCTCTTAAATAAGGTTGCTGCCACATTTTCTTATTTTTTATTGAACTATTAATCTGCAGGCTGAATATTTGGAAATATGAAACAAACTGCCTTAATACAACTTAAGGTGTTAATTTTTGAGGTGAAAAATTACAGGTTGCCTTTGGATGCAGTTGTTTTATATATCCACCCAGTTGGAAGTAGTAGAAGTAGCGTGCAAGAGTCTATGAGACATGTACACTGGTTAGAAGTTTGCCACAAACTTCAGGAAAACATTATATTCACTGTTTTGTATGTTTCTAGAGCAATGTGTCATGGAGATCCTATGTTTTCTTAATTATTCTTGTTCTCTGTACTTTAATGTTAATATCTTTCTTGGAAACATTCTAATGTGTGGAAGTTACTTTTTCAGATTGCATCTCAACAAAATAATTTTTGAGGCAGTACTTTGATTGAGCAGCTCATAAGCTGTTTATTCTTTGATAAGTGCTTGTGCTCTGTGCCTTGATGCAGAGATTCCCTAAATAAGTGAATTGCTCAAATCTAAGTGGAAGAAAATAGAAATCACAGGCGAGATTTTCAGCCGTATCCTGTTACTATAATGACAGCAAAGTGTTAGAAGAATAATGGCATTAATGGTATAATAGAAATATAAAATCTTCTCTTCCAGGAGAGTGGAGATTCCCAGATGCAAACACTGATATGTCTGCTCTTCACTGATCATTTTAATTCTCTCTTCAGGAATAGGTTGTGTGTTTCCATACTAACAAATAGAAATACTAATTATTTGTATGAGCATTTGTCTGCTGCGACTGGAGTGTAGTGCTTGATCCACATGCATGCTTAAATGCTGATCTCAGTGCTTGAATCTGCTGTGGGATATTAAATAAGAATTTACAGAAAATATAAGCTATCTCTTAGCAAATTAATGTATTATGTAAAATTTCGCATTCCCTGAGTTAATACGCTGAAAGCAGCACTTCTGAAATTGTGGGTTGAGACTGTTGTGAAGTTGGAAGGCGTTAAAACATCTGCAACTGGCAATAGTTCACTTGCCCTAAGGTTGAGAATGGAAAATTACTGGCTGGATGTGTTTATTCGAGTCAGGAAACTGCTAATTACCTCTTAATTGCCAACAGGAGATCATTTCCTCCAGGATAAGTGAACAACCATTTGTGACCAGTAATAATCAGGTTTCACTTCCTTGTCTAAATGAACGCAAGCAATTCCCACTTCAGGGTCCTACTTGAAAGTTCAAAAGAAACTGACCTAGCTACTTTGGATAACTTCACACTTCAGTAATTTTAGTGGTTGCCAAGGCATTGCTGTTAAACTATCACTTTGTCATATGGATCGTATTCATTAATGCAGACCTAAAGCTAAATAAATACAGAACTGGGCTTTGAGCCCTTTGGGGTAGTAAAGGTTTCATACTGTAGAAGAATGTTTGTTGTTTTCTTGTGACTTATTCACAACTCATACTGATCTGATAATATTTTCCTTCCAAAAAAGGTCAGTCTCCATGTATTTCACAACTAGAAAGAATAATTAAGGGATATGAAAGGAAAATATTAAATATGAACTTGTAAAAGCTCAATCTGAATTGATACTTTTTATATTCTCCCTTTTCCATTTTACATCATAAGGAAGCATTGCAAGTCGTGTACCCAGAAGGGATCGAAGCATCTATAGAGCCAATAATTTATCATTAGTCCAATTAAAATCTTTACAATATAATCAAAATCCAACAGCAAAATATTACTAGTTAGGTTACAATAATATTAACACTCACAATCCAAATCAATATCAAAAAGCCTTCTTAATAATACCCTTCAAATTACTACAGAAGAAAACTTACTAGTGACTACCCCTTTTCTCTGTTGTTACGCTCACCCTGCCAACATCCCTCTGGCAAGTCAGGTCCTCAAACAGAGGGAGCAAACATTCACAGCACGTTATCATCATTGTACGGTCTTCACAAGGAGCACAGGGTACAAAACACAACCCACCCCTTCCCAGGGCACCAGCTCTACTTGTGTTTTGACACAGTCTGACATCACAGTTTGCTCTCCCCTCCCTCACACCCCCTAAAGCTCAGGAGAGCCTCCTCTAGCCCCATGGCCCCCAGGAGCTGCAGCTGGGGGCACATCAGGTCTTTCCAGAGCAAAGCCCAAACATGGAAGCAGTGAGCACTGAATGGCCTTGCAGCTGAGTGATGGCACCGCTCAGGCCACAAGAAGCCCAGGCAAGTTCTTGTGATCCTGCCCTGTCACACCAGTAGAGAGCCTGGGACCTTCTAGTACGCACAAAAGTTGTATTAGCTTAAGAAAAGCTATAGAGGAAGGGCTGAGATACTGAATTTGGTCTTAGGTTTCTTTCTGCTGGCACACAAATTAGTCTACTATAATATGTGTGGGAATCTTTGCGTTGGTTTGTTTGGATCGTGAGAAACTGGGAGGTCAAAACATTGCCTTAATTACAATTTCTTTCTAATTCTTGTAATTTTAAAATTAAAATGATATTGTTATTTTACATAATGGTATGCACAAAATCTGTGTTTGAACAATAACTACAGCTAAATGCTTTAATGTTTCCCCAGATAACTAGTTTCAGCTTTGGCATTTAATTCTCTCTTCTACATATGTATTTATATGCACATTCTCAATGGGTACATAGTGTTTATCCTGTAAAAAGAGTTGACTACCTTTTTTTTTAAGAATACTAGAAATGAATGAAGATAAAAAGGGATACATATGAAATGCAGTTTGTTTTTTAATATTGCCAGTAATCTCTCTATGCACCTACTAAAACATGTATCTCTACTGTTGAAGATTTGCTTCAAAAAACATTAAAAGCACATCATAGCCTGATGCCCTCCGTGTGTGTGCAATGGAGGATGGTGAACAGGCACTGTTAAAGCAGCTTGAATTCCTTCTACTATTTAAAATCCTCTGTGAGTAGGAATTTGGTTTATTTTGCACCATGAATTTTGTTGTGCCTTCACCAAATACTTAGAAGAAAAAATCCCCACCAGTATTGAAAGGGCTTTGTAGATTATATCAAGTCAAGGTTCAGTGAGTTGATATGAGTTGATACAGTTGAGGAGAGTCATTCAGTTATATTTTTTGTCTTTTTGACATGTATTACATTTGTTATAAGGCTAACAGAAGGGTGGCAGGTCCCAGTATCAGGTGAATGTTGAACTGAACCTCAAAAAGAGGAATGAAATAGAAGAAACCAATTGAGAGACTGAAATTTTTTTCAAGGTTTAGGTAATTTATTTCCTTAGTGACACTGACTTAGAGATTTTAAAGCTCAAACTAGCTGTCTGATCATCATCATTTACACTATATTTTAGCAAATGGTTTTGATCAGAATAATATTTTTATTTTCACAAATGTGTTTTGGTTAAAGCAATCATTTGGATATGTACAAATGATTCAAAATAGTAGCCGTTTTTTTCAATTTCCCAGTTCACATTAAAATATTACATAGTGTTGCCTCATAAGTCCTCTGGCAGTTTTACTTTAATATACAACTGCCACGTCTCTTGAATTTGTAGCAATATTTTTTTGTAAAAAAGACGGAAGATGTTTGTTCTTAGAAAGCTAAATAACCCCTTGCTCACTGTTAAGAAATTTCTGTTGTCAAAATTTACTTACTGCATTAGGTAATGAACAAATTTGATGACAGTCTTGTAACTTAGCTTTTGTTATGTGTCCAGTTCATATTCATCCATTGCTCCCCCTCTCACATCTGGCCACCTTGACAAACAAGTGAGAGTTATTTTCCTTGTGTACTTGAGTAAAAGTAAGACTGTATATATACTTGATTGTGTTTGTATTAGGTCTCAAGAAGTTGTAGGAAATAGGATAAAATCTGTTGAGAGTTAGGAGAACAACAAAGGCAACATATCTCTCAATAAACACTATTTGTCAGTTTCTTTATATACCTCGCAATATCTATATATAAAAATCAGTGATCTGTAAAATCCTTATGCTTGACAGTGTTAAGTATACTTATTCCATAGCCAGTAATCTCCTTCCATCCGTAGCTGTAAAGCTATTTCATAATGACTGGGGATTTCAGGATTGTTATATATACATTTGAGCTTGCAAATGAAAATTACAGAATTTTCATGACTTTCACCTGAAGGAATTTTCTGGGCTTCTCTTCGCAAGTCTGATGTCATCTTGATGCATGACATGTATGAATCAGGGATTTGTTCTAAGTAAAGTGTTTGAATACTGACATATCTTCAGGTCTCAGATTATCAGACATGACAAGCAAATAGGAGTCAAGCTTAATTTATAGGAATACTCAAGGCATCTGACAGAATTCTGTTGCACTAGCATACAGCTAGTGTGTCAGCCTAAACACAAAATGATGTGCTTTAGAAATGTCTTCTGTGAATACATAAGAAGAAATAAAAACATTGTAAAAGAATATTGAAGAGCATTTTTTAAACTGCGAAATTTTGTTCTGGCATCCTGATCTAATAGTTTGCTTTAGCTGTGGCATCCTTCTTGTCAACGTCATTGTGCCATTAATTCGTGAGATGCTGTGGAGCAGTGACTTTCTGATCACTAACTTTTTTCCCCCTAACTTACTGCTGACTACCTAATTTATTATTATTTGATAATGTAAATTAGCATAACCTCTAACATTTATGAGAATCTCAGGTAAGTATTAGTTCTGCTGCCATTTAAATTTTATTCATGTTATCTGCCCCTTACTCATCTTGTAAGTATCCGCAAAATCCATACGGATTTTCTGCAGACAAAATTCATCCATTGGTCAAAACCACCACCAAATATTTTATTCATTGTTAAAACCAGGCAGCAGCAGAACATAAGAAGGGAGAAGGCTTCAAAAGCTTTTTGTAGTTAACTTGAGTCGTATTTCTAGTAGGCATAAATCTGTTCCCTTCAGCATTTGTGTAACAGGTTTGAAGGAGCAGACGCTTGTTAGAATAGTGGAATGCAGTAAACAATCTTCAGATGCTAGTAAATGAGTAAAGATAAACTACCAGTAACGTGAATATTGTCACAAGTTAAAACCTGCTTTTATAAATTCAATTTGTGACGGCATAGTGCTATGTCACCATGAGGCAGCGCTGCCATGTAGGCACTGCCTTTGCATCTTAAAGCCTTTGCCTTTGCATCTTAAAAGCAGCTGTATTAGCACGCTGTGCTCAGCAGGGTAAGGTGGTGTGGGTGCAACTCCACGGCAAAGTCTGAAGCTAAGTCAACAACTGTCATGATCTAATACAGAGTAAAGTTACCCTCAACAAGCCCAAGGGAGGATAAATTTGTTCTCTTGATTTTGATTTGAACTGAAACATGACAAAACCTACTCTAGTCCACGCAAGCAAAAGGACCAAAACGCTGGCATATTCCACACACAAGAACGTACTAAGGGCTGAAAGTTGGTTATTCTTTAATTCATTTTCACACAGAACATCTTATTTTTTGAACATTACAATATGACATTAATATAATATAAACATGTCTGTTCAAAAGCTGTTGGGAAAAATGAGTTGTCAGCTATGATATATTTTACTTAGCTTTCATAACTTATATTTTAAAACAATAATAGCTATGCATGTTATTATACAAATGCATAATATATGCACACCAGATGGCAATTTGGAAATACATGCATGAGCTGAAGATATATGTAATATTTTGCTCTCAGCACACCTTGAATTCAAGGAACATTTCAAAGAACATACTGATTTTTTTCTTTCCCTATAATGAAAAACATTTTTTTCATAAAGGTGTTTTCTGTTAAGATTAATAAACTAGGATTGGAGTAAAAAATCTCTCAAACAATGCGATGCTCTGGTTTGTTCTCTTTCCACTACTATATTA
Organism: Chionis minor; assembly: GCA_013398295.1. Lineage (NCBI taxonomy): Eukaryota > Metazoa > Chordata > Aves > Charadriiformes > Chionidae > Chionis > Chionis minor. The sequence goes on along the minus strand of VZSF01003940.1, from coordinate 361,650 downwards.
AAGCATTAATATTGAAAGCTAAAATGGCTTGTGTTTTAGAGTGGTGATGAAAAAAATCACAGATAAAATGTCAGAAATAACTGTAAGAACATAAATACTTTACATTTTCATCAGTAATAATGTCCTTTCTTTATAAAACAAGCAAAAGATCCCTCCTTTGCATTTAAACTTTAAATTAGTCTCTAAAAATTTCCAAACACATGTATTTGTAGATTAGCAAAAGAGGACTATAGATTTATAAAGCATTACTTGCTTATATTTCCTGAAAAGACAATCCCAAAAGATCTAAAGGTAACACAATTGGGATGCCAGAATCATCAAAAGAGTTTGATGTTCTGCAGTAGAGCTATCTTGAAACTCCCTCACACTTCAGTTTTTCTATTTACATATCTTAAAAGAAAAATGTTTAAGACCCTACAAGCTAGTGATTTGGTTTTTAATATAAAGTGTAGAGTACCTTCACTATTTAAATCCCAGGATATGTATAATGCTTCATTGTCTTCTGTCTCTCATGATATCAGTTGTTTGTATTGAGCTCTGTAAATGATAGAGCTTGAAAATGGAAAGTTTGATATGCTATTTCAGCTACATTGCACCCATTCAAAAATCCAGCTCAAGCTGTGAAAAGGGCAGGTCTGGATCTTGGCATGCCTGGAACAGAACTTGGGAACTGAAAACCTTCCCTTCCTCCCATCCACCCCGAATTTGAACAAGTAGCTCATGAGCCTCAAGAGCATCACACCAGAGAAAACACTGGACGAAGGGAATGGCCATACAATGCCCGACAACAGCATAGTGGTCTTCTGTGCCCTAATATCCCTGTTTGGGGGGTTACTTCTTCCTCTTCATCTGTCAGAATTTCTCTTCTGTCAAATATTTGACCCGGAAGAATATCTCCTCTGGCACATTATGGAAGGTAGTGGTGTGTTGGTTTTACCTTCTTCAAAAGAAGTGGGAGATGTCAGTGGTGAGTACTCTAGCTGTCTGTTTTGTCTGATTTTGGTGTGGCAGTTGGGCAAAATAGGCAGTGTCCTGAGCAGTCATATTTACTCCTGAGGCCCGTGTAGTGGCAAGTTGTTGCCTGAAGCTCTCTTCTTGTAGTATGGTGAGAAAGGCACCTTGCATTAAACACTTAAGGTAAAGGAGACTGTAGAGTAGCAGAAGAAGGAGCATCTTTCTTTTGAGGACTGCTCTTTTTTGTCTTGGACACTGTCTTGGAAATGACTTTGAGCACACCTTGCCAAAAGGTGATTCACGTGAGGAAGAGTCACCTACCTGCTGATCTAATTTCTGTAATCGGCTACCTCATGAAGCTCATCTCTTAGGCTACAACAAAACTCTTAGACCCTTGGTTATCCGAGGTAGTGGTCATCCCAATCAAAAGAAGTAATTAAGACTTACTATTGTTTATGATTACCAAAATCCTCTTGAGAGTAATGGAGATTTAAATCATCAAAATTACATAGAGTCTATGTCCCAGTGTGTAATCCTACAACTTACTACAACAGTAGTAACCTCGTCTGCAGTATATAATTCAGTTGTATGGAAGCTGTACGAGTGAGAAGCCTTTCCCATTCACCAAGGCAATTTCTTTTGCGGCATATAGTATGAAGTGTAGTTTTGCTCCTATATATAGCAATTAGATATGATATATGTATGTCTTGCAAGAAACACATTTGTAATTAACTGAAACGATCTTGATGAATAAAGCAAAACCATCTACTATTAGGCTTTTTCTACTGGTGAAGTTTTCTTCATTGCATTCCAGCCCCTACATTCAGACTCTACTTCAATAAACGGCAAGACAACCCTGTAAAAGAAATAGAAGTAAATTACTGGTTTTTTTCTCTAAAGTATATCTGCTGCCATCTGTTGACTTCTGAAGTACTTTCTAGTCTTAAATAAAACGCAATCAGATTATCAGATGTCATACATACAATTGAACCTCTAAACAGCACTTTAAGATATTGCCAATTAGCCACTTGAAACTGAGCCATATGTTTCCATTTTGTTATAAAAAAGACACACAGAAAAGGCTAGAATCAGTGAAAACTCACAATTTCTTAGCGTAGCACGGTACAAAATAATTTGTATAGCTATCCAGGTAAATATTTGTAGTAAAATCAATTTGAAAAGACAAAGGCTGCAGAATAGTGTTCACAGGGAGATACTGAGCATTTAGATGTAAGATGGATGGAATAATACTGTATGGCAATGTGGGGTCCAAATTTGTAGCTGGGTTTAGTTTGATTTTGGGAAGAATGGTGGGTTTGTGCTTGCTTATGTAAATACACAGGATTCATTTACAAATTCAAATGAGAAAAAACTGCTTTGTGAGAGTGTAGAACACTACAACAAAGTAACTCTATGGCTATTCTGCATAAATTCTGTTCATTTGTTATACCGCATGCAGAACTTACATTTTTTATGGACTCCTTTCAATTTTTCTCCCTCAGTACTGTATTTAGAAATCTGTGAGTCTTATCAAGGGAAAGAGGCATTTTTTTTCTCTTGTTTACAGTAGCTTCCAAAAGTGGAAGTTATTGGCATGTATGTAGAATTTTTAAGATGTCATGTGTTGCATTTAATTTGGAATTAGTTAATAAAATGTAGTTTCTTCTAAAATTGTATTTTTGAGGACTATCCCCCATACATTTCTAACTGAGACGATTATGGCATGTTATGCAGTATCTATGGGCATTAAGCTATATTGCATAGTATTTTTTTGTAAATTGTATTACTCATCTCTGATAAACTCCTTCATCCAACAATGATGCTTTCTCTCTATCCTTTTCCTAATTGGTTTGTAAGAAGAAATATATGCCTTAGTGTGATGACATTCTGCACTGTAAGTGCTTTTTTTCTGTCCGAATGTGTATTTTTGTTCTGTTTTCTTCAGTTTTGAGCATCTTCGGGAGAATGCTTTGACCCTTACTGCTGATACATGAACTGAAACATCACTGTAGCAGGGGGGAATCGCAAAAGGAAGAAAGTGTCTAAAAAGCAGTAGTTATTCTTTAACCCATTTTGCTATAAAGAATGAATTGTAGTAGTCTAAGCAGCAGCAGTCCCTGCACTGCACATTTGCTACCCTCTGAAGAGTGATGAAAATTCTTAGCTCCCTGAAGATTAAGAAAAGCCGAGCGTTGCCTAACACTACTGGTATCTAAATCCAAAAGTATTAAAGACCCTAACAAAATGCAAGTACTGCGTAGAGTCCTTGGTGCTGTCGTAGTTTTACCATTTCTCCCTCTGTTCCACACAAGCCGCATCTTTGACCAAACCAAGCCTACTAATGCCCAGATTAAGCATGTCCTGGAATGGCATTCTAAACCAGGCCATATTGTTCCATCCGATAACACAGTTCACCTCTGTCTGTGGTTTAGGCTGTGTCCAAACCCGTTCTCATTTGTGATTTAAAGCGGGTTTTGAGTGGTGTGCTCCCTGGTTATTGGCAATGTGTATGAGTATTTACAGTGCTAAAACAAAAAAGTCACTTCCCTAGCTTTAAAGCGCTGTTCACAGGGCAGATGATGTATTTGCTAGGTGTCAGTCTGATCAGTTGGATTTATTTTGATCCAACATATATTTGTTGTCATGTTTTATGGAGAAGTAAATAGTATGTTTAAAGCAAATGCACATTTGTTTATCTGTCAGTTGCTTTAGCTTAGATTATTCCTAACTTGTTACAAGAATCACAAATGTCATATGTAGTCTTAGCGCACAACATTTCCTGAGAAGTGATGCCTGCTTTCCCCGGGAGGAACTGATCCCGGTTGGCTTTAACATTTCTGCCAGGAAATGACAGTTGTGAACCTTCTACCAGAGGCTCTAGAGATACCCTACCAGCACAGGAATTTGCAATCGCTGCTTCATTTTGCATCTTTACCCCCAAAAAACGCTTCAGGCCTTTTTAAGGATATTCTGATTAATTTTCTATGTTATTAGGTTGAGTTTTGTTTTTAAAATGTTTTCACTTTCAAGTTCCCTGGCTGCATCTTCTTTGTTCACTAGCTGTAGTGTGGAAACCAGGGACCTGCTAATAAGAGCTATCAATAAAAATCGAACTAATTAAGTTTCAGATATAATCCCCTATTATTATAAAAGAGCTCAGTGAGATACAAGATAATGGAGTAATAAACCCCTGAAAATTGGGATTTAGCAAGGAAATACCAACAGAGCTTGGAATGTAGTGTTGTGATGTCAATGATATAATAAATGTTTAATCAGCGGCTATTGATAAATTTTAAGCAGCAGAAAGACCTGAATACAACAGCAACAGAGTTAAGTTTAGGCATAGATTATTTGCAGCAACTTTGCACCTCCGTTGCTTGTAATAAAAAGAAAACAGATTTAGAGGTCTTCAAAGAATTTGAAATGTTAAGGGATAGTAAAATTGGTGCAAGCAAAACATGACACTTCTATTTCTAAAGTAGTTAAGTAGAATTTAGGTGATTCTTTTTCCTTTCATCATAGGTATCATGATTTAAAGGAATTCCAAGCTATTACATATAGAATGCTAAGATTTCAGATCATACGCTATCATAATGTCAAAAATACTGGAGCAAAATGTTCTGATCTTCTTGAAAAGTTTATTTAAAAGCTTAGTTAACACCTGAAAAGTAAAGTAAATGAACATGATGTTAGGTTTTTCTCCCCTACAGCCTTTGTAACATACTATATGAATATTTTTTAGCTAATCTTTTATGTTGATTACAGAGGAATCAATTTTTTACATCATCACCCAAGAGCAAATCTGTAGCAATGAGTTCCAGCATGTTACAGTGCACAAATGAGTGACTGCCAGCTTAGCCTCTTCAACCAAGATAGCTGAAATGAAGGCTGATAATTATGTTTACAAAATGGCACATAGCAATTTAAAATAATTTGGGGCATTATAGTTGGCTTTAATGTATATTTATTAAGTGGAATTATACTACTGTCTTTTATTAGATCCAGATTAGTACATTACAAAGAAATCATTACTCCTGAATTCTGTGTTGCAGAGATGTTCATCAACATGATGTGCTATAGCTCTGAAGTTTGTAGTTGGGGAAGAATTATAGGAGACATTAATCTAGAAGCTAGAGAAAGTTTTGTATCAGTTGAGACCTAAAATATGTATATGAAAAGGCAGTTTCCACTTTCCTTTCTCCTCTTCTTCCATTTTCTACCTTGCTTTTCCCTTTTTCTCTCTCCTCCTTTCTCCGTCTCTCTCCTTTCTCTCTAACAGAATGGTAGAGTGCTCCAGAAGAGCTGGTTTTTCAAAGAACATGTCTCTCCTATTCTACTTAGATTTCACCTTGAAAGAAGGTGGTAGACAAGTGAGTGCTTTCTCTTTGGCACAAGTGTGAAATTGTTCTAATATAAAGCAGCAGAAAGTTAATGGGCGGAACAGCTTACGAATCCCTGTGGTCATCAAAGACAGATGCAGGTAGAACACGTCATTAATGCCATCTTCTGGGTGAGAAGAAAACATAGCTAACTGATGGGAAGATTATTTCAGAGAAACACTTTTTTTATCCTCGGTTTCTAAAATGACTCCCTGCAGCGTCTCATTTTGCTTTGTTTTTTTAAGTCCTATGGAATTACAGGAAACTGTAGTTTTCCACTGATTCATACAGATGCCAGGTGTGTAAAAGCTATTTATTGTTCTTGATTGCCTTCCTTCCTTTCTGGCAATGAAGTGCAGTCCTACAATATGCCTCCCAAGAGAACCACTGGCTAAGGTGTTCCTTGGCTACTTGATCAATCTCGAGGACCACCAAGAGTGGGCTGCTCAGAGGGCCGCAGAGGGGAAGCTGAGGCACGCAGTCCTTCAAGGGCTGCAGTCCCCCAGGACCAGAGCCAGGCAGGCGGGGCAGGTCCGGTGACAGTAGCCAGGGTGAACCACAGTTCGGTGATTGCCGGACAAGCTCACAGTGATGAGGCACGTCCGAGAGATGGAGTCAGCAGAGCAAGGTCAAGGTCAGGCAAGTGGCAGACTGGGCACGGCCATACCTACGACGTAGCCCAGCCCACTTAAACGCAACTCTTGAATCAGTGTATGTGGAAACAAACAGCTGTTTCCACTGAGTCTGGTCCAAGGTTCTATAGCTACACCACATCAGAGCAGACCTTGAACACGGGCAGCAACACCCTTGGAGCAGGGGGAGGAGGTCTCAGAGGAATATTACAGAGAGGGATGGTAGAGCTGGTCATGGCAATTAGGATCTCTTGGTTCATGCAGGACCCGGACAGCCACTATTTACTGTTTCTCATCATATACTGCAGGAAAGTATTGAATTTTGCTTTACTTCTTCATTTTTAAGCAGGATCAGAGGAGAAGATACATTAAGGAAGAGTGGACTAACAAGTATTACAGATGCTCCATCCCAAAGAAACAAGTTTTACATGGAACCAAGCTAGGATAAATTAAGCAAAAGGCACATAAATGTTACTTTGTATGGGGTCCTGGAGTAGAGATTTGTTTCACAAGTGACCTAAGCTTTGTAAGGGTGGGTTATCTCAAACCTGCTCATGAAAGAAATAGGTACGTTCTTAACCAGCCAAGTTTGTGAGCTGGGATTCAAATGTGCAGAGCAAGAAAATAGCCTGTTGTTCAATTCAGAAGGTCAACGAAGGACTTTTCCCCAAATGGTACCTGTATGTTGAAATACGTAGCTGCCAGAGAATGCAGCCGTTGGAGGGGTGAAAAGATACAAGGGTGAGATAATTAGTCTAAATAGACAAACCAGCAAGCGTGCAAGCAGCAAGCATGGTGGCTGTAGAGAAAAGAACTGGAGAATGCAAGATGAAATTTTAGGGGATTAAGAAGTGATAGAGTTTCTCAGGTGTAGGCAAAATGACATAAGGAAAACAGAAATAAAAAGGTGGAAAAAAGCCAGTGCCAAGAGAATACCTAGTTCCCAGATGGGAGCAGAAACTGGGATTTGAGGGTATAAATCTGGAATGGAAAATAGCAACTTAAGGTTTGACATTTGTTTTAATAGGAATTGTGGTATTTGCTTGACTCAAGAGAAAAAGTTCTCATCCTCTTTCAAGTGTATCTTCCTTTTTTTGTGTGCTTCTTGCGTTTCAAATCCTGAATAGTTTTGTGGTCGAGAGTAAATACAGGTAAACAGAACTTGCCAGAGTACTCTACTGTCTTCCTCCCTCTTTTATACTGTAACCAAGTGAGATTACCTGCTTATTTTGATTTTCCCCCTGCATCACTGGTTTTGGCCATCTTGAAACATGGAAAAAGATGAAAACTAATGCAAAAAGATCAGGTAGGTTCTGATGTATGCATTTTTTATTTTTCATCTTTTTTCCCCAAATGATGGTTGCTACTTGGACTACTTTCATTTGGGAAAGATTTTTATAAGCAAGTTCACTTCTGATTAATTTGACGATATAGATGCATGGTCATAATGTTTCAAACAATTTCCATAGGAACTGAAAATAAATTTGTGGCCAGAATATGGGGTTTTGTGGCCAAGTTTCACTTGTAGTGCTCAGCTGTAAAGCAGAAATAACATATCTCTAGTTAAGTTTTGTTCAGTTATATGTTTTACCTTAAAATATTAGTAAATATATAAATAATAGGTGATCCAGACCAGTATGTATGTTTTTGAGTTCTCTAAATTCTCTAAGATTTACCATTGTTAATACTGCTGGTTTACTGACCTCAGAAGAGTACATAAAAATACCTATTCTGAGGTTTAGGGAGCTTCAAAAAACAAGTTTATTTGTGCCTTACAGTTTCTGATGCAGCGAGCACTATTGATCTTGTTTTGTGACACTTCTGTAACTAACAGTATCAATAACGTGTTGCTTTCTCTTACTAAATAAGAACCAATATACACAACCAAATTAAAGCAGCCTGACCCCAGGCAAAAAGCTGCGAACACTCTTGAGTGACTGAGTAAAATGGAGGAAGTGAATTCTGTTGCCTGAGAGTATTATAGATCCTCAAAATTAAGGGGTTTTGCTTAATTATTTGCAGTTTTGTATCATTATTTCTTTAGTTTGACTGACTGATTTTGTGAAAGTTTATTATTAACTGTTCAGCTGTTTCTCCAGTTAATTCAGTGAAGAAATACAAGGAACGAGAAACAGAGATGAAAGTAGATCGTATTGTCAAGCCATAATGCTTTCAGTCAAGAGATATGAGGTGTTTACAGAGTTCTGTCATGTAATATTTGTAACCTCCAGGAAATTTGCAGAAAGCAGCTTCAGAGTAAGTATTTTATACTTATCCATTTGACAGAATTCTGCTGAAATACACAGTAAAGGTGTACAGAAAGATAGAAGAGGGAAAGAGCTTAGGTTTTTGCAGCATGCCGTCAGGTTGCTAAGGACCTTGCAGTTCCCCAGTTCTCTGACTCCGCTGCAGCTGCACCAGTGACCAACTTAAATCTGCCATTTTCACAAGATGTGCTGCTATAGTTAGGTGAGAAATTGTTTTACCATTAAAACAAACGCTTTTGTAATTTCAAAAAATCCCTCAGCTGGTGTGAATGTCATCAAGACCTTTCAAAGCTTCAAAAAAGAAACCAGTAAGCCCGACACCATCATTGCTATGTATCAATATGCATTAGCCTGACACCATAATTTGTATACCATCAAATATAATATGCAATAATTTAATTAGTGTTCACATGGATAAATACGTGTCGAGAAGAATTCTTAAAATAGTTTATGGAAAGAGAAACTATGCTTCAGAAACCTTTCAGGATCCCTGCAGGGAGCTGACAAGCTTATGCTAGTTGATACAGTCTGCTCGGGTAACCGGAAAGCATTTGGACAAAATTCCTTGCCAAAATGCCATTAAGAATTTAGACAGTCAAGGAATAAGAGCTCCTCGTGTAGAAGAATAACTGCCTTGGCTTGTCAGGGTCCCAGCTGCGCTAACATGCCATAATGTGCCTGAGAAGCCTCACTGGAGACGCCCATCCACACAGCCTCTGCCCGTGGGCTGGGAGCTCCGTGAAGGCTCAGTCCTGGGCACCCAGAGCTGTATCCCTGTCTCAGCATCATCTCCTCCAGACCTGGCTTCCCACCTGCTTTCCCCAGGTGGACTCAGGACCTTCACTGTAGATGCCCTTGTCACCAGCCCTGTCACCAGCCCAGTCTCCTACTCCTTCCAGTCGGACTGCCTGGGGAGTCCCAGGACATGACCCACTGGCTTGCCTTGCCCTGGGCTCGGGACTGTGGAATTGTGCCCTGGTCAGCAAGGACAATGTCCTGCTCTGTTTCTTCTCCTCCCACCTGCAGCAGCCACATCCTTGCTGCTCGCAACAGGAAAATAGTGGAGAGGAGTTAAGTGGTCTGTTGTGTTGGGCAGCTGTCAGTGGAGATCCTCTTGCTGGGCTCTGGGCTGGGCTCTCTGTTCCTCAAAATATGAGCAAGTAAAATAAGTTTTCTGGTAATAGCAAGTTTTTCAGAGCACCGAAGACAAGAGCTTATTGGGAAGAATTGTAGAATAGCCTTATGACACTGAGTGACTGGGAGAGGACATAGCAGATTAAATTCAGCATAGATGTATGTAAAGCAATTCGCACAGGGTGGAAAAAAATTCTCTCTGTAAAATAATAGACTCTGAATGAACCATTACCACTTGGGAATGAGATATTGCCATAAATGTCAGCTCAGCATTCAGCAGTGAGAAAATCAAATTGAATGTTAAGAATTACCAGGAATGGAATAATGAACAAAATACAAAATTTCCTTCTGTCACTGTGCAAGCTGAGCGTGTGCCCAGATCCATCAGTTTGGTGTGTGGCATTGGTCTCTGTCTCAGAAAGAAAATATGTTAAAAACTTGAAACAGTTCAGAGAGAATCAGCAAAGATGATCAAAAGTATGGAGCTGCTTGTCCACAAGAAGCAAGTAAGCAATCTAAGACTTCTTCAGCCAGGAAAAGTAACTGAGAGAGGGTGGTATAGTTGTAGGCCAAAGCGAAAACAGATAAACACGCACATGATCAAAAATAAGCTGCCAGAGCTCTAAAGGAGAAATCCACCAAAGGTTAGAAAATATGAAGACTTCAGAAAGTGAGGGGTGTGCTTGCCCCGAGGTTCACCTCTTCCCCAAAGTCCATTTTTGGCTCCTGCCAGAGCATTGCTGCCCTAGGACCCTTCTTTGGACAAATAATATCTATTTTCTTATGATCTCTGTTTGACAAATGTAACACATTTCTCTTTCTTAATTTTCTAAGTATAATTCGTAGGAGTTCTTTCAAAGTAATAAATTTGCTGCATCATAGGTAGAATTTATTCTTCCTTGATCATAAGTTGGGATGAATGTATTTGTCATCCATTTTCAGTTGATCACTCTTGTTCACTGACTGTCTCACTTTAATAAGAAATTGACAATAAAATATAGTGCCTTTTCAAAGTCATGCAGTAGTTTGAAGAAGATCGTTACTGAGAAACAAACAGGCCTGGTGTATGAAAATGGCAAGAAACACAATCCACAGGTACTATGCATCTGTTAAAGACATGCTCTTCCTCCCTGTCCATATCATTAATCACCCAGCTCTAACGTTTGGCTATAATTATCATACCAATTTCAGCATTTTTCTTCTTACTGTGGAAATAGATAATAGCTATTACTTATAGCTTATGGTTGTTATTTAAAAAAAGGAACAATTGTGTTTGTGGATAATCAGGAGTCCACAAATAAAGAGTTTAATCAAAAATCTTTGCTTTGGAAAGATATTTTTTGGGTTTCCTCATATTCAGTGAAAGCAATTTAACTAAGTAGGGAGTTGTTCTACCACTGGATCAAGGTAATCTCCTTTATTTTTGACAAATGCTTAGAAAAAAGTGTATTGCAAAGCATACAAAAAATAATAGAATACAAATGGCAAAACTCTCAAATTATTTTTCTCTTCCTCAAACATAAACCAGGAACTTTTTAATTGGTGTTTGTCTGCTATTTTTCGAGACCAGAAAGGGCAAAATGGCGTCCTACTGAAAGCGTTTAACAAGGTAGCTGTGGTAGGTTTGTATAATTTAACACATAGATAATCAGCAGAGTAGACAGGGCAGGAAACTATTTTAAACAAAACTAAAATAAAGGCTAAATAAATTGCAGGGATATTGTCTTCCACAACTTTTAAATATGTTTGCTTATTTATGTACAGCTCTTTTTTTTACATACTCGGCTGTAGCCTGCCTCAACTGAATTCTGGCTGGAAAACAGCACCGATGAATAGTACATTGATGGGGAACTGTAGGGAAAGGGTAGAAATTATGCAGTAACTAGAAATTAGCATGCAGTGAATGAGAGTTAAAATGAGAGTCTGAATGTGCTGGCAATTAATCCCCCACGTAAGACTTTATTTTAATAATAAAAAAGTTGTGCACAAATGCAAACAGAAATGGGTTTAGTGTAGCTATAGGAGTAGTTCATCTGTGTGCCAGCGCAGCGGTCAACAGATGAGACATTAAACCAGTGCTTGCTCCCTGGAATAGGCAAGCTGCTTGGGATTGGGACACACTGACTGCAACACTGCTTTCTTTCTAAAGACAGGTTGGAAAGCATCAAGTTATTGGAGCTGCCAAAATAAGAAACCTTCACCGTTTTAATAGTACTATACCAAAACTCGATTTCTGTATTATAGAATCTGGTAAACATAGAGTGAATGCAGAATAAACTCCAAAATATTTAACTGATCCAGTTATATATTAGTCTGGTTCTTAACTAGTATGAGTAACCTTGTGTTGATTGGACTGCATAGCTCCCAGGTCTGTGTACATGTTTACATTGCCAGGCTTCTGTTTTCAAGAAAACACAAAAGCACAATGATGTATTATAAAGCTTATTTCCACAAATTGGGGGGAGGGGAGGAGATGGAATGGCAAATGTGATAATTTTTGTGCTTTGCTTCTCTGCATTGGACTTTCTGAAAATTTAGTATTTTCTGGAAGGGGGGGGTATTTTACCTCTTATATGATTTTTCAAATTTATTTAAATATTTTTAAGAAGCATCAGAGTTATGGTATGCCTTCAATTGGTCCAGTACAGATTCAAAATAATCCTTCTTCAAAACAACTAATATCATTATAACAAGTGCCTTAATGGTGGGAAGTTCGCTCAGGTAAGCCATTTGCTTTTAGTTCTGAGTAATTTCGGAAGGAGCAGTGCATTCCATTGTTTTTCTAAAGGTGTATTTTAAACCAGCTCCCCAATTCTCCTGGCATAGAGTTAAATAGTTAAGCAATATTATGCAATATCTAGTGTGAGTCTGTGTGCATACTGTATGTAGCCTTGCTGTGTTAGGAACACTTGAGTACTTTTACTACCCTTGAACAATATACAGTACATTCAGCATCAATTTTATTCCCCTTTTAATTTAGAAAGGAAAACTTATGTTCCCAAAGGTATGACTCACTTTTCATATGAAGTATTGTATTTCCATGATTTATTGAGATATTAACATGGAAATGGTGATGTTAAACAATACTTGGAATAGCTCTAAAAGTGTAGAGGGAATCATGATTTCATAAGAAGAAAATTAGTTATGTAGGTAACATTACTGTATAATTTCCCATAGGATCTCTACATCAGGCAAGATTTTATTATATTCTAAAACAAAGTTGCTTGCACTCACTTTAAATATAAAGTACTGCTGAATACGACAATATCATAAGGCTGCTCACAGTACAAGCAAAGACATCTGTTAATGGTACCATGAATAGTTATGAACTGTGGTACTCAAATGGCTTTGCCAGCAAAGCATTGCCTCCTAATTTATTTTTATAGCAAATGGATGCCTCATTTTTCATGGTTTGGTAGTTTGCATTCAAATGTACCAATAACTTCCAAGGCAATCACTTCTACACAGCATGTTTTATTTGAGAACATAAGATGCAATAGCTAATGGTGTGTTGGTGGGTAGTCTTCTCCATCAGCAGTTTTGTATGAATCCTTATGTTATTTTCCTTTTTTTTTTACATTAGTTCATGAAAAGGAATGTACTACATAAAAGTATGCTTATTGAATGGAAGATTTAATTTAATTTCTTATCACACAATGAAGAGGAACAAAGGCTGTGTAATTGCACTGGTTTTGTCATCCAATATGCTAGAGCTGAACTGGGCATTTTACATTTTCACTCATTCCTGGAGGCATCACCAAAAGCTAAAAGGGAACATAAGTGGTTTCAGCTGTCACAGAGCAGAGTTCAAAAGCCTCTAAAGGCTTCCACAGAAATGTGAGAGGAGAGGAGGGAGGCAGAAAAAAATGAATTAAGCTCTGCCTAAAATATTTTTTCAAATTTGTGGTAGTTAATAATCCAACTGATTCTAGAAACAGTTTGCCATGATGACACAATGAGTAGTCCGTAGCTACTTTCACGGGTTCGTCAGCTACCTTGTGGTTTATTGTCACGTAATCACGTTAAGACAGCGTTGTGTGGCTGGGGAGGTGGGGACGCCGTGGCTCTTGGCTGGCAGAGCTGCTGGCACACTCGGCTGTGGCCAAGTAAGAGAGCCAGAGTTCATTGACTCCAGTGTTGCAGATCCTCCTCGGCGCTCGGCACTGCTGTCGGGTCTTCTAAATTAAAACCAGTGTCCTCGACTATCATGCCACGAACCACTGTGGTGCGTATGGCTGCATAAATATAAGTGTTACCCTTCTCTCTTGAGGGCAGGTGAAATCTACTGAGAGACTATCGAGAAAATCCATCTTATTTATCACACTAGGATGACGGGAGGTCTGGAGTGGTTTGGTTTTGAAAAGACCGTAGAAAGAAAAATATTAATTGGGAATCTCATGACAGAATGTTAATCAAAATTAAATTCATCTTATTAAAAAACAAGAATACAAATGTGATTTTAGAAGAGCTCATTTAAGTCTTTCATATCTGTGCTGGTTGGTTTGGTGATTGTTTTTTAATTGAGATTTCTTTAAGTCTTTTCCCAGCACAGGTTCAAATTTCCTCATCTTGTTGGTCTCACAAAGCGGTCTTGTGAGATTCAGTCCCTGAATTGCAGATACACCCAACTAACTCTGGGGCTAAACACAAAATGGAATCACGCTGAGCTATGCTGTTACTGTTCCCAGAGGGACACATGGCTCTCCGTAAGGAGCTGTTTGGTAGAGCAATGTCATGGACCAGTCAAGTGCCACTCCTCCTCCCTGTGAACCCAGAGAATGTTCACCAGCAGCCTCCAAAGCTGCCAGATGTTGTATAGCCCACTCTGGTGGCCCTTGTACAGATACTACTTGAAAAATTGCATTTATTATTACAATTTAATACTAATATTTGTTACACCTAGCCTGTAGAGTTATCTCGGATATCAGAAAGCTTTTACTTTTTCCCTTTTTTGCCTCTCATGATTTCACCCTACTTTGTGTGGTCAATTCCACAGGAGTCTTCATGTGCGACCCTCCCACAGCAGTGAAGCCGTAGTGTTTTGAAAGAATCCATTTCTCCCCAGCTTGGAAGGGAGGGAAAAAAAAAAGAAAATAATAAAAAAAGAAATATTCCTGACAAAATCTTTCTCAAACCAGATATGTGACTGTGAAACACTCATCTCTGGAATTTCAGTAAATTGAAGGTGTTTCAATTAGGTCACCAAAGACCTTTATCAACAAAGCCCACTGCTGCTTCAGCTGCAGCAGTAGCTACATTATGATTCAAAGTAGCTTCAGGAAAGCTGCTGTCTTCCCTGCCTTCACATTCTGTAAATCAAAATAACAATCACCTCAAGCCTCTGACTAGCATAGGCAAAGCAAAGCCTATTTCAAGATACAGCAGTTGTATGAGCCCCAATTCTTGTAGCAGATCAAATGTGGGATGCCTCGGATGAATGCCAAGAAGCTTGGCAGCTAAATAACTCTCTACTGTCTCAATACAGTTTTGCTACTCCTCTCCCTTTTCACTAGCATCACCTTTTCATACCCATCACAAAATGCAGCCTGTTATCTAGCATTTACATCCTTTTTGACAGAAAATACAGTTCTGAACTATATGAAGGTGATATATTCTTGGAATAAGGCATTTCTTTCATGTGTTTCTGACTATAGGTTTACAATACACTTTAATTAACATGGCTTATATTAATAAGTACTTTAAGGCCAGTAGTAGTAAGAAAAATCAAAACTTCAGTGTCCAAATAGCATCTTCCTTGCATGCCTCTGCCAACCCAGGCCCTTTCTTTGCACTGGAGCAAAAGCGTCACGGGAGCTCACAATTAAAATCACTGTGAAGGTGTGTCTTTGGAGCCACTCTCGCTCGCCACGCTTTGCATGGTGCACCACTTCAGCCATCGCTGCTAAACAGTGCTGACACCGATTTGTCACTTCTGAAGTCTAGAGCACGATAAACACAGAAGCTGTTACACCGTAGGGGATATCGATCAGATCTAGTTAGTGCGTGGTGACTGTATGCTAGTGAAACCAATTGGACAGATTACTTTGTGCTCGCTGGCAAGTAAAGCTCAACTCGAGATGTGATCAATCCACCAATCTATAGTGACAGAATAATACATTAAAACAGATTGATCCTTGAGCTACACTAAATCAGGTTAAATCCTTGTCCTTGGATGAGTTTGTTTTACAGCAATACGATTTACGTATGACTTCTCTGGTTTCTGTTAAAATTCTTTAACCACTGTATTTTTCATTAACATCTTCCTTGCCAGAACTGCTTTATATTTTTTCTCCTGCACTATGCTGTTCCCACGTAAATGTATATAATAATTTATAAACAGTGAGTTGCAAGTTAATTGTAACTAGTCTTTATGAAGTCCTCTGTGAATTTCAGTCTGCAAGCTATATCCAAAATGATATTTGCTCTCTGATGATGCCAGAGGTAGAAGGGTTATGTCAGTTCAGAAGAAATTGTTCTATCTATCTATCTGTCTGTCTGTCTGTATGTCTACAACAGGTTTGTTGTCTGTTAGGATATGCAATTTAAGGGTGCCATGCCTCATCTTTTTTACACTTGCTTTGGGGAAATACCACTATCCGTGCTGAATGTATAAAACAGGATTGCAGGTTCAGTGAGTAAAGGTTAACTTTTTA
The DNA here is from genome assembly GCA_013398295.1 of Chionis minor. NCBI lineage: Eukaryota > Metazoa > Chordata > Aves > Charadriiformes > Chionidae > Chionis > Chionis minor. The sequence goes on along the minus strand of VZSF01003940.1, from coordinate 345,631 downwards.
AAAGTATCATGATGCGTTTCTACGTCAGGATGGCAATTGTTAAGGAGACAACTGTTGGTGACTGCTTTTTCATGACTTTAAAGAATTACTCTGTGTAACCTGCTGCTGCCCATTGGCTGTTTCACTTCAGAATATGCTGGGAAAATATGTCAACAGTCTGTTTCCTTATTGGGCTACCAGGAAAAGGAGTGGTATGTGTGGCATGCCGCAACCTTGTTGTCATTGTCCTGTTAGGATGCAGAGTCTCCTGCTGGTGAGTTGTCTGTGCAGTGCTCTTACCTGAGCACAGGCCTGTGGGATGTGCCGAAAAACACCGTTCTCAGCTTCACTGCTGGGAGCAGTGTCCTGGGAGCGGTGGGCTGGGACTCATGGTCTTGCTTACCAATACCAGCCATTCTTCTAAGCCTTGCTCTGGTGCTTTTGCACACAGACATTTCCCTCCATGTTTCTTTCATGGCAATCTTAGTATTCCTGTTACAGAACTCTACACCTTCAGCCTGCACTGCCTGCCTCTTCCTTTCCATGGCCAGAATCTGCAGATGACTGTGCTAGGTAGGGGTTTTTGAAATATCAGTTTTAAATAGACAAAAATAAGTTTAAGGAAGCCTCCAAGAAAATTAATTATACTCTTTGGAATATATGAAATCTAATAAAACTCTTTATTACTCTTGCACGCCTAGAAATCACATTCCTATTTTTACCTCCTACAGGAAATCAAATTGTTCTTGTTGATACATATTCCGAGTTGATTTGCTGTAGCGTTTGCCTGAGAAGAGCCACTGTAGAGCCCCATTAGAACAGCCCTGCTGGGCTGGGCTCCAGGTGAGATGGTGAGGGGACGGTGTGCTCTGCCGTGCAGCCTCTTCCCCTGCATTCTCTCGGGCTACCTCTCTGCTACGCCCGACTGTGCAGACTTGAAGATACGCTTAGGCTGTAACAGACTTCTGATCTGAGGCTTAGTTTGTAAAAGAAAAAACTTTTACAAGAAAACAGAAAAATAGAATTAGTACTTGCAAAGTAGAACTTCTGAATTTTCCCTGTCATTTTCTGACTGTATAATATATCTACTTAAAAACAAATGCACATAGTGCTTTGGATTATGGTCTGTTTGGTTGTAGAACTGCTTATACAATGCTTGTCTATGAGTGATAGGAAAATGTTAAGTATCTAACTATGATGGCATTTGTATCTTGAGTTTTCAGAATGCTTTTTGCAGTGTTTTTCAATGTGTGACTGACATTTGTCAAAGTCTTTTTCTCTAGTAAAATACATCATTTATCCTGCTGAGTTATTTAAGAAGTCTGTAACATTTCTCTCTGAATATGAGCCGATAAGATCTACAAAAGTAATTAACTAGATTGAAAAGAAAAGGACAAAGATAATGTATGCTTATGTTATATGAACTGACACAAAGGTATTTAATGGAAAGATACTTTTACTTGTTCTCTCTAGGTAAGATTTAAGTGAGCTTATGGAAAAGGGCCACTTTGCAGTCAAGCTTTGTTACGTGCTGTTAATCTCAAAGATGATTTTTCAGGGCGCCTCAAGGGCAGGCGGCTGCCTGGGACCAGGAGCAGCAGGGGCTCCCCTGGGTTCCGTCAGGACAGGGCATGGGCTGGCAGCCAGGGCCGTCCCACTGCCTCTGGGAAGGCACTTCACAGGTGAGATATTATTTTGGTCTTGCTGAGACTTAGTCCTAGTTAGACAATCCTGGTTCTGTCTGGGTTTTAAAACTTGATAATCTTGTTTCTTTAAAGAACTGGTCCTGGAGTCTCATACCTTTATATGCCGGCAACATGCATAACCAAAGCAGATAGATTTAGAGATCTTAGTTGTTGCCACTGACTCCACGTTGAAAGATCTGTGGATTTCTTCTCCTTGATGTTTTCAGCTTTGCTTAGTGAAATACAGATTTGAGCCTAGATTAGCAGTTGCAGAATTCCAGATGTTTAGCATACCTGTCAATATGCTCACAAACATGTGTAAGAATTCATGTTTACATATAGAGAGAGGCAGTTCTTAGGGATTTTATTTTCCTCAGCCAGTCATTTCCAGGTTCAGTTCAACGTTATGTGTGATGCTCAACTTTGAGATACTGGCTTACATTTACTTACTACTTAATTATTATTTACTATTTAAGTGGTTCATTTTAAGAGACTCGTAATAACCGCTGTTAAATAACTCTAGATTAGGAAGTCACTAGCATAAATTTATCCTTTTGCTTGTACAACACATCCATTCATAAGGCTACTTTATTTAAATTTGAAAAAAAAGCCACCACATAATGAATATCAAGATCCCAAGAGATTGTAGAGAAACAATTTCTGCTTTCCTGTCATTTTTTCAGATCAAATACTTTTTTTCCTCCATCTGTAGTCTAGGATGTCAGAATCTATTCTTCTTGAATGAAGACAAGAGGGCTTAATAAAAGCCTCAAATTAGAGGAGAGACAAAAGCCCTTGTCCAGGCTGTTCTATCAGAACAGTCCACACAGCCCCTCTTCTTTTCTCCCATCCTTCCTTGCTCACTAAACCTATGTCTGTTGATAGCATTCCCTTTTTTAAATTGTTTTGGGGGGTGAGGATGGTGGCATAGCTTGTTTAATGTAATGAGCAAACCTTTGGGCTTCAGCCACAATGAAATGCATGACAGAAATATATTAAGTAATAACGTACCACACCTAAATAGAGTGGTGGTTTTGGGCAGAAAATGTACCTCTGGGGGTTTGTATTTTCTTGCTCTCCTCCTCTGGTTTTATCCCTTGTTTTCCCTTCTGTTCATTTCTGGACTTGTGCTTCAACGTAGCCCTGAAATTCTCAGCTTAGCTGGAAATTCATGTGAATAACTCCTACATAACCCTTGACTTCAATGCCAATCATTAGTTTATCAAATGTGTGAGATGTTCTCCTGATTTTATAGGAAGCACTTCATTTTCAGTGTCTTACTGCATCATGGGAAAGCAATGACTTAGTCCTTACCAACATTTGAAAATATTTTCCATGCCTGAAGAAGACTGAGCCAATTAAAAATGCCTATGTTGGCAAGGATGTGTGTACACATCTCAGGCTACCTGCAAATGTGGTTCTTGTAAATTTAAGCTGGTAAAAATACATTAAGGTTCTGAAATCAAAGTGATCCAGTTTTCAAATGTGGATAGTGCCTGTATATCACAATAGTAACTTGCAGTTTTGAAAATAAGGCTGATTCTTATGAGAAACAGCACTGATGTACAATTCTCTTCTGACCAAATGCTGTGTATTTTAAATGCATCAGACTGCATGTGCGCTTGCATTCCATGCCTTCCTCAGGTCAGTATCGGATTTCTATTGCTTTGTCTGGTGTAAGATTTTCCTGCAAGCCAGGAGTTTTTCATGAGCGCTCCAGCTAATCTGTGATTCAGCAGTTCAGCATAAATCCATCTAACTTGCATGAGTCGGGCAGTATATATACCCTGACACGCTTGTAAATTAAATCACTGAAGGTGGTCCAGCTTAATTACATTATTCTTAACTGAGAGAGTTCAGCAAATGTGTTTAATAATCTACAACTTAGAGAGCACTCACTACAGATTGCTATGGAAGGGTAGGGTGGATCTCTAAGCCATCAAATTGAGAGGCAGAGGAGGAACAGATGGGAAAAGCACAAGGCCTTAAAATGCCTAAATACACATTCTTTAAAAGGCTGCCTTTATAGTTCAGAGTGCTAGGATTCCAGAGGGGTATAATAAAGGCTGTTTATATCCTCTGTGATCTTTGGAGTGATATAAAACAAAATCAACCCACTCCTCCCCCCAGTCCAGAGATGTTTGCTGGCACTTTGGATCATCAGTCTCATTCTTTGCTCTTACTAGAAGGGACCCTTGCATGTCTCTGTGGCTACAAGTTTTTGCAGCACTAATCAAGGTCACCTTTTCTGGTGACCTTGAAAATCTCATATTAATGCTGTTAGCTTAGAAGAATGCTAACTGTAACAAATTGTTTAGGTTCAACATATCGCATTGACAAGCTCTAACAACAACATGGGGATGTTTAACAGAGGGGTTTGGTGTGTGGCCCTGAGTGCCTTTCCCGAATAATCCCAAACAAGCAGTCCAATCCCGCCACCGCTTGTGACTGTCAGAGTCCAGAGCTCAGCCGAGCTGCAATACCTCATCGTGCATGAGAGTTCTTGTCCAGAACTAAAACAAGCCTGGCAACTTCATTACCGCTTTTACTGTGATCATCTCTTTCTTCCTTAGGGTGAAAACACAGAAGGTTTGGGTATTTCTCTTGACTTTTAAGCAAGACTCCAGCCTCATGATAAATGAAACAAATTTTCTTTCCATACCTGTATATTACAGTAAGAGGGAAACATGCACTGCTTAGGGTTATGGATATTATTTCCAAAGGTCAATCTTTTAATACAATGCTTTTCTTAGACGGGAGGCAGCAGTCAAAGCTGGAGTTTTAGGATTAGAATAGTAAAAATGAAAGAAGGAAGGAAAGGGAAGGAAGGAAGGAAAGGAAGGAAAGGAAGGAAGGAAGGAAGGAAGGAAGGAAGGAAGGAAGGAAGGAAGGAAATGAAAACCAAAAAATCTATCATATGTTTTGTATCCTAAATTTTATATGTAGTTTTTTATATGTAGGGAGCCAAAAAAGTACACTTCTGTCTGTTCTGCTCCTTTTGTTGACACTTATCCATAAACATTATGCAAGAAGAACCAGAAAGAATCAGCATTTAACAAATTATTATACCGTTTCTTCTGAAAATGAAGAACTGGGAGGCAATTTCCCTTTTTTAAAAAGCAGAACTAGAAAATAACAGCAGTAGATGATTATATATAAATATAGGTGAGAAAAGGTAATGCTTAAGTAAAATAACTCCTTTTCCCTCTCTTCTCATTGTTAATGATGTTCTGTGATGTTGCGTACATAGCCTCACATTTCTAGTTTGGGGGCTTTTTACCATTTCAAAAAATTGCATCCTGTGAACACTTACATCTCATTTTCTTCCATTTGTTTTGTTGGTAAAATTGATACAATGCTTTTAAAGTAGATTATTTTTTTTTTAAATTGATTGAATAAATATCCAATTGTTTGTGTTTTCTTGTTGGTTTGGGGGTTGTTTGTGAGGGGTTTTTTATTATACAGCAGGGATATTTTCTTGGTCAGAATCCATCAGAGTTGTTTCTTCCCATCTACAAAATGTTTGATGCACTATTTATGTGTCCCAAGTTTCTCACAGTCTACAGCAAAATGGAAATCAGAAGGGAACGCAGGTGTCTCTTTTACTAAATACGGGTTAATTCAGGTTGGAAGGCATCTTGAGAGATCTTTAGGCTGGTCTCCCAGTAACAGCTCTGAGATGAGACCAGGATTCTCTGGGCTTCATCCAGCCAGGTAGGTAGATGACTTGTGTAATCTCCAAGGTGAAGCCTGCTCAGCCTCTCCAGGCAGCCATTCCAGAGGTTGTCTGGTGAGCACTGGGTAGAAGAGGGTAAGCCTTTCCCTCCTTTGGCTGGATGTGCTCCTGTTGGTACAGCCCAGGATGCTGTTGTCCTCTTTGCTTTTTAGGTAATCCTCTTGCTTTTTACTATTTATTACTGTTTTAAAGGCACTCTGTGACTCACTAGAAAGATTTTTGCTAAATATAAGCACTTCTATAATAATGTTACATAAACACTGTCACTTCAGGAAGAACTGGCACTCAATTAATATTCACTGACATTCCTTGATATTCCTGTGATGGGCAAAGCAATGGATTGATGCTGTTAACAAGTACAGCACCAGAAATAAACTAATACTGGGTCCTGGTTGAAAGAATACACAACAGGTGAAAATGAATGCAAGGGAGAGAAAGGGAGCACACCTGAGTGTGTTGAGTTGGGAAGCTCTTAAACAGGTCTTTTAATTTGTGTGATTGGATCCCAGCATATGCATTTATTTTTCTTTTCCTGTGCTGTGGTTAGAGGTAGTCTGCTAGTACTCCTGGGGGAAAACACAAGGAGACAGTGTTTTGGTTACCCTTGCACCCTGAAAGGATGGTGGATATGTGTCATCTCAAGGAAACCTCCAAAAAGATCATGTCAGTGCTGGTGCTGTCTTCTGATGGAAATGTTCGAGTTAGTCTAAACTTCCCATTCACACGTGTTGATCCCACGTAGTCTTGCTCGGATATAATCTCCTTTCGTTAGATTTTTACTGTTAACCCTTTATCAGCATCTCCTTCTTGCTGTGGTACTAACTCTTCTGTTTCTTTTGGCAGACAAATCTTGCTGATATTGTTGCTTCTTTATATAGTCATATAAATTTATATACTTATTAATAGATACAGTATGATATTAATTCATACACATGTAACGAACAAAGCTTCTCGGAGGAAACTGTGTTTCCAGCATGCTGGAATTAATGCAATGGGTTTTGCTTGGTAATGCCAGATGTATCACTTTTTTTGTCTTAGTTTTTTGGATGGGTAGGAGGAGATGACAGTAGCTTTCTAGGATGCAAAAAATATCTAGGCGGTGGGAAATATATTGTCCTAGCGAGTATTAAACTTCATTGGCATTTTAAATAAAGGATTTAATGCTGTAATGGTGACTGGAAGTGCTGACTTCTCATTAGTTGTAAAATAGATATAAATTAGTAACATTTAAAAAAATAAACTAAAACTATACAGTACTGTTTTAAACCAGAAAAAATAAAATGCAGAACATCTTTTTATTCACTTGAAATTACACACAGCACTGGAAAAGCTGTCTTTTTGTAGGGTAGTTATTTTTTGTTATTAAAGTCTCTATAATAATGAAACAAGGCATAAACTAAATTCCGTATAGCCTCGTTTAGCGTTATTAGCAAGATAATTTCAAAAGGCAATTGCAACTGATTTATAGAATTTGGTCCCCTTAAATCAGAATCAAGCTATAAAAGGTAGTTTTGTGGAAAAACTTGGGATAAGGTGAAAGTGGTTTCTTTCCTAACTCTTCCAGCTGCCTTAAAAGCTGAGGCTTTGATGAATACTGTACTAGTGTAGTGAAAGCCTTTTTGTTTGCCTCTGTTCAGTAAATAATTGATTACTAGCTTATAATGTGGTTCTAAGAGCTGGAAGTGCCTTCCTTAACGCTGCCGTGTCACTTGTAATGGAGCTGAAGTAGGACACTGGGTGAAACAGACTGTGCTGGAATTTCCCGCTGCGCCGGGTGCATCTCAATGAGTCCCCATCAACTGCCCGTTTGTTTCACTTTCTGACACAGTTATTACCTACCTGTGGCTGCGCAGGCGGCCTAGAAAGTGATGCTGTGGTCTGATGATTTTTCTTCCCTTAGAAACAAAACAATAGCATGGATCTTTCTTTCACTGCTTTAAATTTCTTTTTTTTTTTTTTTCTTTTTTAAATTGAGTCTTAACAACTGACACAGTTTATGTTGGATAACAATGGCCTTCCACTTATAATACTTTCAGACATTTCAAACGAAGAATAATTTCTATTTTGGGAGTTTAAATTCACTCCTTGCTATCCTGACACAAAATAACCGTTTGATGGTTTTTCTTACAATCAACCTTATTTTTCACGTGATTATGTACACTGGCAAATGCGCATCACCCATGATATCTCTTAAACATAATTGCATAGCCTTAGCTTGTCCTTTATTGGAATCTAATATTCATATAAATCCGTGCTTTTTTAACTGCAGTATTCTTGGGTGTTATTTTGAAGATTTGCATACCTATTACACCATGTCTTCAGAGCAGTGAATAGAGGTTGGGAGGGAAACTTCAGTCCTTCTGTCCTTCAGCACTCAGCTTTTTCAAATTGAAACATTTGGATCAACTTGAGGTTTAGGTTTTATATTTGTATTTAGGTTGTGTAGTAGTATTGTTTTTATCCCCTAAAATCCATATGAAGTTTCTAGGATTTTTTCCCCAGAATACGACAGCCACAAAATTCCTACTACAAGTTGGAGACATTTGCATGTGAGTGCGCACGTATGCATACATATGCTTAAAAAAGAAATTAAAGACATGGGTGTATGGAAAAAAGTCCTTCAAAGCCTATTGCAGCCAATGAGATAATGAAGCTCAAGTGCTTCAAGTGAGAATTGCACTAAATGTTAATTTGAAAGGGAAGAAAAGCCAAGGTTTTCAATATTTTCAGGCACTTTATTTGAACATCTGAGCAAATCACAGGAGGGAACTGGGGAGCATCATCAAGGGTCAGAAATCACGCAGGAAGTCACCGATGGAGATAGTACCGTAAGGTCCAGTTTAGGCTCATTTCATTTCCTCTAGATTCTACAATATCTTTTTTGGCAGGTCACCTTAAACTAAGAAAACCTTTTTTATGATCTTGTCTTCTAATACAATGATAAATAGTCTTGGAAAGAATAAAGACTAAATATACTAAATATATAGACTGTCACTTCCTTTGGCAGTCCCTTCGTAGCCCCACTCCAGCTGCAGCTGAGGGTTCATGTCTCTCCTAGCCCTAGTCCTCTGCTTTTTCCCCACAACAGCTGTCAGCTTTTAGCCCCTGGGGGCAGAATAGGGAAGGTGCTGTCAGACCAGAATTATACCTGCTGCTTTCACCTCTGGGGCTTAGTAGACCTTCCAAGCTAAAATTCCCTTAGCCCAGCTTTTCTTCTCTTTCCGTCTCCCTTTCTCGCAATAAAACTACATCTGCAAAGTTCTAGTAACTCTGTTTAACGCAACTGCTTTTGACACAGAATGTGGCTGCCTGGGAAGACAAAACTTATTTTTCTAAGAAAAACCCTGTTGTGGGATATAGTTTTGCGTCCAATTTAAAATCCATTTTTGTTTAAAAAAAAAAAAAAAAATTAAATCATTTCTTGCTCAGCATAAGTGTTGATCTAGGATGAGAGAGAAATCCCTTTCAGCAAAAAGTAATATTCTCTGATTGTTCTGATATTCATTCATATGGAGAATTTTAGGCATTTTAAGTTTCTGGAAACTCTTCTGCAAATAATATCAAATAAAATATTTAATACTTTTAGAACATTCTGCATATGTTATCATTAAGAGTTATAGAGTAATAAGAGTAATAATAACTCTCCAGCCCTATGCATGGCATAATATTGAGCATTCCCTGGCTGAGTCCTATATTATATGTGCCCTATTTAACTTGTATTCATTTTGTACATCTGAAAATAATTTGCCATCAGTTGTGTGTTCAGAGACCCCTACTGTTCAGACAGTCAGACTAAGAAAAGGACACTTGTCTCATGTTTTATTTTAAAACTCGCAAATTGTGAAAACTTTACAACACCTTTTAAAGTAAAACTGTCAAATTTTCTTGAGTCTTTGATTTACACATTGCAGTGACCTTTATAAAATTTCTATATGTAATACATGGCAATTGTCATCAGAATTAAGGACAGCAGTTGGCAATATTTTCAAATGTCAGACTTTCAACTAAAATGTTCCAGATAAACATACTCTCTGTGAAACAGCTGACCAATTGGCTTCTGAAGCATTCTTGTGCTTTGTATTCCCTTTGATGTCCAGAAGCCAGCTTTATGTTTGCTGAGTCACAACTCTGATTTAAATCAGGGTAAGAAAGTGTGTGGAACTATTTTTTTAATTATCCAGGATGAAACTTGATGAGAAACTGGACTTCTTTCCCGATAATACCAAATACTGGAACTGCAGTCTAGCAGGCTGTCTTTTTCACAGAATACTACTGAACTCCATTTTAACTTTGCGTGGAATACATGCTATTTTCTGAAGACAGAAATAATCTAAAAGCAGAAAATTAAAATTGTAAACAAATCCATCCAACTAAATCCGAATACAATTTAGAAGGAAAAGATACGCCAAAGTTTTTATGAAGAGCATTGCTTAATATTTAAGAGTTAAGTATCACAGAATCACAGAATCACAGAACAGAATATTTCATTCATGGGGAAAAATGCACATCTTTCTTGAATAATTCATGTTATTGTTTTCTTGAATAATTAGTATATTTAAAGAGCTTTGATTTGATTTGTTTTTCGGTGGGGCCTGGGGAATTATGTTGGTTTGTACTGTACATATGTTTGTCTTGAACTTTATGGGTTTAAAATTACCAAGCATTGAGTATTCAGTAGGTAGACTGTCAAAATAACAGGTTTTTTTAATCCATGGACAAATGACCTTTTTCCTGTTTAGTGTGAACTGGCAAAACAGCTACACTGTCCAAACTGTAGCATGGCATAGGTCTGCTTTTTGTTCTAGTTTCTAACTGATCCATTTGCTTCTTTAAAGAGTGCAGCAGTCTTTAAAGAAGCCATTTCTTATGGCTTCTTCTTACCCATTGCTTATAAGTGAGTGTGCAAGTTAGTTACTCAGTTCACTACCTTGCTCACCACTTCAAATTCCTCTGAAATATAAATAGTAAAATACTTGTGTGATAGACTACAGAGCTAAACATGAACAAATGAATCAGCATTTTTTCTAATTCCCACACAGAAGGATAGCCTACCTTTAGAAAACAGGCTGAAGGTCATGCAACAGTGTCCTATGGGCAGCAACAGTGCTGGAGACAGAGGGAATTTCTGAAAGTAAAATTACTCTATGTAGATGTGATCAGTATTTCGCCATTTGCTACGCTTCCAAAACCCATTTTCTCTTCCAACAGAACCATTTGTAAAAAAACTTAATCTTTTACCAATACGAAAACAGGAAAAAGTTATATTTTAAAAGTCCTTATGTTTCTGTGTTCCATACCAGAGATAACATAAAGACAAATCAATGCTTTCTATGTAAGTATATAAAATGGAATTTTTCTTAAAAGTTACTAAGTACAGAACATACAGAACTATTGCCACTTCTTTATAGCTACTTAGGTACCAAAACCATATTTATTCTATATCTATTCTATATATTCAGATTACAGTTATACAATATGAAGCAATTAGTATACAAATTAGCATGGCATTGTAAACCCAGCTATAGCAGCTCTAATACTTTTAGACACAAATTCTAATCAGAAAGAACTTGCCAAAGGAATGTTTACTGGTTGCAACTTATTTTATATGTCGTTGGTGTGCTAATGAGCACCTACCCACAGTACTGATACCTTGGTAATGACTCTGGATATCATGAATATTCCTTCATAAAGGTTTTGACAGGACTTACCCTCCAAGAGTTCCTGTCCTTTAAGACAACAATGAATTTGGATAGAAGGTGAGAAGAATCTTGATTTGAGAAATTATCCTTCCTGAAAAAAATTGCCAATGAATAACCTTCCTTATTTAGTGAGGAATTTTCTTTATAGTATTTAACTCGGAAAACTACCAAAAAGGGAGGTTGGAATAAGAAGCCAAGTACAATTAACACTAAGCGTCTTCCAGGGAGCATTTCCAAGCCCCAGTAGAAATATTTTGCAATCCATGGATGTTGTTCTTGTTTCAGACCCATTATGGTAAATGCTGTTCAGTCAGTGAGAATTCTCCCTTAAAAAGCAAGGGCTCAAAACGCTGAGGTCTATCTGGAGTCCTACCTGTTGTGGTGCTGCTTCAAGTCTGCCTGGTAGTGTAGGTTATTATCGAAGGGAAGAATCCACAGCGCAGGTGGAGATTTGGCACAGAGTTCTAATATTACTTGCACCATATGCAGCAATACCAGCATGTGGAGGTAGCAGGCCATATTACTGAATTGAAAAAAAGGCACCTTACAGTCATGTTATCTTCAAAATGTAAGTGCAGCAAAGGGAGAACATCTTCTGAAGGTGTGCGGTTGGGTTTTGCATTTTGGACTGGAGAGAAAAGGGGTACACATGGGATGGGGAATGTGAGGGGGCTTATCCCACTCACCTTCACTGACCCCTCTGCAGCAATGGGGACCAAAATTTGCTGAATTAAAAAGGGAACTGGGTTTTTTACCTACTTTTTCTTCAGGAGCAGCCCAGTACCATAAAGTCTAGTGTAAAACACCACAGACAGTGATGACAGTTTGACTTCTGTGGCTGGAAACTGTAGATTACTGATCATAAACAAGGACACTTGAATCATCGCAAATGCCAGAATAAAATTTAAATTAAATATTTCTCAGAGCACCTAGGACAATAGTGAATGCTATGTGTTTGTTACAGCAGCACAGTCAATGAACACAGTGGTCAGTCTTTATTTTTGTATTAGACAGCAGTCTTCATTGTTAGTCTAATTCTCATAATTTGTATTCTAGGCAGAGTCAGGAATGTAAATGTCCTTAAATTTAAGCAGCATTTAGTACCTAATCCTGGTTGTTCTACCCAGCCCTGGCCTTTTAAACTCAACAGTTTCATGGGGGGAATCTAGCTGAGGCATTAGATAACCTTTCATAGATAAAGTTTCTTCTTTAATTAAACAATATCCCTGAAAGTACAAATCACTTTCTAAGAGCTGAGAGACTGCTGTAGATACACCAGAAAATAAATTGGGTAACTCCCATCTCCCCAGTAGTGTGTGTAGCTGCCTTTTATACATCTTCCACTCAATTTCCCGATAAGCCCAGAAAATGCGTATTCAGTGCAGCAATTTATCCTCAACGCTTCAGTGGAGAACTGTCTTAATTTGCCAATTAACACTTCACCACCCTCCAGCAGGGCCATCAGTTTCTTTAGGACTGTTAAAGCAGCAGTGGGATTGTGCTTGCTCACTTCACAATGTGGTACTGCCACCGGGGTTACGTAAAGGTGAAAGTCGTTTCCATTACAAAGTTCTCACTTACAGAATATAAAATTTGAAATAGCTTCTTATTGTCTCAAGTCGTCACACTGGCAACAGCTATATGGGCCGAAGTTTTTCTGAACAATTTCTTTGGTTTTTAAACAAATGAGACAAAAGAGATTAATATATATAGCAGGCTTTCAGTACCTAAATGGAGCCTACAGGGAAGATGGGGAGGGACTTGTCAGGGAGTGTTGCGAGGGGATGAGGGGTAACAGTTTTAAACTGAAAGAGGGGAGATTCAGATGAGATATTAGGAAGAAATTCTTGACTGTGAGGGTGGTGAGCCCCTGGCAAAGGTTGCACAGAGAAGCTGTGGCTGCCCCATCCCTGGAGGTGTTCAAGGCCAGGCTGGATGGGGCTTGGAGCAACCTGGTCTAGTGGAAGATGTCCCTGTCCATGGCAGGGGGGTTGGAACTGGATGGTCTTTAAGGTCCCTTCCAACTCTAACCAGTGTATGACATTAGTATCTTGAGAAGATGTAGCATGGCTCCTAAAGTAGCAGGAACTGGAACTGGAGAGATGGGGGAACAGGAAAACTACCAACTATACTTAAAAATTTTGTCACGTTTCTGGACTGTTAATGACTCTCCTGCACACTAAACCAGTATTGAATGGGATATTTAGAACTTTTTTTTCTGTTCATAGTGTTTCATATCCTGGCCACAGAAAGCAGAGTCTAGTGTTCAGTCAGGCTGTAGCTGTATTTCCTCAAACAGTGTTGTAACCTTCCTTGCTCTGCAGTGCTGGTCTGTCTGCCAAATAACGAATTTGTAAATAATAAAGGTCTAACCATGTGCGTACCTCTTTAAAGCAATTGCATAGTAATTGTTAGTAACTTTTCATAATCATATTAAATAGCCTACCTTAACAGTCTAACCTTGGGAACAGTGGGAAGGCAATAACCATATTATGTCTCTCTCAGCTTTTAAGTTGATAATTTGCTTCAGATCATGTGTTTTGTTTCAATCAATTCTGTCTCATAAAATGTGTCTGTAAGATACCAGGGTTTAAGCATGATTCTTTGTAACATTGTCTTTTTAAAATGAATGTAATTGTTCAGTTTTCCCGTAAGACTTTTTTTATTTTAAGGTAAGAAATTATATAAACTTCTTCTCTAACACTTTCTGACAATCACCATGCATTGAATTCTTCTTCTACAGAAAAGTTATAATCTTCATTATTGTAAGTTTTACTGAGGGTAGATTTAATTTTTCATCTGATTTTCTTAGTATCTGCTTTTGTTTTCCAGCAGTAAAATGGAATGTAGGAAATGCTAGCTGTGAGGTCCTAATAAACTAATTGCTCGGGTCTTGCTGATTGCACTATGGCTGATCTACAAAAGGAAGAGCCATCAGACTGTTTTCCTCATCTCCGCTGCACAGGTATGAACTTATTGTTTGTTCTGAGTTATTTGTTAGCCTTATGTCCTGGCACAAGAAGCACTGTCCACACATTTAGGTACTGGGAAACTTAAATAACAGAAAAGGAGTCTTGGCAAGTGTTTGAGAACAATTTCTATCAGTTCCATGATGTTATGTATTATGTAGCAGCTCAACCCGTAACAGAAATAAATGGCTAAACCAGAAGCTTGTCAAAGTTACAGAGACAGCTTATGATTATAAAGAAAGCTGATAATATTTTAAGCTAATATTATAAAATTTCATCTACAGCTCAAAGAACCCATTTGAAGTCAACAAAAGCTTTGCTATTGATTGATGTGAATCAGGCACCTACAGAAAATCCTGCAGGTTGGGGAAGGATCACAGCTGTTAGGGTTCCCTTAGAGTTATATCTGCATCTTTGCAATTTTCTCTGAAAGGGACTTCATTTCCTTATGAGCTGGGAGGGAATGCTCCTGCCACGCTATCTTACAGAGAGCCTGGAGTCAGAAGAGGTCCAGGCTGATCCTGTGGTTGGTAGATCCCTGTTTACCTAAGCTGACAAACCAAAACCATCAGTGGTGACTGGGCAGAGTCAACATGCAGTCTCCTGCTTTCTCAAACAAAGCTAAAACGCTTACAGTGAGGCTGTGATAATGGTTGGCAGTTGGTTTGCTCCCGGAGAGAGCCATGCAACCCACGCACTTCTTATTTTAATTTTGCCCAGAGGCATTCATAAAAAAAGAAATGGGAGTTTTCACTGTAAAAAAAAAATAAATTGTCTGTTGCTACCTAATGCACCAAGTGGTCACATTCATTGAAAAGGAAGCTTTTGCCATTAAAATACTATGGATAACTGATGTATTGCCTAAATGTGAGAAGCCACTTTATTACTTTTTGCACTGCAGATTTATTCTTAATCTCATCCATGATGGGCAAAAGACTGTAAACAGATGGAAAGACCTCTGCCAGTTCTGTTAGACGATGAGGCTGGATTAGAGCCAATTGCTAGAAGTTTTTTGCAAAGCATAGTGCTTTTCATTGCAATCAAACTTCAGCTAAAATACGTTTCTGAGATAAATGCAAATCTGGCATTGTCTTCTGTATCTGAGTATTCATGCATACAGCTGTTCAATTGCCAAATCATTTTAATTTTTGAAAACTAGTTCCTTTACTGCAAATGTGTTTGCTGAGATCAGTTGGAACTTCCATGCAGTGGAACAAAAATCCTCTTTAAAAATGAACAGTACTTCTGTATTACAATTTCCTCTCTCCAGTTTTGGGACACATAAATTTATGGGGCCAATGGTTTACTTTAAGTGACTAGAATATATATAATATAATATAATGTGATAATTAACTGGTCATCAACTATCATAGGAGAATGTAGTTTTAGTCTTTATTAATTGTTGATGTTTAGCAAATTCTTAGATCTTTTTAAAATGCTTATTCTTCATATGCACCTTTGAATTGTACACTGCTTTTCGTTGCAGTGTTATAAAACATGCTAATTTGACTGGAAATGGGTAAATTTTGTAGGTCTTATTTTGGCTACAAAACCAAAACAGTCAAAAGTTATGGTATGTTTTTCATCAGCTGAGCTACTTCTCAATACAGCGGATTTGCAGGAGGCTGAGGTCTCACATACAGACAGGTATTAGAGACTTCTGCCATTCAGTAACTTTGTACCTCAATCCTGTCAATTTGTTAAGGAGACTGAGATTGCTAGAGCTCGTGTCCTCATAGAAAGATACTTTCCCAATTTTCAAGGTTTTTCCTGGTTAGTCAGTAATCTTTGGGTTGGTTTTTTCCCCCCTCTCTTTTTTCCCATCCGATCACACTGACCTGTGTGATTTGTCTTTCATCCCCAAATCCCATCCTTCCTTCTAATTTGGCTTTGCTTTGCCTTTGTTCCATCTTCATTAATTAACCTACTTTCTTCTCCAACCCCCTACTTTATGGGAGATCCTGGTTATTATAATTCATTATTGTGGCACTCGCATAAGAAATACTTACTTAAGCAAAATAATAGTTTGTTAGAAGATTTCAAAGAGCTGTGTTTTTATACCAAATACACCAAGCCTTCAAGATGCACTGGAATAAGTAAATACTAAAAGAGGTTTAGATCCTTGCTGGAGTTTTCTGTTGCTCATAAGAATGATACTTGATCACACATGGATTACAGTTTTGGTGATTGGCATAGTTTGATCATTATTTGCAAGTGCTAACTAAGTTTATTGTAACACTAAGTAAGTATACCAAATAAAAATAGCAAGTAATTTTAATTGAAACTGGTAGTAACTATATTATTAAACTTTCATGTAGCCAACATGATGCTTAATGTGGAGGTGGACCAAGGCTTGTCTCAAGTATTGTACACTATGTGCAAGTTATTAGAAATTATGAAACACTGTGCTTTTAATTTGTCTCACTAAAATCCTAACATTATGGAGAAATCACTTCATTTGAAAGCTGTGTTTTTACCCAGCTTCTACGAAGTGGTAATTGGCCTGTTGCAGTTCTATTTCAAGCCTACTCTGTGATGTCTTGTTTTATCTTTTTGCTTGTTCCTTTCATTTACTTTAACCGTCTCCCTCACTTTTAAACTATTCCTGTTGTCTGAAGTTAAACTTTGACAGATTCTATTTGTGTTTTCCTTTCCTCATGAAGGGATGTTGAGTAGTATTTTATCGTTACTATTAAACAGTGGCTCTTCAGTAGGCACATCTTGAAACATAACTTATAGATGTGACTTACTAAAGAGATCACTCTTGTGAATTTTTTGGACTAGTGGCAGCTTTTATTTACAATCCAACATCATTTGTATTGTGCTATAACAGCATTCTGCATATAAGCACCTCCATAACAAGGAAGACCCTGTTAATATATTTATTTAAACCCTGGCACTCATTTTAGTTCATACTATATTATCATTTGTATAAAGGCACTTGTGCGTATCTATTATGTCTTCTGTATGTGACTCTTTTTTTTTTTCTCCTTTTATTTTTCACAATGTATTTTAAGGACTTCACCTTTAATAGCTGCATAATCCCACAGAACTTGTTCCTCCACACCCCAGAGTTTCTAAGTGCCAGTCGGGCACACTCCCTATTGTTTTAAGTGGGTTCATTTGTATGCCAAAATATTTTCTTAAGAAAAGACGATCCTTTCTCTGTACACTGTTACTCAACCATTCATAAAGGCTCTTTGTCTCTGGATTTCAGTGCAGCATGGGGACCGCTGCTACGTTGCTCTCATTCATATTCAAAATTCTTAAAATGCCACTCTACAGTACATGAAAAGAGGCGTCCTAGATTTCTCCTTCATCGCCTTTTTGGACACTTATGTCAAGTCCTCATGCCACTCTTTCACTGACTGCAGAGCTCTTTCCCTTTAGCCCTTCATAGAGAAGAAACTGATTGAAAGCTGCCTGCTGTGTTTCTCTCCAAGTAGCTGTGGAGGGCCACTAAAAATTACGAGGAGGGCTGAAGCAGATGGGAGATGAGGAGAGGCAGAGTGCTGGGATTGTTCAGCTTTGTGAGAAGAGAAGGCTGAGGGCAGATCTTACTGCCAAAACATGCCATACAGCACATCCTAGAAGATACACGGTAACACAATGTGGTGGGATGACCGAAATACCAAAAAACTGTCCATATATCCCTGTTCCTTTTCTGTCCTATAAAATGTTTTTATCTCCATCACAGATGATGCAGAGATCAAAAGACTTCTTACTCAGATACTGCCAAAGATTCCTTCAACTCCCCTGCTGGAGAACAGAGAGCACAAGGGAGTGAATGATAATGCCCTCAAGAAACCTTGATAGATCTAAAGGTCTTAAAAATGTAAGGACCCTGAGACTAGTGGGAAAGTCTGGAACAGACTAAAGATCTTAATGTAGGGAAATGCAAAGTCCTGCACTTGGGCAGAAATAACCCCATTGCACCAGTATATGCTGGGGGCTGACCAGCTGGAAATCAGCTTTGCCAAAAAAGGCCTGGGGTCCTGATGGACATCAACCTGACCATGAGCCAGCAATGCAGCCTTGCAGCAAAGAGGGCCAACAGCATCCTGGGCTGCATTTGGGCAGAGCAAAAGGACATGATCCTCCCCTTCTACTCAGCACTGCTGAGACTCATCTGGAGTGCTGGGTCCAGCTCTGGGCTCTCCAGCACAAGAGAGACGTGGACATACGGGAGCAAGTCCAACAAAAGACCATGAAGATAATTCAGGGATTGGAGCATCTGTCATGTGAGGAGAGGCTGAGAGGGCTGGGATCCATGTGTATAAATACCTGTGGGCAAATAAAGAAGATGGAGCCTGGCTCTTCTCAGTGGTGCACAATGACAGGACAAGAGCCAGTGGGCACAAACTGTAATACAGGAAATTACATTTAAACATAAGCAAAAATTTTTGTGTGTGTGNCAAGTCCAACAAAAGACCATGAAGATAATTCAGGGATTGGAGCATCTGTCATGTGAGGAGAGGCTGAGAGGGCTGGGATCCATGTGTATAAATACCTGTGGGCAAATAAAGAAGATGGAGCCTGGCTCTTCTCAGTGGTGCACAATGACAGGACAAGAGCCAGTGGGCACAAACTGTAATACAGGAAATTACATTTAAACATAAGCAAAAATTTTTGTGTGTGTGAGGGTGGTTGAACACTGGAATAGGTCTCTCGGACAGACTGTGGAGTCTTCATCTGTGCAGGTATTCAAACCACAACTCGACGTGGCCCTGGGCCACTAGATCTAGGTGGCTGAACAGGGTCTGGCACCAGATGATGTCCAGAGGTGCCTTCCAGCCTCAACAATTTGGGGATTCCTGAATGATTCTTATATGTGTACAGTGACCACTGGCAAAAAGACATGGTGAGCATCCTGACTGTTGCTTTGTCCTGCATTTCTGGCATACCACTGTGCTTTCTTCACTAAGGCTTCTGCAGGAAAGCCCTTCCACATCACTCGAAAACAAGTAAGGAATCAGTTTGTTTAACTGCCTCTGCTCCTTCCTCTTCTGCATGACAAGTGGAGGATAACTCTGCCATCGTTCGGTAGCTTTGCTTGCCGAGCTCACTGTGCTGGGGACTGCTCACAGAATTGTCTTCTCTGAAACAGACCCCTGGCTTAGCAGCTTTAGCAGCTCGGAGAGGAAAATCATTCTTCCTGAAAGATGTTTGTTTCTATTTATTTTAGGCTGCTAAGCCAGATGCTGTATTCCTGCAATGGTGAGGAAGCTTAGGAATTCAAATGTACCTCTTCTCCTATCAGTGCCACTGCTGAAAGAAAAATCAGTCAAACGGACAGCAAGGCATAAGCTATAAGCATGCAGCTGAGCACAAGAAGAGAGTCGGAAGAATATGAATAAGCAACAGATATTTCTGGCACCATCCATTACTTAATGTTTCTCTCATGATCTGCTAACATGAATAAGCCTTCTGTAAAAAGTTTCTTTGGCATATAGAAATGGAAGTTTCAGTATTAGAAAATACCTTTTTGAATTACTTTGTGATATTTCTTCCAAGCTTGCCTTTAGACAGTTTTTAAATTCTTCTATGATGCAGATTTCCCTCAATGCCTGCTCTGAATGACTTAAAGACAGTGAGATAGGGAGAGGCACGGCAGTTGTTTCAGTCAGAATGCTAGCTATGGGAATGAACGTGAAGGGGTTGTGGGGGGCAGGATGGTGGTGCGTGTCACTTCCTTCTAGAAAAAGGTGTCCATTCACTTATCCTTTCATTTCCTTGGCAGGTGACTATTGGCTAAAAAAAAATAGCAGTGGTGAAATTATACTTACATGATCATCCCTTAATTCAACCTAAGCCTGACTGAACTTTACATAGATACTCTTATCTTTGTTTAGCTGTTTTCCTTACTATTCGTACATTCTTTACTATGCTTACTTCTTCTGCTGAAACAATCAACACTAAACTACTGACTAAATGCTTTACATTATGCCTGAACAATTAAAAATGATGTATTGAAAATCTTTTTAGGGTAATTCAAAACACAATTTAGGTTTAGAGGTTCCAAGTTGATGTGCTTTGTTTGGTTATGGTCTAGAGTATTTAAAAATGTTGGCTTCCTTTGTCATTAGGGAGCAGGTTTGGCTACGCTGATACTTTTGTATTTACTCTGCTAATTGTTCTTGTTTTTCATATACTTCATGTTAAATTTAAGAAGCCAGTAGTGTCTTTGTCTCATTGTTCACTGAATTAAGAATGTATTCACATCATCTTCTTTTTGCTGAATAAGCTTGATCTCTTCCAGAAATAAAGTTTCTTTTAAAATCAAATCTAACATGAAAAACTTAAGTTTATAAGAGTCAATAAAAAGTGCAGGAATTTGGCTCCTGTTTTCCTTCAGCAGACTTTTGAAACTAAGTTCTAGCATAACTTAGCGCTAGGATAAGGGAAGACACTGCTTTGTTTATTGTGAAAAGTTCATTCTTTAACTTTTTTGGGTTTTTTTTTATAGTTATGTGTCAAAAAAATTTAATGTAAGCTGAAAATTCATTACATAGCCGCCTCATGACATGAACACAAATGTTTTGGAGCAGCTGCGTATTGTAAGACTTCTGATAAAAATCAATAGGATTGTTAATACTGCACAGTAATATCACTAACTAGGTGGGAAAATGTAAGTGCTCATATTTTGGCCTTGCTGAATTCTCTGTAGCTTACTATGGTCACATCATTAATTGTCACACTGGCATATACTACAGGTGATACACAAAATTATTTTTGGTTGGAATAAAATGTGCCCCACAAAGTTCATATTCGTTGCATTCACTGTCTGGCCTACAGCATCTTCTAATATTGAGCAAATGGATCTAATGTCATCCATCTAATCAACATATCAATCAATCAGTCACAATACAAATCTGTCACTATATTTTGTTTCTCTTAAGATTATTCTTTGAAGGAGAAAAACCATTTTCATTAATTAATGTTAATACACACCAAAATCTTTTTGCTGCTTTGATCCTTACTGAAGATTTCTAATAAATGTTAGATTTTAGGAGTGCCAGCATCTTAATTACGTTTTGTAAAATTTTCAGTAAGCTGGAGATGTCTTGTTAAACCTAGCAATTTTTCCAGTTGTTTAAACCAGAAGATTACAGCCTTTAATAAGGACAGTATAGTTAATTTCTGTATGTATTACACCTATTTTTGTCTTCCTTCATCTGTGATGTTAACTAAGGGTAACTCAAAAAGGATAACCAGTATTTTTATTCAGAAAGTAGTTTTCAACTATACAATGAGGTAACTTGGATTCTTTGCTCCATCTCCCCTTTCTTGTTGTCATATTTGGTGGGGTTTTTTTAAATGGTGATTTCAATATAAAATCAGATTTGACCAGGTAGATAAAATATTTGAATAATTTTTTTCTCCCAAAAGATTCTTTCCAACCGATTATCAAGTACAACCTGACCATCAGCACACTGAGTTAGAACAAGGGTGCATCTTGTCCACAAGCAGATGCACAGAATGAGAAAGGGCAGGTATGTTTGATACTTCCTCTGATATCCTTGCATTTCCATCTGTTTTCAGATTGGAAGATTTCCTGAGCTAGATGTGGTTTCTCTCTACTTAGTAATCCATAATTTTTCCAAGTCCTTTCTCCCTTTTGGCAACAAGGAGTGCAGATGTGCTGCCCATTGTATGAGAGCTCTCTCTGCTTCCAAAAGAACTGAAAACTCAGAGAAATGTCAAATTTACTTGATGCCTGGAAGGCTGGCCTTAGAGTAGCCTTTTTTATTTGAATGACTGTGCTGATTCAACTGACCTGCATGTTGCGTGGTAGTAAGGGTACATTAAAACCTGTGAAGGAAACCAGGCAGCTGAATTTTCTGTCATGCATCCAGTTACTCTAACAATCAGCGCTCAGGTGCTTGAGCTGCCCTTCTCCCCTTATGAATTGTCCTGTTTTCAGGCTTCCAATTCCTAATTTTCTGTAGAAGTATTTCTTTCCCGACTTCAAATTTCAAACCTTAATACACCTCTGCAGCTCTCTCTTCCCACTCTCTTCTCCCATGCCTGGCATGGAAATCCTGGTCATTGTATTGTTTCCATTAGCTTCCCAGAAAAAGGAAGTGACGTTTATGGGAGATTGGTGTACAGACATGACTGAACTGCTGTTAAAACATAGTAGTTGTTTGTTGATAGACAAAGGAGAAAAACATTTTCAACAGGCTGTAAATTAGAAAGTTTTCATTATGAAATTAGAAACTATACAGATAGTGTATATATACCTGTATATATATACACAGATAAATATATGTGTATATATATACAGATATACTTCAAACTTCAGACTACAAAGGTGATAGTAGCATTGAACTAAAAAGTCAAAGGGTTAAGTCTTTCTCGGAAAATCTGTGTGTATTTTCAGGCAGATTGAAAGAGACATTTCCATAACTGTAATTTATGCAATTCTGAATCAGAATTTAGATTAAAACTTTGAAGTGTCTGCTACAAAGAGCTGTGATGTTAAAAACTCCAGTTATTACTCTGGGCTTTTGCACATCAGACAAGAGTTTTGATTGTAATGGGATTTTCCTTCTTTAAGATATAAGAAAAAAGTGAGTTGTAAAGATTTATGTACTATGTCACAGTATTCTTAGAGATTGCTGGTTTTGTAAGATTGGTTCTTTTATGAAAGCATTTTTCTTCCACTCTCCATCAAAGTTACATCTCTGGCTCTGGAAGTAAGGTTTTTCTTGCTAATGTGGTTGTTTTTTTTTTTTTTTTTTTAAATGTCACTCACACTTTCAGAGTGTTATTCGTTTGACTATTACCTAGCTTTATGATGCTGTCAAAACCATGAAGTATATTACTGAAGAATGAGAGGAATGGAGAGGAAAAAGGAATGAATTTATAACAGTGAGAACTGCCCAAAATAAAACATTTTACTTCTTTTGTTCACGAAAGTAATATTCTTATTTTACAGTGATTCTCTTAGAAAGAAGAAAATATATTTGGTTGAGTCACATTGCTACAAGCTTGTACAATAGAGATTTTTCTGAAATATAATCTTGGGATTAAAATGAAAATACATTACCATCTCCTTTATACTTCCCTGTTTTCGTTACTCGCACAAGGAGTGCGCGTTGGAGAGCAGTAGTCCAATCTGGAAATAAGTGTACTTTTGCAGCTCCACAGTGAGAGTGACAAAGAAGCTGGTGAGAGCCACCTCCTCTATTTGTCCTGGGAAGGGGAGCTCCAGACCACCTGTGGTCCTTGATCATCTCAAGTTAGACTAGTCTAGCTCTGCAAAAACAAAAAAGCAGATTCTTGATCCAAAGTCTCTTATTAGGTCTAAGTTGAGCTTTGAGGTAAGCCTCTGAAAGCAGGTGAAATTGCACCTGCTCTTAACAACATGTAAAGCTCGGCCTAAATGTCAGCCCATTTCACTACACTTTAATAGTGTGAATTCTACAGCAGAGAGCTTATCAACTCCTGGTGATATTTATTAAGAACCCACTTTGTGTGTGCAGTTGCTTGTGGGTGAAGACAAAAACTAACAACTTTTAATTACCTGGTACTGCTTTGAATATGAGAACTCTGAAAGGGATGGTATTTAACAGTATTTATTGTATTACTTTTCTTATACTGAGCTCTTTCTGCAAACAATATTCATTACAGTACTTTTTAATTTCTGGCGCAAAATGCTGTAAGCCATTCTATGTTATTTATTAGTTAATCACAAAATGCATATATATGCAATGAAATATTAATGTACAATTCCATATTAAAATATTTAATTTGAATGTACATCGACTTCCTCACAAGGAAATTTAGGAATGTATAATAGTTTCACAGTTCTAATTCTAAAGTTATGATAAAATTTTTGCCAATGCAGAAGTTACTGGTCTTTCTTATGATGTAATGATGCTCAAATGTTCATTTTGGAAAGCAGAACAGTGATGTAAAAATGATATGGCAAATTCTGTGAATAGCAGTATCAAGCCTCGTTCACTGCTAGGAAACAGGAAAAGCAGTCATGTTATCGTCTGAATTTTTTAAAAGATGTTTGAGCATTATTTAAGAAGGCCAAGTGTTAAACAATATTGAATGGTATATTCTGAGTATCACTGCAGAATCTTCATTTGAAATATACAGCACTTAAGGAATGTTGTGTTTAACATGGCATGAATTGCCAGAAGCTTTATTTTTATTGCATTAGAAGATATCCAAATGTGAAAACGAAGCAACTTTAGACTTGTGCAGCGGTATTTGCTGTTAGAGAACTGGAAATTAAGCAGAAAAAATTTTAGTTGTACATTTTCAACCCAAGTTTCAGTACTGATTTGCTTCATCTCTGAAACATATTTCTAGGTAGTGTTAGCCGTTAAGTTTATATACTAGAGGAAGTAATGGCGAGAAAAATTACATTTTTGAGCATCGAAAAAAATTATTTAAATTCTAAAGTTTTTTCTGATCCTCTGGCAATGTATTTGATATACCGTAGGTCTTATAATAACCTTCTAAATACAGGTGTCACCTCTTTTCAGCTATGCAATCTAGTTAACTAGGAACTGAGAAACAGATTGGTGACACGCAAGATTTCAGACCTCTAACTACTTGAGAATTATACCTTTAGTATGCAAATACATCTCCTAGGGAAGTTCTGATTAAAGGCAAATTAAATAAATGTATGTGTCATTTAAAGTCAATGATATGTATAAAACTGTAAAATTATATGATAATTAGTATGCTGTGTCTGTCTATCAGGAACGATATTTCTTATTGAAATTATAAATTGATGAAAGAGTAGATTCTTCTGTAAGAATGTGCTACAACTAGACTACTCTTCCTGCCACATCAATAACCCAGAAAATCTCTGGCCACTTCCAAACACATTTGGGGGTTTTTTTCAGCTATTTCTACTCTTGAAAAGCATTCTCTTTGTGGCTGTGCTGGAAGTGTTGTTACCTGAATCTGACAGCAGAGCTTCTACCAGGAGGCAATTTTCAAACTGTCACTTTCTCCTTCCATCTTTGCCTTTCATTCTTCCCACAGAACTTTCCCTTCATTTTCTTGTTATTTTTATCCTCCAGACAAAAGCATTTCTCCCCTTATCCAATGTAGTAGGCAAAGGAGGATTTTTATGTGTCTAATAAAAGGACTGCAACTCAGCTATTCATTTTTGGAAATTGGTATGCAACTCTGACATAATCTAAAAAGGTCCGATTGGATAATCAGAGTGTAGCTTTGAAAAAGAGCTTATCTTAACAGCCAGACTGTGCTCTCAATTATATACTCTGCATAATATAAAGGTGGCCCAACACTGGAATTGTTTGTTTAGCTCTTGTCTACTTCCTCCTTTCAATATTTTTGTATAGTATTTGCTGCTTTTAAAACCTTCTGTTGGGTGAGAATATTGGAGGTTGAGATGTTTCCGTTTGTTACTGGATGAGGTTAGCAGAGTGTGAAAGAAAAAAATTAGTTTCCGCAATAGGAGTTTTAGGAAAGTATTTCTAATCTCTAAGAATTGATGATTACTGTTTTTATGTGGCGGGTGGGGAGGGGTTAGCTCTAGAGAGGGCAGGGAAGAGTAACTAAGGAAAGGAGCTTTGTGAAACAGCTGAAACAGCTGAAGAAGGCTTTTGTGAGACAAAATGCTGTAAGGTTTGTTTGTCTTTCTAAGTGCTTCTTTAAAAATGTCCACATTTATTTGGTACTCTTTTCCAATATGCAAACGTACATACTGGGCACATTTAGGACCATTCATATGTGTCAGATGCATGTGGTTACTCCTAATCACAGTAACCCCGTTCTGAAATACAAACAAACATGAATGGCAATGCCATTTCACATTCCCAGCCTCAAAAATACTGTGATCGGTTTCTTGCTGAATATTACTTCAGCCCTGGTCCATACACAATATGCACCTATTCAGTTGGGTGTCTGACAGAGGGGATGTATATTTTAACTGGGTGGGTTTTCAACACCTCTCGCTGCTCCATTCAGTTTTTAAATCATAGAATCATAGAATGGTTAGAGTTGGAAGGGACCTTAAAGATCATCAAGTTCCAACCCCCCTGCCATGGGCAGGGACACCTCTCACTAGAGCAGGTTGCTCAAAGCCCCATCCAGCCTGGCCTTGAACACTTCCAGGGATGGGGCCTCCACAACTTCCCTGGGTAACCTGTTCCAGTGCCTCACCACCCTCACAGTAACGAACTTCTTCCTAATATCTAACCTAAATCTCCCCTCTTCCAATTTAAAACCATTACCCCTTGTCCTATCACTAGACTTCCTGACAAAGAGTCCCTCTCCAGCTCTCCTGTAGGCTCCCTTCAGATACTGAAAGGCTGAAATGACTACAGTTTTACTGATTTTAAGGAATTGACTTAAACTAAGAATTTTTTAAAAGGAAATTGTGATGAAAATTTACATTGCAAGTTCATTGAGGAAATAAATTTCTTTGTTCTGTGCCATACCCAGTGTGGTGTGAGTCTGGGCTCATCACACATTAATGTTTCCTAACAATTTAATTTAAAGTGGTACAGTCTTTCTGTAAACAAGGTCTAATCTGTAGAGGGAATACTAACATTCATATACATTCTTATACCTAGAGCCTTGTTTACCTAAAAGCATTTCACCTGTATCTGTAACTCCTCTCAGCAGTGTTTGTATCTGGTCGCCTGCAAGGTTTCTTTGCCTGCAGTACTGGTGTGGTAATGGATCTTAGCTGGAACTGGTACCTGCTACAGAGACACAGGAAAATGCTTCTAATATGCAAATGATAAAAAGTAGATAAAGAAACTGCAGCTTCATCCTTCACAGCATGTCAGTGGTATTTGTGTAATTATCCTGCTTGTGCTCTGGGTACCAAAGACAGGATAAATAAAGACAATTCATTGAGAGATTACTGGGAAAAAATTAGTGGTAAAAGGGGCGCAGAACTACGTCCTTCAGTACCTGCTCGGTCACTCTTTGTAACCTGGCTGCCAAAGATAACCAAAACGGCAGGGTATGCTTCATAAAGATCACAGACAGGTGAACCCTTTCATTTAGTTCTTCTTCAATAAGAAGAAAGATGTCCACAGAGATAATTCTTAACAGAACCATCAGAAATAAAATAACATCAGTTCATTGGTTGAGAGAGAAAAGCAAGGGTTTTTTACCTGTCTGATGAGGAACTTACTTTTACGCTTCGAATACTTCATGAAAATACCTAGTTCATTTCAATTCAATTAGTTATATAGTATTATTTTATTCTAGTAACCAGACTTTACATCTTATAATGCCATTTCATTCTCTGTATGTCTCTGAAACGGACCTTTTTTTTCCTAGATGCTCTTCTAAAATTTAATTTAAAAGAGAAACTTTTTGTCGTATTTTCTCAGACTTTTATCTCTTAATTCTTGGTTAACCTAGGCAGAAAGCAGTAGAAATTCTGACTCATATCAGCATTCCTATCTTTCTGAGTACTGCTGAGACTCTGAGAGGAGAAGCCTCCTGTGAAAACAATGGGGGAGTAGACATTTGGTGCTACTGGTATATTCTTCCCCTTTCCTACTCAAACAGCTTTTCACTCAGGATACGGCTCCTACAAAGGGATGAATTCTGTCTATCTACACAGCGTAGATGAACCAGGTCATATCTTCTCATGAAGCAATTATTTGGGTGAGCAGAGGAGAGAGAACAATCAAGCTTATAAAGAAATGATTACTTCGAAAGAGGTTAGGCTTGGAAGAAAGCAAAGACAAGTAATTGGAGCAAGACAGTGGAATTCTTCAATAGTAAAACAGATAAGGCAAAATAATCTTTAAGTGGAGATGTCGGGGGGAAAAGTTATCTGCCCAATATTCATAATTTTAAAAGTATTTAAGATAACTCTACAGACTTTTAACATGCCGGTATCAGGTCAAAGATGGAGTGCCATGCTTCAGGTGATAAAACTGATTTAGTTATAATTAATGACCCTTTGATTAAATGGGCCAAAAGAGGAGTAGCAAATTTCCTGATAGTAATTACTATAGTCTATAAACTTTTTTTTCTTCCTTTTTTAAAACTAGTGGATGTGATACTAAGAAGTGTTATCAAAATATTTGTAGTCTAAATCAGACTACTTTTCTATATTTAAAGTTAAATGAAATGTGCCAAAACCTGAAAAAATTCTTGCTTTTTAATTTTCAGATAATATCTGAAGAACTGCAAGAACTAATAGTTAAGGAAATGCAGTAGTCCACTGACACGTTACTTGCTGTTAATACAGATAAGCTTTATTCGGTCAGAGACTTCTTCCAGACCTATTTGCTGATCTGAAAATGGTGCTCTAATATTTGATTAAAGATTACTGCCACATCTGTGAAAGAAATAGAGCTCTTCCTACTGGCTGCCCTTTCATTTTTGTAATTCAAAACAACAATCTGTGCCCACTCTATTAGAAATCTGACCCATAATTCTTTGGAGAAAGCAATGGTAAAAGTTGAAGTGCATATAGATCTTTTAGCCATATCACATCTAGAAATAAGACTTCAAGAATCAAGATTTCCTAGACAAAAACAAAGTGTGAACAGGTGAAGGTTGCACAGAGTTGCAATATCTCAATGAGTATGCAAGCAAAAAGTGACAAGTGCTAAAAATTTAACTTACAAATTCAGCAGATGACATTTTCTCCCCAATAATGACAGTATAAAGCCTTAACATCATGCCACACACCTTATAGTTACTAGACATTGCTCTTAGATAGGTATTAGTATTGTCTTTGTGTAAAAAATACTATAACAAATGCCAAGGCATTGGAATGTGATGGACTTCAAAAGTTATTGCAATTCATTCTTCTTAATAATGTGAACCTTTTGTGAAAGTCACTTGGTCGTTTCTACGTGGCAGAATCAGAAGTGTGCTGCAAATGCGAGAGATGCTGTCAGCTCCCTACACGGGTGGGTGCGGGGACATGAAACCATTGTTCATTTCTATAGTAATTCTTTATTTGCCCTCCATGAGACAGTGAAGCTAGGAACAACTTTAAGTTTACGCTTGTGAAGAAGAAATGCACTATTTGTTAGAAATTCATGGTTTCATGATGCATTCTGAATTGGGAATTTTTGACGGTTTTGTGGAACACTGAGCTTCTGGTCAGAACACATCCCTGCCAGCAGATGGGACTTACTATTCAAAGCACTGGAGTAAAGAAAAGCTTGGCCTGAGATGGACTTGGAATCTGGACAGTCTTCTGGGGAAAGGGCAATTCACACCAAAGTTCAATTAGCTACATTTGGCTTTCCAAACTACTGGAATTTAGCTAGAGACTGTGGCTTCTGAATGGCAAGCAAAGAGCAGAAGAATCTCACTTGCTTTTTCTCTCTCCTTCTTTGTCGTTTGCTCCCTCTCTCCCTTTTTTTTTTTTTTTTTTTTTTCTTTTTTTTTTCTGTTTTGTTTTGGTTTTTTTTCCCCACCCCTCAGCTACCAAACTCTCTTTCCAGCTGAGGATAGCGGGGCAAAAAGATGCCATTAGGACTTGTGAAATTTAATGTTTGTGTTAACAATCTCGGATCTTTAGCCTTACTCACGGGG
Organism: Chionis minor; assembly: GCA_013398295.1. NCBI lineage: Eukaryota > Metazoa > Chordata > Aves > Charadriiformes > Chionidae > Chionis > Chionis minor. The sequence goes on along the minus strand of VZSF01003940.1, from coordinate 316,041 downwards.
AGATTAGCTACACCGTTCCAACATAGAATAGATATATTCTTGAAAAGATTCTATCCACTCTTGTATTGTCTGTCATTCAGCAACTTCAGCAGAAGAAATGAACCTAAGGAGATTAAAAATTGCATGCTATCCATATTTTCACTATTTTTGATAGACATGTTGGGCTCTTCTCTTTAAATTGTAATGACTAAGATCTGAATAATAATTCTTTGCTGTTTGTGATCTTTTGAAGTTGCCAGGTCAGAATAATTTAAGGGCCTAAAGAACTGAATTGCTGTTTGGTTAATACCTGCTTCTTATCAGTAGCAGAGTAATTCCTCGTTGCTCAGATGAGACCAGAACAGATTAGACCAATAAACCTCCATTTCTGCCTTTGTGTCTCTATACTTGTACAGTAGTAATGCATGCAAAGCCCTGATGATGCTCCTAGAAAATGATTTTTTTAAAAAAAATTTAATTACTTTCTCTTTTGTGCAGAAACCTGGGGTTTTTTCCTCTTGTAAACAGAATATTTAATTCAGTAGTGTTTCTTATGCACTGTAAAGTGAAATACATGCTTATCTCCTTCACAAAGTTGTGTTTTTGAGAGGAAGAAGACCACGCTTAAAGCAAAATTGTCGACAAAGTCTTAATCCGGGTTTCAGGTCTTCCTGTGTACCTTTATGCCCTGGCAATCCTGGTGGCTGCTTGTGAAATTCAGTTTATATCCAAAGCAAAGACTTCAGTATTAGCAAGAAATATGATGATGGTACCTTAATAATGAAGCGTTTAGCCTTCTCTGGCAATATAATCTCCAAACCTTTTATGTTACATCTCTGATGAAGCACACTTGCATATAAATCTTGTGGAGATGTATGTATATAATATGCATACAATACAGACTGCTGTTCCCAGGATTTTGTACATAACTTACATAGCTAGATACAAATGTGCATTACTGTCTCATTAAGTTACTATATCATAGTCTGTCATCATAAAAGTCTAGTCATCTTCTCTCGAGCCACATTAATTTTATGAAGTAGAGGGATGAGGATAGTACGAACCAAGTGAAAACTTCAAAAAAGAGTACAGTGCTCACAAAACGATCTGCCTACCAGATTTTCTGAAATGATTCCAAGGGTGAGAGAGAGCAATAAGAACAATTTTAATCACAAAATCCTATTTCATCAGTTTATTTCCATTGTGGGTGGGCCAAATCAGTGCTACTTTGCACCAGACTTGAGCCTACCATCATTAAGTTTGTAAAAAACAATCTCAGACAGCCCTTCTGCTTGGTTGGGGAAGACCAGTGAAGACTAAACGATGAATGGATCGCAGTCTATATAATGTTTAGAGCTATCTTCTATAAAACTTTACTATACTGCAGAACAACCTCAGCTGCTCACGGTGCATCATACTAGGTAGGGTCGTATCAATCGGATTTGTATTTCCGTCCCTGTTAATACTCCCAGGTCCCTGTCCGCAGGCACTGGTGACTGGAAGCCTTTGCAGGTATTTGCATCTCTTTTATCCAAGATATTTTAGTGTCATGACTAGAGATTTCTTTTTAGGTCAGAATCAAACCAGGTCAATGAAAGGATGCTGGGCTTTGGATCAGATTCTAGGCATTTTTATCCAAGGATAAGACAATTGCTCTGACTTCAGAAATGAGTAAAGAAAGGCATGATTTGTCCAAGATCTCTTACTCAGCCAGATGCAGTCTCAGAAATGAACTGCCACCACTTTTTTTTCTTTTTCTTTTTCTTTTTCTTTTTCTTTTTCTTTTTCTTTTTCTTTTTCTTCCTCTTTTTCTTCTTTTTCTTCTTCTTTTTCTTCTTCTTCCTTTTTCTTTTGCCTTTTTCTTCTTCTTTATCTTCTTTTTCTTTCTCTGCCATTAAATCAATCCTCTTCTTTGGGTGCTAATTGACCTTTATTCATAGATCTTTGCTTTGAGTTTGTGTCTGCCTTTCCTGTTTCCGAGTATAGGTTCCTGTTTGAGATGTATGACGAAAGGAAGAACCAAACCAACTAGGGTACGGATGGGGGGAATTGAGAGCTCAGAACTGCTTTTAAATTATGATAAAATTTTAAAAGCCATGTTCCTAAACAAAGTGTTAATTGAGCCACTCCCTTTTGAATAAGCATAAATAGTTTCTTTCCCACCTACTTGCCACTTATTTAGTGGATTTAATTATCACCTAGCCAGAAGGCAGAGACACTATTACACCTAGCCAGAGGGGACTAGAGGGGAAAGTAGTCACTTTAATAAGCTGGAACAGAAGTAGGTCAATGAAAAATATATGTATAATTTACTAGAGTGCTTCTATGTGTATATATATATTTGATTAGTGGGCTAAAGGTGCCATTGATTGCTGAAGCTTAAAACATCAAACTTCAGCTAGTTGTATGATGTTTTGTTTTTTCACCTTTTTCATAGTGCGCCTTAACTCTGTTCTCATGCTGATTGAAATCTTTAGTTTTCCTCAGCTTATTTATTACTTTTGTTACTATAATGTCTTATTGAAGAAACGCTACTATGCATGGATTTCAATGTATTAGGTCTTTTTGTAACAAATTGCTACCGTATCTATTTGCTTTTATTAAAATAATTGGTTTATGCTAACTGTTTTCTTGAACTAGAGGGTATCTCTATAATATTTCTTCATACTTTTATTTCAAAAACAACTACCTGTTTAGGTTAAAAGGAAAAAGAATTCTCATTTTCTCGGAGTCCTCGGTAGTGCTTTGTTCACTTGACACAACTTGTTACTCTTAGGATGCATGTGTGGAACAGCAATGGAAAGACAGAATGGAAAGAAGAGATAATTAGCATAACAAAAAGTTAGGTTATGTTAGTCTGGGACTGGACAGTGTTCCTCAGGAGTAGGTCTCCATTGATTTCAGAAAATCAGTTTAAGCAGTCCTTAACACTGTTTTCTTGTGTATTTAAGAGTTCTTTTCTCTTTCCCTACTGTTTCCTTATTCGTGTTACACTCTATTTCCCCAGTTGTAAGCTGGATACTATATTACTATCTAACACATTTCAATGAACTAATATTTACAGCACAATATTTATTCTTTCTCAAAATTTATGTTAGCCAGCTTCCTTGGATGTGTTTTCCTTACATATGACATCGAGAGATGAACATTCCCTTTGCTTAAAGGGAGGTCAAGTTGTGATAACAAGGACCTCATAACCATTCTGTGGTTGACACTTGTGGGATGTGGCATGCTAATTTCTGATGGTTTTTTGCAAAGAAAATCGGAGAATTAAATAATGGAAGGACTTGAAGTTTTTAATCCAAATGCAAGCAACCGTGCAACAAATTGCTAGTCTGTGAGAGACCCAGAATATCTTCTCCTCATTACCTTCCCCCAGCCCTGGCCACAGCACGCTCTTCAAAAACATAAAAAATGCAAAACTTGGGAGAAAAAAACAAAATGCATGACTGCAATATACCACAAGATCAAAACAGAAAAGATGAAGGATATCAGTGTCCTGTATCGCAAATCAAAATGAACAAAACAAAAAAAACCAGCTTGTGACCTGTCTGGAGTCAGGGAAGAGAGGGGAACTGGGAAGGAGGTTTTCCTCCTGATCCCAATGTCAGCAGCTGATTTAGTCATGAGCAAGGAATGCAAATCCATGGCAGGAGGGATTTTAATACTGCCTTGAGGATTGCCCAGATGATACCTCCCCATTTGTCATGGGACTAACATGGAGAACACGTCTGATGCTTCAGAGGTACTGAGAACAGAAGCCCAGGAGGCAAGCTGAGCATCAGAAGGAGGGAAAAAACCTTTTTAGGTCTGACTGGTAACTGGTAGAAGTTTGTAAGCCTGCTGTCAAAACAAATCCGTACTGAACAAACCACCTTCCCTCCTCTCACAAGCAAATCCAGCTTTCTTCAGTGATAACAACAACACGGTTACCCAAGGATTCAAATCCTTCCTCTGTGATGTGCTAAGTGCCTCCTGCATGGTTTTTAAAGTCTTCCATTTGTGCTGAGTCAAAATGTCATTTCCTAGAAACCACAGAGACCTGAATATTTCTTTGGTCGCATACACAACATATTTGTCGGCAGTCTTTCTGTGTTGGGCGAGATCAAACGTGAGAACTAAAAGCAGAGGAGGAATTGCAGTTTGCAGTTACACCTCTCTTAGTGGAAATTATGAATACTTCTTTCCAAATCACTACATTGTACTTTTTTGTCCCTGTCAGTCTCCTCCACATTTGAATTACCAATGCTGGCTTCTCAAGACTAGCATTTTAAGTTTTCTCTTGGACTTAAAAAAAGCTTTGCAACCTTTCCCAAAGCATTGAAGTTTCAGCTTCATTTTTTCATATAGAAATAGTTTACAGTAGCTCATCTGCCAACATTAGTACAATTATGTACTCTGTACAAATAATTATGTGTAGATATGTAGTACAATTCGGGGGAAAAATGAATTTAATTTACTCCTGGGGGCTAATGTTATTCAAACAAGTCTATATTCCTGGCAACAATGCTGGAGAATCATCTTTGCTCTGTGATTGAGCTTAATCAGGCTGATGAAGGCCAGTGGGACAAGAAGAAAAATGCTGTGCAGTATTCATTTAAACTCCAAACCCTCAAGTGGTAAAGGCATAATCCTTTTCCCTGGAATTAAGATTTTTGTTCTTTTCTCTAAAGCACTGGATAGATTATTGTACCTTTCCTGCTGTGATCTTAAAAGCCTTTCCCATATAATTTGCTTACTCTTTGTATAATTTCTTCTTTAATAACATATTTTCCAGTAAAAGTCAGTTACTTCTGCTCCTGAGTGACACCACTTTAAATGGGATTACAAGCAGCTGCATTGTTCTGTTCCAGTTTACTGGTTCCTACTAAAAAAAAAATCCCATTGTAAGCTGATTGCTAACTTTATTAATTCCCTAAAATTTAGTTTCTTTGTACTACCATAACATATTGACTCATTCCCAGCAGTACTAAATCCAAAGAGCTCCTGATTTCTCATCCTGTGATTTCCTACTTAAGTTCTCTATAGTTATTTGCTGCAGGGCAAGAGAATAATTTCTCGTCCAGCTTCAAAGGTTAAGCAATATGAACGACGAGAGAAATAAAATGTTAGATCACTAGTAATTTCTAAATGAGATTTCCTGTAAATTCAATATGCTGTTGTTTAAACTACGTGAAAAAAAAAGATACAGAATGGTTGGTTTGGCTTTTTCTCAATATCTCTTTAGTGAAATACAGTGGTTACTCACAGTAGTTTTCTCTTGTTTGCTACCGATTATGAAATCCATGTGCAAGTTTTACACATTAAATCCTTAGGCTTGAAAGCTTTTTGCTTTTTTTTCCATATCAAAATCAGGAGACTGCACACTGTGGCAAACAACCATCAATAAAACTGAATTATGTTCTGAAATTTCCACTTTTTTCTGTATTTTACAGCAGCAGTCAAAGTAGAGCTGTTAATAAACCATCATTTTTGCTTGAAATTTGGGAAGAGCTAGTGTAGCCAGTGGGTCCTTTCATGGAAGCCATTCTATAACCTCAATTATTCTCATGGCAAGGGACGACCAAAACTGCATACAGTTTTTAAGATGCAACAGTACAGTGGATTTGCACAATAAGATAATATTTTTGTTTGCGTTTCTGGTCCTTTTTTAGTAATTGCTACTGTTCATTTCTCTGGTTTTGCGCTCCTGGGTATTGGATTTATGTTTTCACGGCACTATCTACAGTGACCTTAACGTCCTGTTCCTATGTATTAGTGGTTGGCTTATCACTGTGTAGGTAAAATTCTTTTTTCCCTTGTGCATCATTTTACAACTATCCTTCCTGAATTTCATCTGCCATTATCTTGCTCAGTTGCTTGGTTGCAAGGCTTTTCTGCAGTTCTTCACAGTCAATTCCTATCTTTACCACCATGAATAACAGTAGCATCCTGAAAGTTTGTCATCACACTCTTCACTCCTTTTTTCAGATAACTTAAAAACATGCTGAACACCAGGGTCTCTAATAAATCCTGTAAGACTCTGCTGAGTATCTCTCTTCAGAGAAAGAAATGACTTTTACACTAACCTTCAATATCTTTCTTTTTAATCAGCTACTTTATTCATGTGGGGACTTTCCTTCTCATGACTGCTCAGCTTATTTGAAAACCTTTAAAAAAGACTCTTGCAGAAAGCCTTTTGGAAATGCATGTACACTGTATTAACTCATCTTTCTTATCCATATTCTTATTGACTCTGTTATTATTGACTGTAAACCTTTACAATGTATTTTTGATACGTACCTTGCCTTTATATAAGCTATGTTGATTCTTCTTTAATAGATCCTGTTTATTTTGGCTTTGCTAATTCTGATTTTTTTTATAGTTTCCAGCAATTTCCTTGGAGTAGCTTTCAGAATTATTAGTCGGTAATTAAGGAGAAATTGTCCAGAAACTTCAAAAATTTAGAGTCTTTCTAGTTATCTTCCAGTCTTCTGCCAACAAGGCACTTTTGCACAGCATTGTGTATCACGGCTCTAAATAAATCAGTTATTTCTTTTTTAATTCCTAAATGCAAACCACCTGAATTTGGTGTCTTGACTGTTGTTCATGCTGCCATAAACTTTGCATTTCCCACATCAATTTGATACAGGTCCTCTGATACACTGCCTGTAGAAGGGGTTATAGTACTTTTTCTGCTCTAGGAGCTTTATCTTCTGTGAGTGTTTCTTCTCTGTTATAGCTATCTAGCAAACTTTACTTAAAAGAAGATCAAGCATTCCAATAATTGCTCCCTAGTAGAGCAGAAAAATAAGAATACCGTTCAATTTCCACTTCAGAGCAGCTGTGTCCTTGCTGGGTTTTGGACAGATCAGTATGTAGCCACAGTGTTTTCACTCATTTAAACTGTTTTCACAACAGCTTTCCAGTGAGTTAAAATATAAAGCCTTCGAATTATCTCACTTTCTTACTTATCCTTTTCCAAGTTACTTACCAATAAATAAAAGTTACCTGGTTACACATCTCAGAGTAAATAACGGAGTCACTTCTTGGAAGTTAATTTCCGATGGAAGCTCGTTGCCCTACTTTACCTCATCACACTTTTTGAAGGAGCAGAACCTTCGGCGCGGGACACGCTCTTCGCTTCAGCTCCCCCTGCACAGGACAGGGAAACAACTACACTCAATTCATATATTCTTTGTCATCTCCATTTTTGAGGGGTGGGAGTATCTGGGCTCTTTAAAGGATTTTAAATCCTCCAGTGAACAAAAAGATACTGAGATGACTGACCGTTAATCCTCAGGTGATGGGCTTCCCCTGTCTTCTCTTTTCCAGAGTTCTGAAAGGAAACGAGTAGTATAACTAGATTTGCTCAGCTATCTGATCCTCCAGAGTTGATAAAATGATGCAATATGAGATTATAAAATTTCATTTGGATTCTTTCTTGATTTACCCCATTCAGTTTGAATTGAGAAAGTGTCCAAATGTCCATTTCCTTACAAAAAAGCGTACTAAACCAGATGTATTATCTCTTACTCAAGTTTTGCCGCCCACCTCCCACAAAGGTAAAGTACTAAAACTAAGATGCGTATAAGCTAATTCTAAGAAAATTGTATTAAAGATAAGAGAAAGCACTTTCTTCTTAAGAGAAATTTAAAATTCAAATAAGCTTTTTCTAGTACTTCTATGGAGGAAAAACTCAAGTGCTCAGAACAACTGAAAACAACTGTTTTGAGCCTTGTGACTGGCAGCGAATTGTAATTCCCAGACATTTCAGTTTGTACTGCTTTACTTTTTTATAAAGCATATGCAACATGTAACTAAATCTGAGGCAACATCCTCAGTTGCAGATGCCTCTTGCCAAAAACAGAGCTGTGCAGGAGGAAATTAAGTAAACAGTCATCCCAGCCATATAGCTAAGTAATGGGAAATGTTCTTCCTGCTAATTTACACATGCAAATTAGATCAGGCTCTTGTATCAATAAATCAATACAGCCTAATGAATTCCTTGGGTGGAATTCAAATACGGCTAACTGCAAGAGGAGCTTGTTTGGAAGGAAACAGTCTGTACCTTAGTTTAGATGGAGGTTTCAAATCCTGTCCTGATAACGCAGTGCTGCCATTAAGTGGACAGGGGTGTTATCATCACAAAATTCACTTTGCGAGTTAAAATTTTCTGGGGTATATCTGATTTATAAGAGAAATATTCACTCAACTAATTGTTACTGTCTTAGTTAACACTCACCATCCTGCCATCATCCTTAGTGATGTACAAGAAGTTAGTATCTTAAATATGGGTAAGGATGCCTAATATTAAGTTTGTGCTTCAAAAAGGGCTGCATCTATCACTCCGAATATAAAGAGACACAATCCTTGTTTGGTGAGAAAGTCGTATTGACATTTTATGTGTTTTATATAATAGACTGCACTTAGAACAAATTGAACAAGATTTGTTCCTTTAGTGGCTAATAGAGCTTTTTTTGTCCAGCTGCTTTTAGTGACACAGAAAATAAGTTTAGGTCATGCCAGCTGGTAACCTCACCCAATAATGCAATAACCCCAATTATTGATCTAATTGTATGAAAAACATTATATACAAAGAGATGTTTTAGATTACGGATGCTTTGAATTTTCTATGTAATAGTGAAATTAGCGATCATTTATTATTTTAATTCGGTTAGAATTTTTTCCCCTGAGAAATGACATTTACCCAGATGATACTACCCAAAATGTTTTACAGGTATATGGCTGTGTAGATAATGCGCCCACTGGATGTTACCCTGGTTATTAATGTATCTGAAACCAAGCGTGAAGCCCACAGGGTGTGAGCAATTTGTCTGTTACCATTTAATTTCCTTATAGCTATGAGCCTCCTTAAACTAATCACAAAGAGAACTTGAAGACTGAATATAACTGTGTGGTGAATTTCTATGCTGGCCATAACAGATTAAAAAAATCCAGAGCTGACAACTATGGACAAATTCATCAAATTAAATATATGCTGCTTCTGCTTTGCATGAAGGAGAAATCTTCTAAAGTTCAGGGTGATTGATACTGATATGATAAATGTAGACAGGCTGACTCTCACGAAAGACATTCTGCAAAAGTTTTTTTTATAGTATTTAGGTATTCAATATCCATTTCACTTCCAAAATACCGGCCAAAACTACAAAGGCTGTAATGTTTATTAGAAGATTAATGTTAAGTTCATATTTTTTTCTTAGCAAGTGAGTCAGCCTAGCTCTATAACTGCTAATACACTTTATTTTGAATTTATTGCAACCCAGAATGATTCAGCCCACTTTTACGTACAAAATAGAACAAAAATTTCAATCCAAGCTTTCCATCCTGTACTAAAGCCAAGTTACATTGTAACTTGCACAATTTCATGAGAGTTCTCATGGGCGTTATCTGCCTGGAATACCAAATGCCGCTAATTTCACTCATTTATATTGATAATGTCTGCATTTTAAATTGCTGCATATTCAGGTCACCTCTACCGATACGGAAATTTTTTAGATCAATAAGTTTGTGCTATTCCACTCTCTGTGTGCAACAGACATCATGCCCATAATGACTTGGATTGCTTGTCTGCTTTTTCTTGGTTTTCAAGTTGCCTCATATGATCAGTACTCAAGTTAATTCAAAGTGCACATGACCACAAGTAAGTACATAAATGTATCTTCATCTTAAATGGTGGTGTATGGATTGCCTCCGAGTCATAATTTGCTTGGGTTTTTGAGTTGCTTTTTTTAAATTCAGCATTTTATGCTATTTATCTGTCTTGTTCTGGTTTTTAAATATGAAATCACCATTCACCCTTGAAGCCACCTTCACAGCTGCTGAAAAGTGCAAATTTCATCAGCATCATACTAAAATTGATTTTACAGGCTGATATTCATGAAGACTTTTCTAATTGCTTATAAAGACAGCATTTTCTCACAGGCTGAAATATGAGGAAAGATAACAGTATTTGTCCCAGAAATACAAACACCAAACAAATATCATCATGGTTTCTATAAAATCTTGAAAGAAAGCTTAACTAGAATGGACCTAGTGAAAAATGCAGTTTTATAATGCAATCTTTGCGTGCAAAGGAACAGGGCTCCTTTGTTGGTACTTGGTGATCGCTGTGGTCAAGGACAATGGTCTGTTTCATTGTCCATAGCTGTTCAAAATCAACATTTCTCAATCACCCTAAAGTGAAAGGCATAAAGGGGAGGAAAACATCAAGTTAGAAACGGTATGATAAAACTGTAAAAATAGCTGTGTCTACTGAGGGACAAAAAGGAAAAAGTATTGAATGACAACCCTTGCAGGATATTTTTGTCTGTGTCAGGATACAAATGTTGTAGCTTGGAAAACTACATATTTTGTATATTTTAAAGAGTTCCTCTAAGGCTTTTTAGGGTGAATTCCAAGAACTACGAGAAGATCACTCCCAAGGTCTTATTAAGTAGCTGATTCCTGTCCTTTTGGACATATATCCTTTTCTTTTATTGAGACATTTGAAGGCATCCAGCTTCCTTAAAAAAAACACAACCCCTCCTCCCCCCCCCAAATATACATATCATAGAGAGAAAAGCAGAAGTATTTTATTTCCCTTTGGAAAAAAAATTAGTCTCATAAGCAAATGGAATAAACATTAAAAAGGCCCCAGAACAGCTCTGAATTTCTGCCAGCTCTGGAGATGTTTGGCCCCTTATCAGAAGATGTGTCCTGTGTTTCACCTACTTTCAGTATTCCAGGAAACATTTTGAAAATTACAAGGGATAACACAAGAGTAGCAAGATTAACTGTGTGAAGCATAGGTGGAATAACACCAGTCTTAATAGGAAAGAGCTTGTACCTGTCAGCCACCTGAGAGCAGAACTACTTCCGAGCTCCAAGTCATCATCCATGAAGGCCAGGGGCACAATAAATCGGTTACAGATTGAGTGTATTTACTGGAATTAAGTGGTAGGAAGAAGCTTTGCAAAAGGACCGGTAACTTGGGTACACTGAATTTCTACCTGAGTCAGTGGCAAGTGCTACCATGTTCTTAGGATTCTTGATTACTCATTTTTTATAGACCCATATTTGTATTAGTAAAAAACAGCTGTAAGGGTTGTGTTGTTGTGTTGTGATGGGGAAATCGAGCCCTTAAATCATGGAAGTAGAAAGAAATAAGCCACCTTATATTTGTTGAATAGAAATTTGTGTTGCGTGTGAGACTTTTATGGTCCATGTAGTCCTCTCTTGTCCTCTAAATATTCTGGACTCTTAAAGAAATTATGTATTGGTGCTCATCTTTCCTTAAAATCAAATGTATTGAGTCTTCACCTCACGCAAAGCACACTGTCATCTTCTATATGGTTCGAATATCACAGTACATAAATTTTCTTTAATCATAACGTCCTTGAGAATAGTTGGAAAGAAGTTGGTGAACTGTTTTGAGCTGTTCATTCTGTGCTTCAAGAACTGGAAGGATGGCTTTGAATGAATGTACTCTTGACCAGTAAAACCTCTGCTCAGGATTATTATTTCCAAACCCCTGCAAGATGAGGCAGTCACGTGTCCATCTGTTTGCCTAAATGCCATCACCTGAAGTTCAGGCAATCAGAATGGGTTGGCAACCTGAAAATAGCTGGTGATGCACCCACATCTCATGTCCTGGAATTGTGGGAAACTGCAGCCTCTGGAAAAGTCCAGAGAGAAGCCATTTGAAATCTGCAGCTTCTAGCGAGTTAGTGGATGAGTAGTGTGAGAGGCATCTGTTAATTGCTGCTTAATTACATTCAAGCAAGTGTTTCAAGAGAAAGGTGAGAAAGGAGAGGTTGAGGTACAGAGGGAAACAGCCTCAACTCTTATAAACTATCTGAATGCTGTAGCCTGCCCCTGCAGTCTGAACAGGATTTGGTTTATAAGAAAAGTGAAAGACAGCAGAAGGGGCGTCCAGCAATGTCTCTGAAGCATACTGGTGCAACAGGCATGCCTCTTCACAAGCTTTGTGGTATCCATGAGATTTTAAACTATTTTCTAAATTAATTTCAACTCTAGGTTAGTGTTAAGAGACAGATTCCGGGAGGGGGGATGGAACTGAGGGTTGCACTGTATGTATCTTTACAGTCTTGAATAAGACTTGGGTTGTTTTTCTCCACTGTTCCCAGCTACCTTCATGTGCATTCTCAGTTCAGTAGCCTGCTTGATTATAAAACTTTGATTAAATGGCCGAGCCTTACTGTGAAGGTTATTTTGTATTTTTGTGGCTGTTTGAACATGGCACTAGCAAACAGTCTGCCCCCTGCGGTGGCACTGAAAGCTGGAGTATTATTTTAAATGCATAAGGATAGACCCTGCAGTGCAGTTCCATCGCACAGAGAGCAGAAAAGCCCTGGAAAGCCTCATGCCCCGCATTAAAGCAACACAGGGACAGCTCTGATTTATTGTTAACTTTTCCATGTGGAAGAATATGGAAAACATAGCCTAATATTAGTGTAGTAAAGCACAATTATTTATCAGGATAAATTTCTAGACACTTGGGAGTTTTCCATAGGAGCAAGTGGTGAAAACATCTATTTCTTAAATGGCTTGGTTTTGGGATGTACACAAGCCCTGCTTCAGCACCTTCCTGTGTCTGAAGAAATTCAATCCTACTTTTTTTTTTTTTCACCTTTTATCATTACCCACCTAAAAGGTACCTAGTCTGGAGTGCTAGGAAATGAACTATGAGGTTTTCATTTTTTTCTCCTCATGCTCTTCCACTTTAAACATCCCCTAGTGCAATGGATGAAAGTCTGACATCTCATTTCCTATCTAAAGACTTATCTTCGGTGTCCTCCTAGATAAAAAAAGAGAAAGGCATCGAGTGAGGTTGTTGATACCTCTGTAAACTAGGTATGGCTGCCTGTGACAAAGCAGTATATCTATTTCAGCTGAAATAATTTGGATGATGGAATCACACCTGAGAGGAATACACTGTGGAAAAAGAAGGAGGTTAGAAAATCATACATTATGGCAGCAAGAGGAGGCAAGTGGCTGAAATCTGATGAGATTTCCTTGTGAATAAGTATTCAGGAAGTGTCCTTGATGAAGAGTGAAAAGCAATAGAAATTACAGCAGTACAGAAGGGCTGACTTGTTGACATTGGTATGATGCTGAGCTAGAAGGCTGAGAACTGAAGAGCATAAAATTGTGTCCTCTGCCTCCCTTATCTTGGAGCCACTGAGTTGGGAAAAGGAGATGGCACCGCTAAGGCGTTTGGCTGCTGAAAAGCCTGCAGCACCCAACTCACTCCAGGAATGCCAGCCACAAAGGCTCGATGTGAAGATCTTGGCTGTGTTTCTGGCAGACCTCTGATTTCTTTTTTCTGGAAAGAGGAAAGCTTTGAAGTGTATACTTGGCCAACATGAAATCTAGCTGCTTTTTTTTTTTTTTTTATGTGATTGTATCATCTGTTACTTCAGGCAGTTCTTTTCCTCTTCTTTTGCTTGCTGTCCTGAAGTACTGATAAACAGCAACCATCTCTTGTCTCTCTTCGTGAGACCAAATAAATCTAGTTTCTCCTTCTGTCTTTGACACTTTGTCCTTCTGCTGCTCATCATGGTAGCCTTTCTCTGATCCTGTTACTATCTGAATTCAGCTCATCAGCCTTTGAGAAATCTTGTTACAATAGTACTCAGCTGTTGCTGTGACAAAAATCAAGGATGGGAAAACTAAAGTTGAAAGCTCTTGCTTCAAGAACTTCCAATGTATGATTAATTTGGAGAGCTCTCCTCGTACTCGTTCTTTTTTATTCAGTTCTATGCAATTATTTAAGCGCTGAACTAACTACAATAATCCATTTTAAAGAATCCAGTCGTACAAGTGTACAATCTCCAAGCGTTTCTCTGTGGTTGACTAGTGGCTGATTTCTCTTACATTCCTGTATAGCCCCCTGGCATTCTTTTAACACTGAGTGAAAGTAATTGAGGGATAATAAGTGTTACAGGGGACACTTGTCTGTAGGTTTTCTTAATTTCTATTCATTGCTACTCTATGGAGCTTTAGGAGAGCAGAAAAAAAATACTATAATCCCCTTGATTTACCTCATTTTCCAGAGCATTCAGTTTAACCGTTTCACCTCAACAGAAGCACTTCTAGTCCACATATTGAATTGGTGTTGGTCTTCTATTTCAGTCTTCTCCTTACACATGAACGCTACTTACATACCATTTTTAGTGTTCCTTAGTAACGAAAAACTACTGCCGTGTTCTAGCAAAGCATACAAATTAACTTTGCAGATGTTGATGTTTAAGGTTTGTATTCTTTGAGTGTTATTTCAGTTCCTGCTCCTGATTAGAAGTAACACAAAAATCCCTTGGAGAACCAGAAACAATGTCTTAAAAATACAAATATTTTAAATATACAAAAAAACTTCTAAAAATATTTTTTCTAATATGTATTCTAAAAGGCACACAGGTGACGTGGAGAAAACACGTTGGAGGGACTTAAATCTGAACTGTTAGTGATTTTTGAATACTGATAGCGTTTACTCTTTCACTGTATCAGTAAATATGGAGTATCATGTTTTTCTCTGTATTTTAGCTACTTCTTGTTTGCTCTGCTACTGTCTGCTCTCTTTTCTCATACTTGTTAGAATAAAGATGACATTAAGCATTGTAGCTATTGTTGGTTGTTTGCCTCACTGGCCAAAACTTTAATTTTATCTCAAATTCCTCTTCTGGAAAGTATGGGACCAGCAGTACTAAAATAAATAAATTTTCTTTATTAAAACTGTAAGTATTTCATATAACACAGGGGTAAACAGAGAGTCTGTCACCTTCCTCATATAGCCCAGATTCTCCTGCAAATGGAACAATTATTATAGATATTGACTATAATTTTCAATTAAAAAAAAAATAAGTAAGACAGTGATGCTTTGCTATTGCTGCTGACAATACAGAAAAAGCTGGGTTAAGTACAATCTCCATGATGTAACCAAATATATCGCAGTGAGGGAGACCAGCCAAGGAAAAAATAGTTACCCTGAAGGAGAATAGCACTGGATAAAAATCTAGATAAAGGGGAAAAAACCAAGAACCTTAAGGTTAGCTGTTTTATTTCCATCTATAAAATATAGCCCTGAAATGTTTGTTTTTACCACAGCATAACAGAGTTTTATCTTTTCTCAACCTGCAGTAAATACACAGGTTAAAAAAATACAAGTCTTGCTTTTGTCCTTGAAAACTTTTGTGAGTACAGATAATAGTTGCTTGTTTACATTACACATAAACTTTACATGGCACATTATCTTTTTTCTTTCTCTGAGCATTGGATTTTTTAAGTCTATATACACTGAATTTTGGTTTTGACCTTACCTTTTAATATTTTATACTGAGGACAGGGAGTACAAAGAGAATGTAAAAGAAGCAGACATAGAAAATTAATTTAACAGCAGAAAGACATATTCCATTGAGAAAGCTATGTTAAGATTACATGATTTGCATAATTAAGTGCTGAAAAGTCATGAACTATGAAATTCAACATTTCAGACAATTTTTATTCTTTCTTCTTTATATACCTGTTACTGGTAAGTCTTTAATTATATGATTTTAAATGTTAAAAATGCACAAGTTTTAATTAGAATTTACGCTGCATGCACATATATAGCCTTTCTAGATCAAACTATTACCAGAGCAGCAAAGCAAAAGAGAAAAAAAGGGGTTTGAGTACAAAGCACCTTTTCTGTTTATTTTAAATATATATTTATGTATCTTAACTACAGATTCATTCAGTTAACTGTACAAAACAGTGAATTCTGGAAATACTGGCATTAACAATTTTCAGGATTTAATGCCCAGCTCATCTATTTGTTCTGCTCTAACCATCATTGCTTCTTTTCTGACATCTTCCTATGACTTTTAGATGTAGTGGTGGCTATTCCTGTCTTCATTTTGGGCTGCTCCAGCTTTATTGTCATTGTTTATGACTTACAACCTTTTTAAAATCTGTCTTCAAACAACTATTTGGACCTTCTCCTTTGCTGATGCCCCAGCATTGCAGTTGTGCCTACTGTCACAAAGCCTGGAAACCAGAGCAGAACAGATCTCAAAATGTTCTTGTGGTTTATAGTTGGAATAAAAAAATATTTTTTGCCTTTTTCACACAGGAAGAGTGGATGCATACCAGCCATGTCTGTTCATTGTGGTCTTTAATTTAGAACATCTGATCCCCTAAGCATTTTTTACAGCATTGCAGTGAGCTTGACCTACAAAGTAGCTTTGTTATACTGAAGAAGCGTAGAGCCCTTAGCCATTCTCATTTATTTTTCCTCAGATGTTCTGCAGGAGTTTAAAAGACCTTCTATGTCTGGTTTTGTTCTTATCTAAGCAATGTATTTCAGAGCCTATCTAAGAGCACTTGCTTGATATTCGTTCATGAAACAGTCAGGGAATGCCCAGTCCTTGGAGAAGAGACCCACCATAAACAGGGTTGTTCTTTTTTTGCTGCCATCCTAGCAATTTTGCTTTTTATTGTGAAGTGGAGCAGCTTATAGGAAAAAAAGCTGAAAGTAAAGCTATTTTACAGTGAAGCATAGTCCAGCGGTGAAAGCACTTTTCTGGAAAAGAGCTACTGTATTCCTGAACCGGGTCTCCTGACTCTGTGATGAGACTACGCATCAGCATGCTGTCGAGAAACGGAATGGGAGCAGAGAGAAGTGCAGAGCACCTATTCTCCTCTGACAGCTGTGTTTTGAGTGAAAATGGGCACTCCTTCTTCCACTATATTTTCTGAAGCCTTTTAGGTGAAAATGATTTAAACTACTGACCAGTCATTGGTTCTGGGAAACCGTCTGAGCCATCTCACAATCCTGTAGCTCACCTCTGCTGCGAGAGAGGCGCAGCAGCTCCTTTGCCAGGAGGGGGAAACTGTTGGAAAACCAGCAAGCATGCTTCCAGGTGTAACTATCGCTGCTTTTAAGCAATACAGTTTGGCTATCAACCAAGGGGGAGGGGATGTTAAGCTGTCCTGCTCTTCAATGTTACCTGACTCGTGCCATCTCTCAACAAATAGTCCTAGAACAGGATCCATCAGCAGGGCTTATATAATTTAATGGTACACAGCAAATTAGTGGAATTCACTACATTTGTCTATATTCTGTGTCTGACGAAATTCAAGGCATGGATTTTCGGTTTCAGGTAACAAACCAGGTCTTCACTTGGTCAGTGACCTGTAAGGAACGTATTGCTTCAGCTCTAATTAGCCTAGTCTTAGCTAAATTGACCATAGACTGATGGTGACTGATGCTTCCTAGTGCTGACATTCATACCTACGCTGACTTACAGTAGCTAAGTATCTAAAAGACAGCACCATCAGAATCAGACCTGCAGAGGGGCTTGCAAGCTAAAAGTTTGTCCTTCTTCCCAATTATATCAGCTGATCTAGGAAAATGTATTACTTTTCCCTGCGGATCTTGTTTCATTTGAAAAAACAGCTGTAAAAAAAAGTAATGGAAGCACAGAGGGGATTTTGTGGGGACCCTTAATCATCCTAGCCAGAATTCTTTCTGAAGTATTCTGCTGATTTTTTTTCAGCTATTGAACAATATATTTTGACATAAAAATATTGTGCACAGGAATACATATTTATCTGCAAATTTAACAAGATGTGAATATATACCTCTTGCCTCGGGCCAAAGTAAATTTGTAAGTTATTATGTGAGATTTGTGTATGTATGTGTGTATAAAATGTTTGGTATTAACTACGAGGCAATTTTCTTTCTTTTCTTGGCTATAAAATCTCGTAACAAGAAAAAATGTAACATTAATAATACTGCAACAAAGGGAATCATATTTATGACTAAAGGAGAACACTGGCTAACTTCCTGGCAGGTACCGTTTTACAGCTTATGTTGACAAGTAAATCTTTATTTATGACTAGGATCATAAAACACCAGGAAGCTCGTCAATAAAAGGTCCTCTAATGGTGTGAAAGAAAAATTCTTTATAAACAACATTTTGAAAACTTAGTTTAACTGGATGATGCCTTGTTAATTTTGGTAATGGATGGTGACACTGGCATGAATAAGATTTATTATGTTAGTCAAATGAAAGTGCATGTGCTGAATGCACAAGTTTAACCATTGGTACCTGCACAACAAACCTAATTAAATGGTGTGTCATTGAAGATGATTTAAATGAAAAGATAATGAAGCAAATCACATGAAAGGTGTTTCATAAAATTTATTCCGAAAGAATCGGAAAGGTTATTATAATTAGAGAAGTAGTCCTCCATGTTAATAATCTTTTTAAAACTCTCATTAAAACCCCAAGCTTAAAAAAAATCGTGGAAACTCATTTTTTGGTTTGGGCAAAAGATAGGATTCCTTTATCAGTTTTTACAGAAATGGACATGTATTCTTACTGCTGAATTTTGAGGGAAAGTTTCAGATCTACAGAGAAATTTATGGCTTATGGCTCTTTCTGCCTGTGTCTGAACTGGGTGAGCCCTTTATTCCTGAAAATAGAGCCCTGTTGAGCCATCATTAAGTCACTGAGGTCAGGAGAGTTTTTAATCAGGTATCTTACATCAAAACCAAAAAGAGTGAGGAGAACGGTTCATGAAATTATTAGATAGTAACATCAGTGGGGTATGAACAACAAAATGATATTCAGCATTTTACTAGGTAAGGGAATAATTATAGGAGTTTTCACTAGGTACCTACTAGGAGATATTTTTCCCAAATGCACAGCCAGAGAAAGAAAATTTTGGAACAGGGTTGTCTTGGTTAGTAACCTTGGGGGTTTTAGGTCATATGCAAAGTAAAAACTACACTTGTTAAAATACTTTGATTAACAAGCCAATAGTGTAGGCAAACATGTATTTTATTCCCATAAAGAATATGTATGTGTATTGGACATGTATAATTAATAGGCTCCATCAGTGGTGCTCCATATGCAGCAATAAGATGGAAAGGGAGGAATGAGGAACCTCACAATTCCCCTGTGAAAGTTACCCATACAGTTCAGTATAAAATTGCAAGTGTCCCTTTTGTGACAAAATGAGCACAGGTAGAAAACTGGCAGAGCCTGGATTGCATCCTAGGAATGCCAATGTACAAAGAAAAGAACTCGAACAACTTTTCTCTACAAACTGAGGGAGTCGGAGTTCTGACTTTGAGTCAAAACTTGAATCTGTGGGCTGTAATCAAGGACAGCCACACATCCCCAAGCGTACGGCGGGTTGCCCAGCTGGTGCGGAAGTCCTGAGGACTGGGTCGGTACTTGCTCGTTATTTATTCCCATATAATGTCTCATTTTGAGAAGTCTTTCAGACAAGGCCACTGCTTCCCTAATTCTTCTCCAGTCTCCTGCCTACCCTCCTTTTAGACTAGCAGCATTTCTGTTCCTAGCTGTGACTTTCTGGAAGCTGTGCAGTTATGTTGCTACTAACAATGCAACCAAGGATCTGTAGCACCACTGGGAATACACCAGATCCCTCTGGAATTTCCCAGCATTGCACTGAGCATTTACACACATCACGTAGCACAAAGTTTCTGGAAAATTCTTCCAAATGTCATGCCACCCATGGAAAAATATTTTGGGGTTGATACCCTTGCCAGACCACCTCCCTACTCTCATTTTTAGTGCTGTTATCTTTGTGCTCCTCTTTCTAGGGTCTTTCTTCCGCAGGGAAATGGCATTTTCTCTCCCCTATGAAGCTTTCCAATAGACTTCAGAGCAACTAAGTTGCAGATAAAAGATGTAAAATAATTTATACCACTGATTTGAAAAGAAAACTGGCATTTTTATTGACACACCTGTCAATACTTCATTCAGAGCAGTAACGAGTTGTGAAAGAAAAGGCCACTAACAAAAAACAAACAAACAAAAAAGAACTGGAAACCACTTCTGAGCGAAGTGAGTCTTCTGTTTTTCATATTTCACCATGTTGTTTGCTCCGTGAAAGAGACATTTGGCAGTGAAGTGGCTCTCACCAGGCTCTGTATTGCAGGTGCTTAATTGCCTAGGACAATCACTTGTCTGTGAAATAAGACGCTAAATGGCACTGGAGCTTCAGTCAGTTTCTCCAAACGCAGAATAAAATTTATTATTAGGCCCAAAGGTAGCTGAAAGTGCTTTCTGTAGGAAATTTTAAATGATCTTCTGATAAATATCCTGTAATTGAAGGTTACCATGTAACCCGTTCCATTATGCTGCGGGAGGAGAAAAGACTAACTGCCAATTATCTGTTTGTTAGTTGTGTTAAACTGCAAGTGACAGACATGGTACAGAGCCATGAATTTCGGAACTCGGGTTTGAAGACACCCCCCTCTGCTCTGTGTGTGTTTAAGGTATTTCCAGTTTCTTGAGCCCATGATTGAAATAGATCATTCTACCTTTTGGATTGGAGCTCATTTACAGATTTAACTCCTTTCTATCCAGCAATGTCCCTCGTCACCTCTGCCCTCCCAAATGCACATATGTGTTTAGGCCGTTTGTCCAGTTCAAACTTACTTATTTTAGGTTTTTATTTTGGGCCTATCTCAATGGCATTGATGTTTCCAGACACTGCTGCAATGCCAGTCTTCATTATTGCTGCAGTGACTTACAGGGAATAGTACAGCCGTACATTGTCTTTAAAGTGTTATCTCCAAGTTGTGTCATGAGGTGAAAGCGAAGTAACTTCAGTGATTAAAACTGATTAAAACCTATGTAGATACTTTAAACATCACCAAGTAGATTAAGGTAACAATTCACTAAAAATTGTAGCATGTACAGCAGGAACTTGCAATTAATATTAACTACTGATGGATACTTTCTGAAATACGTGCTTTTTTTAACAGATTTCTATCCTGTTTATCCTTTCAGTGCTTTCCTGGATGAAGCGAGACAGTACAGTGGTGTTTAATGAGATCACAGTCATGTGTGAAGTGTGACCTGTTGGCTGGCAGAAGGCAGATACTTAGGACCAAATCCCGGTAGGTGGCTTAGTTTTAAAATAAGGTTTCATCTCTACAAAGATTCTGACATCTATCAGCAAAAAAGCCAGGAGAGAGAAATTGCAATGCACTCATCTGAAATTTAATCAAGAAGTTAAACTTACTGTAACAAACATAAAGGCTTAAGTTATAACAAAAGTACAGCTTTATATTTATTTGGTGAAAATTAATAGGTCACAGGAAAGCCTATATTCTTAACAATTTTGTGTTGAACTTTTGTTGATATATCTAACTCAATACATGAATATTTAGCCGATAATGAATCCATCAGAAGTGCTATAATGTATGATTATTTCCAAGCAGAGCTCCAAATTGGATGCTTAATACATTTTTTCGACTCATTTCATAATCACAAACAATAAAGCAAAAAATGAAAAAGGTTCTTTGCAAGCAGAGCATTTGAAGTCACTAGTTCTGATCTTTGCAGAAATACTGCCACTTTACAAGAAAGCCTCGTTCCCTCTGATCAGGAATGAACACTGAAAATTTTAAAACTTGGCTCTACTTAGAGTCTCTATTTTTTCCCCTTTAAAATGTTGCAGGATTTTTTTAAAAGGACTGTCTTCTCAGAGAGCTGCATCAATTCCAAGTGCTGTCTTCTGCCAGGACATGCCAGAAGGCTCCTAATGAAATCTGCCTTAGGTTTTAGTTTCTTAAAATCTCTCCTCTAACAGGTGATAGAGTAAGAACAGCAGTGTCTGAGACTCGTGACTGTAGAATGATCTAAAATGCTCAGGACATCCTGCTGTTTCTCCACCATTTCCCTTGCTTCACTGGTAGCTGGCTCAGTATCAGCAGATAGATGTATAGTGTCTGTCTATTTACTGAGATGCCCAAATATTCCTGCAGCTTAAATACTGATACAAAACTTTGAGCACAAAGAGCTACACGTCCATTGGCTTTGTGACGGCATCTGAAAAAGGCCAGGTCACTGTGCTACAGATTTCCTGTGCCTTTGGGAAAATCTTACGGCAGTCTTTAGTGAACAGTGCAGGCTTCTGTGGTTAGTCCTCTCCATGTTGCTTTCAGTTTTCTTGTATTTGTGACCTTTTCCTGAAATGCAGTCAGTCAGATGAAATATAACATATTTTGTTATATTTTTGCATCTTTTGTTCTGTACTGTAAACACAGTTTTTATCTCTGTCAATATGCTTTCAAATTAGAAATTACTTGGGGTACCAATTTTTGTTACGGCTTTTGGAAAAGGAAATTACAACGCAAAACTGTTTATTTTGCACATATTACGTGTGCCATGTCTTCTGCTGATAAATCTCCCTGGAGTAATGTGCTCTTATCAAAAGGAAATGTTGTTGTATTTCTTTGATATGACTTTTAGATTTATGGTTAGAAACCAGTATTTGTACTAAAGAAATATTGACAAGATCTTTTCATATGTTCATGAAGAGCTGGACAAAGTATTAAAATAAAGCTAAATGAACAGGACCACCTCTCTAAGATGAATCTGTTGAAGAACACAACTTTGTACCCTCTGGTTAAAGGGAGGATGAGCTGAATCCAAGGCGGGATGTGAAGCAAAGTGACATGATTCCATCTGCCCGATTTGGGTGACTCCCAAGCTGAGGCTATCTTTCTCTTAGTTGTCTTTTACAAACAAAACATGGACATTTTCAAGGACACAAGTGGCTGGGACGGTTTGTCCTTGCGCAGGCTGTCTGAGAGCTGGCAAGTCCTGCAGCCCAAATGCCCCAAACCACAGCCTGGGAGCCTTGGTTCAGGCCCTGACTCAGGAGGGAAGAGTGCCATCTGCTGAAGCAGAGAGTCCAGTTTTTCTCCCGTTTTGATCTCTTATCCACATGCTGAACAAGACTAACAGTCCTGGTAGAACTGAAAATGGAAAGGTCAAAACAGAATGTGGCACAGCTACAGGAAACAGTAGCTCAGCCTGCAGAAAAATCTGCCTAATCCGTGGAGAAATGAACTGAGTGTTTTTGGTATTGCTCCGTTACTTCTTTTCTCTTCAAGGCTGTTAATGTTGGAAAGTGTTATTTTGTTTTGTTTCATCTATGCCTGGGAGAGTAGGTTGGAACTTTGTTAGAGCACGTTCCAGTTTGCTCTTAATATATAGCAGATAAAGAGAAAATAATGCATCCATGCATAAAAATCACTTTATGCCAAGATTGCGTTGGAAAGCATCTGGGAAACTTTGAAAGCTTTATTACAGACTGATGAGGCCTATTACGTGAAACACAAAGAATATATAGTAAATTACCTTGTCAGCCTGGCTTCCTCTCCCTCATTTCTGTTGCTTTTCCCTTTCTTTTATGTCAGCTGCCCAATACAACTTCACACCTATTCTTCAGAAGAAAAGTGAGTACATCTGTCCTTTTCCCTTGGCGCTGATATTAATACTGCACTGTCAACATGTTGTCTACCTCCCCAAGGCTGGTCCAGCCATTTCAGTGAGAAAGGAGACTTGCACTGAGGTTTTTTTTTCAGTGCTTTCAAAAGGCAATTGATGTGATCTAGTACTCTGAGAGAAGAGCCGCGTTACTACCATGGTTACAATCCCACTGAGTCCAGCAGAGCTGCAAGTACAGTCCAGTCTCACAGAAACAGTAGTCTCTTCCCACTAAGACAATTAGTTTATCTTGTAGCCAAAATGCTGTTTAAAAGACCTCAAATGCCTGCTGTTTTCTTCCTCTTTGTTACATAGCAGACTCCCGAGGAAGTAAAGAACCAGCATCACCGGTCACTTAGATTAATTTGTAGTCTACATTTTTCCTGGCTTGTTTTTGCGTTGACTTTCACTTCATGGAAGAAGACTCATCTTATGACTTTTCTTAACTGTTTATTATTATAACATTTTTTTGCCTGACTACATAGAAGCTTTATTGAAGGGTATTTATTATCAGAGACACAGTTATCATTTATTCAGATGGAAATGCTTTTCATCTAAAAACAACCTGCATACATCTTTTGATGCAACTCAGATCATAAAATGCACAACGTGAACAGGAAGGTGCCACCTTAATAATGACTCAGCATTGTATAACCTGCCCTCATCTAACGAAGAAAAAAAAAAAAAAAGCAGTGCTTTTTTTCAGCCTCAGTTAAATTTTAAGATTCTCTGGCTTTGCTGTATTAGTCACACAATGTATGTGTGGTTCGGCTGCGTTGCTGTTCCATAATGGTCTTTTTTTCAAGATTAATTTGGTGAAGCGGTGTCAAAGATGATCGGTCTGGCTATCGTTTAGCCACCAAGGATGACTCATTTGCCTGTAGTTATGGATTGGACTTCTTTGATTTGCTGCTCTGTTCTTGTCATTAACTCTCTTGTAGATGGGTTATTTATAAAATCAAAGCATCTATCTATCTCTGGTTACACCACTCCAGTTTTACATTATTACAATGACCAGCATTAGGGTATTCTGTTTAATATTTAGCAGACTGTTTATTGATGTCCCCATAAAAAATTAATTTTTGACCGTTTATGGGGGACATCAAAGCCGTTACTGATTTTGATATGTAGATTTTATGTTACAAATTATGAGGAACTATTTCTCTCCATTCCTTGCTGTAGATGATTCTTGGTTTAAGTACCTTCCCTAAGTCAAGATGCAATAAACCCCAGAAATTGAATGCCCAAAAAGGCTTTGCTGAAGTATGAACTCACATACAAGAAACTCCTAAAAACCGGCACCCCTAATATAAGCATTGTATTCCTAAGAGACAAGGAGAAGGTATTAGTATCCCACTTCTAGCATAAATGTGAGGCTTGTGTTATTCCACCNGTGGCAATTCTTTTTTTTTTTTTTTTTTTTTTGCTTTAAAATTCGGTGGCACGGGGTGGGGGGGATACGTGGATTTTTACCACAGCAACTCAGGCCGCAGGAGGAGAAGTCCTGGGCCTCCCAGAGTGAACTGCTGGGCTCTTAGAGCAGGGAGAAGGAGGGAAAAAACTCGTCCCGTGCCTCAGGCTTTCAGGTAGGGTTTGGGGAAGCTTCACGGAAGCCCATTTTCCCCAATTGCCGAGCCGGGCCTGGCTCCTCGCGCGCCCTCACCTCACGGCGGCGCTGCCGGCGCCATCTTGGGGCGGCAGCAGAGGGCGCGGAGGAGGGTCCGTCGGCTGAGGGGAGGGGGAATAAAATGGCCGCTCCGGCTGTGGGAATGATGAAAATGTTATCTTGAGGTTTGCAAAGGGGGCAGGAATAGATGGGAGGTAGGTCCTGGTTGGAGAGAGAGGTGAGCTGAGAGAAGCTGAGGCGTCTTCATTCTCACAGCTGGCCTGTGAGGAGAGCAAGTGACAACAAGGGGCCTTTTGGCCATTGCCTCTGAAAAGGCACAACAGGCGGCTGCTTTTCCTCATCCGATCCAGCACAAAGGCTGTTGGGAGGTGACAGAGATAAGATGCCCGTTTATATAATAGATAATGCTCCTGAGGGACGATCGGTCAGGAAAGGGGCTTGAACAATACCTCATATTGACTCCAGAGGGAAAAGCAGGCGCTTGGGGAGTATTTAATCAAAGAAAAGCAATAAAACAACCATACCTTGGCCTCATTAGTGCTGGCTTGCTGAAGGTGAGATGATGGAGCCACTTTTCCCGCTTCATGTGTTGTGGCAGGACAGGACAGGAGAGAGCAGGGCGGTGAGAAGATGGAGCCGCTTTTCCCGCTTCACGTGCTGTGGCAGGACAGGGCGGAGTGAGGAGGTGCTGGTGGAGGCGTCAGCGGAGCAGGCTGATCCCGAACGCATTCCTGTGGGGTGCTCACGCTTGAAGGTTAGTGATGGTGAGGAGCACTTCACAGGGTGCTCATGTAGAGGGGTTTGTTACTTCGCAGTACCATGGCTAAATTATTAATGTGTCTGCTGAATTTTATAATTTTGAATACTTACCGTTGTTAAAGGGAAAAGCAGGAAACTACTTGGTGTTTATGGCTAGTTTATAAGACTATAGAAAATGTCGTCGTATAGAAACTATGAATTAATGCGTAGTAGTATTTTCCTTAATAAAACTCATTTATTTCTGTAATGGTTAGTGCTGGGGCTGGTAAGTAGCAGGTGAAGAGAGTATGAAGCACAGTATGGGTGTTTAAACCTCTTATTAGCAAGGGCCTGAGTGCCTGTATCAAACTTAATACATTTATCCAAATTGTGGGGTTTTTTCCATGTGTTTGTTTCTTTTAAACAAAGTGTAATCATCACTCGATGCTTGTCGCGCACCTCTGATCTCTGAATTGCACTGTCAGAGAGCAGGAGCAGACAGTTTTCCCGCAGTGGGTCCGGAAAGAACTTTGTATTGATAATGTTTCTTCTGCCCAGACAAAAACTTCCATGTGTATGGGTTGGGGTTTTAGTCGTACAGTTTGTGTGGGATTTCTTTGTTTGCTTTTTTTGTTAATTTGATCCAGTGCTGCTCACAACTTAATATTGTGGGTTTTATGTTTCATGCCACTGTAATCATCACAAGCTGAGCACTGAGCTCTTGGAGTCAAAGCACTTTTCCTTAGAAGGTGGGAGCATCCCAGAGTACAGTGTGGTTGAAAATTAAAAGTCTTTCAGCAATTCAGGATTCCTTCCCTTTAAACACTATGGAGAAAAATGGTGCAACCCCTGACTCCCCACACCCACTGGAGCAATGGTTTTCTTCCATATTGGAATGTTAAGCAGATCAAGATAAATCTATCTGTGGCCTCCATCCTGAGTCATGGATACATAAGTGCTCCTGGACTTGTTCCTGCTGCAGCAAGCTACATTTCAGAGGTTTTCTGTGAAACCTGCAAGAATCAGCGAAGTTCAGCTGGAAGGTGTTAGCATATGTTTTAACTCTAACCATTGGCCTAATGATGCCTAAAGCAGCAACAATTTAAGACCTTTTTGAATTACAGCCTATTATTTAAATACTTACTGTGTCTGTCACCATTTATAATTTGATATTGCGTTCATAAACATAATTACTTTTAAAATAATTTACAGGACTCAAGTCTTCTATTCCATTGCAAAAACACTGAATAATAAGGCTTCCAGTTGCCTTGAAATGTGTTTGTAAACTATTGGTTCCTCATGACAGCATGGTAGCAGAGTATTTGGCGTCCAGAATAGTGAAGAAAAAATATTTCTTGTGTGTGAAAGTCAATCTCTATCTTTTATAAGCAAAGAGGGATAGATATTACTAAGGTTCAGACTTCTTTTTTTTTTTGGGGGGAGAGGGGTGGTTTGAGACCAGAGTCTGCATTAATACTTTTGTGTGTGGTAATTTAAATAGGGTTTCAATGTGAAGATGGCTGTTACACAGTATTCCTGTCTTTACTGCCTGATTTCTTGGTGTGTATGTTGCCAGCGCCTTTGACAGGCTAATATTTGTTAAAATGGGTAACGTGAATCTTTAATGTCTGTTTTCCGAATTTACATAATTGTTGGTCAAGCAGCATGACTTAGAGGACAGTTTAAAAATCCATTTTGTCACACAAGTATTAATTTGGAAGCACTTTTATTTATTTCTTAAGGAAAGTCATGTGTCAGTTCTGTCAAAGCAGTTTGAGTGTCACAGAGGAAAGGAGCAGAAAGAACTTTTACCGAGACCCAGTCTAAAATCTTGGTATTATTATTTGCAATTTGTAAAGTTTGGTGAGTTGTGCACTATGATTATGATTTTTAAATGAGGTGTTCCCTTTACCCTTTCTGGCAGCGTATTTGCTGTTGGTTGGGATTTTATGAGCAGTCACACATTTGAATTGGTTGTCCTTGAACCTGCAAGCCCTGAGCACTCCTTATGCAGCAGTTTGTCTGGCTCAGCGTGCAGTAACACACTTAGGGTAGCAAGAACATCTTGTAATGGAAGGAGCAAAGGATTTAAGGGTGATAGTAGATGAAACATCAAGAAAAGAGATTGCAGCTGTTAGAGAAATTGTCAAGTGTATCTCAGTGAGAGGCTATGAAGGAATTCAGGAGAGATTTTAACCAGTCACGTGGTATGGCACTTCCAGGTTGCACAGGCAGTCTGGCTTATTTCCTTCCATTCTTCTGTTCTCATGGAGTTAGGCTACCATCTTTCATTTCTAGATACATTTATTATTTGTTGTGGGTTTTGAAAGGTTATAGATAGAAAACATTTTTTTTGTCAATAGAAGTATAAGATTTGCTGTTAATATTCATGTTGAAATGAAATACTTCATAACAACCTGGAAAAGTTTTAATTTCTTCTTAAAATTACAGTGTTCTCCAGAAATTCAGGTAGTGTTCATTACATCCTAGTTAATTTCTTAGACTTCAAATTTAATGGAAAATAAAATTTATCTGGTGTTTCTGTACTGAACCCAGTGTCAGAGATATTTTCTAGTATTATGTGGTAAGGTATAAAATATGACAACCAAATGAATAGTAGTATGTGCTGAATAGCTATTTGTATTGTCGGAAGGAGAGACTTGATCGTCTGCTGGGTCCTGAGAATGCCCATGCTAGCTGGTTGTGCTTTAGGTTTTTGCGTGTGCGTTGTTTGGGTTTTTTACTTAGTGTTATAACTAAACTAAGCACTTGCACTAAAATGCTGTGTGCAGGGGAGACCTTTGTTTCTGTTTTTCAGGTAATTATAAGAATGAAAAGTTCATTAGACTAATTAGCAAATGACTTATGAATACCAATAATTATTAACAAAACTGATTTGTTTATGACTTCCAAGTATTTTCAGTAACTACTGAAATATGTATATTCTTTCAGCAAGCAATGTGGGCTCAGGGCACCTGATGAACTTGTAGAAATGCTTCTTGGAAATAGCTTGGTTGCTTCCATAATGCTCTTCAGTATATCACCAACTTAGACTGAGTTAATTGCTAACTTTTTTTTTGCTCAAATAGTGTCTGTAGTGACTAGATTTAAGCAAAAATAACCCTAATGTGTTAGGGTGCTGTTAGAACTGAATATGGTGTTAGAACTGAACTCTTGTGAATATTATCAAGATGCAGATTGGCCAGGTTCTTTCCTTTTCTGTCATACAACAGTAAATGTTGGGTGAACATGTGGTATTGCCAGCCTGTGGGATTCTTGACACACACAGAGGTTGAGAGCTTTAAAAGAGATTGGGATGCTACTACAAAATTCATGAAGTGCAGCGTTGGTCCTTCTGGTGTATTTTGGTCAAATAAAACCACAGCTTCTCTAAATTCCTCTGAGGGGAGCTGGAACAGTGTATGCAACTGTTGTCTGTTAGCAAATCTCTATGTTTTCTTTTCTCAACAGTGCAGAGCTGTCTCTGCTGCTGAAGGTTGGAAGGCTGGGCCAGATCTGTCGTCAAGAGCCTTTTTCTGCTTACTAGGATAAGTGGATATGGAAATTTTACTCCAATATTTTAAACATTATAGGCAGCTTTATATTTAAATTCTGAATGAATACAATGTTGCTATGGGTAGAATAAATACCAGTCTCAATCTGGTAGCCGAATAGTATTTTATATTCTGGGATATTTTCAAAACAGTGAGTAGCAGTGTGTCCTTTTCTTCCATGTCTAATTAGTGGCATCCCAGCTGCAGTCTGTGGCTACTGAAGTGTCTAACCTGGTTCACTCACAGTCGTTGATCATCCTTCGTCTGGTACTGCATTGTGTCATCTGACTGTCGTAACTTGTGGATTGTGATCTAGAGTAATTGCTTAGGATACTGCCCCATGTCTTGTTTCCTAAAATCCTGGTTCTTCTCCCTCCACTGAGCTGTGAGGCTACTAATGCTATTCCCATCAACTGCTCATCTCAAAAAAAACAACCCACGCCATGTCACTACTGACACAGTGCACAGAGCAGAGCACAAAATAGAAGCGTACTCGGCTGGTGCTTGCTTTCTGTGACTGATACTAGAGCAAAAAAGGAGCCTTCAAGTGAAGGACTGGCAGGCTGTCCTTCTAGAGCA
This sequence comes from Chionis minor, assembly GCA_013398295.1. Classification (NCBI taxonomy): domain Eukaryota; kingdom Metazoa; phylum Chordata; class Aves; order Charadriiformes; family Chionidae; genus Chionis; species Chionis minor. The sequence goes on along the minus strand of VZSF01003940.1, from coordinate 286,264 downwards.
TTTCCCAGCCAGCTCCTGTGTACAGCACTAACCTTGCAGCATGATTAAATGTCACACCTCCTCCTTTCACCAGCTGAGACTAAAACAATATTTTGGTATCTGCTTGATGCTCAACTGCCTCAAACACTGCCCTTGCTTAAATAAATTATCTCTAAATGGTTCTTTCTTCTTTTTGAAACATCTGGTATTTTTTACGACCAGTACACCCAAAATGAGCTCATAGCATATGTTCCTGTGGGAGTGGCTGTAGGGGAATTGAATGCAAGAGATGGCCAATTCTGCAGGTGTCACCCTGTGGAAGTGGTGGAACAGTTGATCATCAGCCCCTCAGGTGTGTTCTGAAGTGCGCAGCTGCTATTGATCTATGGATCAGAGACAATCCTACATTTGGTATCATTTTCATAGTGATCGTGGGGGTTTTCTAGTTGGTTTTTTGTTGTTTTTTTTTTTTTAACCTAACCTGAAACCGGTTGGACAGTCTCTGCAATGCTAAAGGGACTCAAGATTATTTGGAAATGCTTTTTCAGTTATTGTAACTCTTTTTTTTTTTATTTTTTTTCCTCTCCATTTTAGGTAAATTGCTGAATGAAAGGGGTGGAAATACAGGTGGCAGGACTACGTTGTGAAAAGGCACTATTGAGTGCCTGTTGGTTTGTGACATAACACAAGGGAAAGATTTGTGTTGCTGGACAATGAAGGTGATGGTGAAATGGTAGTGTTTCAGCAGCTGGTAATTTGACTTTTCTTTCAGAGTCTCTGAAAGGTCTTGGTATGTGCAGATGTCATGTGCTGTGAAATGATGTTTTAACATCTCTTGAAGGCTTTTCCATGTTAAATACTGAACTCCTGGTTGGTTAGAGATTTAACAGATTTTTAAGTTGCGCTATCAAATATCTGTAGGCTCCCTCAGTTGCTTACAGTATAGAGAGGTCATTCTGCTTCCTACCATAGCTGAGTTAAACAGTTGTTGGAATTCATAGGCATCTAATAGTATTCTTTTATTCAAGAAATTTTTAAGAATTTCTTCACTAGTATTGCTGAAAGGTGCATGGCAGTGATTGGAAAGGAAGCTTTTTGTAGATGTCAGTAAGAGAGATTTGTGTCAGTAATGGTGCTTCTTTATTTGAATACTCTTAATATTTGTTCAGTATTTCCCCCTTTAATTGTAATGTGAATTTTATCTGGGACTAAATGACCCTGAAGATCTTTGTATTTTGAATGATTGGAGTTCAGAGGTCAGACTTCCCTCCTCCTCCCCCCCTCCAGTACGTTGTAGTCTTTTTTTCTCCCCAACGATATTTCTTACATTTTAGATACACACTGAAAAGGAAACGGTTTTGGTTCTAATAGAATGAAAGGTATATATAAGATATGATTGTTATAGAAGTAGTGAAGAATGAAGAGTGATAGGAAAAATCTAGTAGTCTGATGCTTTTGAAACTCTTAAGAGTAGATGTGATCTGAGTGGGTTTTTTCAGGAGTCTTTTCTTGTTCCTGCATTCCAATTCTTGTAAATAATCTAACTTGTTTTTGTGAATTAGGAGGTTATCAAACTCTTTGACAGTGTAAACCATGTTAAGGTTCAGTTTTCCTTGAAAATGTTGTGCTTTACCTGCTGCGTTTCTTGTAAGAAATCAACCCCCCAAATTTTAGATATGTAAGAGCTGTGACTAACACGAGAACAGCATAAAAGAGTAAGAGATAGAAGCTATTGAATATACTGATGTTTTCCCTGTGCACCATGATTACAAGAACATCTGTTTTGAGTTGTGATGTGCTGATCAACTGTGGAAATTTTGTGTTCAGTGGCTCTTGACACTTCTCATTTCTCCCATGTGGAGGAGTGATGGAGTGGCTGAAAATAGAGCTGCAGTTTAAAGTACAGATGGACAATGATTCAAAACCTTGGGGGGAAAAAATGGTAATGCTGCCTGGAGTTAGACATAGCTGTCTGTTTTTAAATATTGTGACTTTTATTTGTAGCTCTATTTTTGACATCCATTCAATGAGAGGAAAATGCATGATACTATGCTTAACGCGTAACTGTGCAGGTGCAAATTGAATGTTAAACTAAGATGGGTTCAACACTACAAAGTTCAAGTGAGTGCAAGAACGGTTTTTAAAATCTAGTTATTTTCCACTGCCAGTAAATCAAAAGTATGTATTGCATGCCTGGTTAAGCCGCTGACTTGAACTGAAGTTCAGTTGTGTTCTCTGGGTTTGTAAAAGCATGCATGCTCTGTCTTTAAATCTGGTACGGGTAGGAGCAATCTGGTTAGCTTCAAAGGTTGAGCTGCGGATTTCTGATGTCTGGAGCTCTGAGAAGTATATGCCATCTGGCTTGGCATATTGGTTGGCTGTAGAGAGGCCACACTTCAATTATAATATGATAAATTGAGAATGTTGGTTTTGGAAGGACCATTTGTTGTCCATAATAAATCAGTTCTTGATTTATGCTGACGCACCTGTTATGTGTTAGGCTGTTGTCAAAAGTAGCGTCAGAAACACATGCACCCGTACGCAAGTCTGTGTAGCAGTTTTTCCTGAGTCTTGTATGTGCACGACTCAGGTAAAAAATAAAATCTGCTTTGGGTTTTTATGCCTTTTCCGTCTGCACAATAGGTGTCACGAAATGGAGAGAACTGATCAGCAGGGAGCGGGCTTCTTACCTTCATGTGCAGCATCTTGGCTGATGGTAGGCAGAAGGGGGTTGCTGTTGTATCTAGCATGTGTTTAAGGGGTGCCTGTATTACTCTTACCTCTGCAGTCAGGTGATTGAGTGATAAATTATCTGAAGGGAGTGGCAATCAAATGTATTTAGAGGTGCTAGTGTTGCTTTGCATTAAAACGAGTTCATCAGTAAATCAAGGTGACCAAATCTTAATCCAAATCGTTTCAACAAAGGTATTTGCTGTAACTAGTGTTGCACATAACGCAGCTTCACTGCTATGCACAAGATCAGGTCTTCAAGCTCTATAGAGCACAAGTAGCATTTAGCAGAATTAAATATGAATGGTATCGCTGTCAGTTCTTTGGAACACAAATGATCCTGATTGAACAGGTAAGAAATTGCATTAAATTCAAAGTTGAGTGTGACATACTGAAGTACTTTGCAGCACGAGGGACAAAATGCTTGGTGCTGTAGTGCATTAACCTATGAGCCCATGATTTAGTGTTGTGGCTGGTTGCTTGAAAAGCTGCTCAGGTAGGTTTGGGGGCTTCATTATTCCATTAGGTGGTGAAAATCCTTAAAACATGAACAAAATGTGTTGTGAAATGAAAAAAACCTGCAAGAATAATCTTAGATTTATTTAATCTAATCTGAAATCCTGGAAAAGAAGGATAATTTAGATATCTGCTAGGTTCAAACCCTAAATCACAACATGCCCTAATTCCTTAGTAAATTTAATGATAATGGTCCATATTCACATACAACTTGTTTTAGTTAGTAACGTGTAACTCTTAAAGGAATTCATATAAATACACCAAAAATTCCACCGACTAAATAGTTAACTTGGAGTGGAATTTTAGAAAGAAGTTAATATCAAACACAACTTTGAAATAAATATTTTTATTTTTCATATTTTAAAAAGTTACTAATTGTCTGTCTGTTACAATAATGTTTCTGTGTAAATACAAGATGTAGAATGAAAAAAACAAAGTTTTGGTTCTTTTGTTTGTTTTCAGAGGAAAATGACCAGAAACTCACCGTGGGGACAGTTACAGCATAAGTCTCAGTCTTTTAAACACTATAGTTTTTTCACTTGAAACTTACTTAGACAGTAATACTATATCAAAGAGAATATATTGGTTAAAAGATTAATTATATAGAGCACACAGATATTTTTCAGAGCTCTGTCCAGAGGCTTTTGCCTTTTCAATGAACAAGCACCGTGTTTTGAGGCTGGGCCAGGTATGCCAGATTAGGTCTCCAGAAAATCAAAATAAGTCATCATAAAACAGTTGCAGTGTTGTCAAGGAGAAAACGCAATGGATGAAATTGTATCTTTTTCAATGGTTGTATTTTATCATCATGGGGACAAGCCAAAATACGTTTTCCTTCCCGATTTCTTTCTGGCACAGCAAATTTCTTTAGTGGTTACGTGGGGCACTGTGGGGTCTGAAAAGCAATGCCTTTGAATCCCTTCAGAATTGAGCAGAGGAAGGCACAGTATTCATGTGGAAGCTATGTTTTCCTTGTGCTGGCTGTCTTTCAACTGGATAAATTCCACAGGAAAGAAAGATGTTACTGATTTCTGCACTGGCTATGCATATGAAGGGAGTGGTAATTGTGCTGCATTCATCCCCGCAAGCATGGAACGGTTTAGCCCAGAGCATTTTCAGTATCTTCAGTGGTCTCTAATGGTACTTCAGTGCTTTTTTGTCAAAATCTCCTCTGGCTAGATGGCTTATTATTTGATCTTTTGGCAGTATTTGCCCAAAGGATCTTTAAATTTTTGTTACCTATGTTCAGCATTTTATCCATGGGATACTGTTTATTGATTAGTTCCATGAGGGATGAGGTGAATACTATTACTGAGCCTATCATGGTTTAATTTTTATTGATACTTCTTTTTTCTATTTCTGTCCCCGCAACGCACTCTCCGCAGAATAAAAGGCTGGATATCGTGTCTCCTTTGAGCATATGAGGGATAGCCAGATGGCCTGCTAACCTTGCAGTGTCCTGTCAGTCAGTCAGTGTACGTACTGAGCCAAAATCCCCATCAGGTATTCTCAGAATTCTGGTAGTCAATGTTTCAGGCACATTGCTTTTTCATATAACAGAAACCAGAAGTGTTTCACAAGATCCTGATGCAGCTGATGTGTATCAAAGTCCCTTTGGGCTCTAAAGCTCATTTTAGAAAGTACAATAATCTGGATCAAAAGGATTTGTGCAAGTTCATTAAAAATAATCATTTACATTCCTGTTGTCATTCTAATCAGTAAAATATGGTCCAATATGTTATATTGCTTATTAACTTTATAAGGTGGGCCTTTCTTGTCTAATTCCATATTGTGGATTACCAGATTCATTAGAAAGAAGCGTATTAAATATAATCAACTGGTCATCCTTGCTGTGCTTTTTCCTCCATGATTTACAGTGATATTCACCTTAAAACCTGCTGTTTACTGTTAATTAATGTGGGGTTTGGTTTTGGGTTTTTTTTTAAATATAGGAGCTAACTCTACAAACTTTTGAGGTTTACTGGTGTTTTCTGTGATTTCGAGCAGTTCAGCTATCAACTGTGATAGCACGTTCTTCTAACTCCTTCAAATTTTTCCCTTCCCCAACTTTCACACTTCTGAAGCTGCAAGTAAAGAATGACTCTTCATATCTTTTTGACTGGTCTTGCAGGAAGTGTTTTCTTTTCATATCAAAAGATAAAGATTTGCTGGTGTACATATGGCAAGTGAATCATAATTGACACTTCACTCAGACTTTTCATGCTTAAAGTATTCTGTTTGTATATTTCTGACTCGTGGAATATGATAGGTACCTGCCACAAAGAGGGCAAATTTTCAGATACAGGATTTTATTTTTGTAAGTGTCTGTAACTTTTTTTGTCCATTGTTAACATACATTCATTATGAATCATTTGTCTCTCAATGTTTGACTTGCACAAAAAATACATTCTTTGATTGTTGAAACTGAGCACAGATGTTGTGGAGTTTCTTTGCTTCACATTAATAAAATTCCACGTTGCGAGTTTGAGCAATACACATTCTTCAGCTACCACTGGAAAAATAGACATGATAAAACAGTGCTTAGAGTTCAGCTCCTTAATTCTGAAAAAGTGAGACTTCTGCAGAAGTAACTCATAGTTGTGTGTTTTACCACTCTTCGTTATGCAGTGAGATGTTTTTCAAAAGTCTGCGTGTGTCATGGGGCCCATCTCTGATTTTTCTTTCTGAACTTTTTTTTCATAAAGACTTGCTGTTTGTCAAACAGAAAATCTGCTGTGGTTGTAGGTGAATGGAAAGCTGTAGGAGTAGCCAACCATTTTTATTAGGGTGGCAAGCTGAATGTATTGCAGGATGAAGTTTCTCTAAAGGTATCTGGTTTCCCTGGTCCTCATTCATTTTTCATTGCCTCATCTTTGTAATTTTGACTTTAATTTTGTGCATATAGGGTCTGTAATAGTTTTGTTTTTAATATAATAGAAGTAGAGCTATATAAACATATAATTAGCAGGAATTACAAACCCTGCAAAACTAAAGCAATATTTCAAACAAAGCCAGAGGAGATTGGGTGTTAAATCATATCTTGGGGGAAAATGCCTGAAGCCCCACCCCATCAGATCTATACGTAGTATCACTAGAGGTGGAGTGAGAAGGAAGTCTTGTGAAGAAACAATTATATGCTGTAGTAGCATATAAATTTTATGTTAGGAACTTAATTAACTGTCTCAAATGTTGGTAGGTAACAGTAAGCTTGGTGGTGACTTGCGTAACTTTTTTTAATAAAACACAACCCCAAAACTTGTAAGACCCTGAGTTTGGAGCTGTTCCTGCCTTGTCTTCTGTGTTGTTCTATGTAGAAGTGTTTTTGCAAAAGTGTGCCAGCACTTTGGAAATTGTTTTTAACAGAGTTCCAGAAAGTCCCATGTAAATTTGGAATAGCCCAACCTTCAAAGTCATGAACCATCCATTTGTGGGTGGTTCCTTGTCTTGTTAAGGGGGGGACAAACGGAGCTGGGGGTTGGGAAAGAGGGAGAAGGAGCCTTGCTGCTGTTCACAGCTATGTAGAACAGAGGGTGGTATAGTCAGGGCTACTCTGAGTCTTAAAAGAACCAAAAGAGAAGAACTGCTATTTAAAGGAACAATTATATCCTGAACCAAATCCTCTCTATGCTGCTGCTATCTTATATACCTTGATTTTGCAAAATCTGAGTTAGACTTGAAAGGTTAGGGGGGGGGGGGGACCCCTGAAATAAAGGGTTTTCCTTGTTTGTTTAAAAAGGGGAAAAAAAAAAAAAAGAGTATTTACTAGTGTTTGGGTATTCTGTTGTTTAGCTGTGAAATTAAAGCATATGCTTTAAACGAAAACTTGACGTGAAATTTTGTGTATCAGCTTTTCATTTTGTTATTTTCAGTCCAACTGTATTATTACACTCTTAGGAATGGCAAAGTAAAAATGTAACGCATATCTTAAGGTTATGGGTAACAAAGAAGACTCAGATGGCCTAATGGGGGCCCTTGAAGAGGGCTTCTTGGCATAGTAGGAGCAGAGTACTGTACTTCAGATAGTTTGCTATTGTACCTTACCCCTCCCATCTCTAAATGGTACATCACTAGTAAAACTAGCGACAAACTTCTTGTTAAACTTAACTTAGTTCCACAAGTGCTCCTTTTTAGAAGAGAACATTGCACATCCTTTTTTTTTTTTTTTTATATGGAGCTGTTTGGTATAAGCTGTCAATCCATTTACGTGCTTTGAAAGCAAGTTGAATGGTGTTTTGTGTGCACCTCTGCATATAGATAAATGTCTTCCTCTAATAAGTTTGTGATCAAACCTTACCAAAGCTCACCAAGTGCAACTTGTTCTTTCACTTGTACTCACCTGCAGGCTGGCATGTCTATTAGCAGCTAATAACCTTCTCAGTTTGTTGCCTTCTCTCGAAGCTGCTTTCTTCTAGGAAAAAAAAATAAAATTTAAGAGCAGTCCCCCCTGCTCTTAATTTGGGCAATATACTGCATATATTTATTTGTACCCTGACATGATTTGTGTGAGACTGGCAGTTTTAATTTATGAATGGCCAAGTCGGGAATCCATCACTTGAAGACAGATACACTTAAAAATATGCTACAAAGCACTAATGTACATCTCTCCGTGAGAAAGCTGGGTAAGAGTCTTGTTTAGGCAAAGACCTTTTGGAAAAGAATTTTAATGATGACTTTTGGATTTAGGAAAGAATCTCTTCTTTTCCTGCTGTGCTTAGAGGAGAAATGGTCAGTGTTATTTAACTTAATTAAACTGGCTTCAAGGCACAGACTTAAATCGCCAAATTGTTTTGCTGCAGCTTTATTCAGTAGCAACCATAGGCTTTTTAAAAATCTTTTTCTATTACTGGACGACTCAAGTTCTTTATTGGATTTCTATAGTACAACTTGAACAGTATTGTAATTTCCATCTTCAAGCATGTCTCTCAATCCGGTTGCATCTACTGGACCAAATCTGAGTCCTAAAAACTATGTAAGAGGCTTTTGAAGACTAAATTGTAAGTGAACTCTGACTATTTAGTTTATTCTGTATTTAGTTAAATTGTTGTGGTTCACGTCTGTCTTTTGTCAACATCTGTGTGAATTGTAGAGTGAGAATAAATGTATTGGATACCACTGGAATTGCCTTTACTTTGCATTTTCTTGATGTGTCCTATGCTTGAGTTCCATAGCGATAACTGATCATGCACTGAGATGAGTGTATTGCCCTTAGCAATGCAATTTTGTAAGAATATATTGTTAGATTGCCTATCAAATATATTAATTTTACCAAATATAACATCTTTTTTTCTAGAAATGGAGACTGAGGATGATACATGAAATAGGATGAGCTCCCATCTAGAAAGGAGGGACTGAAAAGTATCAGTGGAATTATATTGGATAATAAGTATTTAATGACTACTGGGGCAAAAAAAGACAAAAAAAAGTCTGTGTCCTGCACTGAGATTCCTAGAGTTCTGAATTCAGCTCCTGAAAATGAATAATGAGACATGATTGTATTGCTGTGTTTTTGTAGTGACTTGTAGGCGCTTTGCTCTACAGAGCAAAACGTAGTAAGAAATGATGTCTTGAAACTGAACCCTGGCTAAGTCAAACCAGAAATTGAATGCAGTTCATTACTAATGAGGATGAATACCAGTTGGAACCAAGCAGTTGTGGGAAAAGTCATGGCACTGTAGGTTGCAGTTTGGCTCATATTTAGATACTTGCTCTGTGAAAGTTGGCATGGTTACCTGCAGCAAGAGGAGTCTTAGGATATCGTTGCTCGTATAGTGTGCTTGGGAACTTAATAGATTGTATCTGCCCAGCTTATTTAATTATAAATGGGCGCCAATATTGTTTTTAAATTTCTTCTCACACATCCTATCCAGCAGCCCAAGAGATAAAAGCAACTCAGGGACTCAGAAGGTAAAGTTTTATGGCAGTAATAGCACCTTGTTTCCTACATTGATCTCTGGTTTTTGCTCTTCTGAAAGCAGTCATTACAGGAGCTGCCAGGAGGACAGAGAACAAGGTGTTCTGTTCTTCCTGTTGTATAATGAAGATGTATGCAGCTATGTGTGAATTAAGATGGAAAAAGAAAAATAATAAACTGTGGAGAAATAGAAATCCCTATATTATTGGGGAAATGTGGGGTCATATTGTGGATCACAGCTAATACGTGGTAATAATGGCCATGGTATGCTTAACATTTTGGAACCTATTGTATTTCCCATTTGGATTAAATTAAATACATACATCATTCTAACAAACCTCTCACAGCAGCTTGTGAACTTTGGAAGTGGGGAAGGGAATTAATGGCAATGTATTTCATATTGGTGTTCCTCTGTCTAGTGATTCAATTATTTTCCCATAAAGAATTTACGGTTTCTATACAACAGATGTTGGTCAGCTTGTGAATAGGCATTGCTGAAGGTGGAGTGAAAAATGACCTTCAAATACAATAAACCCAACAGCTATTATTTATCTTATTGTCTAAGAGACAGGCCTAATAACCCATTTCAAAATAAGAGGGAAAGAGAATTAGGACACAGTTGAATGGCGGAGCCAAAACCCTACAATCAAGAGCTGATCTCAAATACAAGAGGAGTCTGAGGTACCATATCATGGTGGTTCATCAGCAAGACTTGTGATTGAGGGCAACAGTGGTGAAAGACAGCTGTCTTGAAAGTAGCTATCTGAGTATAGGAAGGTAGTTGTGAAAATCTATCCCCCCTTGATTTTTTTCAGTATGAAGTTAACATCTATAAAATGATGCAACAGCTTGGGAGATGGGCTCACAGAAGGGTCTCGTTTAAATAAGTGCAAGTTAAACCAGTTATGACATATAAAGAGGATTTATGTGCCAAGTAATACATTTCTTAGAAGACACTAGCTAAGTAACAGTGTATTCACAGGTGATCACTATTTTTCTGTTTATAGTAATTTGTAAGACAAAAATCCTTTTCTAGTAATTAAATGAAAAGGGGTTTGGATTTTGTTTGGGTTGTTTATTTTTTTTTTAAGGAGGGCTTTAATTTCTCTTTTGGAAGCTTGTACTTGCTGTTTCATGTATACGTAATAGTCAGGTTTGAGTTTGTGTACACAGGGTGTTGCAGGGGAGACAGGGGTGGGGGGACTTTTTTTACACGCTAAAAATGTTCTACTGGAGTTTCACAAATATTAAGTAGTGATACAGGCTTCATGTCTGCTCAGTCTGCATAAAGCAGAGCACCAAACAATTATACTGTAGAAATCAATATTGAAATAATCTTTTAATAAATGCCTTTTACAGATTCATGCATATAACTCCTAAGCTTTGCATGCACAATTGTAACTTCATCTTTTAGCTGAACTATTGGTGTAAGGATTGCTACTTACTAAAGAGGTCCACTTCTGTCCTATTTAATAGGGGCAAGCAGGGGGAAATTATCTTGTTTCTATTTAGAAAACACATTTATAAAGTGAGTATTAAATTTAACTGGTGTTAAAAAGCTTTCCCTCGTGTACTTGAGTAAAGATGTTGTTAATCAAGCATTGCTGATGGTATCTACTGTGTAATAAATGTAGGGAAGTATTAGAAGAGTAGAAACTGGAGAGTGATGTCTTTTTTTAAGAAGTTTTCACATAAAGACTTTTAGTGAGTATTAAAAACAATTTCCAAAATGAATTTAACCTTGCTAACTGTGGGAAAAGGTAGCTTAGAAATAGTGATTTTTGTTTATCTCTAGGATATGCAGTGATTCCGTAGCACAGCTGGTAGGGCAAGGCTCCAGAACTATTTCAGGCTACATAACTTGGCCCACAACCCCTGTGGTCGCCTTGCTGGGGCGGGGGGGGCCCAGTTCCTGTTGATACTAGTTGTGCCACCCACTGAGGGACAGTGCTGAGTGCCCCTTGGGTACCAGTGTTAAAGTGGAGCAGTTCTCTGGACTTGGTGGAATTCAGGCCATAGCCCACGACATGCTGAAGAAGCAAAGATGGAGCAAGCACCTGGTCAGTATTTATTGCATGGGCTGAGGCAGGCAGGGAAAACAATAACCATGAAATAAGAAAAGCACTGGAGGACAGTGTAGGGAAAATCCTCTCATGTCTGCATATTTTTCTCTATTTAAACCTTTGGTTGCTTGAATTTCAGACCCGTCTTCTTGCTTTACTCTTGCCAGATGTTTTACAGTTTAATGCAATTATGAGCAGGCAATGGAAAATAATATCCTTACTGAAGAGCAAAGTAGCAAACACCTTTGGGTATTTTAGTGTTAACAAATAGTGGAAGTTTGTAAATTAAGAGTTTACATAAATTCTTACAAGCATAGTAAATATTTACTTGTGGGTTTTTTCCTCTTAGGAATTATGTCAAATAATAATACGCACAATCTTAGGGCTGGAATATGTACAGTATTGACAAAGATGGGGCTTACAATGCTCCAGCCTGTTCTGGACCTGCAAAGGGACAAAACTGCCTGTATATTTTTATTCCTTTTTTCTGCAGCAGAATTGCAGTAGGATTCGTGTCTTGTCCTTCATTGATGGACTTGAAAATCCTGTCTTGTATGTGTTTTAATTATGTATCGCCACTGAGCTTTCTGCTTTATAGACCTGGTGGGTCTTATCATCCACCTTTCTTTCTCTTACACGTCACTTCATGCTGCAGCGATGCATAAAGACTTTGATAGTACCAGTCCCTTAATAAAGTGCAGATAAGGTTTTCTACTCTCGAATTCAAGTTCTCCAACTAGCTACCAGAAGAAATTTTGTTGATTGTAACGTGACCAGGCTTCTTTGTTTTTCTAAAGCTCTGTGCTGTTGAATTGAGCTGACTTGCTTTGTCAGTGTAGTAATGTTTACTTCAACGGAGTTTCTCTAACTTTTTCTTTAATTGAGCACAAATTATCAGAGATATTCTTCCAGACCTGCTCCCAGGGAATAGCTTTGTGTTTTTTCCACATTTAAGCAGCAAATGGAAGAAGGGACTGTAGTGATGAATGTAAAGGACTTCCATTTGTCAATCTCCTCCACAACCTGCGAGTTCTTGTGCTTATAGCATCCTTTTGAATAATGCTTGAAAAGACACCATTACCATTTGGTGTTTCTTGTACATCAGAGCAAAGCAGTACTGTAGTTACTTCTAAATTATTCCTCTCTCAGGAGGAGTGAGGAAAAAGGAAGCAGAATTCAGTTGTTTGCCTGCTGTGCTGCACGGTTGATGGCCCTCTAAATTGCTAGAGGGTGCTGTGTTTTCCGAGTGTCAACAGGTGAATTTTGCAAGGAGAGAGGTGTACTTATTCTGCAAGACAGACTGCTGGGGAGTGCTGAAAAACTTACTAAGGAAACTTTGATAAAGCTAATTATGGATGACAAGGTTACTAGGAGCTGTCTTTATAAACTATCAGTTGCTATCATCTACTCTTCTTTCCCTCTGTAGCTTACAGTTCATTTCTTGTTGACAGGCCTGTGTTGTAATGTATGCCCTGTATTTGATTTTTAAAAAAATATTTATGTACTTCTGATGTTCTTTACTGCTGAAGCTTTCTTGCTCAGCTGTCTTTGTGCACTATGATGGGGAGTAAGGAATGGAATGCCATTGGATTTTACCCGAGAAGGTTGGGGGGAGTGGACCCTACCCTGTTCTTGAATTAAGTTGTTATCAAGGCCTTAGGGTGATAACTCAGTAGTCTGACCTGGATAATTTATTGAAATGGGGACTGTATTTACATCCAGGAATGCAGACTTGGATTATAAGAGTTGCGCACATGGGAATGCAGTATTAAAATTCCTTCTCCTCTAAGTGCTGTGTGTTTTGTTTTAAAAGGAAATAATAATTACTCTGACTTTAAAAAACAGTTGTTTTCAGCACATCAGAAAAGTTTAACTCTTCCTGAAGTTTTTTTCACTTGGCTGTGAATTTCTTTGTTGCAGCCAAGCAGTCCATTTAATGCCTACCAGTTGAGCCAATTTCTCCTTTCTGCTTCAGAGGGCAACCTCAAGATCTCATCAATGCCACCAGCAGGAGTTTCTTGGAAAAAGTCACCTTTCTGTGAGAAATGAGCGTGCTTCTTGTGAGCCCTCAGAGCAGGATAGTCTACAGGCTGACGTATTGTGTTCAGCAGCAGTGTGTGTCAGTGCATGCATTCTGACGAAGCAGTGCCCCTACGGGCAATACGCAGGTAATCCCATGATGTCTATAGAGTTACTCTGAGTGTCTCAAAATATTTAAGGTACTCTGCTAGAGGGAGATTACAGTTCTGTTAATGGTGGTACTGAGATGTTTCTGTATGCACACATAAAATACAGTTTGTTAGCTCAATGAAAACAGAAAGAAAAAATAACTTTACAAGCTCTGAAGTGCTCTACCTGAGATCAGTGGTGATAGCGATAGCAAACAAAATAATGCATGAAAAGTAAACTACATCATCCTAAAACTGAAGAAAGGAGGAGAGGCTGAGCTGGCAAGTTTTAATTGTAGTTGAAGTTCATTTCTTCTTATTCTTGAACTTAATTCTTTCATTAAAGAATCTTTTCTTTAGGTATTAGATGTTTCTAAAGTTTCCTACTGCTATTTTATCTTTCCCTTCTGTGTACGTTAGGCTTGAATTCATAACAGTAGCCTGTTCAGTTTTAAAATACTGTAATTATACTCCATATTGAAACTTGGTTTAGTATGGAAACACTGGTTTGGAATTTGTTAAATTCAGTTTTTATTATGGTCATAATTGCAGTGCCAATGATGTAATTGTAGCAAGTTGCTTGGTGTCTGTCTTTTCCTTGGTTTCCCAAGAGGAAGATGATAGTCATGTCAAATTTCTTTTATGACTCAATGGAAGAAATGGGGTCATACTAGCACTTGTGAAGAGGAGCTTTCAGTAAACAAAGCTGAAATTTTGAATGCCATATGCTCTAAGAAATAATCACAACGAAGTTTGAGTCCCCTTCAGGCATCTTTCCTGAGTCACTGAATCATTCTTTTTTTTTTTTTTTTTAAAAGAAATGATAGGGTCCTTCTGTGAAAGAGAAAAATAATTTTTAAAAAGTCTCCTATATTTGTGATGGATCACTGGAAGTGGCTTAGGCAGCCTAAAACGGAAAGTGTTATAGCAGAGCAGGTAGGTCTCGATCATCTGTCCGCTGACAATGGATACAGAGAGTGATCTCAGAGCAGGTCTGGGTGAAGCTGCACTAGATCCTTTCTGCAGCAATCTAACAACCAAGAGGTTGACAGCTACTACCATGTCAGTGACACACATTGATTAATGTCCTTGGTAGAAGGAAATTTGTGAGGAGGGTGGCATAGGGACATTAAAGTCATTCTTCTTGTCAGAAGTAAATGCTACATGGTGGTCTGTGCCCTTCCCTGTGTTTTGCAGTCTCGTGTTCTTACAATCAAACCAGTTGGCTTTTGTTCCACTGATGTAGGCACATAAAAATGGAATTTGTTGTGATACAAAGCACATGAGAAGTAAGAAACTACTATGAACCAAATCTCTCTGCTGTTTAAATCCAAGGGGCAATAGTAAAATAGAGAACAAAGTGATATTGTGACTCAAATTCAGCAGGCTAAAATTTTTACACCAATTACCATTGATCTTACTGTTTCTTGATGGGACTAGATACCTGTGGCTTGTAGTTGGCTTGTCTTGCTCAGATTAAAAAGGGGGAGGCGGAAGTCTGCGGGGGTGATTGGTGTAGGGGTGTGTGGTTTTTTTGAGAGGATTAAAGGGAGTGTTTTTCCCTATAATGAGGTTTTTTGGTAGATACCATTTGTAAACTGATCTGGATGTTTTTATGGCATTATGACTGTATGAGTGGCTCAGGCAAATACATTACTTTGTATCAGGTCCATGTATATTTGCAAAATTTAGTAGGGGTGGATACTATTTATGTTTTTGTAATGGGATCCACCTCAGAATAAACAGAATATATAAATTACATTTATTTTCCTTTTTCTGTGTTTAACAGATGTTAGTTAGTTAATTTTGCATTTATTAGAAAAAGAATACTGGGGAGAGGATGCTGTTTCAAAGTTCCAGACTGTAGAGTTTATGAAAACAAATTTAAATTGATGGCATTTCAGTAAGTGCCACCAGGGGACTAAAATGAATAGCCCAGCAATTACAGCAGAGTATACTCTGTCTATTACAGTAAAATTACTTCAAAGATCTCCTCAACTAGTGAGAACACTGCTGAGTGAGATCATTTTCTATCATTCTCTTAAAATTGTTCTTTGTAGCCACAATAATAGAGTGGGCATGAAATTGGTTTGAGGTGATGTGAGTTATGGGGCAGCAATATATAGTGTAATATACTGGCAGCGTAATGCATCAGAGGCCTGACTTTAAGACAGGGGACAAACTCTGGCTTAAATTATAGTTCTGCTAAATATGTATTATGTATATGCATTTACGTATTTTATAAAAATGTATTTCTTCTGAAGTATGCTTCTGCATTTTCTTACTGCACAAGTCTGCCCAAAGTCAGTTCAGTTTATCTGTGGTGAAACTTGCCCTTTAAGGAGCTTGAAGTGAATTGCAGTATTTTTCAGTGGAACACAGCAGGTTGGTTGGGGATTGGTATTAGCAGTTGATAAAGATAACCATAACTCCCTTTCTCTCCTTCACTATCCCTTTACTCAAATATTTGTCAGTTTACTTGTTAAGGTCTCATCATAGGGATGAGCTCCTAGCCGAACACCTTGTTACTCTCCACAAAACAATGCCATAGTAGCCATATCTGCATACGTGAAGCCAAGAGAAAGTTGTTTTTACTACTCCTGGTTCCCAAAGGCACTTGGTATAACCAAGAGAATTTAAGTTTCTTTTAATCGTGCAGAAGAGTTTATAGTGGGTTATATATCACGGTATATGTTAGACTTTTTCAAATGTGATGAAAGCAGTATGTCTGTGCAAACATCCGTAATAGCTGTGAAAGTTTGATAACATGAACATACAGAAGGCAGCGCAGAGCTAGCACATGAAAGGTCATGTTGTCTCTTTCTTAAACAGTTGCTCCTTCAAGTACAGAATTTAGATTATATTAATTGATAAGGCTGTCCTTTTCCAATAACCAGTGAATGGGGCAAAGTCAGTTTGTTTAGGGATGGTTTACTCCCACATACCATATTCCTATCAGTGATGAACCTCAAGAGATGTAGAGAGGTGTTTCCCTCTCCATTTTTCAGTATGCTGTCTTAGAGACTAATTACAAATTCCGTTCCAGCCAGATTGAATATGTAATGGGGGGGTTAGTTTTATTAAAAACAAAAAAAACCTCTCAAAAACCAGAAAGTTATCTCTAATACATCGGTTGGTCGTGTAGTACAATACTAATCAGGGTACAATATGTAAGCAAAAAATACATAACTGTATGACAAATAGGAATATTTCCATAATCTTAACTGTTCTTTAAAACATTAAAGCATCTACACCTTTACGAAACTTCTCAGTACACTTTCAGGCACAGATGAGCCATGCTGAGGGCAGATTTTCATGCCTTAAAGTTATTAGGCAACCACAAAGGTGGAAAGTCTGTATATCAGAGTGAAGCATAGCTCCAGCTACCCTCATAGCTTCTAGAGGTTCAGTGAACTGATGCAAGAAGCTAGCAATTTCTGTCTGTGGTTTTAAGAAGCAAATGAACTTTCTGCATAGCGTTTCAGGTGTTAGAGGTTAGTCAGGTGGCACTTACTGTGTGTCTGTAGTAGGCTTAGTCATCTCGTTTCTGTGGATCCTTTGTGTGCAAGACTGAAACGCAGCACAAAGCATAAGCAAAGTGTATATCCTTAATGTTTCTAAGTATGCTCGTGAATAACGGAGAATGTCGTATATCTGCTTGGTAACTGAAGGCTGGCTGGCTTAATACTTTGTGTCAGACCGTGTTTGTTTGCTGAGCTGGGAATGGGCAGGGATTTTTGTGGTTTTTTTTACATTGTGTCTCTTTTCTGTAAAAGTGCGGTGTTTAGAGGAGGTGGTGGTGGTGCAGATTTTGGGTGTGCTCTTTGGTTTTTAAGTCAATCAGTAGAGAGCCTGTGGCCTTCTAGTAGTGGCAAATACTGTCCTGGTTTGAACCGGTCCGGCCCAAACTGTGACAAACACCATGCTTATTGGGCTTCAGATGTTTTCCATAATGCTTTGTAGCTGTTTAAAAGTGTTTAGTAGGGAAAAAAAATGTAGCTCTTTTTCTGTGTGGCTTGGCTGAGAATAAAATTATATTTCTTCTAGGGTTTTTTGTTTATTGCATGTTTTAAAATGTATTTTATTTTTTAGTTGTGTGGAATAGATTAGAACTTTCCATCTTTTGAGGGTTCTTGATACTTTTTTGATTATTTTTGAACAGTCATTGAATAGTAGCTTATTAATGTATTTTCAAATAAATGAGTTGCAGTGGTGTTTAGCATCCCTAAATCAGTAATCAATAATGACTCAGTTCAAATGATTGTGAATTCAAGAACAAATGTGGATTGGACTGGGAATTAGTCTTGCCCAGTAACCCCTTTTGTGACAGGTCAAGTACGTTTATCACTTCAGTCTAATATATTACTGACCTCCAGGACTCTGCGCTTGAAGCCCCCCCTGCCAGATGCCGTTTCTGTGTGTACCTTTGTCTCACTGCTGTTCTCTGAACCACTTCCATTTCTACTATGTTCTTTTTGAAACGAGAGATGTGGGACTCCATCCAGTATTCCAGGAATGGCAAAATTGGGGATTGATAGAGTGGCATAATGATCATCTCTGGTTTTATTCAGCTGTGGCAGTTGATTTGTTGTTTGACATCTGTGGAGGTTGCAGCTAACGTATGCATGAAGCTACCTCACGGTTTTGCTTCCCAAGTGGTGATGGTCAGCTCATAACCTGATGCTCACTTCACACATTTTTGTATGATTTGCCTGACTTTTTCATTATGGAAGCTGGAAACTGTGGTGACTGAGAGCAACAGTATCATCTTTTACTCTGAAAACTGTATTTCTAGAGAGGAAATACAAGTATTGGGAGAAGTCTTGATGGTGAGTATCAGTTTCTCAGTTTAAGTTCAGCCTTTAATGTTTAAGTACTTAATCGTGAAATAATCAGAGTAATGATTAAAGTGATACTATAAAAGGAATATCAAAAAAGGACAAATACAACTAAAGTAATTTGGAATGTTTGTGCATTACAACTAACTCCTCTTAAAAGGAAGCTCAATATAAAATTAATCTGTTTACCTAGAGGCACATCTGGATGGCTTGGAGAGTGCTTTAACTATGAAAAAACCCAAAATTTAATCCTTTGTGGCTTTAGTACTGTATGTAGAAATAAAGTTGAATCAAATCACGTTTGAGGCATAAATGGGGAAGCAAAACTATGATGAAAGCACCTGCCTGAGAATACTATCAGTGACCATTACCTGTGAATAATCTTAGATAGCTAGTTTTGGCACAAAGTCATGTGCTATAAACCACCTATTGTTTTATTTTTCTTTATGCAAAAATAATAAGTTGTGGCTGGCTTGGAGTGTATTTCTCAATTTTACCTTTTAGTATATCCATAGAGAAGTGATTATACCAGAAAGAAATATTTCTGTACTCAAACCCAGCTACTATTAGCAATAAATTTATTCTCAGCAAATATAACTTCGCCCAACTTGGCTTTTGTCAATTAGTTTTTGACAAATGGCTTTTGTGTATGAATTTCTGCAAGCTGTAGGAAAAACAAAACTGCTGGGACAGGTGTCAAAAATCTGAACCATCTGCTGTGCTAATAACCCCAAGGTTCAGAGCACTGTGAAGTTAACAGCCATTAGGAACAGGGCCATTATCTCAGCGTTGTTCTATACCTTGATAGGGTTCTCACTTCAAATGAAATAGCACAAAACTCTGGGTGCTAGGTTGGTTAGAATAAGGAAATTTTGTCGTTGGAAACTGTGAAGCTAACTTGAAGTGTCATCTCCAGGCACTTTTTTTGGTGGGTGGGGGCAAGTGGGGAGAGGCCATGTAGGTGGAAAGAAAACTCCCCTGGGTTACTCTGGCTAACCAGAATTCATATCCTGTTCTTTTAGCATCATGAGTTGCGATTATGATTCCCAAACATCGGAGTTTTAGAACTCTTGGTACTGAGCGTAATTTGGTTTGGAAATCAATCCAACAAACTCTTTCATTGTGTGTTGCGTTTGACTGTGCAAATAAGTTGCTGTTAGTAGGTGCTAGTATGCCATAGAAAGGAAGGCTGATACTGATCCATAGTGTGCAGGTAAGTCCTCGCTGCATAATCTTGGATGTTCTTGACCAGAGTAAAGATGGCAAAATGTGCACTCAATCTCTAAGCTGCTAAGCGTCTTTATTTGTTGCTTTTTGGGGCAATGTGGTACCAGATTCTAACGCTCACAAGTAACTACTCAGGTACAGTAGAGAAGAGATTTGGAAAAGGCTGCAGGTCATTCACTCGTTATTGCTATGGTCGTTTGTTTGCTTAGTTTTCTATGTTACTGGACATATCAGCAGAGGAATTAATTTTGGCAAAGAGTTTGGCTTGTTAAATTTAGCTTGGAAGAGTTATCTGCCAAGTTTTAACCCTGCACTGCCATCACTGCCCTTCAGCAATGAACAGCTTTTATCATTTTGTCTTTGTACTTCTCCTGAATGGTATCTCAGGTGAAGAGAGGGTCCTAATCATATGGTGTTGTATTAAGTTATTTTGGGACAGTAGGATTGTTGCTTAACATGCACTATTGTTCCTGAGAGAATGAAGTAAACAGACCTGTATTTCAGAGCTATTGCATTTGGACAGGTAAACAGAAAATACTTTTAAATTTCAATGGTATAAAGTCTTTAAAATTGTCAGTTTCTTCTAAAAAACACCTAATAGTTCTAAGTTCTGGTTTCGTGTTTGATGGAAGAAAGTATAAATGTCAAAATATTGAGATATTGACATCTGTTGTTTCAGAAATCAAAGTAGCATTTTACAGGCAACAGGATGGTACTCTTGAGCATGTGAAATTGCATCAGTCCTCAATGTCACATTGAGGCTTGTTATTTACTGGATAGCTTATGCCGTTATATTGTTAATACTGTAGCAGACTGTCCTGCTCTTGCATTCTGTGCACACAAGCCTCATACTGAAGCTTGTGTGAGTTTTAGTTGGTTTATTAATGGAGATTTTGGCATTTTTGGCCAGAAGAACTATATGGTCTATATAACAGTGCTGCTAAACAGTTTGGGATTTTCATGGACTATCTGGCCCTGATATATGGAATCTTTAAAGCCTTTAATCGTTTATGTTGTCCAGGTTGTGTCCTATTGGGTATAAGAGAAAGAGGAAACTCTTTTTTGTTTCTTTTGGCTATTGTGTAACAATACTTCATGGTTTAGTTCTTCATAAGACTTATAATCCTGTAAGTAGGAAAGGGATGATACAAAGTAATTTTTATCTAGTATTATGGTTTGTACTTACCAAAATCACAAAGTAATGAAAAATACTTAGAAGCCAACGAGCACAAGAGAACCTTGGAACTAGTTTTATTCCCCATCAAGGTCTTTTTGCTCAGACCATTAACACATGAATTTTTTTAAAAAAAAGATTTACATCAAAGTCCGATGATGAAAGCAGTTCAGTGGAAATCTGTAGAAAATCATTCAAATTCAAGCTGGTACGAGTCTTGTTTGACTGTTGGCAAGAACTGTAGCGCATAGCCACTTGCTGTTCTAGCGTAACACCAAAGTAAGGTCAGGCAGTCAGCTGGTATGCATGAGAGCACCAGGCAGCGATGCATCTGCTCCAAAAGCAGATGGTGAGGTGACCTAACGGAAGTAATCAGAACAGCAGAGGGCAGTTTTACAGCCAGCCACCTAATCTTATCTCTCTAATTCAGAAGCAAACAGAAATGCTTGTTAAGAATTGCTGTAAGAGAGAAATGCGTTCTCTGCACAGTGAATATCTAATGATATATATTATATACTATACCAATGTAAACTATGACTATAATATTATTAGTTTATAGTATATCATATTGACTCAGACATAAAATGCTATATACAAAAGAAGAGCTGGGCAGTAATGATCTAGCAAAGCAGTTTATACCCATAATATTTTAAATCAAGACTACTCAGTATTAGTCCGTAACAGTAACCTAAGGTGTATATTGGCAAGGAAGCTTTCTGAGCAAATTTGTTGAAGACAGATTGTCCTAATGCCATGCATTACTCTGGAAATGTAAAATGTAGCTTCCCTGCCCATCTATGAGAAAGAAACTTACAGTAAGTCATTAAGCAGGCATCTGGCACCAAGGAGACTGAAATCCTCACGCAAGCTGCTGGTGACACATTGCAGTGCCTATTCCTGACTCGGAGCAGCACGGTGTTCAGTGTGCATTAGAGGCCCACCTGTGCCCTGCAGTTGTGGAATGTATGGCTCTTACAGGTTTTGACTGCATAATTTTAGATCCTCTCACACAAATGAGAGGAGCCTGTGTTGTCCGCGTCATTTAACTAATCACGGCCAAGGTAGTAGTCATGCCATTAGCAGACAGGTCCTATGTGCATGTTAATGTTCTGTGGGCAAAGGTATCTGCTTGCTGGTCTCTTTTTATGTTGCTTTTTAGGATGTTTATTAGCCTTGGATACAGACAGAAATGTGTTGCTTTCTGGATCTGTGCCGTCATTCTCTAGTATTCTATGCTGGCTTCTCACTCATTTTGAATGTAATCTTTGCTATATTTTACTTTACTCAATAGAGTTAGGGAATCTCAGCTTTCCTTGGTTATTTACAGCTTGGAGTTTCTGGTGTGGTATTGATTAATCTTTCTGCTCAAGACTGCCATGTCTTGTCCTAAATTCCTGCTCAGGGTTGTTAAAAGCTGATGCAAGGCATGAAGAGCCAGTTCAATGCAAACTCCTACCTTACCTATGCCTGCTGGCAGAACATTTGAAAGGACATGGTCTGTTTTTCGTAGATTGTAGCTTGTATGTTTTTTAAAAAGTAAATGAAGACTTTATGTTGGCTTCCACTTGCAGATCCCAGCTGTAACCGTTCTCTTGTCCTCCAATAGGTCTGACTTAACCTCAGAAAGTTGAGGAAGTTCAACAGTAACCAAAGCTATAATTGAAGCCATTAGCTATGAGACTAAATTGTTGCTGCTTATGACAAGGTCATGGAATATAATTACTATGCATATTATTATAATAATTTTTAAATAGAGAACTTCTCAGTTATTATTCCTGCCTGACTTTTGACATAAGAATACTTTGGTTGCATTGTGCTAGTTGCAACTGCAATGCTGTCCTTTGCCAACTTTTGGGATATGAATGTGTGTTATATTAAACCAAGATATGTTTCATCTTTCTGGCTCCATTTTTTGTTTCTTGTTATATCAGCTTTGTTTAAAACAAGCTGACTGCTCCTTAAATGCAAAAATCCTGCTGATTTTCAGCTCACTCAAGGGGAAGGAGAAACTAAATCTAGTCTGCAGTGGTACCAGGTTTCAATTGACGTGGGTTGTGACATTTCCTTTTTACCTAGAGTAAAGTCCTCAATTTGCGACTTGATAGATCAACTCAATGGAGAAAACCACACATAGGTCCATGGTAATGGTACATAAGGTGTACTATTGAGCTATTGGCATGGAGCTATTGAGTCTATATGTTACAATCCCAGACCAACTTGGAGGAAATGTCAGTGTTTTAGACAGACTAAATAAGACAGAGCCTTGTTGTTAATTAGAAGCTGAAGTTTTTATAAGAAATACTATTTCTTTGATTTATTTTCTTGCGCTACTCATCATTTTCTGGCTAATACTACACCAGTTCCTCTCTTCGTATTTGTATTATGCATTTTTAAAAAAGCAGTAAGTTTCGCAGTAATGTGAATTGTTTCGAAATAAGGGAGGGCCTTATGCATTTGCTAGTTAATATAAACAAGGCACTTGTGTTACAGTCAAGTGATACTCACAAGAATAAAATAATGTTTTAGCCATTTAAAAAATAGATGCGCATTTCCAGCCTGACCTTTATTTTAGTCATTGTAAGATAGGAAGAAAAAAATCAAGATCATACTCCTAACTGTGGTTGCTTTCACTGTGAGTAACTGATCATTTTTTTAGGCAAAATCAGCTGTTACTTATCTGGTAACAGTGATGCTTAGCATACTGATAATACCCTGTGCTGCAGATGCAATCTTTAAATTCAGTCCGTAAAGTAAAGTGGCTAGTGCTGTATCTATTTTACTAACAAGGAAGCAAAGACCAGTTTCAGACAAGTTTTGACAGCCCTCGATGTGAATCCTGGAAAGCCAACATACTTTATTTCACAGGAAAAACTGTTTTTCATGTCACTCACCCAAGGAATATACAGGTCATGTTGCCAGGCAATAAGAAAAGGAACAAAACAAAACCCTGTCTTTGGAATCTGTGAAAAGAGATTCTAATTGTATTGATAATGCTTTTAAAAACTTGAGTTACTTATTGATTTTTGAAAGCCTATGAACATATGGATAGCTTTGATTTCTCTAACACTTTGTTATTGACTCTCAGCTGGAGAAGATTGGAGCCTTTTTGAATGGTGATGTGTATATAGGAATGTACTGATTCCCAGATATAAAGCAAGCTGGCTGAAGTAGAACAGTGGTGGGTTCTGATTCCTAATACTTTGAAAAAGAAACACAGTATTATCAGAATGCTAAGTACAGTGCTTGTGGGGGGGAAAGATTATTTCTTTGCTATAATAGTACAAAAGTTGATTTATGGTTCAGTGCGCTGTACAAATACTGCGGACGAGTCTTCCAGTGTTCCCCTGTAATAGGCAGAGATGGACCTGTCAATGAAAAAGATAGCAACCTCAAACACTAAAATTTAATTTGCCCCAAGTCAGTGAGAGCAGGAATAGGATTAATATCTAATTTCAAATGTCTCTACTATCTGCTCCCTTGATAGTGTAGAAACAAAGGAACTTTGAGGCAATGTCTACCTTGGGAGAAGCTGATGTCCCTGAAGGGAACTTAGGAAAACCAGCCCCTCCATTTGGGCAGAGGAGTGCCATCTTTAAAGGTTTGAGTGGAGTTACAGGACATTTGAAAGACAAAGAACAGATCTGCTAGAAGCAACTGCAAAAGAGTGCTGCCATCTAATCACTGGATATTTATGATACCTATTACCAAATATTCTTTCTCCTTTGAACTGCAAAGTAAGCCTAGAGTATTGTTGGAAATATAACTTAGTTATGGAAGCTAGAGTTCTTCTAGCATAAAACACTTGTTTTGATTCCAGTCTGTGGAAAAAAATTGTGACATTGTATGACATACTGAGTCATCGGAGATCTCTCTGACTTCTCTATCTCAGTTGATATTTGCCGTGTTCTGAGAATTTTGCAGCATAATAAAAACCCAGAAATAATACAAAGCTGGAATAGTCAACAAAAGCAGACTTATTTTGAAATAATTCTGTGGAATATTGAAGTCATTGTTTAGCTTCCTGATTGCTGAATGCCTGGATTTCACCCTCTTCTGTTACAGGATATGCTGAATGAAAATCAGTGCAACACTTGCAGGCTGTATAATAACCAGCATTTGGGGAGAAATACAGCATTCTTTTCAGAAGACTTGATCACATACCAAATGCGTGTGCACACACACCCCAAAATATATGTGAAGGCATATAGAGTTAGTGACAGTTGTATATTTGAGATCAGGAAAAAGTGAAACACATGGAGGAAAACAGAAATCCAGTTCAGATTTCAGCTGAAGAACTCTTCTACCATTAGGAATTTTTGACAGTGTTGGCTTTCTGCACTTTATTTCCAGCAATTTCTCAATTGCATAGCTTTAAATTAGATTTCTTGTATTCTGCATGTAGGTGAAATATTGTGGTCCCTCTGCCTGGAAATTGTCATAAACTAAGGCCAGTGTATCATGTCTGCTCGTGATACTGACTTCCTAGTAGAGCATTCGTATCTAGACTTCCTTTTTTACTGCCGAAGGCCAGCTGCAAGTCTTGTTTTTGTGGTTTTTTCCCTCCAGTTTGCCACTGAATGTTAACTCTTCTTTGGTCTGAATTAAAGCTTCACAGGCAAAGTTTATGCTGTAGCATTTAGGGCTCTAACAAGTACTGCATTTGAAAGTGTTTCTGATCATCCTGGCAGCAAGAAAGATCTACGTGGGAAGTATAGAAAACATTGTTAAAGACTGAAACACCACCCCCATCCACAAATACATATACAGAAAAAAAACCAGATTTAGGAAGATAGAAGATTGTTCCATTTTATTTCAATTATTAAAATTCTGTCCAGTCTCTTTAAATAGGATATAAATATTCATGGATTTAATTTCTGTGGGGGTCTCTAGTTAATCTTTCCTTCTTCTGGCCATTTGGCAATTTGCTATACAGTTCGGTTTTCAGAGCGTGATAGGTAAGTACTCCTGTTCTGTACTTACAACCTTACTGTAAAAAAGGTATATTTCTATTTTGACTGGCTTCTGTAGAGATTCTTTGCCAAGACCTTTTCTCTGCTGCTGTGTTTACCGTTTAGCCTAACCATAGTAATTTCGCTATTAGAAAGAGTTGTTATATATGAAATTCTACTGATTCTTGTGTTTTGAGGTGCATTCACTAATGTTACCAGATTATCGTTACTTCTGCCAGGGAGAGTGCTGTTAGTTCTCAAAGCACCATGCTGGATTTTAGATGCCATTCAAAATACTCCAGGTTCTGATGCTATTCTTTGTGGTAAAAGTCTTTTAATGATCTAGTAGTCTTCAAAACTGACAAGTTTGTAATTTGAAGACTTGATGCACAGATGTTTCATTATTGCTGTGGGTATAGATGATTTTCCTACATTTAATCATAGTTGCCATAGTTACAGTCAATGCAGAAAATTACACTATTCAATAGGTGTTGGGGGACTTTTTTGAAAGCATAAAACTTGGTGTTTTCTTATATTTCCACCATGTACATTATTGGATATAAAACCTAGTGGAATTTTAGCAGTTCTGGTAATTTGCCAGTCTACAACTTGAAGTTTTCCTGCCAATTCTGTTTAGTTCCATCATGTCACCCACCACACTCTTTCCAGATTTTCCGTTTTTTCCATGTTCACAAGCTGCTTTTTCTTGTCCTTTTCCCCCTATTTTGAGGAGGTAGGTGGTAATATTTTATCAGACAAGAATGGCTCCTGTCAACAGGATTAGTTTACTTGCGTAAGTACAAACGGGCGCTTCTGCATTCTCTAGGGGATCCACACCTCCTTTCAGCTGAAATCTTTGTATGTTCCCATCAACACTGACCCACTGTCCAATTCCTGTGTTAGCAAATCCTGCTTTCCTTCCTTTCAGACATAATATGTTACTTACTACTTCCCTCTCCCTCAAAGTAATAAGCCTTCTGTTGTCATTTCTTTGCATGTCTCTGACTACGCATGGTCATGTTCATAAGTTGTTTTTGATAGTTATAATACCATGATGAATTTTCGGCGTTAGATGTTAATGAAACTGGGCTATTTTACAAACTGATGAAAAATGAACTCCGGCACAGCAGGTTTGTATTTCTTCTATTAAGTTTGACTGCCATGCATTCAATGGGCAAATATTGTAAGAACCTCACTGGTGCTTTCCTTTCATTTGTTGTCCTGAACTAAGTTAAGTTTCCTGCTCCCAGGAATGACTTTGGATTTTCTCATAAAACAAACCAAATTATCCCACAGCATGTCCTCTAGAACACTGCACAATAATAATAAAATAGACTTTTAAAATCTGCCATATCTGTAACTAGTTTCACCTTGCCTCTGTATGGCTGCTTTGAAATCTGAAATGTATGCTGATATTTGGATTTCTCTTGTTCTTTAACATATCCTACAGCCTTAAAGTATCAGAAACCAAAAAAAAAGTTTAGACAAAGTCTCCTAGAAAGACTTCTTGAGATCTTTCCCTCTCTCAGTTTTTTCAGAGGGACTACTACCAAGTGTGAAGTCGGCTCCTGTGACTGCATGTTGGGACTTCCTATTCAGTTGTGTTGCAATCCACAACAATTAGTTCCAGATGAAACTAGTCAGAAAAGAAATAATGAGACTTTGGGCCATGTCCCATGCTACTTTACTTAAATAGGCTAAGTCAATAAAGATAACCCTATTATGTAGATTGGAAAACAAAATATGAGAAAGAAGCTAGGTCAACAGTAATTTATACTTTTTTTTTTAAGACTGTTTGGGTTTACAGGAACAACATGTGTCTATGGCTGTATAGCATAATAAAGAAGCAGCGCACAGGGATGAGTAGAGCAGCTTCCTCCACAGTCTGATCTGAATGAAGTACATTGCTGTAACAACTAAATACTAGATATGAAAAAATTTGATGGGAGAACATTATTTTGCCAAAACATTAAGAAACATTCAGTGGGGTTGAACCTGATTTGACTCATAATAATAAGGGGCTAATGAGTTATTGATTAATATTGTTCATTGTGGTATTGTCTTTGAAGTTAACATTTAATAAGCTAGTACATTCGTGTAACCTTTATTAGTTTGCCATAACACCTTTTGAGAAATATTATAGATTTTGATTAGCATAATGTTACAGTAAGTTTAAATACAGTTCAACCAAGAATAGCAGGATTATTTTTAAACAAAGCATTTTGTTCCAAAAATCTTCCAATTCATTGCCACCGTTCTTATAATAGGTGGAACTATGATACTTTTTGTGATAGCTAATTAATGTTCATAAGTGTGAAAAATGCTTTTGCGCTTTCTTGCAATGTAAAGTAACCAAACCACCAAGCATCTTTGGAGAAAGGCCATTTGTTTCTCAAATGTTAACAATCCCATGAATACCTAAAACTTCATTACTTTCACTATGCAAAAGGATGGAGATGGACAGAAACTCACACTTTCTTACTCCACATATAAAGCTTTTGTTCAGTTCGGAGGGGTGCTCATGGGAAAGGAGAACAAACAAACAAAAATAACCCCCCAGTCAGACCTAAACAGAAGTTAAATTCTTATGCTGTCCAGTAGAGAGAAGTAGGTCTCAATAAGAGTGTTCCCTACCGTGATGCTGTCATTATGGGATTTGGGGAGCTGGTTGACAGGGAGACGCTGATTGCACAATCTCTGAAAGACTGAGAGATTGACTAAAGTTCAGAATATTACCATTTTAGATGTGCATAATATGTTGTGCAGGTTATCAGTAGATCAAAATAAATACTGGGTATTGCTTTTGGGTAGGGTTGTTTTTTCCTTCTACACTTAGGTAATGTTGGTGCTCTGTGTAGGTGCTCTAAGGAAAGCAGCTGAATGCTGATCACAGAAAGTTTACTCGGCAATCTGTTTTTCTTTCTTAATTAGAGACAAAAGCCCAACATTATAAATCTTTTCAAGGAATTAATTATTGTAATTTTATCTCATCCCAATATGTTAAATAGTTGCACATAGTTGCAGATTATTCCAGTGGTTCTCACTCACTCTAGTGGTGGTTAGGTAAATGAACTAACTTTTTTTTTCCTCTTCCATCATTTTATTTCTCCAAGTACTCAAGTGAACTAGAGAAGGGAGATCTTGGAGGCTTCAGTCACTTGCTACAGGAGAGATCAGAGTGAGACTTCTGAAAGCTTGGTCCTTACTTAATAGAGTGGAAGAGAAGGTGTTGCCAGGCACTAGATTTAATACCGACATCTTTTATACCTATTCTAAAAACGTGGTTTTCGGGTTCATTGAGCCTGATGTGCTATAGCAAATACCTTTACTGTGGTACTAATAGGCCTTTCTAAAATCTAATTAAGGTAACTGGAGTTAAAGGTTACAAGTATAATGAATATATAGAATAACAATCCTTTAATGATAAATTAATGAGTTGCTGCTTATGCTAACTGGTGTTACATGTGCATGACTTTGTTTTTCCAGTCTGTCTTTATCCTCTAAGTTCTTATAAGAAGCGTCTGGATGAGGAGGCCACTGGTCCATATCCTGTTTCAGAATACTGCAAGAAACAATATTCAGCTCGCTGATTAGCTGCTAAGAAAGCATGTTTCAAATCATTACTGTCAAAACATTTAAAATGCCCAGTCTGGCTTTGAGAGCTTGAAAATGTGAACTGCTTATGCAAATTCAAACCAGCATGAATGTTTTGATTTGTACCCTGCAACATTTGAACATCCACAAGCAAAGGCCAAATCAATTATTTTTCTTCTTAGCAGCCACTGAATCTTGGCATTTTGAGTTAAAAACATCAGTGTTTATAAAAGACTGTTGTATGCTGAACTTCTAGAAAAATACAGCTTTTCTATGCCTGCAAAATTTTGATAGGCAGTCTCATAGAAATACCTTCTCTCCCCCCCGCCTTCCCCCCCAAGATTTGTCACTTGTGTTCCCAAGAGTAAGACTTTTGATCATATTATTGTAGTAAAATTTGGCCAAAAGACTTGCTGGTGCAAATTGGTCAGCTCATCCAAAGTCATCAAGGTTGTATGAATTTGTCAGCTATAAATATTCCCATGGACAGAAAAATATTCTGAGGAAGCTGTATTTGTATTTTGTTCAAGACTATGTCTCTAATTCTTGTCATCTATTTTATATTTTATTAAGAAAGGATACCCTTATTTGTTTTTTTTATTTATTTAATGGTGTCTTGGTGTTGTGGCAGTTAAAAGCTGTCAACCAAAAGTTCAGGCGAACCAAAGTTGGTCCTTTTGAGCTATAACGTGGCTTTGTATTCTTGATAATCAATATTTTATTAATACTCTCTTTCTCTGCCTTAAATGCAGAGTCTGGATACTAGTCCTTGTTCTATTAATTTTTTTAGATGCCAGGATAAGAGTTCAACGTGTAGTATTTTCCATATATATTTTCTGTCTTTGGGAAACCTTTTTTTTAATTGTCAAAACAGACTATTAGTATTAACCTGGTTAAATCAAATTTAAATTAATGCAGACAGCTCATCATGTGAAGTGATTCATATGCAAAGCACAGCATCTCTGCATAATTTAGTAAAATACAGAAGTTAATATCAAGAGTTTTAGGAAAAAGGAGTTACATCAAGTGTAATTTAACCTAATTGAGATTGATTTAAAATAATTTTATTTTGAAGGGAGATCTCATTTTTCAAAAGCAGTCTTTTTTCACTGTACAGACTTCTCAGCATTATGAACTTTTTTTATAATCTATGTAGTTGTACACTGGGTAGATTAGTTCCCATACTGCCCAAATTTCATCCATTATCTCATGCTTTCAGTAATTCTGTACAACTCTCCATATTTTTCTTCCTTCCTCATGGTAGCTCTCATCCATATAGACTTTAGTAAGCAAGAGAATGCAGTATTGCTTCTAATTAAGTCTTTAATTTGTCTGTATTTATACATATTTTTGACCAAGGGCTGTTGGGCCCTGTGTTATGCTACTCCTGGATTTTCTGTAGATATTATCTAATTTCGGTAGGCTTAATTTTTTGCTTTGTTTCATCAGTGCCACTAAAATTGCTGCTGTTAACTGAGAGTAAAACACTTCTCTGTATAAGGGGACTTGGGTGTAGTATCATGGATAAACCAAGCAAATAATGATAAAATTATTGGCTAGTTAATTTTGTTGTTGTTTGTTAAATTATTTGGCAGTTGATACATCAGCAACCACAAGAATTATTAATAGTATAATGAACTGTAATAAAAATTCTGTAAATTGCATTATATATCTCAAAACAATCTCAGTCTTTCAAATTGTAAATGGGTAGTATCCTGGTTATTTCAGAGTCAAGAAGTTGCCACTATGTCTTCAGTGAGTTTTAGAATAATTCTATCACTTTCAGTACATATTTTAATTTAGAAGAAAAGACACATTTGTCACAAACAGTGCTAAAACTGTGTAAGTGAAAACCAATTAACTTTCAGGTTGGCTTTTTTTCCCAGAAGTCCCACATTAAAATTGAATGGGTAACACATAGCAAGTATGACAAAGACCTGGAGAACGACCACTGAGGTGACATTTTGGGCAAAACCGTTTTTCCTTATTTGTTAAGTAGTTTAATAATTATGGAAAAGTCTAGATTTTTTTTTTCATTTAACATGGACTTTGAGGAAGGGGAGTCTATTAATGGGATAGAACTGGTCAGACAGATGGAGCAGGGTGTTCTGTGAGCAGGGGAAAAGAGGCAATGTCATTCACACCTAAGTGTTTCATAACAATGTCTTAAATAGGATTGAAGAAGCTGGAAATGAACCATCTCAACTTTCTCAATGTAATATTACACTGTAAAAGCATGCTCTTTACAATTTGTTAATATCAATGATCATTGTTTTTACAACTAACGTATTTAGTAATATTTCAGCTTCATTGAAATTCTTCATTTTTACTCTTTTGAATCCATATAAATAAATGATTTTGTTAGAAATTATTTCTAAGTACACTTTTTTTCCCCTGCCCTGTAACTCAAAGTAAACACAATAGCTTAGTTGGAAAGGTTTTTCTGCAACGGTTGGTTCTAGTTGCCGGGCAATTCTGGTGTTCTTGGAACAGCTGAGGAAGAGTTAATTGAAGTTATTGCTTTGAAGGGTGTAGGCAGTGTATCTGTAATTTACTATTAGGGAAGACTATGCTGTGCAAACGCGGATCAAACTAGTCAGTCTGTACACGGCGCGTTCAGCACTGGACCTTCTGTACAACAGTATCTGGCTGTCAGGACCCACTGAAGTTCAGGAATTGGCTTTTGAGTCTCTCTGAAAATTATGATTTTTGTATGCATAAATGAGGCAGTACCCCTAGCTAGGATGAGCCACTGGCAAGCTCTCCATTAATTCCAAAGTTAACGGATGACCACGTTTGAGGTTTGTTGTCGTTGGTTCGTGTGCTGTTTAAGTGGTTTGGTTCTTTGTTTGTTTTGGTTTTTTTCTTTTTGTGGGATGCTTCCAGTTCATATGATTTTCCTTACCTTTTTTACCCCCTTCAGTTCTCTGTCTTTGTTTGGTTTCTATCCCACTTCAATTAAAAGAAAGCTTTCAAACATTCCAAGGTTTATTTTTTAGTTAATCTATCCAGAATTTAAGGATTTTTGTTGATCTTTATGAAAACTGTTCAGTCACAGACTAAACATATGGAATCAAACAACTGTTATTAGGCATGTTCTGTGCAAAACAGAGAATCTAGAGAATATCATACTGAGACACAAAAATGTTTTCTAGCTTTTTTAACCAAGAGAAACCAGGGATGGGATTCAGACTTTGGATATCTGCAGACCTCTAGCAATGTGTAAGTGCCTACATTAAAGGTAGTAATCATGAACTTTGTATTCAGCGGGAATTCTTCTGGGATACCATTTGTCTAACTTATTTTATTTCTCTGCTTTAAGGTTAAATAAACTGTACTTCAGAAGTGTATGTTTCTCTCTGATGCTAGACGACATCTGTATAATTGACGTTGCAACTTTGGTGAGAAGAGTCATATTCTAAATGAGCTGCTGACAGGGCAATAGGGTAGGAGCGTGGAGATCTTCTAAGAAAAAGGACTGTAGCGTACCTCAGCAAGACTCTCTTCCCAGCCCCATTAGAGCTCTATTTACAGCGAATACAGTTATTTATAGTATTCCTTTTAAATATATTAAACACAGCTCAAGTAAAACACTACCTTCGGAAATATTCAGGAAGAATTCAATCAACTCAAAATTTTAGCTTGCTCTGGTGTAACTTTTAAGTGTAGGTAAGGTGCTAAGGAAAGGAAGCAAGCAAGACGGATTGAGGGACAAATAAAGGGAAGAGGGAATAGTACCATCTGAATTCTGGAGGTTTTTTGGGAGAGAGCTGTGGAGTGTTGTTCTAGACTGCTGCTTTTGAGAAGGATTATTAAATTATATTTCTCTTCTAGGAGTGGGCTCGAGGTTGAAGATACTGCTTCTCAGATGAGTTAGCTTTAGATTGTCTGAAAGTTTCAAAGTAACATGGTGAAAAGTCACCTGTCCAGGGAAAAAAAAAAATCCAACATATGACTGATACAATTTTTTATAATAACGAGAAAAGATCCCCCCCACCCCAGAGCTGGAGATGTAGCCTTTTTGGGAGGGAGTTGTTTAGGGTCACTGCAGTCCTTCCTTGCCTTTCTCCCTCATCTCTCCATTATAAATGGTTGCTGGCAGTTAATTACCATGTCTAAATACCACTATTTGTTTTACGCATATTGTATGTGATGGATCTGATACTCTGTTCACCTTACAAATCACTGACATTTAAAGCTGCTTGTGTTTTGTAATAAAGCTGAGTTTGAGATTATGAACTAAATGATGAGGGCATGGATCACAACAGGGCTGTAGAATCACAAGGCTGTCATGTTAACAAGAAAGATAGTACTGTATTTTAATGAATGGTAATTGCAGTGAGTGAAACGGGTAGCTGTATGGTTTAAAACAGAATTGGAAGAGCTACTGAGGCACAGATGAATTAAATGTTAAGAGATTCCTTAGGCACTGCGTACCAGTCCATTAATGGCAGCTAATAACAAGATGGTCAGTGCTGCAGTGGAATGATTGTTGGCATGCTGTGCAGTCAGTCAACAAAAAATGAGCTGGAAAAGATAAATTCAGGAAAGCATAGAGCACTGTAGCTTAAATGCAGAGAATTTAACTAGTATCAGTGAAATTTGGCCATGCATGAGATAGTACTGCTGCTTCTTTTACTGTGGATCCTACTTTGATTTATACTTCCCTTAGTTTGCTTGTGATGTAGCAATAATGTTGTTTGTAATTGTAGTAAACACAAAAAGGTAAAGCGAGGCATGATAGATCTACAAAAATGTAGAAAAAGCTGGAAATGGAAGAAAGTAACAAATATGCATCTATGGTAAAAATAAGGCTGTGAAGGATGAATCAGCTTGAGAGCTCAGTCAGGTCAGAGCTGTCCTGTTCAGAATCCTCCACGGCTGCGGCTCCGCATATGAGCACTAACGTAACTTTATACAGTTGCATTCATAGTTTGATAAATGCTAGTTTGGCACTCGGCACAACCAAGAACAGCATTAGACCACTGTGACCATTCCTTGCTTCCATTTGAAGCAGTCACAAGATGAACATGTTTTGGCATGGTGTTTCCTGCAGTTTTTGAGACTAAGCATGGAGCAAGTCACCCATCTTGGTGCTCATGGGAAGCTTTGGTCAGGCAGCTCTGTTGTCTGTGATGCAGCCAGCCAACGACACAGTATCAACGTTGCAGTTGTACCAACCAGTGAGCAGAACAGCTAAGGTAAAGGGTGCAGGTAGTGATTTCTGAAGAGCAGTGGCTGGGTGGAATGTGGAATTTTCCTTTTAGTCAGAATTCCAAAATGTAAAAACCAGGGGTCTGAGACAGTGAAACAAATGTAGTAAATTCCCCTGCAATATCAGTTCTGAAAAAATGCCATTCTTAAGACACTGAAATAATTGATTCGTATAGGCTTTTTAATAACTCGTTAATTTTGATCCCTTTTTATTTTAATTTAACTTTTTTTTTTTTGTATTTTATTTTCATTGTAAGCCTGGAAGTATTGGCTGAGGAGGTGGGAAGATGAGCAGACATGAAACTGGGCAGGATTCCAGTAAATGTCATCAGAATTTTGACACAATCAATGTGTTTCTCCAAAGTGTTTAGATTTTTTCAGATTGGCATTTGCTCTCCTACAGCTGTTCTGTCAGAAGAGTTTTGACCAGCTCTGGTATCTGCGGGATAAAGCAAACTTTTCCTGCAAGAGGATTTATTCTGTTCATGAGTATAGCTTGAAGGCTTTGAAAGCAAACTGCTATGGAGAAAACTTGAAATAAGTTTTGTATTCTCATTCTTCAAGAAGGAGGAAGGCATACAGTGACTTTCTGCCGGAAAAGTTGTAAGACTGTACTGATTCGCTTAGCAGAATTATTCCGACTTGATAGTAAGTAGTTGGAGAGAGAGGAAGCGCTCATTTTACCCATTTCTCACTGCCTGCCTTTTGCGATCTCCATTCATTTCCCAGAGATAAATTTCCATTCTGTGTTCACTTTGCTGTATTCTTTTCTCTTAAAAAGACCTGGATATGAGAACAGGGAAGTGGGGGATTTCTTGCATAGGAATATTGTCTTCTTTTCAAGTTAGATCTGAAAGTTTATAGTAGGCCGTTAGAATTGAATAAATAAAAATCCATATATCAGTAGAGAAAATGTGTGGTAAGTACCCTTGGGGATAACCTTACAAAATAGTGTATTTTAAGAGAATATTATTCCGGGCAGGGAAGGACATGTAAATGTAGTAAATAACTGACAAATGGTGCTTCTCAACAAATGGGCTCCTTTTGTGGATAAAAAGCTCTGAACAAGTAACCCCCGAGGAAATCAATTCCCAAATGGCTGTATAATCCTCCGAGGCTAGCTCCAGTGCTCTTTTGTCTCTAATTGTATTGACAGCTGGTAGTTCCAACTTTATGGCAATTTATATTCCCACTGCATATTTATTGAGAGGTTTCTTGTTGTAGTATTGACCATACATTAACAAGGAAGTGGTGGATAATAGCAGAATCCCTACGGTCCTGACAGATGTTTTCTTGGTATGGGAGCTTTTGCCAACAGCAATGGGCCTCATGGCATATGCACAACAAAGTGAAACTTAACATTTTTGAATAAAAATAAAGCATTAGTTAAATGGAAGCAGTGAGTCAATGATCTATATTCAGTTCCTGATTTGAAACCAGATTGTCATGGTAATTTTTTTATGTAGACACATGCAAAATTATATGGAGATAAACATGCAAAGCTAAAATAAATGTAAAGTGAATGCTTAGAAGATGATGATGAATTCAGTTTCTTCATAAGATGATGATTCCAGTAGAGAAATTATGGAAAAAGACAACTTCTGAATTTAGTGGGGTTTTTTTGTGTGTCAGTCTTTACCAAAGTTTTAAGTTATTTATTTGTGGCATGATAAAAAAGCCCAAATAAATAAACCAACCAAAACCCACAAAAATTCCTGACAAACAGGTAACAGAAGAAGAACCCAAAAAACCAAACCACACCCCAAGCTTTACTACAGAGAAGGCTGAGGTGTCGAGGTGGTCCTGTTTCTATCTTTCGTATCTCTTGCAGCACCTTTCTCCAGATAAAGTCGATGGAAATGTTTGGGTCAGGAGAGGGAAGAATTGTTCCTGGTGACTTGTGCAACATGGGGGTGTGCTGTTCTGTTCAAAGTGTGTAAGTAGTAAGGGCTGTGTGTCTATACGTATATGCACAGGCATCTGGTCTCATTTTTGCCACCCAGTTATGACTACCTATTGTAAGTATTTGATAGCCTAAAGTACAGATGCTCTTACTCACTGAGCCTTAAGCTTTTCCATTCTGGTTAAGACTAAGTAGCATCATTTATAAAACTTTTTGTAGTGCCTTTTAGACTCTTCCAGGGTCCCCAAATGGCGTATGAGTAGAGCCAGCAACTTGCAGCCAGTTCCACCAACAGCTCACCAGAAAAAACATTACTGTTCTTGTCATGCGTGTGCTTGCTTTAATTGATTGCCTTATCTCAGAAGATAGTTAGCAAAATGGTGTACTGTGTCTACATGTTACCGGGCAGGCACAGACATTTCTGAGCATCTCATTGTTAGACATAAGCTCCTTTTTTGTCTCTTAAAGTAAACGTTAC
This sequence comes from Chionis minor, assembly GCA_013398295.1. Classification (NCBI taxonomy): domain Eukaryota; kingdom Metazoa; phylum Chordata; class Aves; order Charadriiformes; family Chionidae; genus Chionis; species Chionis minor. The sequence continues at coordinate 249,520 of VZSF01003940.1, read as the reverse complement.
ACTGCTCCTATAGATATGATAAAGTTCTCTTGTTCACAGTCAGGACACTAAGATGTTGTAGATACAGATGGATAAATATTCCAAACAGGAATGCAAACAGGATTTTTATCCTGATCCTCTGAGCCGCCCTTTTTGTTGGTTGCTGTCATCTTTGTTTATGAAAACCTCTGTAAATTAGCACCTTCCTGTTAATGCCTTCTATATGGTAGATGTTTGGACCAGTAACTACAGCACTTTAAATGGTTTTGCACAGTGACTGCTGCCTTAATGACCTTTACATTTGATTACTGTATGTGCATATTAACATTTAATAATCATATTTTGTTCAAGCCATCCATTCAACTTTTGGCAGGTATTAGGAAATAATAGTCCTTTCCAAAGTCAGCTTGGCAAGTCAGCTATTCATTGTAACTAAGCTATAATAGTGCTTTACACTTGCTTCCCTTATGCATACCCTTTGCATTGTCTGCAGAATGTTCAGAGTGAACCAACAAAAGTCCTCACAATGACTACACTGTCAGGTCATTTAGTGTTTTTTCTAGCTCAGTTAGTATGAAGCCCCAGTCCAGTAATGTACCAGATGAAAACTCATCCCTCAGGTGCTAAACACATTTGAAAACATGAGAGCCTTTTAGAGATGGTTTGAGTCTCGTACCTTCTTCATTAAAGCTGTATATCTCTGACGGTTTCTATGTCTCGGGTTCTCTAGTTCTTGGTTTCCCTGCTCCCAAGTTCAGCCCGTGTTCAATAAGTAGTTTTGTTTTATTTGCAGCACGAACCCTGGCTTTTGTGCTGCAGTATGTTTGGCAACACACTTCTGCCTGCTGACTTGACTTTGAAACTTCAGCAGTTGAGGAGGAAATGAACCCAGTAATGGTATAGCTTATTAGGAGCATTATAGCTAAATGCTATCAAAATAATAGGACTAAAGCTTTATTTAAACACTAGCATTGAATTCCAAGCCTAGCATCCTGCTTCTGAGGTTTAACAGCTTAGTTCAACAAAGCCTTCTAGCACAGCAGCAAAATTCTTAACCTGTTATGAGGACTTGGAAATTGTTTAGGTGGAGCAGAAACCAAAAGCAATAAGGAGCTCATAGGGCAGGTTTAGGAGAAAAGATACAGTTTGGATGGTCATTCCAGATGGCAGTGGATTCCCCAAGACAGTGTATCTGCCTCTCTGCCCTGTGGATGCCACTGTGGGTTTAATTCAACATAAGTATCATGAAATTTGATCTTTTGGATTTTGCACAGCCCTAGGTAAGAATAGTACAGGTTCCTGCTGAGCTCGTGGATAATACCTTTTAGCATATATGGCCTAATGAGAAAGTCACACAGGAATACCCCCCTGAAAAAATATTGTGTTGTAAAGGAGGAGGGTTATTTTTCTTAGTTGTAGATGCTCTTGATGACTCAAGAGAATGAAATACTAAGTCATGCCTAGACACTTGATGAAGAAACCTAAGGCCAGAAGTGAGGACAGTGAGAAATTTGCCAAACAAGGGGGGGGCTGCAGTACATAACAAGATATCATTCCATCCTGTGAAAGGCTAAGCATGGCATTGCTAGGTTTGGTGAAGAAGATCATTGCGCTTATATGCCCGTCTACAGTAGTGGATGTTTGTTTACCTATAGATTTCATGAAAATTACAAATATTGTAGATGCATAAACAGATCGTAGCAATAATTGATTTTCTGGTTCATCTCAAATTTAATAAACTGTGCTTTCTGAACATTATTTTACAATATTTTAATATCTTATCATGACAACCTGTTTTCCTGAGACGACATACTACAGACCTTTCACATAAAGCAGCTTTAGTCTCCATTTCTCAAACATCTATCCATTAAGTATGTCCTGCGTGTGCATCAGAAGAAAATCAGATTAGAAGCAGACAAGGAATTCTTAACAGCGTATTTTACTTTGAGAGAGATATTAATGTTGATTTGATTTTTAGGCTGTTGTGTTTTATGGTTTGCATTTTGATTACATCTGATTAACTTAAGGGGAGGCTATGAGAGATGAAAGATTAAGTCATGCTATTTTGAGGGAGATAAAGGATGATAGATGACAAGAACTAAATAACCCACTCGACCAAGCTAATGTGCTCAGTAATCATTTGTCACCTGTCTGATGCTTGTGGTGCTTCATCATCTACAAATGAGCAATGCAAACCTGATTTATAAATACTTTTTCAAATAAAAACACAGTTCACTGTCTGCTTTGATTTCAAATTACATTTAATTTGATTATTTTGATAGCCGTGAGGTATTTGGGAAAACAATAGTCTCCAAGGCTTTCTAAATTAAAGCCCAAATACTCTTTTTTTTTTTCTAAAATTTTTGAGAGTTCATTTATGATGTGACCATTTCTGTACTGACTCTGCAGAATTAGCAGTTTGCCAATGTCAGAAACGAAAGGCTGAAAATTACACAGGAGGAGTAATTCAAACAAAACCTTGTAATGAAGAATTAATTTAAGATTACTCCAACTTTTATAGGTAATATTTCTTCTGGGAAAAAATGCCCATGTGGAACTTGTATCACAAATGCAAGTGATTTGTAGCTATGAGATTGCATAACCCAACTTCTTAAATCCTGTCACCGTTGAAAAGTAGATGGTGGTTGGGCACCTGCCTCCTTGAGAGCACTTTCAGCAGCCATCTCCAGTGTTTCTATGATTTTAAAAAACTTTTTTGTTGTTCCTGGTTTTGTAGGGTGCATTGCTGGACTGGAGAGAGCAGGATCACAGGCTAGCTAACTGGGCCATATTTGTAGAAACTAAGTTGACATCTTCCCGTTTGAGTTTTTTAAAGTATATTTAGCGCTCAAGTCCTTCTCCGAACCACTCGCAGTTGTTACTTTAAATGCATTATTTTTAGAATATCACTGTCGATGTTTTGTAATTTTATTTACTCTGGATTCAGGAACTAAGAACAATAAAAAGTAAGGGTCATTAAGCAAATAATGCTATTTTGAAAGTTTCAGGAGTCTGGCAAATGGCATAAGGTTTCCTTTAAAATCTGGACTAACCTGGACTATCAACAAGCCTTTTTAATGAAAAGGGCAGCTTTTGAATGTAGTTCCTAAGGGTAATTATCATTTTCTGGGATCTTATTAGCATGCAAACGGGCATAGGCGGAATAGCAGTATGAGCCTCGGGAGTCAACTGAGGGGACAGTAATGCATATGTTGTAGCTTGTGTAATAATATTTAGCTGTACCAAGGGATACATTGGAAAGACTACTCTGGCTTATCCGAGCATTTTATATAATTTCCAATGCCATAATAATTTATTATATACTGAGATTAGAGCTTCATTGTGGATTTAGAAGGCAAGGGTTGCGGTTTATTCATTACAGAAAGTTCAGTTGTGGTAAACATCAAATGATTTGGATTTGTGTTGTGGTTGTCCATCTCTTCATCTCATTTGGGCTGGTTTCTGCTTTTGTGGGGGAGATTTATGTAGGTGTGGATTTGATTTTATTTTTTTTCTTTTTTCTGGCTAGTGAAATCTCAATCTAAGTTATGGTTTCTGAAGTTTTGTGGAAATGTGGTACTTGAATACCCCTCTTTAATACGGGACGTTGTTAATACCCAGTGGTGCGGAATGTATGCTCACCCTGCTTTGAACAGAGGGATTGGGCCAGAAGACCCATAGCAGGTGCTTTGAACCTAAATATTTGTGTGATTCAGTGTGTCTGTGTGCTGCCTATGTGCACATCACTGTTGCTGAATTAATAAATTAATTTAAAACAGATGGCCATGTTCTTCACCTTCAATTTGCCCACCCTTTTGAGGAACGGAAGTGTGGGCATGGAGCTGAATGTTGCCCTAATATTGTTTAGAGACCCTGAAGTAATTTTTTCTGCCCCTAGGCCAGCTGTTGGTTCATGTGGAAAGGGGCTAATAAAGTGATTTTCTTTGGCCTAATTCTATTCCAGAACAGACTGTCTTTCTGTGTCTTAATACAGTGGCATATATAGATACTTCCGGAGATCCCTAGTCTGCTCTCCTCCTCGCAGCAGGGCAGCTCTGAGATCAGGTCAGGCTGCTTCGGGTTTTATCCAGTCGGGGCTTGGAAGTCTCCATGAGCAGAGGCTGCACAACCTCCCTGGACAGCCTGTTCCGCTGCCTCCCTGCCCTTCCGGGCAAAGAGCTGCTCCTTGTATCCACTGTGAACCTCTCTTGTTTCAGCTTAAACCTGTTGCGTCTCCTCCTCCCTACAGACAAAGAGCCTGGCTCTGTCCTCTACCTCTGACAAATTCCATCCACTAGGTGAAAACAACATGGTTTTTTAAGTGCTTCTTCAGAAGAATTTATGAAGTAAAATTAATGAAGCTTTTTACCTTTCTTAATGTCTCCCGTCCACTAATAGAGCTTCTCAGCTGGCATCATGGAATGTCTTAAATGCCTTCAGAGACTACTTCTGGTTTCTTTTTTTTTTTTAAGGGGTGGAAGTATTTTAATGGCAACCAGCTGAAAAAGCAGAACAATGTATGGTATTAAAGAAATCTACATAATAAGAATTCTGAAGCAGTAAAACATCATGCTGTTAATAACATTTACTCCAGAAGTTTTGTGGTATGTGCCTCATGCTAAATAAAGGAAATTCTATGGCTCTTACACCTGGCTGACCCCGAGGATGTAAGTTCAAAAAAGTAATGCCGCTCCACAAAGCAGTAACCTTTTTGGGGAAGAGATTATGCTGGCTGATGTTGTACTTCAGGGAAAAGAAATTACCACTGCTCAACAAAAGTTTTCAGGACTGGGTTTTGCTGCTATTAGAACTGAGGATTTGCCATTGCCTATTCCTGTAAGCTTTTCTAGGCTCATATAAACTTGTTTTAATCTCTGTTCTTTTTAAAAGATTAAAGGTACTTGTGAGTTTGAATTTACAGTTTACACACATATAGTATATGTGGCCTGAAACTTACAGAAGTTATGGCAGTGGAAGAACAGCAGCCATTTTCTACACTAATGCTTTTATTGTACTGTGAGATTTACTCAGATGAACTGCACACTTGATACATTATACTTAAGCGTGTATTTTATTAGTCTTGATTTATTGTTATATCTGTAAAAATCGCTAGAATACAGTGATACAGTAAAAAAAAATGCAGGTGGGATGTACTTCTTAAAATACCATAGGTTTCATTTTGTTAGTTACTTTCAGAATTTTTGTTACACGCTTCCATATTTTGCTCCTTTTGAAATTAGTGGCTGATTTTTCATTGGGATTCTATTGACTCGTTCTTCTAGTTGCTTTTGAAACCCTCTTATGTTCTATGTTCCCTAATTTCAAATGCTTACAGTAATAGCAACCACATTGTTTTATAGAAATTTAAATGATTTCCTGTGAAAAACAGATGAATAGACAGGCTTTCTCAACGTATCTGTATGAATACTTGAAATCTTGAAACAATTCCTTTACAGTGTCTAGAAATAAGATTCTGGTTCTTGAGACATTCGGCTGTCTTTAAAAAACAAACAAACAAAAAAACCACCAATGCAAACAAACAAAAACCCAAAAAAACAAACCCACAAAGCCCACAAACCTTTGCCAACAACATTATCCCATTTTTGCACAAATTATATTGCTGCAGATGAGATACTTGAAACCGATATGTAGACTTTTTAATGAGACAATGCACATACACATGGTATATGCAGATTGAAAACCTGAGCCTTAAGTGTTTATGGATGTATGTCCTGGTATAATCCTAAAAGTGTAAACATACTGGTGTGAGCAAGTTTATTCATTAATTGATTTGCAAGTCCTTAAAATGTGTCTTAAGATCTCTTGATATGGATCAAGAGGGACAGATCCCTATCACAGGCTTGAATACAGATTTATTGCTATACGTGTTCTCCATAAAACTATGCTGCCCAGATTTTTGAGGCTAGTGTTTCTGTTACTACTTTTATTCTCATCCTTTCCCATGAAGTCACTGTTCCGCTGAAGCGCAATGGCAGATTTTGCAAGCATAGTTAGAAGTCTCCAGGAAAAGCTTCCCCCCTCCTTCTGCTCTCTGCACATCTTAATTGCATTCTGTATAGGGTAGATCTAATACAGGAAAATACTGTGTGACAGATGTGATGCTTCTGGGATGTCCGAGAGAGGAAACTGTCACTGATGGTAATAATAAACCAGATGCAGCCAGCTGTAGATGGGGTGGCAAGCAGCTGAGACTTTGAAATCCAGTGCCTCATCATATATCCTTGTGTCTTGAGACTCTGGAATACTGACACTCAATAACAATAAAGGTCGGAGAAGCTTAGTCTCAATGAAACTCTCTGTTCAGTTGTAGGTTATTGGTTTGTAGAGAATCAAAATACTGGGATGATGCCTGTAATTACATGAAATGATGATAAATACTCAAACTATCCTGTGAAAACTCTGGACAGTACAGAAGCCGTGATTTATTACCTTTTTATTTTCTTCTGTTTTGCAAACTTCTTTAAGTTCTGGTTTTGATTGGAATTAAATATTTCAGAATATAAAGCAGTTGATCTTACTGTTTGTCACTATGTCAGTGCTCTTTAAAGCTCAGAAATAGCCCCATAGAAATCATAGCTACTGTAATTATAGGAGACTTTAGTCTTTGAAAACATGGGAATGGTTGCAGATAAAACAAAACCTGATAGCATGTATTTTCCTATCGCTAAATGAATTCCCACTTTAGTGTACAGGCACACCCAAAATTTGGGAATTTATTGCTATTTGTATCCGCCATTACAAGATACTGCACTCAATTGAAATTGAATAAAGTAATAGGGAGGAAGAGCAAGTGGTTATTTTCGATTTCTGCTAAGGAAAGAGGACGCCTACTTAAGGCAGGGTCTGCAAAACTGCTCAAGAACGTCACGAGATGGTGCTACCAAAGAAATTTTCACCAGGAAGGAAATAATATCTCAAGACAATTCGATATTTATCTTCTATAGAATAGAATAAAGCAGATAAAATAGCTTAAGAGGAATTAAAGTCCCAGGAGTGCATTTTGCTTACTCAAGGGAGCATTTCTGTTCGAATGTCAGACGAAAGATGGTAACATTTTGATATTTTTGACTATTATTTGCTATTGACATCAGTCTTCTACACTTACAGGAATTAATGATGAGGCATTGGAATATGTTAAGCAGTCACTCAGCTGTTTTCACATGTGGGAATGCCAGGTTGCCTTTCCTTTGTCACAAGCACGAGGAAGGATTAGGAGTGTATGGTGCAGAGGTGCCTTTGGGTTGGTTTTAGGGTGTATGTTCTTTTTCCTGAACTCCAAAGCTGGGAATGGATGACACTTCTCATACAGTCAGGAGACAGCCTGCAGAAGTAAAAACTCTAATGCTTTCCCAGGTTCATTTAAAAAGCAGTGACATTTCAATTGGAAATCTCCCTAGAAAATTTCTCTGCAGTCTGTCAAAATATTTTTCTTTGATATGACACTGTATGTTCCTTTTCTTATTTTTGCTATTACTGCATATCGAACACTAAATACTTTATCTTCACCATCTAACAGTTTTCAGACTTCTATACTCCCTCTGCTTAGCCATCACTTGCCAAATATGTGCCTATACTAATGGATATGGAGCAATATTGTATTTCTGTGTGGGCAGACACAGAGTGTTAGATCATCTCTGGACTTGAGAGAATGTTTATGACAGTCTTCAATGCCAGATATGGAACTGTATTGGGTGGGCAGAAAGTAACCCGTCTCCCATCCCTAAAATATGATGAATCAAACGGCATATTGTACTAGCAATGCTGTTTATTGTCATTCAGTTTAAATGAAAATACGTAGCTCTTTAAATGCACAAATTTCAACTTCACATATTCTTGGCTCTCTTGTGAACAAAAATGTTATGCCTCATACTGGGTCCAGTGGCAGGGGTCGTTCTAGTACTTACACATGGCCTTATGCTTTTTCCACACTCTTACTGTTTTTTCTAGTGGTTGTTTGAAGGAAACTGCTAATGTAGTCTTTCTGCTGTTGATAAGCATAAAAGAATATATGCACTAGGAGTGGTGCTTATGCAGGATGGCTTCATAATCCTTGTACTTCATGTTTTGTGATGTTTATATTTAAAAAATGAATCTTTTATTTCATTTGGTTGATTAAAATAGGGATGACAAGTAGTTCTTTTGCTAATAAATCTGATCGTGTGTTAAAGCCACTAGGGAGGCCTGAGATTAGCATGAAAGAAGAGTGAATGCACAATTAATCTTCATATGCGTTAGCATCTCAGGACCAGGAATCAAAGATGACTATTTCATATTTTCTTCGAAGTCTTAAGATAATGAGCTCGCTAATAAATCAAGTTGGAGATGGTTCTGATGCACTGGTCTCACCTAAGGATCTAAGTTTCAAGGGACCTAAGTACCTTGCACAAATACTCTAGTAAAGGCTGTCTTGGAAAATTCTGGTGTTAGTTATAGTGTAAAAAAAAAAAAAAGATAAGAAAGTTAATAGCAGTAACATCACTCTAAGATTTGGATTCGTAAATAATTTGAGAAAATGCTGAATAGAGCCTGTCAACATGGGGAATAAGAACAATTTCTCTGGAGTGCTACCTTGCGAATACAAATCAGGAACTCAAACCTTTGTCTAAAATTTGAAATTTAAATTATTCCCTCCTCTGTCCAAATTCACATCCAATCAGTTACCCACAGTAGACAAACATCACTTTAAAAATAAAGACCTACTATGTTTTCCATTCTCTTTGTTTCTGTTTAGCAGTTCAATTTTCAACAATGTTGAACAACTAAAATCTAAATAATAGAAGCCCCTTCCAACTTTGTCTGTCAAAATAAAACTGTTTCTTTATTTTAAACAGTTGTGCTTCTAGGTCCAGTCTGAACATTGATCTTTTCTAGCTGAGATGTCAAATAATGCAAAAAGCTGGGCTAAAATAAACATTGACTGAAGCTTTTCCATTGTATATTTGAAATGTTAAGGAAAAAGATTATTTATGACTAAGGAAAATAACAAGTGGTGTTCAGGCACTTAAAATGTTGAAAATACTTTGTACTAAGGCAAGGATGCGGAGCTTGTGCTGCATGGATCCCCTTTCATTTTGTCACAGAAACTAGTCTGTGATTGAAAATCCCCATCACCCACAGCCATCAGCTTTTCATCTGCAAATGACCCTCATCTGTTGGACCAGGATACTTTGACGTACAGCGTGCACAATACTGCATAGCTATAGACACCTTCCTCTCTAATGTGGCTACGTATCAGTCATGTGTACAGGGTTGACGTATAGTGGGAATGATTCCCATAGCTAGTTGGAATAGAAAAATATTGTGAAAGGTGAGAGATAAGGTGGAAGGGTAGGAAGGCTATAGTTTGGTAAAGCAGAGCTAGCCTCATGTACATAAAATTATATTTGTACATTTGTGTGCTCGGTTAACAATACTGCCTTTTATTCATACCTCTACAGAACTTCCGAATTGCATGTGCTTGCTGCTTGTGCCTGAACATCAGAGCATTAGAAACACACCACCTTCTCAAGGTATCTGAACTTGCACTCTGATTTACAACTGTGTTTTGTGTGTGTATATATATAAAAAAATCCATTAACTTCTCTGTAATGAAAGATGATGATGTTGGCAAGTTTTGTGGGAAAATAATGGGAAAAATTTGAATTAATAATGACTACTACTGGTTTTTTCAGTAGTATTGAATAGTAAAAGTGAAGAACCGTCTTTAACTTCTCTATGATAGAAATCTACAGTATAATTACACCTTTATTTTGAATCTTATTCTATAATATTGACTTTCTTGCTATAATTTTTTACTATGGTTACAATTTTAAGAATGATCTTTTATCAGAAAAAGAAATCCAATCCATCTTTCCCTTCTCAGTGCAAAAATATGATTGATTTCTGATGGGAAGCCCAAGTAAAAGGGTGAATATTCTTTTCTAGCAATAACGGACAGTAGATTGGACTGAAGAAAATGATCTTATTTCGTTGCATTATGGTTGAGCTGGTAACATTGAAATAATAAAGACAGACAACAGGCAGCATTACTTGGCAGTTGACATCAGTAACAATGGATGTGTTTAAAAGAACTTACTGGCACTGATGATAGAATGAAATAATATGAGTATATGTAAGTGTTTTAAAAAATAGATTAAAAGTGCTCCTCATTGTGGAGATTTTCTGTGGATTAGAAAATTGCCCTTATTTTGCTCCAGATTTGGAGAAATTTTCAGTGATGCTGGTGCCATTTTGGTTTTTACTCTTGAAATATTCTGAAGCAGTGGCAATTTACAGAAGAAATGTCTGTAGCACAAGACGCTTGTCGTGTTGATGTTGTTGGTAACTCCAGGCACAGACACTCTTTCAGCTTTTGGGCATCTGTGGGAGGAAGAATGGTGGGAGCAGCTCCCTCCTGAAGGGGTTCAGGTAGGAGGCTGAAGGATTTTGATGGCAGGGAGAAGGAGGAGCTTCAGACAGTTAAAATGTACAAATAATCTGAGTCAGGATTTGCTAAATGGCCTGACTAGGGTTAGGTTTCTCTCTCCATTTTGAGACAACTAAACCCAAATACTTTGTCAGAAAAGCACAAGCAAGGGTAAGCTGTCTAGTCTTTTTTCTTTTTTGGCAATCAAAGAAATATTAGTAACCAATTTTTAATTTTTTTTTTAACTGTGTTCCTTAGTGCTATAAAAATACTCAGTATAAGAAGGTACGGTACTAAATAATTGTGGGTTCATGTTGTGTCTCTTAAAGTATAGAATAGTTTAGAGAATTTGTGCTTGTGAAGAATTCAGTGTCACTGATTTGGAGGATGTTTTTGTAATTTTTGCTTTGTTTCTATGATGCTGCTGGTTTCTGGTCAAAATCCTATTTTGAAAATTATGTTCAGACTCTCAAATTACTTGAAGATGATGCGGCAGCCTTTTCTAAACAGCCATGGAACGTTGCTGTGTCCTGTTAGCCTGTATTTCATCACAGGAGCTTCCTCTTTTCAGGCAGAGATGGGGATCCCTTTGTTAGTGGTTTGCAGTATGGTCTGAAATTGATAGTGGAAGAAGTTTTAGACAAAGGCTGGAATATATCATTTGTATAACCTCCTTGTAGTTCAGCTAGTTACATGATGGCTGACTAGAGCCCAATAAATGAAAATGATTATTTATAAAATTTGATTAAGGGACACTTGTTAGCTTGAGAGAGCTCCAGAAATTTATTTTTAATGTTGAAAAAGCAGGTGAAATAAAATGAGAAGGGTAAAACTTCAATGTTTGTCTAAAGAAGGTAGCACTTTTGCACATGTTTAAAACCAGTTAAGCAAACCTGTGTGCTTCTGGAAGCCTCAGCCCCAACATGTGGCAGTGTTATCCAAAGGAGAAGTAGCATTTCTGTTACACATGCCACTGTAAAACTTGCTTTTACTTTTCCTGATGTAAGAAACAATAATCAAAAAAATCTCCCTTCAAATTTTATTTTCCCACAGGCATTAACTGTCACCAGGGTTATCAGAGTTTATGAGAATTCAATAGAATTTCTTTCCATTAATAAATGGAAAGGCCATGGGTAACTTTCCCTCTCTGGTGGCTTATGCTGGAAAAAGAGTAAGGAGACTAAGGAAAATAAGACCAAGAATTGTTTGTTACTCTAGTTTTAGAACTTTACAAGTATGAACAGTGTCCCTTCTTTTATTTTTACAACCTGCCTCCTTTTCTTATCTTTCTTCTGCTTCCTCCGTCTCTGTTTAAGAACTTAATACGTTTGCTGTGTGAGCTGTTGCCGCCAAAGCGTAACACCTATGGAATAATCCTAGAAATGTCCTGTCAGTCTCCTACTTGTAACCAGTCCTGATCCAGAAATTCAGGGGTCACAGAAAATAATTCTCCCCCTTGAAAGAATATGTCCTTGAGGAAAAGGCCTTCAGTACCATGCAAAAGACTACTGAAAACAGTGATGTTTCCAGAATAAAAGTCAGAACACGTTTTATAAGTCTCCCCTGAAATGGGAATGCTTTTTAAAGCACTGTTGGTTTCAGGGGGGTGGAGAATCATGAAGTCTTCCAGAGGCATTTGCTTTCCTTCTCTCATCCTTTGTCCGACATTCGAAATGATCTCTCAGATGCTGAAAACCGCTACGTTCTGTTTCAGAGAACACATGGTATTCTTCTGACTTACGTGCAGCAGACTTCAAAACCTATAAGGCCAGCATTTGAAAGCACAAGATATGTGGTGACAAGGACGAAAGCATTGTCTCCCGCTGCTCATATACTGTAAGCAAATTATTGTTCTATTACTCTCAATCCTCATTCTCTCTTTACCATGGGAATTGCTTGAAAAAGTTTATTTAAAGTGAAATACGTGAGCCTTATATTTAACAGCTATAACTCTCAGAGGGACTTGCAGGTCACTTACACAACAGAAATTAAACAGTGGTATCTTACAGTGACTGAAAAAAGGGTGGGCAGATAATCACAGCTTAGTAACTACAAAAGTTATGTAGCATGTGTTTCAGATTCTTTTTTAAATCCTGGAAATAAAAGCTTTATACCCAGTTCTTCAAGGAGTTTCACACTCTTTTATCTGAGTACAGTTATTTTTATTGAATTCAACCACTTACAAACAGATAGCTAACCATTTTCATTATGGTGTGCTGAATCAATTCTGTTTGTACTTATGTGCAAATGTGAAAACTCAACTATAAAGCAGTTTTAAAAAAAAACTGCTGGTACTTAATATTACCAAGGTCTGAAATTAAGCTGGAGAAGTCTACCAATTTTTGTTGAAAACCCAACCAACCCAAAAAAGCCTAACCCCAAACTGAAAAAAGTCACTAAGTTTTACTGTTGATCTTGCCCACCATCCCCTTCTGTTTGAGCTGGGGAAAAAAACTAAAAGTGCCCAGAACAAAGAGGAAGAAAACAGCAAGAGTGGAGTGGGGTGAAAAAATAGAATAGGACTAAGGAGGACTTGGAAAATTTAAAATGAGAGGGAAGCCAATATGTTAAGGGAATAAGGAGACCACATTTACATTGAGACAAAACTTGAAGTGAGAGCAGTAAACAATTTATATGTACATCAGTCAATTTTGTAGATTGACGTTCAAGGCCAGCTACTTTTCCTATTTTTTTTCCCATATTGATAAGAAATAGAAACAGAAAATAAATACAATTGCTTGCTTTGAAAACCCAGAGAGGAACCTTTAATTCTGAAGTTACATGTTAAGGATGCAGAAAGGTTTAAGGATGGTTAGAAGGCAAATCCCTCAATTCAACCGGAAGCAACACCACGAAAGCTTAATTTGTCTAATGGGTGTTCTTTAAATGAGTTGGTAGTTTGTGTAATATGTTCCAGCTCATGGCACAATGCTCATGGCCCACTGTGACTTCACATGTGTGGTGAGAAGGCCCGAGGGGTACAATGTCATAGCACACGGAAACGCAGTTGCCTGAGAACATGAGGGTCTCGCTCAAGTGCTAAATCCACAGCTCTGAGGCAGCGTCCTTGTTAAAAGAAAATAGTGTTTCCTCCCCACACTGCACTAATTCTGTGATTGGATGGAACATCTTGTTCAGTATTTTCAGTCTCTTAAGTGCAGTCTGAGTATTTTTATATATGCAATCGAAGAGCGGCTGCTGGGAATGCTTAAGATAGGATGCACCCTAACAACAGCGTACATTTGACCTGAATGTGGACTGCAACATGAGGCGCAGTGTTCACAGCAGATGATTTGTTTGGCTTTTGATGTTATGTGCTCTCTTTTAGAACATGTCTAGCAAAATCAATGCAATGCCCAATGTGACACTGAGTTTTTAGCTTCTAAAAGCTACAACTCTCATTCTCAGCGTCTCAGAATACAGGCTGTCAGTATATGTAAATGTCCTGCAGGTATGATTTTAATGCCAAATAGTATGGGAATTTTCCATTACTTCAGAGATCTCTAGATATTCTGAGAAATACTAAGTATGGATATAAATGTCTGCATTCTTTCAGAAGTTTGATTCTTTTTCATTAAATGAACATGAATGATTGGTGTGGTTAGCTAGCTGTTTTTTTCCATATTAAGATGTTAATTTGTTTTAAGTAATATGGACATCTGCTCACCTAACTGACATTCATGTTTCATGTACATGTGTTAAAAGTCCTTAACAGGGGCAGGTATGAAGGCAGATGAATTACAGGGAAAATACAATTTGGCAACATCTACATTTTAACTTTTGTGAACTTTATCAGGGTACAAAAGTTGGTGTTTGTATATTAGGGGGACAGAGAGGTAGAACATTAGAAAAATACACATCTAACTCAAAGAATAAGCAGCTGTCTTCTATGCTTATTTCTTCATTGTCTAACTAAACTTGGAGGAAAAACAAGTTACTGTGAATGTAAATGAAAAAAGCCTGTGAGATCCTCTGTTCTTCCAACACATGGCTTATGGTCTGCAGAACAAACCAAATTTTAAGTAAATATTTGAAAACAACGGTTACAGTATTGGACCCAAAGTAGAACGCCGCCTGTGGTAAGACATGTTGCATATTGTGTTGTTAGGTCTGCTCAATTCCAGATAAGTCAGATGTTTAACTGAAGTTGAGAGAAGTTTTAATGAAGTTTGCATTTAACTTTGAACACTAATTAAGTCATTTTTCTCAGTCAGAGTCTCTCTTTCTTTCATATATCATTCAGTCAGTGAAACTATATGCTATTGTTGACTTATCTGTTCTCCATTGTTTTGGCATATAGCAATGTTCACTTACATGACTGCACTCTTTGTAACATATGCACTCCAAACAGGGCTTTTTTGCCAAATAGCACTGACAACCCATTCATCGACTTGGCAGGGTACACAGGCAGAGCGAACTGTGTAGCTTTGCGCAGCCTCTCCTTCTCCACAGTCACTGTATTGACAGGATCTGCATGTCTCCCAGAAGGAGATGTGAGGGAGATGTCAGGCTCTGCCAGGCAGTTAAGCAGAAGCTGTCAGCTTTTTCCAGCAGTGAGCGAGTTCTGTGTAGCCTCGGATACCGTTGTCAGAGCAGGTACAGTAACACTTGTAAATGTGACTTCTGAGTGCATATTCAAATGAAGTGCTGTACAGGTATGAAAATATCCTCACCTTTGCATTCTCACTGAGCACAGCAAAATTCCTTGGGCAGGGCTGGCTCATTGTGGTGTCGTGTAAATTACATCTGCTTTTCACTACTTCCCACATCAAGACAAGTGTTACTGTGCCATGAGTGAAATTTGCCTCAGGGTCTAAATGAATCCCCATTCGGAGTAAGTTCTGGCGTGGACAATTTCAAGCCAAAAGATGTTTGAAAAAGTTCTGAGTTCTGTTAATAAGACAGTTACAAAACTGTGTAGGGACCTCAATTTATAGGACTTGCTCATAGCATACACTTCTAATTATTAGCTTTTTAAAGTGCATTCCTACTTGCTCCAGCCCTGCCTCCAACAGGCACTTAGAGCTTGTGCAGGTGTCTATAAGAAATTAAGAATTAGTAAGTACGCAGTAGCTGGTGCTATTTTGTTTGTCCCATTTCCAGGCTAATCAACAATCTCCAGCTCTGTAAATCTCTTGTGTCTCTTGTGGCTGATTGAGTAGTGCAGCATGGGAGACAGGTGGAATCCTTGATGGAAAACAGTTTGAGGCAGAGATGCTTGCCTCTTCCTGACCTTTTGATGTTGAGATAAAATATATACATCTGTATATACGTAGCCCACTTCAAAAGTTTGTATTTGCTTAACAGTTTTCCTGTCTCCCAGTTAGTCTGAAATTTGTTTCTTGAATGTTATTTTGAATTGCTAAATATAATTCAAAATACTTTAATTCATTCTTTTAAATAATGCATTACTGAAATATTAATACTACCAAGTTATTTTATTTCCACTTCCTAATAAAATTAACACTACTAAACTATATTATTTTGAAGGTTTGTAAATGTTCCTTCTGAGGTACTGTACACACATCTTAATGCAGAAAGTGCCAGAAGCAACTTAAAATTGCTGTGAAACCCACTTTTATATCAGTTCCATCACTGTTTACCCTGGTCTTTGGTGTACACTTCTGTTCAAAGCTGGAGCTTGAGAAGGACAAATTTGTATGACCTAGTTAAAAATGGATCTTAAAGCAAGTTTATCTTCTGTTATCTATGCTCTTCTGTTGCATATAAAAAAGAAATGATCTCTGACATACTACTGTGCATAATGCATGAATCTTCTTATTATGGTAAACTTACGGTGATTAAAGTGGTCTTAATTAGCTTAGCACATACGAAGAGGCAAGCAGTGAATTAGACTCCATTCTCCTCTCACATAAGGTGTCCCCGTTGTGTTTCTCTTATTCATGTTAAACCCTTCAAAGATTCCTTCTCTGAGCCACAAGCTGTGATGTGAGATTATTAAAGGGTCTTCACTTGATTCTGGCTTCTGGTCTTTGGGGAGAAAAAACAGCCACTGGATCAAAGAGAGGTGTTAAACCTTAATAGCTTCTGGCAGAAGGATCTATAGCGAAGTGGAGACGAGCTGTGCTGTTATTGATACAACATGCAGTTACTTCAATAATCTATTTGGGATAGCTCCCATTAAAACAACATGTAGCTAGGACCTGTGTAATCACGTTCTCTTTCAGTCTCAGTTATTTATGTAACTTCACAGCAGTGTGGTAGAGGACGTAGAACTGATCAGAACAATAGGTAAATTAGACAAAGGGAAAAAGATAAAAATAGTGCTGCCAAAAACATGCAACTGATCCATAACCATCTCCTTTTACATTTGAAGAGAGTTAGTATGCATATACTTCATGCAACAGTCCCCAGCATCTGCGTGCCATAGCCTTCAATCAGCATAGTTCATCCTGCTTCCTTCAAAGCTTCACAGGCATAATTTGACCTCCATGTATTCGTTTCTGAGCCTTTTTTTTTCATCAAGCTCCAATCCACTGAAGTATTTCTCACACTTCTTTTATGATTGCAGGCATAATTAGGAAAAGACATAATTAAAGTCATAAGCACTCTTTATGGATATTGCTGTGATTTTTAGCTGTTTACATCTGGTATCTTTGAGAATTCACTGACTTGCACGTAGTCAGTGCATAGTTACCAAGTCACTACAAAATGTAACCTTTCAACTACTGGCTTTGGGCCTAAAACTGCACTAAATGCGTGTCATTAATTTGGTTGTGCGCACATAGAATTACAATGTTTTGTGCATGGTTTTGCTAATTGCACACACAAAGTATAAACAGGTATGGTTGTATAGGAGAGTTCCAAAACTAGGAACTCTCCTAGACAAAACTAGGGTCTTGTCTTTAAAAAAAAAAAAAAAAAAAAAAAAAAGGCAAACAAATAACTTCAGTAAATGAATATTTCAAGCCATGTACTTCTAATCTAGCAAGTTTATTTCATTGCCCAACTGTCTTCTTAGATATTTCAGTCTGACCTGCTAGTATCCTTGTTTCTTATCCGGTAGGGTCAAACCCCAAAAATATTATTTGTGTCCTATGAGGGGGGAAAAACTAGTCGTGGTTGGAATTTAATTCCTAGTAGTTCCTGTGTGTGCAATACCTCTGTACCTGTCAGCTCTGTAAAATGTCATTGAATTCTTTGGTGTTATCATCGCTGTCTGGTTTATTACAGGCACCCTTTCAGTATATCAGGGATCTTCTACCTAGAATATAAAAATCCCTGCTAGTAACTAGTACTCCAGTTCAACCAAGTAATTAAGGCCTTGCTAAAGCCTAGTAGAAAACTAATCAAATACAGTGCATATGTGCAGCTAGGAATGGTTTTAAGTAGTGAGTTAGCTGACTCCTAAGGCAGCTAAGGTATCAGTGCAAAACAATAACTATTTAGGAGAATGAAAACTGAGACTTAATGAAGTGATTACCTTGAGGCTGTGCAATGAAGTCATTCATTTACAAGACAACCAGGAACACTAGCTTTTAAAACCTGGTTCTGTCTACTAGGCCACCAGAGCATAGAAACATCACTTCTAAGAAAAACAGGGTTTGGTTTAAATATAGCTCAACTAATATTAAAAATTGGTTGGAAGAGTGGCAGCTGTGAATGGATATGCTCTTTGTACCTTTGCTCTAATGCTAAGCAATCACATTTCTTGTGATTTAGTAGCATAGAAAATTTCCAAAGTATCCTTAAATACTTTGGGAACTGTAACTCAGAAACTCACAGGAAAACATAGGTGGTCTTGTTTTATGCCCTGTATTGTATGTTATTGAGCCATATACAGAATAATACCCTGCCAAATGGTGATCCCATAGCCCAATCTAATCTCTGTAGAGCAGATGGGAGTTTGACAGGGGAAGAGACAAGCTGACAGCTTTTCCTCAAATAAGAGTCATACAGTGTGTTTCCAGTGCCAAGCTGGATTTGACATTTAATTAAAAAAGTACCTCAGGAAAAAAAAGAGACCCAAAAAACCCCACCCCCACAACCCCCCAAAAACAAACTAGCACACACATACACTGATACAGCTACAGAATCAATTTGGTCTTACTTAAACCTGAAACCTTGGCGCCCAGAAGGCGTATTGTTTTGGGGAGGAAAAAAAAACCAAAAAAATCCCTGCAGTACCATGGGGAATGTAGACAGCATTAAAAATGCATTTTGACTGGTCTCTGCTACCAAGCGTGGCTGGAGGGTATAGTGATGCTTAATAAGCAAAGGGAATTACTATAAATACTCATCCTGAGGGACTATAATTAGAATATAATAGGGATGGTATATATTCTGATAGGCTAGAGTACAATAGTTGTGTCTCTTTTTTTTTGGGTGCATTTGTGACGTCAAAATACTGAAGATACAGAAAACCTTAGTGCCTCTGCAGAAAATACTTGTAGTCATAGAAGGTATTTTTTGTGTTTCAGTTCTCTGTTCAGGATCATCCCATCATGCAAACCAAAGGCAACCGTAGCTGGTGTATTCTGGAGCAGTTTCTGTCCGTGAGGGGGTCCTGTGTTGCTCTCGGCTCTCCCTTGACAGCAGCGTTGCTGGTACTCAGTTCACTTCTGAAAACTTCTCACACTCAAAGGGGAGAAATAAACACCAGAATCAGTGTTAAAAATGGCATGAGATTCTAGGGAAGGTGCCCCAAACCCCTTGGGACAAAATACATTGGTTTCCCTCAGCCCCTTTTGGTTGCCTGCTTGCATGGAGAACCTGAAGATGATGAAGCTGATGATGGCTATACGAAAAAAGAGCACAATCAAATTAAGAAGTTAGAATTGTTCCCTTTGCAGTTAGTCTGGGATTATTATAATTACTTGCAGATTTTATGCTATTTCCTGAGGGTTCAAATTCTGTGTCAAAAAGCCTGATGGTTTGGGAGGGGTAAAAGCAGCGTAACACAAGTTCCTTGATGTTTCTGTGTGACTTGGCACATAAATACATTATTAATTTTATTATTTAAATTTGTACATCGTACTGCTCTGAAAAGGAAATGAGGATCGTTCATTTCCCAAAGGGTTTTTCAATGTAAGTGACAGATGTAGAGATGACAAGACAAACTAGCAAGCTGTATCTTGGAGGGGTTTTGTTGATAATTTTTGAAGTAATTCTGTGCAACCTCCTCAGTAGGTCAGGCTTAATAAAAGATAAGTACAGAACTTATTTAACAATACGGTTATAATGTGAACTATTAAAATTGTACACTAATAATTGCTTCATTCTGTGTAGGAATGTAAAAGCAATAGTTACTCCTATTTCATAAAGGGATTTATAAACTTCAAGTAAGATTTTTTTAAAGATGGTGGGGTAGGTACCTAATAATGCCTAGATCTTGAAAAGTGCTAAGCAAGTTGCATCATCATTTCCTAGTGTTTCTGGAATTATCTGGCTGACATTTTTGGTGATTTCTGAAAACATTAGTAGCTGTTTATTGGTCCTTCCAGACACATGAGTTTCTTTCACGTTTTGTCTGTGTGGCGCTTAGCTGGCACTCAGGGATACACTCAAGGTGTGTGAATGTCCAGAGGTGCTACTGACTTGGAAAGTCCGAGCAGTTCAGTCCTCAGGCATCTCTGAGCCAAGAAGTAGGTGTTCCTCCAGCTGGAGCCTCACGGAATCTGCAAACGAGTAATAGTTTTGAATAGTGTGGGGCAAGAACAGGCTCTTTACGAAGCATGGGCTCTGCTCAGAGCAAAAGCGATCGTGCCCCATTGATGGAAAGGCAAACTGCTCAGAGCGCCGACTGATCGCAACATTTAAGAGGTGGGCACATGATCAGTCCCATTATCTTCATACCTTCTCCCTCGTGGACTGTGTTTTAAAAACTTGCCTCTTTTGAGTTTCTTTTTAGGGAAAAGTCACAGTTCCCTATGGAATCATTTCCATCTGCAGTCCTGCCAGAGATGGCTTCTGTTAGGCCCGAGCATCGTAGCTTTGCATCAGAGAGGTGCGGGATTTCAGAGCTGCTCTGACTTGAGCACTTCCTCGTTTTCATTAGTGCTTTTTATTTCCTTATTCTTCCAAGCACTTGCAGGTCAGTGTCCTGACTCACAGCTCGTCCAGCTTGTCGGTTGCTTTGAATTCCACACAGCAGTACATACCTTTGCCCACGTCATGTATATTGAGCCTAGACCCTGAATTTAGGCCCCTGAGATTCCCAGTGGTGATAACGGTCCCAAAATTAAGTCCGTTAGCACCAGACTTCAAGGCATCTGAAGCTTTCACTGGTATTCTATCCCTGGTTGCTTTTAAAAGTAGTCTATGGAGCCCTGTGTAACTTTGTCTCTCTTGCAAAGAAGTTACCCTGCTTTATTATTTATGTTAGCTATTTCATACCAGTACCAGATTTCACCCATTTTGGTAATTGTCTTAGTAGCAAGAAGCTTTTGAAACTATTGTTTCTACTTTCATTTAATCCAGGATGATACTATTTCATACAATTGCATACTAAGGAGGATTACTACTGGTTCTGGCTTTGTTGTCTTAAAGCACTAGCTGTATTGAAACTTAAAACCAAAACAGCAACAAAAATAATTAAAAAATTACCATTTCTCTAGGGACCCAAGATTAGACATCAATATAATGTGCCTCTGTAGAGCATTTAAGTCCCATCGACAATAGAACATGAACTTCTTACACCATCTTTGACAAGAGCTAATTAAGACAGTCTTTACAGATTTTTTTCCTTGTTTTATTAAGTAGTGAATTTAATACCTATGGAATTTTAATATCTTTAACTGCAGCAGAAAAAGTTATGTCTCTCTTTAATAAGTTTCTCTGTTTTATAATCAAGTAAAGGATAGGTTGTCTACTGCTCATGCATTTCAGTGAATCTTAGACTTAATAAAAGCTGAAATAGTGTATAATGTTAGTAAAATACAGTAAAATGATACGGAAACACTCTGTATTTATTGGTGCGGGTTTTGAGACACTGAACATATTACTGGATGTTTGGAAAAGTAGAATATCACAGCCTGTACCCAACGTATGTATATACTTACATACGGATAATAACGGCTTTGAAGAGAGCTAATATTCTTGGAAATCTAAAAATTGCATCAAATGAATCAGTAAGGTCTTTCCTGTGAAATAATTCAGGAATGTTAGTATTTGTTGATTCCTCCTATTATGGTAGCAGTGGTTGAATCAGTGCTGTTCTATACCAAAAGCTGCTCACTGGACTACATGATGGTGTATCACAGCAGGATATTACCAGGATGGAAATTCCTACAATCAAAAAAGCACAGCTTAATTATTTTTTGTCCAGTGTTTATATTTCTATGAATTAGTTGCAATCTCTTCCTTTTATCCCAGGTTGTATGAGACTCTAATTGGTAGCTTTATCTGTAAAGCAATGAGAAGTTTTTTTAATCTATACAAGAGACCGTAGCAAGGAAAAGTCCACAAAGGACCTTGAAAATTCATATCAAAGACAGCAAGTCATTATCACTAAAAATGAAAATGAAAAGCAATACTGAAGCCATAAATAAAATTGGGACTGTCCTGAAATTCAGGAATAACCTCTCTCTCTTTCCACGCATGCTGTAAAGAATTGAAATTATACAGTTCAGAGCATTTGTCTTATCTGAGCAGTAGGTAGGAAAAGTACATCTTCCAAAAACCAAATGATGCTTGGATAATTGACAGCATTAGTGCAACCTCGTGTAAATAGAAGATGAAAGGTGAGAAGAAGGAAGCAAATACCAGAATTTTTATGACTTTATCACTTCTCCTTGGGAACCTGGAGGCATAACACTCATAAAACATTACACACACCAAAAGATCTAATGAACACTCATACAGCATCATAAAGAGATGACATTTGCATTAAATGGGGCTTTATCTGTTGCATAATTGCATCTGAAGTAATGTAGAAAGCTGAACATAAGAGCTGCCAACCTAACTCACTAAATCGGAGGGAGTTTATACTGCAGGAACCTGATTATTGTGCCATACCTGTGCTTTAATGGTGCTGGGCCATGGATATGGCAGCAGCAGCTGGTGAGAGAACTTGCAGCCCAGGGAGCCTGGCCTACAGCAGACTCTGGAGCTCTTCATCCTGTAAAAAGAAGAGCAAAAGGAGCAGGAGCATGACTTTATTTCAAAAGTGACAAAATAATCAGTGTCTTCAAGACAATAATATAAAAGCAATTACTTGTTTACCAGCTAGTTTTAGATCACAGTCACAAATCAGAGCGCGAATGATTAATTCTTTTGTGGAGGTATGGTCTGTATTGTGAAGTTCTGTTTTACAATAATGCTGCAATCAAGCCTCCTAATTTTTCTCTTCTGGAAGAATACAATTCTTGTTTGTACTTAGAGATGACATGAATGATGCAGTGGAATTGTGCACGTCAGCAAACTGCACTGGTAGCCCATAAATATGAGGTTATCTATTGAATAATGTGCAGAAACTGGGCATTACGTGTGATTCTGCCTACCCCACAGAATACTTCAGGAAGCCATGAATGACACTGTTTTTCTCATTGCAGAGTTTATAGAAGCTGTGGCAACAGTGCCCATCCTGTGCACTCCAAAGTAGCACTCAAACAATTCTTAACAGGTATTAATTTGCATCTGTCCATAGCTGCAGCTGACCTAGAGTGTAAGCAGCAAATAGACTCTCCGGCATGAAGGACCGCACTTGTACTCTGCATGTCTCCGTGTCTTCGTAGGCCAATCTGCAAAGCACAGGTTGTGTTCGGGTTGGCAGCCTTGCCATTTTTAAAGTCTTACTGTTTTATACTTAAGTCTTTCTCAGCCCTTGTCTTTGCCTCTGCTCAAATACATTGATGGTCTTGCCAGTGCACGACAGGCTGTTAATCAGATCCCCACTGCTGTGAGCTTACAGTCTGGTTTTTTTGAAGGAAAACCATCAAAGATTTTTTGTTGTTGAATCACTTCTTGCTTTCTGCCTTTGGGCCCTTCTCCCCTTCTTCTTCTCTTGCCCTGTGTGTTTTACCACCTGTGTGAACTGATTGGTAAATCTTTACATTTAGAGCAATGAGACTCCATTTTGGATTTCTGAATGGCAGAAATTCTCCTTCCTGAAATTTTTACTTGGGTGATTTAAAGTAAAAACTGTTCTTTGCATTTACCTACATTATAATGTAACTGCTGCATTATATTCTCATGTTTTCCACTTCATCTTGCAAGTACGTGTTTTGCTTTTCTATGTGGATCTAGGCTTGACCTCATAAAATTCTGGGTTAGAATGGGCAAAAATTGAAAAGGATTTTTGCAGAAAATCTTTACTTTCCTCAGAAGATCTTCCTGGCACTTGTTTTGATTTCTCAAAGTAACATATTTGTTTAAACCTACAATATTTAAATCCTGGCATGCTGTCATGCAAGGAGCTGTGTCTTATCCTTATTTTTATATTCACTGGGCTCCCTTGCTGAATTTCCATTTTCCACATTACAGTTTCTCTTCATGTGCTGACCCCTCTCACCAAAGCGGTGATTCCTTTAATGTCATCAGAGATGTAGGAGTCGACAGCAAGCTTTGCTTGGAGCACTGCTACAGGTTATTTTGTGGGTACTTAGTTGTTTCCAGCAATTTCTATTTGTTTTTGCCAGACACACAGCTTTCATGGGGAAAAAAATTTCTAAAATTCAGCGACACTTCATACCATATTTATATGCCTTTATTTCTATTCTGTATCTCAGTTAAAGTTTTGAAACAAATTAAATAAGTACTGAGACTGACCCTGAAATTCTAACTCGCCTTGAACTCGGATAGCACTAGTCCTTAGGTCTTGATCTGCGCTTAATGGCAGCTGTAGTATTTATCTCATTATTTACCATTTTTATATTTTATTGTATTGAAAAATCAATTCAATGAAGAACCTTCAAGAGAAGATTCCCTCCTTACTTAGTCATTTGTAAAAAAATATTTCCATTTTTTATTTTTCTTTGATTAAGTGCTTAATTAGGCTTGTGTGACGTGAAAGGGAACAAATATTATACAGCAAATACAGTAATCACAACACACTTTTTTTTCTGAAGGAGAGTTTCCAGTAGGCTTCACTATAGTGAAGTGGTGATTAATTATTTTTTGGTTTTAGAAGGTGCTGAACACTATGGTAAAATTCTTGTCTATTTTATGTGAACCTGGAATTCAATTCATTCGTTGTGCTAACATCGTTTTCGTTTGTGAAGTGTTGCTGATATTTGTGACTTACATTTTCTTTGCTATCTGCTTGTTTTTACATCGGTAGAACTGAAGCTTACATTCGGACAGAAACCCAGCTTTCTAAGCCGCTAAGCACCTGTAAAATTGAGAAATTAAGAAACTTCTGTTGTGTTTTACTGTGCACTTTGAATATGCTCTGTACCATGAGATGGCAGCAGTGAGTAAGAGCTGCCCGCTAACCATTGTTAACATGCCGTAGCAGAGGTTTTACTGGAGGCTACATTAAAGTTAACTGACATACCTTACAAACAACCTGAAATTAAAAGTACGGGGAAGGCATATTGAGCTAATAATCAGAAAACTTGTTAAGCATTGTCAACTGAACCGTTTTTCCCAACTGAAAG
Source organism: Chionis minor (assembly GCA_013398295.1). Classification (NCBI taxonomy): domain Eukaryota; kingdom Metazoa; phylum Chordata; class Aves; order Charadriiformes; family Chionidae; genus Chionis; species Chionis minor. The sequence goes on along the minus strand of VZSF01003940.1, from coordinate 224,557 downwards.
TAGAAGCTGTGTGAATGTAAACTGTGCAAAGAATCTAAGTGCTACAAAGAACGCTTCTAACGTTAATATAAATAAGCCTGAGTGGATTATCATTACTTATATTCAGCCCTAAAATTTTTTCTCATTTCAACTTTTTGTCATGATTTTTCAGATGTTGGGGTCTTTTTCACCTGATATTTGCTTCATTGTTATTATTTATTTTTGACCCTTTATATTCCAGGAAGCATTTACTGCCTGGAATATGTATGAAGTAGCAGGGAAGGGAAGGAAGAGGTCAAGAGCCAATACCTCTGTGCAGGTTTGGAAACTCCTGCAGTTACTGCTTCCTTGGAATACTCTTGGAATGGGTTTCACAGCACTTGGGATTTTAGTGGCTCAGATTATGGTAGCTACATAAAAAGAGAAGAATAAGGATCGGAGTTCTTTGTGGTCTTAACAGCAGGTGACGGAGGTTGGATAGGGGCTGGTCCTGTGAGCTACTGGAGAGATCTGCCTTGTGATATCCTCACAGCAGTGAAGAGAGCGCTTTGGAAGTTTTTGTTCCATTTATGAACTTCCTCAGAGTTGTTTTTAAGTAATTTTAAAACTTACCCTGTACAAAATATGTAGAAAATATACAACAAGAGAGTATTCTTTCTCTGTGGTCTTGCTCCTTTGCTGAAAGAATGTATTTGAAGCTTGTTTGATCTCACTTCCCAAAAGGATTTGGTAGGGATCAGATTGGGGTGACTTCCTATTTTGAATTAGAGAACTGGCAGAATCCAGGTGAAGGACAGAATCCCAGTCCAGTACTGCTGGCTAGCGCGTGAGGACCTCTGTCTGTGGGACACCACTGTCAGGGGTTGCACCCTGGTAAAGAAAGGATGCAGTAGATGGTGTTGCTGATTCACAGCTGCTGATAACAAGAAGGATTTAATGTTTTAGTGAAGTCATCAGGGTGCCATATTACATTCAGGCATTGGGAAGCTGGAGTCTTGCCACTTGTCATGAAGGACTTCTAGGTCAATCATGGTTGTTTTTAAATAATATCCTTCCTTGACGAGCATAGAAGACCCAAATCTACCTTTGCTGTCAGTAGCTTCCCACTGATTTGAGGACAGATTGAGTAACCACAGGAAACAGTCCTTCATGGTGATCTTTTTATTGCTGTTGTATCCCACTGTGGAATACAAAGATAAGTGTGAGTAGAAACACACAAAGCTCGCACAGGAAACTTCTCAGGTAAATAACTCCACTGTTAAATGTATTTGCTAGATTACATCTCTGTTGGAGTTCAGTTAATCATTGAAGAGCCTCTGATTTGTGTGGTCTTCATAACACATTAACAGGAGCTTCTCACTAAATTTTAGTGCTCAGTTTGTATGACTTGGGAACATTATTTTTTTTTAACCTGGCAGAAAAAGGTACCTATTTGCTGTTAGTATAGTTCAAATACAACAGGACCTGAATTTTGGTTTGGTTTTGCTTTACTTAGGGTTTTTTCCCCAACAGCGTGAGCAAGAAGCAATTCAAATTTTGTACTTCATATTCATGGCTGTTGAAACAAAGTATCCTCTCTTAAAATAAAATGAAAAAATGTATTTTCTGCCTCATATACCTCCCTACAACAGTTTTACTGCAAAACCTCTGCGGTATTTTAGTTTCAGATGTTGTGCATCTTAAAGAGGAATTCGTTCTTAGGTCTCTAACATTCAAAAGAGATTTCCAAGCCATTGATTCAGTGGATGATGCGTCATCTAATGTGTAAAATAACCTTGAAAACTAAAATCAGGCTCTGATGCAAAGTCCTGTGACACTTATAGTATCATGCTACATCTCTTAAGAGTCTGTTTCCAGACAGCTTACCTGGTCCCCAAAGCAGGCTTCCAGACCACTGGGATCTGTGTGACTTGTTAACAATAATCATTGGAAGAAATTAAGAAAACCTTAAATGGAAAATAGTAGCTTTGAGGTAGCCTTTGGCGCTCTGTCCAAACATTGTGGCTGGGGTTTGTAGTGTATTTCCTCCTATTTAAACAAAAAACCAAAAATAACCTAGGGGCTCTTCTGTCTAAGAAACTGTCTAATAACTTTAGTTATTTGTAATTTTACCAAACGAGTCAATTGGTTTTGAATTTTTCCTACCTAGATCAACTCTTTCTTTCTTTGCCCCCTCACCCTCATGTAATCAGTGTTAAGATTAGTTGGATGACCTTGTGTTTTTTACACCTAGGTATGACCACTGGGTAGTTTTCTCTGCAATCACCCTTAGCAATATTTAATGTGTACAGCAACATGAGAGAAGTAGACAGTCACATCCAGAAGTACTGAAGCAGCAGTAGCTCCACTGCTTTAGTGCAATTACATTTGGTTTGTTCGGCAACATCTCTGATTCTCACCGTGGTATCGCAATCACAGGAGAAGTGGGAAAACTACAAGCAGACCTCCTACACATGTGACTAACAGGTTTTTAGGATATACAAAGAGAGAGACAGGGTATTTCATGCATATTCTGTAGCCTACGAAGAAGAGAACTCAAAAGTGCCAAATTCACAATTTATAAATAGTTTGCTAAGTAAAAGAAAGAAAAGAATAGTTGTGTCACTCTGGGAAGTTTCTTGTCTTCTGAGAGTACAAGCACAACATGAGATAGGCATTAGGAAAATGTTTTTAACAGTCCTTGTGTCACGTGACAAGTATGGACTCCTCAGGAGAAGCTGTGCTTAAATACCCTTCCTGGCTCCACCTGTGGACTGGAAAATAGGCCTCTAGTCTCCTCAGAGAGCAGAGCTGTGAAGATCTGTATTGATACCAACTCATTCTTGTTGGAGGGTAAAGAGCACAACAGAATAAAGAAAGATTTCAAACTCTTCTTGTTTTTAGGGACAGACTAAGCAGTGTCAGTTGATGTCAGAAATCCGTCTGTGCATGGTCCATTTTCCTGATTAAAATATACTAAATAAACTGAGTTGTGGTCATTAAAATACACAACTAGAAGGTTCTCTCTCTTTTCCCTCTCTTCTTTACATAGGTAATCCATGTTTAAAACTAAAATCAGAGGCTAGATTCTAATACTTCCTGTGTTGTGACTCTGCAGTAACTGTGTTCACATCAGTGCAATTACTTGATACTGCATCTAGGTACGTGAGATAAAAATCTGCCTCTGGGCTTGTACAGTGGGGGTTGCTGTTTGCTTCATTTCTAGTTCAGGAAAGCTGGGAGAGAAATAGAAGTTTGCATTCAGTGACTCTAACCTCCCAGAGCCCTTCACTACCACTACAAAAACTCCGTCTCTGTAGCTGACCTGTAATAGTCTGTAAGATTTTGTAGATACAGCCATTGTGTGTTATTAGTATGAGTTTGATTTTTGCCCAGAGATAAAGTGGGGAACTTAACTAAAGAATGCTGGCAGCTAAGTAGTTTGACTGCTACAGAGATTGCAGAACTGCTTCAATTCTCATTTCTTTTCTTAAGTGAAAATAGGCTTCTCCAAGAAATCAAACCGACAGAACTGAGACACATTCCCTATATGACTGTTTTTTGTACAACAAGCAATGGCTTCTGGAAGTTGGAGCATTTGCAAGTAAAAAAGAGTAGCTCTGTTCCTAACTAAACCAGTGCAAAGTTATGGGCTTGATCTATCAAATTGAAATGGACTTCATTTATATCACCCTAGCTCAGGTGCTCTGTGATGCTGGAATATTCTCTGAAGTTGTTCAGCCTACTTTTGCCTAACTTTAAGAACTTGTGTCTGGAACTTGACACATAACTAGTTAGAACTGTTCCATTCTAGTTCCTTTTGTGGTCATGAGGATTTGAATTGCCCCGTGACCATCTCGAACCACTGAACACCTAAGGAGGCAAAAAGAAGTGGCTTCTGAAGGCATGGGTGGCTAAGGGCAGATAGGATGACTCCTGTATGCTTTGATGTCTTGGTGAATGAACAAAACAGGAACAAAATATTTGTGTCTCTAAGGTCTTGTGAGGCTTTCTTTAGATGGGGAAGAGACCTACACATGAGTGCAATTCTTAGTTGCTTCCAGAATAAAAATAACAAATGATACTAGATGTCACCTTGAAAGCAATTAATCAAGCCCCCACCATCCTCAAAATTATTACTATTAACAAAAAGGAAGAAATGAAATAGCGCCATTGCATTGATTCACTGCCACTGACAGTGGTGGATATACCAGCTTGTGAGATCTTTCGGTCAGGAGCTGTCATTGGTGTGGTTTCTGATGTGGCTGTTCATCTGGAAAGTGCTTTATGCACTATCATAATATGGCACCCTTTGACGTCCTGGTATCAGCTGACATGGATCTCCTTTTGCTGTCATAACTTGTTCAGCAGGTGCTACTTATACACAGTTCTGCTGAGTGATGGGTTGTGCAACTGAAGCTTCAAAGTCCTGGTCTGTGTCTTCAAGGTCCTGGTGTTTGAATGGCTCAGTACTGAACTTCACTGTCTTTGTCTGTAACTAAGTGCTGAGTTGGTACCATGCTTCCAATTTTTTCCTTGGTGTCTTTTGTTCTTTGACAGAAATCATTTTAGTTCGCACGTGAGACTGAGTACTAGTATACTCATTCCTGATTTCACTTCACATTTTGTAAACTGAAATTGTAGAGAGGGGAAGCCTTAAATCTGTATTGATAAGCAAAATAATTATGAGGTACAGCTCTGGCAAGTTCAGATTTTTTCCAACTATTGCACTACTTAGTTATTCAGACTGTAGAAGAGGAAGTTTTGCATGTTGCCTAAGGCAGCCTACAGACCGAGTGCATGATGTAACCCATCCGTGAGAGCCAACAGCTCTAAATTCTGTAGCTTTGCCTAATTATTCAATCTGTGTCATTGTGAATAGACTATTTCTGTTGAGGTGCGAAAGAAAAACAGCTTTCAGGGTAGGATTTCTGTTGGCTTCATAGGGAGTTGAGTGACTAAACGCTAATTGAGGTTCTGAGGTTTAGTGCTCATTTCCCAACAAACTCCTTTTGAAATTTCAGCTCTGGAATTTAAAGCTTCTGTGCTGATTTTAAAAGCTCATCTGCATTTGTAAAATAGAAAATCATAATTTTCTCTATACAGGCTTGTGCTGTCATTGGAAAACTGAAATTTGACAGAAGCTTCATGTTTGTATCCGGACCACTGTTTGGAAAGTAAAAACTGAATGTGACGGTTTACTCTGAGCTCTGGGCTAGTAAATTCAGTCGTAAGAGTAGGCAATTGAGCTACCTCAAATCCAGCTTAGTCGAGAGAGATGGTCTGCGGTTTAGATGTACCCAGAACACAGGACTGAGGCTTTCTTCTTTGCCACATCAGGAGCAAAACATTGACAACAGAAGTGTCTAGGCATACTCCAGGCTGTGATCCAGGACTTTTCTCAAAAGATGACATCCTGTTACACTGTATGATTTAAAGTGGCAGCAACGAAAGCAAAGAAAAGACAAGTTTAGAACTTGAGACCTATATGTCTGTTTGTGGTTTTACTAGCAGTTATCTGTCTTAAGAGACAATATTACTAATCCATCATCTTATTTAAGATTTTTGAAAAATTAATTGAAAGTGATAAGAAGCTCTTGAGCTGAATGAACTGCAAGTTCTCTGTACTTTTGCTGTGAAATTGTGATATTGTCCTGCTTGAAAGAGTCAGAAAGGAGAGGTCATTGTGAAACTATCCATGTACTGGAAAACGTGTCCTTTGATTTCTTGTTAATGTGCATTTGTCTATATTTTTCTTTCTTGATGGTGGTAGAGATGAAGTTTGTAGAAGAATATGTTTCTTGTGTGATTTAGTTACTGTTGGCTGAATCGTAAATTATATGAAGAGGTATTTTCCATGAGCTGACATTCCCTTGGATTGCATCTGTTTCTCTGATTTTTTTTTTTTTTTTTTTTTTCCCCAAGTATTGGGAAGGAGAGTATAAGGGGGAAAGGGAGTATTGATTGTACTCTGAAAGGCAGGAGAAATGGGTTTGTTTTTTTCTTCATGAAGTGAAGGTATACCATTTTGTAGAGCAAAAACTGCTGAACTAGGTTTATTTTAATTATGTATTTATCTTCTGAAATTTTAAAACTTCCTGGGAAAATGTCAGTTTATCAAATTCAATTATGCAACCTTCAGACTTACTAAAACCTTACACTTTTCTACTTCCCACATGCTTTCTATATTTAAAAAGAGTCTTTTCGGCAGTGAGTAGCCTTGACAGAAATAATTGGGAAAGCAGTTTGCTTTCTTCCTACCTACCTAATTTATGTTTTTTACTTTTTAAACCAGTTCCTCACTCCAAGGCAGAACACCTCCATGGTAAGAATATTTTAACGGTCACAGGGGTTTCCAGCATGAACTCCAGCTTAGGAGTAGTTTGAGTCTAGGCTGTGCAATTCATTGCAATTCCAATGCTAGGTTGGTTTTAATAGCTCATTTTAAGACATTCTAACAGCAGTGATAAATAATGAGGAGGAGTCTCAGCAGATCCTGCTTTAATTCCTAAGGATTTTACATAGCTATTTTATTTTTCAGTTCTTATAGTTGTTTTAGTCAACTTGTCTTGCAACATGAGTCTCTGTTTTTCGTCTCTTCATTTTAACTCATGTACTAACTTTGTATACCATGAAGTATAGAATATATGACTTGGTTGGTATTGTGTGAAGCACAATGACATGACGAATTACAACACAGGGTGGCACATACTGGAGGTGCTTGAACAGGTGTGAGGATTTGCATCTGTTACGTTGCGTGTTTCCCATGCAATCACGCTTTGTGAAAGGGTTCAATCTAGCATGTCTGCATGTTGCTGGTTCGCTGTAAAGAACATTTTCCCAGCATAATGTCAGTTACAAGAAAGGTTTTAGTTTGTTTCCTTGTGTTTTGTTCCCAGAAAAGATTTTGTAACTAATTTGTGGCTTTATATGTGTATACATAAGTATAGACTTTGGCACAGCGAGTTTTACTTTTCTCTTCAGAAAGGGCCATTGCTGTCAATAGGGCTGTAATATTTCACAGGGTGTAAATGTTGTCTTTTTTAATTATTTTAAATAGCTCCTTGAGAAAATATTGTTGCAGATTTTGTAGGACTTCCCATTTTCATCTTCTCCATATTCAAAATATACCACCAGGAAATTTAATGTGCGCTGAAGAGTATCATCTGTCTGACTTTACCTAGCCCTTCTTGGAAACACAGGTAGAAAATGGAGGCCTTTACAAGACATCAGAAGGTTATAAAAAGACCAGGCCATGGCAAGCCAAGGAGGGAATGGCTGGAACCCCCAATGCACATCTTTGTTTAGCTTTTAGTTGGTTTTGCTCCCTTAGCATCTGTAGTCCTGAACTGGGTGCTAGAGGGTGGAGGATCACAGCAGACTAGCTTGATGACTATGGAGCCTTTACTTAACCTAACGGAAACGCTGATAAGGACATATATTAATCCTTTGCTTCTCAGGAGGTTAAATTTATAACTCTAGGGTGGCAAAAGAAGCCTATGCCATATCAGAATTCACGGCTGGTTGCATTTCATACAATAACTGTTGAACATAAAACGAACTGTCAGTTTCTAGGAGCAGGGGCTAGCTGAGCTCTAACTCAGATCTCCTCTCCACTTGGTTACCTGCCTTAATCACTGCGCTGTGAAGTCATGTTCACCTGTGTTCACACCTATTGTTTCAATTACTGATTTCTTTAAAAAAGATGACCCAAAAAAGCTTACTTCCAGCGGAAGTGTGGGCAGTGTCTCCCCAAGGCCAAGACAATTTACAGTCAGGTGTATAGAGCACTCAGTTAAGACATCTTAATTTGAATCCCTTTGGATTAAAGGGAACAGAGAATGTGGCCCTTCTGTATTCCCCACAGATGCTTTGTCCACTGAGCTACCCTGTGAAAGGGGAGTGCGCAAGGGCTGTGGTTTGTATTTAAGTGTGCATTCTGCATGTTTGAAAGGCATCCATTTGACTGGACGTAGAGGAAGATGGGCAGGTGGGCTTCTGTTCTGATGATCCAAGAAGGTGTAGCCATCAGAGTATTCAGCTCCATGAAGACAGAATCAATTCTAGATCTGGCACAGAAATTATGAATTTAGTCACATGAAAACTTAGATATTTCTAAAAATATTCACATGTAAAGGATTGTTGGTAGTTGGAGATTTACCTGCTGGGATATTGATGCCTTATTCAGCTTTAGTTCTCCTTCAGCATTTTGGTCTTTTTGTAGATCTGGGTCTAAGAAATAAAAATAATTGAATGAACGTTTGAATGTTGGATTTTCAAAGTATAAGTTAGTCATTTTTCCACTGGCATGTGTTCAGAAATATTAAGTGAAAAAATCTTTCCTTGATGTAATTGCCTGTAACAAGGTAGTAGGTTAAGATGTGTTCAGACATCATTAGCCTTTGACATGCAGTTATTAAGATGTTTATCTTAAAGGAAACATTGTTAACAATCTTCATAAGAATATGTTGGATTATTACAAGCTTTTGTGAAGCATATATTTAATAACTTGGTAATTAGCTTTGTAATTACTAGGCAATGAATACTTAAGTGCAAGCTATTTACCCATGTTTCAGGTGTGCCAAAAGCTTAGTGAAACACAGCAATTGTATTTGATACTGTAAAATTAGCAATATGCACACGTATCTTGAACACCCACACAGAGCAACCTGTGAAAATATTGCCATGAACTGCATCTATAAGGACAAGAGAATCAGGGCTTAGTAATACTTCCTTACAGAATACAGCGCTACTCCATTCTCCTATGCAGGAAGCTCCAAAGGGAGGAGTGCTAGTTGGAGCGCTTCCGTGGGTGATGTGATCATAAACTGCCATCGACACAGCCCTGCAGCTGGGAGGTGCAGTGGGAATTTGCAGGTTGCAAACACGTTCAACCTGACAGTGGTTTTACCATTATCTGCCCTTTCTCTCTTGTTGCAATATCCGGGGGTAATAGCAATTCATAATTACTCTGGGATCATGCTCCCCCTAAATTACACTCTTAGAATTAGTGTTGTTGGCAAAATCACATCCCATGAGAAAGGGTACTCTTGATTTTTGGCCTCTCAGCCTCGTGGGAATATGTCTCGAGATGAGGTCTGCAATCTACTATCTCTTTCTTGCAAGCCCATACGGTAAAATGAATGAATTTGTATTTGCAGTGGTATGTATGTTGGGATAGTTCACTTGTAAAGAATTTAAATTCCTGACTTTACAGAATGATGCTTAAATTTAGTTTCAGATTTCAAAGAATGTATTCCAAAGAACAATATGAAGAAGTTTACAGTTGTATGGAATATCTGGAGATAACTCTTTTACGACAAACAGATAATGAAAATCGACCGTGACATTAATGTGTCTCTCCTATCTTTACAAAGGCCTCTTCTCTCCTGTCATCTGATCAGTTTTCCAAAGCCAGAGACAAATACAAACCCAACTCTTTTAGATAAGCGCCTCAGACAATGAGTCGAATATTCTTTTTATGAAACATCATTTTTGATAGTATTGATAACAAGACCTGGCCAAAATATTGTTGATGAAAATTGTCTTTTAAGGAAAGCTTTAGTAATAGGTGTGGGGGTTTTTCCCTCTTTCATTTCATCCTTTCATAAGCATAACAGTTGAGAAAGACAAATGTAAAATTTCCTGAAGAAATCCTTTCTTAGATGTTTTAAAAATGTGAAGATCAAAACATATCTGTGACCAAGTAGTTTGCATTTGTTGTTTTTTTCCGGCACCTGGACAGACTGAAACTGCCTGATGTCTTCAGCCTTCCAGGTAACACTTCTAAAATTATATTGGAGGCAATATTGGTCCTGAAGGTAGAAAGAACAATGATGTTTAATCTGCTTTGTGTGGTTTGTCTAGCTGTTTTCAACAATGGTTGAGTAACTACTTCTTTGGACTTCTTTGCAAACCTAGTCTTTATTACTGACTCCTCTTTTGTTACATTTATTTAGCTTGAAGAAAAGATAAGTATGACCTAGCTTCATTCTGAAACGAAGAAGTGAAGTATCTAGAACTTCTGTAACAATATAGAGCCTACCTTAAAATAATGCTCCAGAATATTAGCTGGATTTAGAAACATCCTTTTTTTTTTTTCCCCTGCCATTTTCACTGGTCTTTTACTTCTGAAGAAGTCTGTAAAAAGTACAAAATTTAATACAACAGTTCATTCATTTAAACTACTCTCTTGCTTTCCCACTTCTAACAGGAAAGTTTCTTTATTCTCATTTTCCTGCAGCTGCAGTTACTGAGCCCTTATCTTAAAACTCAGCTCACATAATTGTTGCTATAAGAATATCCAGAATTACAGTAGTGAACATTAAAGAGCTTTGGGAAGGATATAAATCGTCATGCTTAAGGGTTTAAACTACATGAAACTTTTCCTTGAAAGCAAATCACTACAAATCGCTACATCACTGCATGAGTCAGACTATAATTTGGGATGAATATTAGGTTCCCATCTGTTTCATTATATAGTGTTTCATGTAATGTACCTCCCACTTTGAAGTCAATACAATCCTTTTGTAACCAAACACAAGTTTGCCCTGTTACCCATTAAATTTTAGGAGATGCCCCATTTCTCAACCTTTCTTTCACTTAAAGACCATATCAAAGGTTTGCTTGTTTGTTTTGTTTTCTTAAAAGAAAAATAAATGTTTCAAACATGGAGGAAAGGGTAACTGTTTGGAAGAGCTAACTAAAACTGTAAAATCTCTGCTCAGATTTGTAAACTTATCTCCTTGTGCTAAATTCCAATTACACAGGGAACAATAGCTCAAGGAGGCATAGAAAAATATATTATAGCCAGAATGTTACCATTTTCATTAAACCTAACACCACCATTTAATTTTTAATAAATTATATCTAAAATTATGCTGTATTCAATTATACTCTTAAACTTGAGGCTAATGAAAATCTAACATTTGTGATTGTATCAAATTAGCCCTGAAGACTGAGAAACTATTTAGTAATCTGTGCAGGATGGCCTATATTAAGTGCTGATTGATTTAATATATATGAATAAGTTTTATAAACTGAGTAAAATACCAAGTGAAAATTTATAATGTATGAACAAAGTATTGTCATAGATTGTGTATAAGAAAAAAGTTTGTATATGCACACTCATATGGAAAGGTATGTGGACTTTAAATATTTAGAACTAATCTGGAATTCTATCTTTTACCATTTCTGCCATCATTTTGTTCAATTTAGTTTCCTCTTTCTGTAGTATGTCTGTGAGGTTTTTGTCACATAGAGCATGTTGATGCTGCCATAACGAACCACATCCTGCAAACTTCGGCATACGTGACTTGACTCTCATGAGTAAAATCTGTATTGGTGAAATCTCTCCTGTGTTACGCAAAATAATGGGCCGGAATGAAGTCTGGAGTCAGATTAGCTTTAAGTACACTTAAAAGCCTATTTATTTCATAGAGCGAAGAACTAAACATGAACATTGCAGGTTTGCCGCGTAAATGATTACTAAGTTCGTTGGTCAAGAAGCAAATACCTGACTGATTTCGATATGCCATTTTATTTAAAAGACTGTGACTAACTACCACCTGATTCTCTTGTTGAAAATTGCTATTATTACATGGAGTCAGACTATATGACTATTAAAATCCCTTTAAAATTTGTAAGTGTTAATAGCTGGTTGGGTGTTACTTTGGTGGGGTTTTTTTCCACAGGCATTTCTAGTTTGACTATATCTTCTGTTTGTTGTCATGATTTTTATCACCTAGTTAACACAATTTTAACAAGAGTAATAGAGGAAGAAAATGGTGAATTTAAAATATGTTTAAAATATTTCAAGGTATTAGATAGATGAAGTCAGCAGGAGTTCATTAATTTGTTTGTATTATTAAGGAGTGTGTCCGAGCTGACTCTGAACCAGAGCAGTTAATGTTAAGAACTTGGAGGGAACAGGTTAGATCCTGCCAGACCGGAGGAGGTTAGAGATTGAGGAGGGCCTAATGAAGTAAAATCTAGCATGAGTAACTAGAATATTTGGGCAGTACCAGGTTAAATTTGGGAATGTTTGGTTTCTGTGCCACATCAGCAGAGTAAGGTTGTGAAGAATCATCAGCGCAGATTTGTTGAGCACAAATCACATCAAACAAATCTGGTTTCTTCTTTCGATCAAAAGGCCAGCAGAACAGATAAACAAGAAGTACATGTGTTTTGAGTTAGGAAACTTACTGAAATCTCATAGACAAAGAATGAATTCTCTAGTCCGTGGACTGAATAAACCTCTCGTGTTCTCCTCAATCCAGTTCCATTCAGCAGTTTCCTTGACGAGTCAGATGGCGTAATGAGGGACGTGTATGCCATCCTGCACCGACAAGCTGAGAGGTCTCTTGGAGGACAGGAACAGAACACAAGGTGTTCTCAGAAGAGCGTGGAGAAATTGCGTTGAAGTAAATGAAATTAAGGCCAGTACTGCTGTTAGGAAGGAGAATCGGGCAGCTGCATGCAAAATAAATAATCACAAGACACCCAGAAATCAGGATTTGATTGAATGGTTAAAAATACGATGTTGTAGAGGAAAAAAACCCAACATAGCCAGTATGTGTTAATAGGTTTGTTCTACATAAGTTAATGGAGGTGTTAATGTTATGTATTTCTGTAGATTTAAAAAGAAAGCGCAATATGCAACTAGACAAATGCAGTACTGCCCAGAACTAGAAGCCTTGGATGGAGTATTATGCCCAGGTCTGTGGACTGCTCTTGAGGGGAAAGATTATAGGAACAATGTTTCCTTGGTTTGGAAAATGGTAGGGAAATGTGGATATAATAATAATCTCACGGTATCTTTGAGGAAGGGGGGGCGGGGGGGGGAAGAGAGGGAGGGGGGAGGAGGAGGTTCCTTCAAAGAAGACAGTAATATTTTTGTCATGCCTCTTGGAACTATGACAGAGAGTAATGGACAAAAATAGGGAAAATGCCTGATTATAACTATACTAAAGTATTGCAAAAGGCTGTGATGTCCTTTATTTGGAACTGTATTAGACAGGCATCTCTGGGGTGGTTAAAATATAATTAATCTTGTCTCAGGGCACAGGCAAGCTTTCTTGACAGCCCTTCCAGCCCTACGTTTCTGTGATTCTTTCGCAAGTATTTAACATGACTGTATTACTGCGTATCTGAAACCTTGCAATATGTTGACTAAAAATAGCTATATATCCTTCTGCATTAGAATTTGTAAGCACAGCTTTTCTAGCCTGCAGCAATGTAGACCAAAGCATTCTTCACAAGCAGCAATATTAAACTACTCTGTATAGCACACAAAGATGTATTAAAACAAATACAGTGTATCATTGTCTGTCTGGAAGAGGCATTGAAGAAAAAGGGAATGCCCTAGGCAAGATAGCCCTTCTTCAATCCCATTCAGTCCAAAAAAGACCAAAGAGGAGAAACTGCCTCTTGCACTAAATCCATTTGAAACTTTTCTAAATGGAATCTTTATGCAGAGACCCAAAATGAAAGCAGAGCCATAAAAAGGCTTTTCGCAGAGCAATCTCCTGAAAGTCACAGCATATTAGAGAAATTTTCAAGTCGCTGAACTTGAGTTTAGGCCCCTACATCTTGAGGTCTTAAAATTCATGACTTCTTTTTGGTGGAAAGAGGGAGGAGGTATTTCTGTACCAGGCTTACTTTTCACAAGCCTCAGTTGCTTTCTGTGATTGTAATGCTTCAGTCAGTTTTCAAAATATGATCTGAACTGTCCATTAGTTTACAGCCTAAGACAGATCAATATATTAATTTAATAGCATGGCTTAGTAAGGAGAAAACACCAATATTATAGCAGAGACCAAACCAATTAGTGGGGAGCACCTTATGCAGGCATAAACTCTCTGTGTGGAAAAAACCACAGTTTTATTGCTGCTTTTTTTCCCTTAGTGTTTGTCTCAAAAGTGCTGAAACCAGACAATACCCATAAAATAATCTTGGCAAAGCATTTCAGTCTCCCAACAAAACACAAAACGAGATCACCTTCTAAAACAGAATAACAGTTTCCTATAAAGTCCTTATTCACGTGGAAGCAAACTTTGGCTCCTAGCCAGAATGCCAACATAAAGCCACATAGCCATAAAGCCTATTTTAAGCTTGAAACCATTCAGAAAGGCGTTTTGTGGAGCCAAAGAATAGTCATGGTGTTCTGCTTCCCCCGTTTGTTTGAGAGTGAGTGTCCAGAATGAGCTGCTCACTAAAATGTACACAAGTTCCCCTGTGCTCAACAAGCCAGATATTCTTTTATATCATCGGTCATTTGGTGTTCGTATTTACCTCTGCTTTTATTATGGACAAACATTTGAGTAGAAACAGAAATTTATACATCACTTATGTAATGTTTTCTCCTTAAAAATCAGCATCACAGTGGTTTGCTTTTAAAATAACACAAGTTTACTCCCAAGTTTCTCCTGTGTTCTCTCGGAATTGTGACATCTGCTGTTCTGACCCTACAGTTCCTATAGCTTTAAGAAACATTTTCCTCTTAAGCAATAACTTATGATAGCCAAATGGCACTGTCGTTCCCTTTAGACAATAATATTCCCACTGGAAGAAGAGGTTCACATATTCTGGTGTTCAGGGTAATTGAGTTCAACACTAACAATTTGAAGTTGGAACTTAGCGCCAAACTCTCCCACAATTTATGACGGTTTATAATTGAGTAAATCCTGGAAAAAAAATTGTCAGGTTTTTAAAATTGCAGAAAAGTTTGAGTTGCAAAAACCTTTAAAGGCCATCTAGTCTAATCTCTGCAATGAGCAGGGACATCTTCAACTAGATCAGGTTGCTCAGAGTCCTGTCCAAACTGACCTTGAACGTTTCTAGGGATGGAGCATCAACCACCTTTCTGGCAACCTGTGCAAGTGCTTCATCACTGTCATTGTAAAAATTTTCTTCCTTATGTCTAGTCTAAATATACCCTCTTTTAGTTTGAAGCCATTACCCCTTGTCCTATTACACCAGGCCCTGCTAAAAAGTTCGTCTCATCTTTGCTGAGCCTGTCCTCAGAGGAGAGGCGTTTCATCCCTTTGATTGTCTTTGTGGCCCTCCTTTGGACCTGCTCTAACAGGTCTGTTTCATTCCTGTGCTGAGGGCTCCAGAGCTGGACGCAGTACTCCAGGTGGGGTCTCACCAGAGTGGAGTAGAGGGCCAGAATCACCTCCTTTGACCTCCTGGCCACGCTGCTGGTGATGCAGCCCAGGATACAGTTGTCCTTCTGGGCTGTGGCCACACATTGTTCACTCATGTCCATCTAGTTATCCACCAGTATCCACAAGTCTTTCTTGGCAGCACCGTTCTTAATCCATTCATTCCCAAACTAGGGGTGGAGTCTTTGTCTCAAGTGGCGAGAATCTGGCAGCAAAAGATGGTGGCTTGCTGAATCAGTGCTGTGAAATCTGTGAGAGTCCAAAAAGACTGGCTTCCCTCCTCCATCCCACCCAAGTTGGCTGGCGAGAGGAGCTGAATGCTCAGAGCAACAGCCAGAGCAGTCCTTCACTAGCTTCTCTCACAGGATTCCCTGGGAATTAACTCTCAGTTCTGCATATGGGATCACAAGAGAGGACGCCGGTTTCCCAAGGTTTACTGGCTCAAAAGCATGACGTTTTATGCCTTCTTGCTCTAGATGTAAGGAATTGAGTCCTCTAGCTCCAACTGTGCCATAGTGATGCAGTAAATAAGGTATAAATGTTTCTTAGCAGTCTTGGTATTAATTTAAAAATCTGCAAGCTGTTTTTTATTTGAAGAATCCTAAGTAAATCAAAAGCGTATCTGATTTTTTTTCCACTTAGTCTTAAAAAAAAGAAAAGAAAAAGAAAAAAGCTGGGGTTATTTCTTTGGGGGGGATGGTGGTGTTTGTTTTGCTTTTTTGTTTTTGCTTGCTTTTAACTCCGCAAGCCTTACCTTGCTTACATTCTTAGGCAATTTTGGTTACAGCAACACTACTACGCATTTAGATTGGATATATGGAAAGAACTTACTGCAGAACTTTTATCAGTTATTAGAGTTAAGTGTTTAAAACAAAATGCAATTGAGAACTTAATGAAAATAAACATATGTACAGTAGTGTCTAAATAATTAAGGGCACTGTAGCAGGTATCTGGAGTATTTTGAAAATTTAGTGGACCTACTTTAAATGAAGTCTAGTACAGTGAACCGAGAACCAGTAGACCAATCCAACAAAGTGAGAGCTCTAGGCGTTTGGGGTTTGGTTACATTTTTTGGTTTTTTGGGTTTTGTTCATAGAAAAGGCAAACAGATGAGGTATAGTATAGCAGTCAATATTCAAGTAACACTTAACAAGTGTAAGAAAGCACACATTCAGCACTTGCTTTATTCTGTCCTTCATGGAGAAAATGTCAAGTGCCACTTGAAACAGAAATAAAGTTTGAAATACCCAAACAATGTTCCGTTTTCTCCTAACTCTAGATCAGCTAGTACAGTATTTTGGATTCCAGGCAAAACTGTATCTTCTGGACATAGCGTCCACAAATTTCCCTAAATTCCTTCGTTTTGCCTTTAAGATGCTCTTTCAAGGGTATTTTAGATTTTTACGTTTATTTCTTAAAGGAAACAAACCATTGCAACCTCATGAATGAAAAACTTACGGTAAAAAGATGGAGAGTGCATTTGAAAGTAAACAATTTAAAGTGTTTCTCTATCTCATCATAGAATTTATTAAGAGTTGAAGGAGTAACATCTGTACCCGTGTATTTTACATTCATCAGGAGTTTCTGGAGCTGTTTGGGTTCATATGTGGGTTGTATAGTTATGAGTGGTTTGTGCTTCCTTGAGGGGCTGTAGACAAGAACAGATTTGTCCAGAGGCTAACAGTGCACTTGTAGTCTTTTGCTGAAATTTGGTGCCTTCAGAAATCCCAAGCCCTGGAGACCAAGGGGAAAGTTTGAAGTAAAGAAGGCTTACCCATGGTGGAGGACAATTGGCTTGGAGAATATTTGAGCAAACTGGAAGTACGTAAGTCCATGGGCCCTGATGGGCTGCACCCAACTGCTGGGGGGAGCTGGATGATGTCATTGCGAGTCTTCTCCAGTAACCTCCAGAGGTGCCTTCCAACAGTCTGACTCGGTGATGCTATCCTCAAACAGAGTCTCAGGTAGAATACCTGTACTGCTCCAGCTGAGGTCATTATTGTGCTAAAATTAACTAAGAAACACCAAAAAACTCCCTAAGACATGGTTTATTTTAAAACATGATCTATTTTATCTAAATCAAGACTAGGGACTGTGAGAACTTCTGGCAGCTCAAATACAATTCAGTGCAAAAGGTATTATTTTCAGTTACTGGGAGAAACAATGGCCTGTACAGATGTCTTCCCTTTACTATAGAGTGCCTATAAAATATTGGTAAGATTATGTTGATTTTTGTTATTTTTTACTATCTAGAATAGCATGCTAACCTTTTTCCTTAAGTGTACTGTGGCATACTGCAGATGAAAAATAGAGATGTCCTTTCTCTTGCTCTTTTCCAGTCTAAGAAGCGAGGCAAAATTAAATGTTGCTTCTACTATGTATCTCTAGCGCCAGGAATCTGCATCACACTGCTTTTCTCCCTCCCCTCCAATGTTTGCACAGAGTTAACCACCTAGGAGATGTAGCAAATGTGATGTGGAGAGATAACACCCCTCCCCAGCTTTACCTCCTGTAGGTGAGAGTTGCAACGACGGCACGTGGTGGAGGAATCAGCACAAGCTCTGCTACATCCTTCCCAGACCATGCGCTTACTAGGGAGGCTGAGCATCCAGTCTATGTTGTCACGTTTTTACTGCTGCTGTTTGCTGATCTCATTAGCTAAGCTAATTAAATTATAGGTAGCACAATTAAACCTGCACTTGTTACAGTTTTACCGTTGGGCATGTCTGTAGACTGAATTTCAGAGGCGCTGAAGCACTTAAAAGCATCATTTACATTGACTTGTCGTGAACCTTCAGTTCCTAAGGGTCTCTGTTGCTGTTGAATTGTGTGTTTACGGACAGATAGGAGGAAGAGAGTAGGAAAACTAAAATGTGTGGCTATATATGTATAAAAAAGAGGAAGGCACTGAAACTAAATGTGATGTGTCATATTTCTGTAGAGGCCAATGAGTATATTCAATGTCTTAAAAGAACCAAAACAAACAAATGTAAATGAAACGGACTGTCTTCTGCTCACTCTAGCAGGGATAAATATGGGTCTTGGGGCTGCAGGGTTAGCAACATCAATAGGAAAATTCATGCTGCTTCTTTAAGGCTGACTTCTTGAGAGCTGTCTTCACCTTTTATGTGGCACACATTAGGCAATACAGATGCCTCTGTGTTTTTTAGATGGCCACAGTGTTTTAATTTGTTTGCATTTGTAATTATAACCTCTGTTCCTTAGTATTTCTCCGAAGGCCAGCAAAATTAGCAGTCTTCCTATGCATTTCTGCTGGTAAAACAAACCCATACTGTTGAGATTTGTTACGCTTAATTTACAGAACTTGGACAGATTCAGATTAATTTATAACTATTTTCATTTGCACTTGTCTTTTGGCTCATGTGTTCTTAATTTGAGATGATAATGGGTGTATGAAATATCCTGCACCTTCTTGTTCCTTAGAAAGTTTTCGAACTGTTGATCAGCAGACTTTTTTCGTTCTGTTATGTTAACTTTGCTATAAAATAGGATGGGTTGTGAGAAAGAATAAATTGTTAGGGCTTAAAGGACAAAAATGAGTCTTCAGAAGATTCATCTACAACTCTCTTGATTATATGAGTGTTTACCTAAGCCAATGTAGTCCATTTTTTTAATGAGTGTAGATAAACCGGTTCAAATCCATTGCATTAATCACTTTGACTCACGTAAGTCTGTTTTGTTTCATTCATTGATTATCGCAGAAATAATTTGACAAGAAATTAAATCAGTGGAAAACTTAGAACCAGAACAACCGAAATGTTAACCAGGAAGCTGTCAAAGGTGAAAATCTTGGGCTCTAGGCCATTAGTGCTGCGGCTTCTAGAGAGGCAGAGAGCATGCGTCTCTCTTAAGTGTAGCAAGTGAGATCAGAGTCAGGCTACCTCAGATGTGAATTGAAGAGCCCTGATGTGCAAAAATGTTTGAGATTTACTGATCTAAAGAAGCCAGTAGGTTTTGGATTTTTCCTGTCTCAATGTATAAAAAATAATCCGACTATTACTGTCAAGTGCTTACATTCTCCAGACTGTATCCTACTATGTCCCTTCCATCGTGTTTACTGAATTGTGCTGCTAATTTATCAGCGCTTTGGAGTAGAGGCTTGTCAGCTCTTTGATCCAGTCCTCCTGCCACAAACAACTGGGATAACATTCGTTATTACTCATAGTAGTGAACAATAGATTTGTGGAAATCAAGAAGTTAGAAGAAGTAGCAAGGAGAGAACTTGATTTAATAAATGAACAACGACACGACCTAAATAGATCAGACTGACTCAAAGGTTCGAAACGTTTCTTTCCCCTAAGGCAGTAATTTGTAAGTAAGGAAAACAAGCAAAATCAAATAAACTGGGACCAGAGTAGAACAGAAACGACCATCCATGATGGCAATAACACAGGAGACTCAGCAACAAAGGGAGAAATGAAATAATAAAAAGAAGCAGAGAAAAAGAAGAGGAAGGCTACTAGCTTGTTACCGTTGCTGCTGCAGCGCTGTCTCCGCTTGTCAAACTTACTGTGTATGCACCTGGCACTGGAGCGCCACGAGACCTGTATTGGTGTTCTCAGTGCACACACACACTCGTACACGTGTGTCTGCCAGAGTTCCTGTAGGCTCTGAGGAAGAATGTCAGAAATGGGAAGGACAGCAGAGAAAGCAGAGGGAGAGAGAGAGAGAAGCTTGAGAGTAGCTGTCCTCTCTGTAGCTGGATTCTGTTGCATTGCTCACAAGGAGGTAACAGATTGATCTTCCCAGAAACACTCCCTGGCAGATTTGGATATGTTTACAAGACATGGTAGGCTTTTGTCAGCAGTGATGAGATCTTCCAGAGAGGCTGATGATTAGGATAACAAGATTGCTGCTGTTCAGAGTTAGCTGTCAGAAGTACAGAATTACATGGGAAAAATTAATAAGAATTATTGGTTTTACTTTCACGGATGCTAAATCCCTCAACCAAGATACAAGCAAATAAAACCTCAGTACGTTACCACCATGTTTTCTCTGGGAATAAAACCATGTGATACAGAATCACGAGTAACTAAGGAAAATGCACATCGGTGAAGGGAAAAATAGAAACACATCGTAGGGTAAGAAGCAAAAGGAAAATCCAGCAAGGCACAACTCCCTTACCTCAATACAAGGTTTAGATTTAGGGCTTTCTGTCAGAGTCTCTAATAGTTCTGAATTTTTAGTAACAATTGGTGAAATCATTGATGAGTTGCATGATACGAAGACACCACTGAAAGAGTAGCACCCAGACTCCTTGGTCATGGATCTTGTATTGGTAGTGACAAACACTGAAATCCATCCTTCTTGTTCTTTTGTTGCCAGTGCCTTATCTGCACTGTGCATTGTAGTAGTCTCACTCGCATACCTCTGTTATTTCCACATTCTTCCATGGGATTTTTTCCTCTCTGGCAGATTTCCAGTCAGATATCCGTGATCATGGAAAGGGACATCCCAGCTTTGGAAAAGTCTGGGCCTGAAAGGATGTGGAATTGATTGCTTTTGGCAGTGCTGTAGCCACTTTTAAGTTCTAATTTATACCAGGCAGACATAGAATGCCATCTGGTCGTGCCAAAGCAGTTTGAAAGGAAGCACAGAAATACACATTTGAGTTGGCCATCTGTCCTCATGTCTGTAACATCATAGAGGGAGGTATTGGCATGTCTGAGGCCAGTAGCTGAGGTTTTGTTGTTTTTCTCGGAGGGTAGGGAAGTAGGATCTGGCACAGCCCTCTGGTAGGGAAGGTCCGTGGAGTTTTTCAAGCTTGATTGTGTAGCATAAAAGGGGAAGAACGCCAACTAATGTCTGCATCCTCGGTTTCTCACCCATTCACTTACATGCCCTGGCAACAGAGTGTGTTTGTGGGTGTATACGTAGCGGGGGTGGGCGTAGATATGAAATCATTTTCAGAAGTAGTTGCCTTCTTGCTTTGGGCAAGGAAGTAATACAGTGTTAACAGTTCAAAGAAGTGAAGATGCTTTTTTCTTTGTGGAATTTTGGTTTGGCGTTTTTGTTATTTTTGCAGGTTTTTTGGATTGAGAGGGTTGTGGGGTTTTGTTGTTTGGGTTTTTTTATTATTTGTTTGTGGTTGGGGTTTTTGTTGTGTGTTTGTTGGGTTTTTTTAAGGCTGGTGACTTTCTGTGAACCCACTGGAAATAATCAAGTGAAAAGAAACCTTGGCTGCTTACTTCAGAGCTTTGGTGCTTACACATCACACCAAGCACTTAGAAGAAGTGATTAGGAGTTTGATGGATGAGCCCTTCCATTTATTTCTTTAAAAAACCCCAACTTTTCTGCCTTGCAGCTGGGACCATATGAATTGCCCAAACACAGATGAATAGATGAATTCTTTACTAAAAAGATAATGCTAGTAATTATATCATTAAGACTGTTACATTGTTACTAAACTTTCTTAAGCACTTGCCATTTGAAGTTACAGACCTATTGACTAATTAAGGGTGAAAAGGCTGGTTTTGTAAACTCCTAAAAATTGCCAGTGGTCTAGGGGCGGGGGGGAGGAGGTTAGCTGTTCTGAGTTTGGGGTGGCTTGTGGTTTTTTTCTCTTGTTTGTGTTTCTTTAAAAAAACTCTAGAATCTAGATGTCTGAGGCTAATACTAAAAGGCAGATAAAGCTTGTGAGGTAGCGTCAAATATTACCGAAAATGGGGCAAATTAAGGAAACTAATCTTTTCCTGACACCTCTTTTTATAAATGTTATTGATAGGCTACTGGATTTAAATGGATATTAATAATCCAATAATATTATTTCTGTAATGCATCTCTCCTCCTCTGTCTCTTTTCTTTTTAAAAATGACCTCTTGTTCCTGTGTGGCAAAGTGTCCCAGGATAAAGATGTATTTCCTCTGTAGACAGAAAATTGAAGTTACATGTGCAGTTGAAGGGAACAACCACACAACACCCATAGACAGTATGGTAACAGTAACATAATACTGGTAACAGTATTATGCTTAAAAAGGAAGCCAGGCTCCACAAGATAAATATATTAAGTAGATACCTTCCACATTAAAGGTGGTATCTTGTCTTCTCTTGTAACCCCCATTCATGCAAGTTTATGCAAATGCAGGTTGCACATTGAAGGAGGATGGTTTTCTAGCATTTTCGTAGAAATGGAATAATTTGTATGCTGAGCTGGAGTTTACTGACTATATTTTTGTGAATTTCTGTTCTGGTTGCTACAGATGCATTAAATGTAGCGTTGCTGGGCATCCCTATACATATGGACAACAAACATAAGGCTGTGCCATTTATAATTGAAAGTAGAATTTTTACCTGAAACTTCTTTCAAAGGGAGGGAAATACTGTAAATGTCACTTTAAAAAAAAAAAAAAAATTGAATAAAAAGTAACAGAACCAGCATTAGCCAAGTACTGAATTGTTGGAGTTTGCTTGTTGGGACACAAAAGGCAACAGGCTGGGGTATATTGTGGCAAAGTTACAAAATTAATCCATTCCTCTTGGTGCACGAGAAGGGTAGAACAATTCTCCTGTCTCTGATTGCATTTATCGCTAAACAAGCCCTTGAGCCACAGACACTGGAGTCTGGAAGAGTATCCTGAAAAATCATTATTGTACTTTTTCCCTGTTGTTTTATGCTTCTCTGGGCCTCAGTTGTCATTGATGGGAATGCAGTACTGAGCCTGATGGAGCTTTGTGCTGACCTAGGATGGCACTTCTTATTTACACCCCTTATTCAGGGAAAAATGTATGTTCAGAGGTTTAAACCTGTGCTTGTAATGCCTTCTAAAGTTTCAAATCTTGCAAAAGAAGATTGAATACTATTCCCACACGACGCATTAATTAACGATGCTTAAGTCTTATCTGATGTTAAAACTCCAGCAGGAGCTCATCGTACGATTTCAGGGTTTCCAGCAGTCAGCAACTAGGCCAGGAAGACTGATCACACTTCTGACAAAAAGAACTGTTTAATTTGTGTGGAGGTTCATTCTAATCAGAGACATTAGAATAGCGAATGATTTTTGCTCATGAACAGGTTCTGGAAGTTAATAATTTAACAATATCTCTTCCAACATCAGAATCCTTGGCCATTGCTGCATATACACAACTATAGACATATCTGCCACCACTCTGTGGTGGTTCTTCCAAAAACATGACCTCTCTACATGTGATTTGGTTTACACTTAAGCATTTCTCAATCATATGGGTAAATACCTTGGTCAGACTTAAGAGTTCATCTCCCATTAAGGTCTAGGAATGTCTGTACACTCAGGAGGAGGAATGATGTAGGAAATTAAAATGTACCTAAGTCTCCTTTTATTTTTTTTTTTTTTTATTATTTCAGTTTGCAAGTACCCATCATACAAATGCTCCTTTATGGGAAGGGAATGTTATTTAGAGGTGTTGTATTGTGTAATCCAAAAATGATAAAATATTCCCAAATTCCTTAGCTTTTGTATTTGGTTGCATACAGAGCTACTAGTCGAACAGTGCTAATCTTGTAGCCCATTTAAGTACAGACCACAGTGTGCATATTCTGTGTGTAATCCTTACACAGCCCTCATAGTTTGGGAAGTACTAACACAATTCTAGGGCATCCCCACATGCTAACAGGTAGCTCTGACTGCTAGGCTAGAGGATTAGATTCCCTTTTACGCGAGATCCCCAGTTGTCCAGTGGCCCAACAGCCAGAGGAACAGCTGCCTGAAATCCACCAACAGCAAAGGGTTCTCCAGAGAAGTAAAGGCTGGGAACTTTCCAACCTCCCTCTGGAAATGTTGTAAAGAGCCCATCTCCAGCCCCCTGCGCAGTGCTCTGGCTGGGAGATTCGTATGTGAAAGATGAGCCCGTTTTACCGCTGTTGTCTTTCTGCCCTGAACTCCAGTGCATGAAGGTCGTTAGTTTTGCTGGTAGCATACCTAGCAAACTGAGCTTGTTAATGGGTCTAGGGCTATGAATGCTTAAATTTGGGCTCAGTCAGCTGTTGGCAGTAGGTATGTACCTGCACAGTCCTGCACCTGCTGATAATGCCTGATCACACACGTTTATGTGCATGTTGCATCAAAACAGTGGGGTTTCTCTGAACAGTTTTCCAAGCTTGGTGGTTTTAACAGCTGAATGCTTTCTTTAATCTTGTGTTTGATGCTGTATCAGCAAAGCAACTGTGAGTTCTATCAGTGACTTAGGAGCTGAATCAAACCCATATAGAGAATTCAGCCCTGGTAATATTAATGTTGATGGCTTGGATCCACTAAATACTACTTTTTTTTTAGTGAATGAGAGTGCCTTAAACTCTTGCCCTTAACTCTGAATTACAGTCCTCTCTTATTTAGCAGGGGGAAAATGTGGTACTTGGTCTTGCCAATGGCAGGGTGTGAGGATGAGAAAAGGAGGGGGACACCACATTTGAACATGAGAGCCTTTTTGATTTTTGTCTGTATACAGAAAGTAAACAAATGATAAGAGAATTCTGAACGCTGTACTTGTGGAGAACAGGAGACCGTCATTCTCCCCTTCTGGAAAGCAAACCTTAGGAAATAAAAAGTGCAGATCACAGCAGTTGTTCCCGTTGTGCTGTTTGGTATGCAGCAAATCCAGCGAGCAAGGCCCTAAGCAGCAATCTTTGGAATCCATTACATTTGTTCCACAAAGTCACTCTAAACCTATTTAATCTCCTCCATCACTGCTTCTGACATCTGCATCTTATGCACTGAGTAGACAACTGAAGAAGGAGATTTGTAAGGCAGCTCTCAACTGATTCTTAGAAGGCCACTTTTCACACTTTAGGAAGGGCAATGTTTCGTTTTACTACATTTTTCACTTTGACTTCTTCCATCTTCTCCCATACTGGATAACACTACCACCAACCCAGCAATACTTTTTGGTTTTATTAACTAACCAAAAATTAAGTGGTGATTATCAGTACCACCTTCTTGGGGATTACCTTGCACAGCAACACAGTCCCACTTCTCCACGTGGAACATGGAGGCGCTGGGAGCAGAAAAATGGTGAGGGACTGTGGCTTTTGTGTTTATTCAAAGGCTTTTTTGAACCAGGCATTTAATAGCAGATTGGTCTTTTTTCAAAGTTTTTTTGAGGGCACAGAAGCTGTGGCAGAAATCCTGAATGCAGCAGAAGGAGCAGCTTGTTTCGCACACCAGTGCTGGCATTAGTAAATAGGTATTGGCAGGGTGACTGAGTGAGGAACTCTGGACTGGGAAGTAAATCAGCAGCTTTCTTTTTCTGTGTTTTGTTTTCTCTTTCTTAAAAGGCCACTGCTAAGGAAGGGGAGGCAGAGAACACAGTAAACACGCTGTGGAATTTTTAAAAGCGGTCAGTATTGGTCTGACACATTGAAGTTATTAAAACCCCTACCTGAAGTCAAAGAGGGAAGAGTTGATCCAATGTTTTGTGCTTTAAAAAAATCCTACTGCTAGAGAAAAGACTCGAAGGCAGTCAAATTCCCAGCAGCAATGGCAATTTGCCCCCTGTTAAGGTGTGAGCTGAATTTGCAGGAAAGATCATTATCACTTCAGACTACAAATCCACCGTCGCAGCAATGTCAAAGGTCTGTCTGTCCCCACCATCACGCTGGCATTGCTGGGAAATGTTGCTATGGCATGCTGCGGCTTCACACATGCTTTCACAGGGAATGGCCGGTTGTCTGGAGGCATGGTGAAGCTGGTAGCAATACTGGTAAAGAACTTTGTATATTTTCCCTCCAGACTTTTCACAGTTCAGAGGTTGAATGTATAGGAAACTAATAATCTAAAAATGTTATTGGAAGGCTAAACAAAATTAACCCAAAGCATAAGGGACCTTGGAAGAAATTTTCTAGGGAGAAACAAAATTGTGCTGAGATCTTACTAGTGAGTTTGTACTGCCGCTTAAACTCAGTTCTCTTACTTAATTGTATTTTGTTGTGAAAAGCAGTATTTCATGCCTTTAATAATGTTTATAAATAACAAAGTTCTAAAAGTATTTTATTTCAAAGATAAGTGATACTTGGGCTTCTTCAGCTGATACGGCATGCTAATCTGGAGAGTAAGGACTTCAGTAGGTAGATCCTGTTAAATTAGTCAGTAATACGCAGCTGGCTCTTCTTACTAACCTCCTGACTTTTAACACACACGCTTCACAATTCAGAAATAGAAATGTGTCCCTTGAAAGATCTGGGAGAGGTCAAATAGTAACTCAATCGCAGATATTGTGGACCTATAATTAAATACACTTCTGAAATACGGGATAATGTGCAAAAACTTGCCTGACTGCTGTTCTATGGAATTCCCTCTCAACAGAGAGATATTGGTATTTTGGATGTTTCTGACTGTAACAAATGAAATACCATCTGCTAAAAAGAATCGTGGCAATACTGTCATCTTCAGTGCATCCCTTCTGGTTATTGTGGGCAAAATAGAGTGTTCAGAGAAAATAATGAGAAAAGAACTAGTGTCATCCTTATTTTATTGCTTATATTCTGGCCACGGTGGTAGGCTACAGAGAGGCCTGGGAACCCACTGCTTTAAGTAATGTATAAACTTCGTGTTGCCAGGTTGAGTTGAATTAATAGCAGAGAGAAGTTATATGACCTCAATAAGGCAATCAGGGTTGCGACAGTTGCATATCTTCTTTTCAAATATGTTCATTTGTATTTTTATCGTATGAAAGAAATGGAGAGAGGGATGAGAAATACAGAAGGGGATGAATGACAGCTGAGAATTTGTGAAAAAGGAAGGATGGGAAAGTGGGTTACTGTCACAGCAGAGATGATGCTGTGGGGAAAGAAGTCAGCAGTCTAGGTGCCGCACCACGAATGGCGTTAAAGAGCTTGAAGGAGAGTGAACGATAGTGTCATCTCTGCTAGCAAGCTCTGTGGCAGTACTGGCCCTGCAGATCTGTTACAGTTCTGAGATCCTAGAACCAAAGGCTAGGAGAAGAGATGAAATTACAAGCAGCTGAGAAAATGCGCAAGAATACAAATTATAAAGATCAATCGGGAGCTCTGTGAGAACAGTGAACATCTGCTAGATACTTTGCTAGCTCTAGTACTGCTCTGTTATTTTTTTAGCAGTGTTTTCATTTAGGACAGTCCTATTTGCCCTAGCTTATCAGGCGAAGAAGGGAGGCTGATGGGAACTGAGTCTTCAGAAGAATGTTCCCTCCTGTGGAATGAAATGTGAAGGAACATATGAGTCCCAGCTGCTCTCTCTTATTTTGTTTATGTTATTGTTACAGAAAGTAAACTAAAAAAAATCGTGTCTTCTGTTGACTGTCTTCTCTACTGTGGAACAACACGGCCAGTGAATTATTTCTATCAATCCTGTAAGTTTCTCATAATAAAAAACTTTAAAAGCCCTTCCTTCTTTCAGTCCTCCTAATAACTGAACTGAAAAGGCTAGTAATGCAGGAATGGTAACAAATTATAGCATCGTTTAGGTTGGAAAAGACCTTTAAGATCATTGAGTCCAACCATTAACCTAGCACTGCCAAGTCCACAGCTAAACTATGTCCCTCAGCACCTGGCTACACATCTTTTAAATACCTGAAGCGACGGTGATTCCACCACTTCCCTCGGCAGCCTGTTCCAATGCTTGATAACTCTTTCTATGAAGAAATTTTTCCTAGTATCCAATCTAAACCTCCCCTGGCACAACTTGAGGCCATTTCCTCTCATTCTATAACTTTGTTCCTTGGGAGAAGAGACCGACCTCCACCTCACTACAGCCTCCTTTCAGGTAGCTGTAGAGAGCAAGAAGGTCTCCACTCAACCTCCTTTTCTCCAGGCAGAACAATGCCAGTTTCCTGAGCTGCTCCTCAGAAGACTTGTGCTTCAGACCTTTCATCAGCTTCGCTGCCCTTCTTTAGACAGGCTCCGGCACCTCAATGTCTTTCATGTAGTGAGGGGCCCAAAACTGAACAGAGTATTCAGGGTGGGGCCTCACCAATGCCAAGTACAGGGGGATTCATTTTCCAGAGTCCTCTAAAATTAATGGTTTGAAGGTTAAAATAAAACACCATACCCTATAAAGTTTTCTGCATGGATAAGGAGATGAAGTGCTTTATTTGAACAGCCACAGTGCTGTTGTGTACCTGAGAGCTTTGCTTTCTCCACTTTGAATCTCTCAGGTGCTGTCACCATCACTATGTTGAAGATGCTGAGCGTCAGCCTTCTCTTTTCCTGCTCAGAGAACAAGTGCTTCGACTCCATCCGCAGCTTTCCCAGGAAGCAGCTGAATCCCACACTGCTTTTCCAGTTAAAGAACCTACTGAGGTGTGCATGGTGGAGCTCAAAAGGGGGTTTTTTGTGTGTGCTATGATGATCTTCCACAAAGAGAAACTGGGTTTATTCACTAGTGTTTGCATTTCTGGTTGATAGCTTAAAAAACTACTTTAGACATTTGTAATCAAATCAAGCAGATGTTTATATAGAGAAGGAGACTTAAGTTCAGAGAAATACTGACTCATATTTACTTGTACTGTTCAAGGAGTTCAGTCTTGGGGGGAAAAAAAAGCCTTTGTAATAGAACATCTTCTGTTTGGCTTGACTTTTGATATGATTTTTTCTCAGCACAATATAAAAATGAAATGAGCCAACACAGATACAGGTATGAATACAAACATTGCAAGGCATCTAAACTGAAAGTATTTGAGCTATTTTTTATACATGAATATATAAATGTACTCAGTTCACCTGGTTTAATCATTCCCTTTTTGCTGCCAGGGAAAATAAATCTGTAGTGTACAGCAGGTCAAGGATCTGATAGGGAACAGAATGTGAAGTTCATAAATCTGTACAAACATGCAGGGAGCACAGCCACAGCTGTAAAATGCAATAGTGGATCCAACTTTTCCTTGAAGATGACATTTTAATAAATTGTGATTCTTTCAGAGCATAGGCTGTTAGATTAAATTAGATTAATTCCTATGTACTTCCAGCTGTATGGAAAAAAAGAAAATAGACTGTATTCAACCAGTTGACACACTTTATTAGCAGGCCACTGTTCTAGTCTACTCAGCTGACATAATGACACTGCTGAGTGGCATAGACAAAAACAAGCAACAGTTTAATAACACTCAGGGATTAGGTTGGCAAAGTGAAACCCTCAAATGTTGAAGTACAGAGTCACAGTTTTGAACTTGTGAACTGAATCTGGCACTTCTGTGTGTAAAATTTACCAAAGCCTTTTTATATCTCCTTGTGTCAATATATACACATTTTCTCTTTATGGTCCTTCTTTTAGGCGGTCCACAGAGTAGACAACTACCAGTGACTGAGTGACAATTCAATAATTTTTTTAGTGTTCAGTGTCAGGTATACAGTTCTACTTACTAGGCAACATCCTAATATCACACTTGATTACAGATTTATTACTATTCTCATGGGCTTTTCATGGAGTTCATTATCATAGCAAATGTTAATGCGTTTATCTTCACAACTAATTCTGAGTGGTGGTGGTATTACAGGTTCCTCTGAGAATTTCCTTGTCAGTCTTTAATTATTTTCCACTGAATATTTGCAAATGGCAGCTTCAGATGCTGCAGTTCAGTCAAAATTGCGCAGCTATTTCTTGGACATCAAGAAGCCCCTCCGTAATTCCTGAACATCACTTTTGCCAGTGATCAGTAATCTAGTGCACGCTTCAAAAGTATGAACGCTAGAAAGCTCATCAACTAAGCACTTTTAAGTTTGCTTGTTTTTAATTGTTAAACTTACGTATTTTCTCTGACTTTGTTCTTGGAATAAGCTGAGCTTTTTTTTTTTAAAAAAAATACTTTCTAAACCAGTTTTTCCTGTGGACTGTAGCCCAAGCTGTTTAAAGCCTGCAAAATGTTAAGCAATTGATAATGAGATTTAAGAAAAGTGTGCCAGAGAAAACCAACCATAAATGATACTGTTTTATAAACGTTATGCAGCTCAGTAGCTTCAATTTGTTATACCCAAATTGTTAAAATAAATCACAATGTATTAGGATGATGCAAAATATGTCAAAACTCTATTAGGACATTATATATTAATTCTAATAAATATTTTTAAGCCAACTGCCCCATGTTAAGTCAGAGATTTTAATTAGTCAAAGAGTTTCTCCAGAATGTTGGCAGGAGTTCATTCTGTTTCCACCAGCCCTCCCATTGCTCTCATCGGACGTGCTGACATCTGGTCTCCAAAGGCTACTTCCTTTCCCTCGGTACTGCAAGTAGGTCATCTCATTGCAGTAATACAAGAAATGAAAGGTAGAAAAGACAGAAAAGGAAAGTAGCAAAGAAACTGGAAAAGGTCTGTTTAGATTCATAGAACTGACATAACCTGTCAATGGGAAATCCAAAAGTAACTGTCTTCAAGAACCAGGTTATAACCCAGACTTTTAAAAAGCTACGTACTCCACAGAGTGTGCAAAGAGCGAAATCTTTGCAAGAACAAAGTAGGAAATTATGCATGAAGGACTAAGTTATTTCCATGCTGCTGAATCCTTTTCTTTCCTGTGCATGGTGTAGAGAACTTATTTTAAACGATACAAATTGCTGGTGTCCTATGTGGATGAACCGCAAGGGCCAAATGTAAAGGTTTTTAAAGGATTCTGTGATAGTGTTTTAGCACATATTCTGTATACGTTTTTAAGTGCCTTTACACTTAGTTACTGATGCGAAACATAATTCCCCTTAGATGTCACCTTGGAGGTGCTGAAATGACTGTGAAAATCCCTAGGCACCAGTTAGCAGAACTAATGCATGTAAAAGGTAACATATCATGACATTACATGATGGCAGTCAGCTAGCCTCAGCTTTTTGTATTGTAAAGCTCTCTACGTATCTTTCTCCTCTGAGCATGTTTTATTTTATTTCCACGTAAGTGAATTTTTTTATGGGCTAATAAAATATTTTTTATTTTCAGAAGATGTCCTAAAGTATCAAACTCATAATTGTATCTCCTCTGTATGTATGGCCTTTGGGAATGCTGGTGACCTTTGGGGGCAGACCTTAAATGTAAATTTTATGGGAGAATGCAACAGTTTTATGGGGTCTTAATTGGGTATGGAGAGGTGAGATGTTTTATGTATATATACAATTAAAGAAAGGATGATTGCACTTCTCATCTGTGCTTGAAAGGGTTTCAGGTTATGTCAGGAAATGAAGTCTCAGGGAGTAGTTCACATGGAAACTACAAGAAGGAGTAACTTTTAAAAGCTGCAGGGATTCCTCTGCCAAAGCCCCAGCTGCGGGGCAGGGCAGCAGGCATGAAGTCCTCCCTGGTGCTGCGTTACCAGCCCTGGAGCACTGGGATAGAAATGTTGTCTTTGCTCGCAATGTTGCCCTCTACAAAAATCTCTCATAAGTTTGGAATAGGGAACTTCAGCCTTAATGTTTCCTTGCACGGGCAAAGAGTCACAAAGAATGATGCTCATAAAACTGAGAGCACTAGAACAGCATTATCTCTAAAGCTGCTTTTTCTGTATCTGTTTCCTTCTCTTTCTCTTTCCCTGTAGGTTTTGCTAATGCCCTCCTTTTCTACTTCCTGCAACTTTTTCTTATTAAAGATACCAGATACCTTCACATTGACTGAGGCAATTCCTCTGTTCTTCGTTGAATCCTCACTGTTTTCTCATTGCAGTGTTCAGTGGGATATTGTGATCTTAATCAAATGAGCCTGAATACTTGTTACATCTGACTTCTAATGCCAGCATGTATAACGTTACATTTTTAAAAGAATCATTATGGTGGCAACTTCTTCCCAACTCACAATTTTTTATAAATAAATTTTTTATAAATAAAAAATTGTTTGTGCAACAAGAATTGTTTGTGCAAAAGATGCTTAAAGGAGAGAGGAGGTGATTTAGAGGTGTTAGTGTTCCCGCCTGTCACTGTCCCAGATAGTGTAATTAACAGAGTTTAATAAAGGTCTATGTGATGAGCTGAACATAGCAAAGATAAAAATCTGTTAATGTTTCAGAAAAATCTGCAGAGGTTTATGATACATACAAAACTGATTTAGAATTACTGGATGACTGAAAGGAAAGGCAATTTGGTTAGAAGAAAAATGAAGTTCATACTTCTTAAGTACACGTGCGTCTGGGATGTGCTTATTGTTTGAGGGAAAGGCATGGTGATGGATAACTGACTGCGTAGCGTGGACAGATGCAGAGAGGTAATTCTTGACCAAGACTTCTAATCCTGAAGTTGGTAAAAGGTTGTCCCCTCACATGGGCGTGACTTTGTGGAGAACGCTCAGGAAGATGCAGTGCTTACCTTCTCTCACCGTTTATCTACAAAACCAGATGGTCTGTGTACTTTGTGTGGTCGGGCACACACCTCAGCCCCCCAGTACACTGAGACAGAGGATGTGCTCCCCAGAGGTATCTTCTTGTGCAAGTCTAATTGAGTTCCCTTGAAATGTGTGGCGCTGAAATGTTGAGCATGCAGTACGGGCTCAGGGGACAGTCCTTTCTGGCCGAGTCTTTGGCTGAGACCACGCGAGTGCCGTGGTGTCAGGGCGGGCGGTGAGCCTGCTCCTTTCCAACAGCCCGTGTGAGTGAGGAGAGCCAAAAGGATTTGCAAGTGGGAAGTGTGAGCCCTCTGCATTTTTTGGTCAGGCCTGTGAAGCCCGTCCTCAGGAGAGGCGCCCGGTTCTGGGCCAGTTGCCAGGGAGATGATACCTCAGGGCATCACTGGGTAGAGCTGGAACAAGGGAGGGCAAAAAGATGCTCTTCATAGAGACATTCAGGCCGACTGAGGCTACGAGGGCAAGAGCCTGCTGCTGCGTGGCAGGCTGGAGCAGGAATGTCCTCAAAGAGACCCACGGGATCCCGATAGCCTAACTGTCTGTCCCTACCTGCTGCGTAACTTAGCCCCATGTCTCTACTCCC
The DNA here is from genome assembly GCA_013398295.1 of Chionis minor. NCBI lineage: Eukaryota > Metazoa > Chordata > Aves > Charadriiformes > Chionidae > Chionis > Chionis minor. Next base: position 191,580 of record VZSF01003940.1, on the reverse strand, counting down.
TCATCTCGCTACAAGGAGGCGGCAGATAAGGATGCTAGTGAGGCAATGCCAGGAATACTCCAGAGACTGAGTGGCTCTTGTGCCGAAGATCCCCCGGTGCGCTATTCAGTGTAAAGATAGCTAGGGCTCTCCCAAATGTGGCTTAATGGCCTGGATGTAGGTCTCTGGACACACGTATTTTGGACAACTATTGATACATCCTAAAAAGGAGTAGAAAATAGCCAGAAGTGACAGATAAGTGTCCTGAAAAATCTAAGATAAGTTTGAATGTAAGTCGTTGAGCAATTACAGTATTGTAGTCTAGTTTTGTAAAACTTTGGACATTTTTACCCATACTGCAATTACAGAAACAATGCTAATTAGCTCTCTCAGAGCTCCAGGTTACTGGTACTTTTACAGAATAGTAATGTTATGAGTAGAGACCAGAAATTATATTTATTTATGAGGACTTGAAGAAAATCCATATTTGTAAAGTCTCCGGGAGTACAAGGAAGTACACTGACTTCTTTAACATCAATAAAATCTGATGTGCAGATGCTGTTACTAATTTGGCATTCTGCTTATTGAGTTTTCATCAAGCTGTGACACAAAACAAAGTCCTTCTAATCCGTACTGTTCCTGGGCTCTACTGGGAGGTGTTCGCAACACACTTCCATTGCAATATTTCAAATGATTCTTATTTAATTTTTCTCTTGATTTTGTTACCACCCACTGTCAAATGAAGGAGGTGGAAGATCTTGGGTTTTGGGACAAGACTGCCTGAACTGACACAAATCTTCCCTAGCTCTTTTCCTTGATCAGATATTTGGTTCTTTTGAACATTACCACGTTCAGCCATGAGAATCTGCCAGTTTTAATTCCACCACAAGGCCAAATCCTTATTCAGTATTTTAATTCAAAAAGACTCCCATTGACACTTATATAATGCTTGTGCCAGAATAGGATTAAATGACAAGTTAATTAAAAAATGTATTAGAAAAGATACTTAGGTGACTCTAAGTTGTTTTCTTGACAACTTCCTATGAGCCACTGAAGTACACCAGCATCTAAATGTCCTCAGTGAGACAGTGTGATCTTTCACATTATCCAAACTGTTGCTTGTTTGTGACACCACAAGTTTTTCTACATAAAATGCTTTCCATTTTGAGGAATATGTAGTGAACAGCAGAGCTCTAGGTATCAGTGAGCAGATGCCCACCCTGCCAGCATAATTCCAGGCAGATGAGTATTTGATACTATAGGTGGACTCTAAGGGACAAAACCCAGGACAAGGAGGGGATTTAGAGGAATAGCTTATCTAGGAAATTGCCATGAATAGTTATGGATCTTCTGAGATCTCTTCAAATTTTGAATCAATAGATGTCAATACCATTTTATTCACAAAGAGAATGAATATGCCAGCAATTCCAGCTCTTTTCAACTGGCTGCCAAACCATCCAGCCCGACCCCTGGCAGCTGTAATAGCACGGTGGCAATTCACAATACAACATCTGCAGCCCACCGACATTTGGAAGCGAAGTTGCTTGTGCTGAGTATGAAATTAAGAGGTGTTGCACAGAATATGTGGCAGTTGTTTCAGAAGGATATTTAGATGGATTGTTTTAAATGGGAGAAAAAAATAATAAATACCCTGCTGTGGAGAAACATACTAGGGTTTCTGTCCATTCTTCACATTTTTCCCAAAGATCCACTGTGCTGTGACAAAAGCTGTTGAGTCTGGATTGAGCACATTTGGCCTAGCCAGGTTCTGCTCTTCAGAAAAGAAACATTTAAATTATTTGTGACTATGTACTTATGTATATACTCCACTTCTGTCACCAGTCCCTTCCTTCTCCCTTTCTTCCCATTAACGTGCCTTCTTCCAGAGTGGACTGTAAGCTCTTCCCGTGTAGTTTGTGTGCTGCTTTGGAGGGCCTCATTCTGACTGGTGCTGTTCAGGACTAACACAATTCAAGTAAATTACTGCTGCCTAATACCTGAACTACTCTTGCTTGCTGTAGTTTGTGGATCTCAGAGCTAAAACATGCAACTTTATATGCAGTTACAATTACAATAAACCAAACAGATTTTCAGGTTCTATAGTGAAGTAGCTCTTACATCACTTACGGCAGTTGCTGTTTTAAAAGTAATAATGTTGCATCCTCAGCTTTTGTGCCTACCAATTTAAAGAAAATACTTTTTTGTTTGTTTGTTTTGGTTTCAGGTATGTGGCATTTTTCATCCCCTGCAAATTAGAAATATTTACAAACATGAGTTGTTAAACTTCACAGTGCCTCAGGAGGTAAGCAAGTTTTTGTGTTTTAATGCTTAATTCTCTCACAACTGAAGCAGCTGATGTCTGTATGGGTATTGGCTTTCATCTTAGCTCCAGTGCTTCTTTCTCAGTGCATCATTCAGTTCTGAGCCAGCACTCGATTGGCAGTTGTTTTTTCCAGAACCATCAGCAAATGCATGTGCCACATTAGGCCAGAGATGTTTAAAAACACAGACAGCTTTGGTAATGTTTAGCTTAGAATTTCTCCTGTGAGTGAGTTAACAGTCTCAATGTTTGATTTCATTTGAGATTTGCAAAGCTTTGCTGATGGAAAAAGATAATAGCCAATTATTCAGACTAGTTTTAGCAACTTCTTTAGTGCAGAAATCCTTCTAAGCAGGCCCCTAGTGCATTTATCTCAAATAGCTTATTTTCAGGTTTTTAATATTGATCCATTGTCACTGAGTTAATTGCATGAATAGACCGTCCTAACATCTACGTATACAAACCAGCATTTGGAAAACATGCTTCTGTGGTCTGTACTGAGCACTTTCTGCTTTAAAAATGTTGTTTAAATATTAGCAACTTGTGTAAATTATGGCCTCATTTTTATGCAAAATAGCTCAATACCAGCTCAAGTAGATAAATGATGAATAAAAGGTAAGTTTTAACTTTTTGAGTTTTTCGAAGTTGAGCTCTGAAGTTGTGTTTCTTAGTTTTGGCACAAAGGCAGTTTGGAAACAAGATTTTGTGTATTTCTGATTTCAGTGTTATGCTGAGAAAGAAAATAAAAACTGGAGTAGAAAATGGAGTTCTTGAAACATTCAGTATTTGTTACTAGGAGTCTTTTTGTGAACAGACTTGGTTGATGTATGTTATTTTGCTCACAGTATTTGATGGAAGGACCCTCTATCCCTGTTGATCTTATTGTAATGACTCACTTTGATTATGTAGAGTTATCCTAAAAATGTTGTTTCTCATTCACCTACTGCAGTGCTAGCAGTTGTCACGTAAAAGCCTCTCTGTTTCTGACAAAGGTTCCCATTCCCAGAGTCTTATAGTCCAGTTCTGATCTCTCATTAATTGGGCATAATTTACCTTTTCCACTGATACTGGATTTAACCTATAGTCATGCAGCCTTTCTCTCTGCTTCATCATTTTCAAAATAAATTAAACATCTTTGGAAATATTTCCAACAGTTAATCTGGTTATCTTTACACACCTTACACAGCAGTTCCTGCTCTTAGTGGCAAAGAAACAAACCTAGCGCTTTCTTAAAACAAACAAACAAAGAAAAATATGTATTATTATGGTAAGAACCATGCAGTTTGTTTGCTAGCATTGGAATCAGTTGAATTTTATCTACCCTCTGTTCTGATGCTGCCTTGCTAGCTCAATGTCTCACTGATAACCAATTTGTCACTTATTCATCATTACAAATCAATGATGATAGTTAGGATGTCTGTTCAGCAGTGTAGCTGCTGCTGACCACCATCAGCTCATAATCCAACAGCACATGCGCTGTAATTTAGAGACTGAAGGAATGTGCTGCTTTGAGGTGTTTACCTGAGTATTATCAGATGTGCAAGTGTGAAGTACTAGGTTCTCAATTAAACCAGAATTCTTTTTGCATCATTTATCTTCCTTAAAGCCCTTTATCATTCTTTTTTTTTGCTCCACTCTCTGTATTTAGTAGGATTCACATGTGCTTTGCTTGGTTTGTACGATACTACGGGAAATTAATCATGTAAAAGTAAGTGCATTGTTTTAAACAGTATACATCAAGGAGCACTTAGCTGATGTGCTGGAAATGGTGTGATAAAATGTCAGCTTCTGGAGCACTTACTTGGGCTTTCTGAAACACAATGGTTCAGTTTCCCTGCTCCAGACTAGAGCTGGTCCCTGCACAGATTTTTGAGTCAAAGAAAGCACCAGTTCCTCCCATTGTGGCAATTGCACATTTGGGACTTTTGTACCTGCAGCCAGAGTTCAGGCTGTGTCGCAGAGAGTGCCGGGCACAGGTGATGTCATGAGCCTCGCACTTCAGGAGTGTGCTGCAGCTCAAGAGAAAGACTAAAAGCTAGAATCTCGCTGTGCAGCTAAGTGCTGGTTTAGGTTTGTCCCCAAAAGGAGAGGCTTCAAGATGTTATGTAGTTCTTCACCTCCCCAGCAGGATACTGCTGACTGTCAGATCACACCAAGATTATATGAAGTTCAATTAATTACTGTTTAGGCTCCAAGGAGGCACACTACCATCAACTACACAAAGAGTGAGAAATCAAGAAGTGGACTTACCAACCTCTGTTGCTAAAAATCAGAGGAGTGTTTTTAAAAAGCAAAACCATGCTGTTGATTCTTGATCTATTTCAGATTTGCGATCTCCTTGGCCTCATTTCAAAAAAAAAAGACAACCGACAGATCTAAACCCCATCAGAATGGGGACAGTGCCAAGGAACCACTTGATAAACCATGGTCTTTTCTAACTGAAACTAGTGAATTTATATGTCCGTTTTCTCATCTCTCTGAATGCATTTATTGTACCTTATTCCACTGATTAAACATCACTGTATTTACATGTCCATCGTGTATATATTTATCATATCATTAAAGTTAAAGTGACTTTACAGATCTATCAATGCTCCAGGTACCAAAGCAACCTAATCTTTCATAAGTCCTATTAAAATATTAACACCCACTATTAAATGATCTGCATCATTTTGATGTTCCACATCACATGCAATCCAGGAAATCAATGTCACATATGTAACACAGATTTAATGCCTTTTAACATCCAAAAAGGCTGGTTTTTTCTGTTTAAATTGCAAACACCTTTATTTCTGTTATGCTAATCTTGCTAAGCCTGTCAAGGGACAAACTTGTTCCTACTTACAACACCATGACATACTGAAAATGTCCCAAGAGTCCAACAATTAGGAAGAACTAGATTTCGATAGCAGTATTGAGCTTACCATTATAGTTGTGTCTTCTAAATCTTCTCCTCGAAAGATCTCAGAGTGTATTTATAACCATGCTAACATGTTAACAATGTGTTCTGAGCTTTTACTTCTGTTTGGGGGAGTCTGGGAGAAGGGTGCAACTCAATTTTTAAAAAGGTATGAAAATTAGAAATAGGCCTCTAGAAACAGCAGAAAAGTGAAGAAAATCAGTATCTGTGTATTTCTTAATTTTGAAACTGCTTGTGCAAAATTGAAAATAGAGAAAACATATTTTTACTGTTATGGAGAGGTTTTGGCTCTTTAGTGAGAAGTTTGTTTGTGATCTGAAAAGGGTGTAGCTCTGAACAGCCTACAATATAATGAAAGGTTTGATGTTGTCACAACAGAAATATTAATCCATCAGAAATGCGAGACTGGAAGAACATAGGCAGTACAGTTACCTTTTAGTAAAATGTCTAAGTGAGGGGCCAGTCTACTCAAAGCAAAATCTATTGTAATTGTAGGACCAGCAAGCGCCTGATTTAATACAACTTGTTTTTCAGTCCTCTTTGTATGTACGTGACCAAGTTGTTGTAATCCTTTGATAACCTTACCTCTTTGTTCCTTTTTCTTTCATAGTGATGTTTCAGGCATTTTCACAGTTCTGGCATAGATCAAGTCTTTCCTGAAGCATCTCTAAGGGTCATTAAAAAAAAAGAATAGCATTTAATTGTGAGGATACGATGCAAACATACTTTTTGATGGACATGCTGCTGGAGACTCTAGAGGCTATTCTGTTTTGAATTTGTAAGCGGTGACTAGAATACTCTTTGTCTAAATGACAAGGCTGAGTGGTTAGTTTTTAAAATTTGAGTAAGTCTCTAGCTTAATTTTTAATTAGTCTTGGTAACTTACTTTGTCACAGTATCTTTTGAAGCATGGAATGGAAATATCCATGAGAAGGATACCAGGGTATTTCCAGTCCTTGCTTTTCTTGCACATGGTTTTCTTTTTCCATGTACTAACCTGTTCCCTCCTGCAGTTTGGTAACGTACCAAACTACCTTCTTGAAACTCTCCAGCATTTCTAGACCAACGGCCACTGCAGAAGCAGAGATCGGCTCACACGCTCTCTAAGCACGTGTAGGGAGTCTCAGTACAACCTGGCTAGATTAGGTGTGTGTGATCTATAATCTGCCTGCAGACGTTCAAGTGTCATGCCAGAATTGCTGTTTATATGAAGCATGTGCAGTTCCAGAAAGGTCTCTTCAGGCTACCGCAATTTATAGTCTCCAGTTTCTGTGTATTACGCAGAGCAGCTTGGGCTGAGGGTATGCATACATAGCACAGAGGCAGCACCCCAAGTTCAGCCCCGAGGTTCTCTCACCTGGTCTTTCTCTCATTCTGAATCTGGAGTATAACCTGGTAGCCTTGGGCCACATTCTGATATCTCTTAAGGATGTTTCAGGATAAAACCTTCCCTTGCCATAATGAAAGGAATTTTTTCATCTCAGGATGTCTTTTGGATGAGTTAATACAGGACATGTATTTAACTATTCAAATTTACTTGGTGGTTGGCACTAATACTCTAGTTTTTGACCTGCTTTTGTTTGTACTCTTAGTTTAGCATTCGTATTACTTTTAGTGTTCCTATTTTGTTAATATTAACAACAATAATATGAATTAAATTGTACTAACAGTATCACTGCTTACTGTTGATAAATCCAAGACAATTTTGAATTGTACTGGTGTAAGGACGTTCAAAACTGTATTGTTCTGATTTTAGACTGCCATGCAAAATTACAGCCCTACATATTTATGTGATTGTTTTGTTTTATCAAAGAGAATAAACTAGATCATTATCTGAACTAAGTAATTTTTCATCCACTTCCCTCCCGTGGGATTTTAATGATTTACACCACTGAAATTCTTTCAGAGCCAGACCAGTAATAAATAAAACTGCATAGAACACACTCTTAAGTGTAGAATATAGTAGACGAAAGGGAAAGGTGACCTAGCAACTCTGTCATCTCTCATTTTTATGATTCCTTGGGGGAAAAAAAAAAAAAAATCTTTTGAGCTGAGGATGTTCATTGTGCCAAAATTACTATGAAAGATTCCCATGGAACACTTGCGTAACTGACCATTAGGAAAAAACTGGCACAGTTAGGAGAATACAGTAGATACATTTTCTGTTCTCATTATTATCTTTGTCCCAAGTGTAGAACAGGGTTATATAATCGCAGTTGGAATCTGTCTTGCATTATAATGTACTGATCAGCGACTGAGGATCTTGCCAAGATGAGAAGATGGCATTCAAATTAACTCAGTCTTGGGATAAATTGAAAACCCTGCCTGAACAGAAGACAGCTGAAAGTGGGTCTGTCTACAGTAATGGTAAACTTCTTACAAATGTTGCAGACTACACAAAAATCTAGCAAATCACAAAAAGCTAGCAGCTTCATAACTGTTGATACAAAGGCATAAGATAAATGGTATAAAAACTAGTTTAGGCTGTGACATTTCCTCATGTCATTGTTCAAAGGTATTGTAGTGATTACTGTACTACTGCAGTATGAAGTTTCACCTCCTCCAAAAATATGCCTGTGTCGAATTGAAGATTATTGGTACTGATGTGTCTCAAAAGTAATACAGTTTTTCTCAGGGAATAAAAGCTTTAGTGTATGAAACCAATGTGAAGATTATATTTATTTCCAGTGCAAACACAATCGCTTTTAACTCCTCCTGTAATCCATGATGAGGTTCTGTCTTGGCGGTGTTGGTCTATAGGATGTTTGATCAGAGTCGTGACCACAGTTTTATCACTGGGAGTGAAAACATCTGGCATTGCACCAATTGTGTGTGATCTGAAAGCTCACTGAAATCAATAGTGAGGCTTCTGTTAATTACAGTAAGTGCTGGAGCAGAAGGTTCTTGGCCGGGTCTTTTGAAGGCCTAGGTATTCCAATTCCCCCATCTCCCTCAGTATGGTCACTGGAATAGTTCAGCACTGTGGATAACTGAGTTCCTTTCCAGAAAGGCCTTCTCGTGACAGTGATTTTGATAGGTCATTTAAGAAATCATGTAAGCTCTGCTTGAACGATGTGAAATGCTGTGTTGAAATGTATGCCATGGGGCAGTGCAGCAGAAGGGACTGCAACACAGGTTGCTGGCATAGCTCCCCTAGCCACCAGACCGTTTTGTCTATCACTTTTTACTATTTTTTCTGTACCTTGCTAACAGTTAATCTATGTTATTATTTTTTAGAGACTGGTGATATGAAGCAGAGATCTGCCAACTCTTCCCTGTGTGTTCCCCAAAATGAGCCCTGAAATAACATTTTAAACAAGGCAAAATAATTTTTAAAAGCATTTTTTAAGATTTGTTATTTCATTTTCTATCAAGATGCCATAGTATGCCGTATCTCAAATTGACAGATTTCCGTTACAGATACCAATCTACCTACCGACCAAGTCATTCCCTGCAACTGAAATAATTTCTTGTGATTTTCTCTGTTCTGATAGACAAGTACGTGTGAATACAGTGTGTGACTACAGGCGCAGAGCTTTTCTGTAACTGTTTAAGAAGCACTGCATCTAAATTACCAAAGACCCTTAAACAAGCAGGTTTCCTGTTTGTTTAAAAAATAGACTAAAATTAGAAGCATCAGTGGGGAATGATAAATATTAATTAACCTGGATGCTGGTGCAGTCAAACCGTATCGATGTTTGTTGTTAAGGATTGCTTTCCCTATCTGTTCATCTGTGATGCTGAGATCAGTATGTTATTTGCCTAAGGATGCCCTAGGCATCTTCTCTGCCGAGGCACAGCGAGGCGATGACATCAGGCATTTCCAAAACACAGAGGAGTCAAGTCAGAAGGAATACAAAACCAATGTAAAACTGGCATTTGCAGATCCCTCTGGTCTGTCTTCTATCCTGTTTAGCACTGGAAGAGCCTGGATATTACTCTGTGGAACAGCAGGTTCTAGACAAAACAAGGAAGTGACATAGTGTATGGTGCTTGCAGCCTAGCTATGCTGCCCTATGGTGTTAGAATAGGAAAGTGCATAGAGACGGACTTTGTTTGTCCCTCTCTAGCGGCAGGAAGTTTATCTTCCCATGTGGAAGAACACTAAACTGCTGTGTTCCTCAGTTGCCCGGCCCAGACGTGCCACACATGGCTGTAGTGACCACACTGCAGTCAGCGACTTGACAGAGGGTGCGCACAGGGCTGAGGAAGGAACAGCCAAAAGCATTTATTAAGAGAATACTGGAGTCAGAGGGTTTTGTCTTTCAGGGGGTTCTTTGTGATCAAATTTTGTTATCCAGTTACTTGTCCTGCTGCTCACAATTCAATTGCAACTCTGTACTATAGATTATATCCTCCGAGACTTCCAGCTGAGTTCACGTAAAGGGCATTTGTGCACTGTTTAAAACTTAACACGGAGCCAATGAGGTATTCTTAACTGTCAATAAGTATTTATGTTTGAACTTTAAAATGTTGCTATTGTCACAGTTTTCTTCTTTAGGAGAATCAATCTATTTACATGCTTGGAATTATTTAAATACAGGCCTAGATTTGTATGTATCAATATCCTGTTCAAAGTGTTGGGAATGAACATAAAAGTGGAGTAGAAAAATAGAAAGGATAAATAAAGGGGGTTTTTAAATGTTAAAATGCCGTGATTCCAAAATATATGCTGGGGCTTTTAAAATTGCCACAAATATTTGGGTTTGACTCTGAAAAGTAGTCTATTTATAAGCTTCAGTGATTTGTAGTTAACATTCTTGTATGTTATTGATAAACTTCTTTAATACTTTTGCTACTTTTAACATCAATACCTACCATTCATGTTTCAGAACATACAGAGTTCATGCTGATACAAGGTTTATTTGTAGGATTAATTTTTGAGGCTTTTGTTATTATAGTGACATAGCTATCTTTAGGCTATAGTGCAGAAAATGTTGTTTCCCTGTACAGTATTTAGCCAGATGTAACATGAAAGCTAAATCATACTCACATGTCAGCAAAATCTACATAATTTAATAGGAGAATAACTGTGGCAGTAAGTGCTTATATGGTACAATGATTGATGTATGTATTATGAGCAAACATACATACCAAGCTCTGTTTTTCAATAAGTATAACTTTTCCCCCCCTATTCTCATTGCTAGGCTACTAATAAAAATCTGGTATTTGAGTTGTGTTATTAAAATATGGTGATGTAAGAAGGTGTATCAATTAATGTGGAATTTGGCTGAGAAATATGAGATGGTTCAAGTGATTATTAAATGGTCAGCAGCAGGTGATTATTACGAAAAGTAGTAAAGCCCATAATGGGAGCCACATCCAATAGCAACTTTCTGACACAGGAACAAGCTTGAAAATATTGCTAAGGTTTCCGAGTACAATTTAGTTTGACCTTTAATTAAGCACTGATGTCTATAAGGTAACTAAATTACCTTATCCCCAGGGTGGTCGCTTAAGATAGGTGGCATTGTTTGTGCAAGGTATTTGCACTATAGAGGCTTAAGAAAAATATGCGAAGAATAACTCTTTCCTCTTTTCTTCCTTTTCATCAGCTGCCAAGCCATAACTTTCCTGAAGTAATTACACTTCCTTTGTGCTGATACCCAGCAGTGCATGTGTGTTTTACTTGTCTGGAAAAGTCTCATTGTGCTTTTGTTGCATTGAAGTCAATTAGAGCTAATAGTAAATGATTATGCAGAACATCTTGGATGCTGAAAGATAGCACAGCCCTTACATGTTCTGTGTGTCCATTTGTCATTCTCTTATTTGTACTCCTCTCTTTTATGTAATTACTTCATCCTTTTCATGTCACTCGTTTCTAAAATCAGTCAGATTGAACCCCTCTTGCCACATTTGTCAGTCAGTTCCACTTGCTGGTTTTCTGCTGTACACGGAGAAGTTTCTCCAAAGTTCCCTTAGTGAATAGTCCTTTGTATATCCAGTTGCTAATGCCTTGTTTCAGGACAAGCCCTCTTAGCTAGAAGACCACCTAGGACGTAAAAGTTTGTGTATATTTACTAAGCAACCCTTCACAGCTACGATGAGGTGCAAAATCCAACACTTGACCCTGAAGTCAGGTCTATATGCATCTCACCTGATACGTTTGAGGATGGGGTATGGTCAGGTTGGAGAAGCAGTGGAGAAAAAAAAAGTAGGAAGGGGACTTTGTAGGGGAGAGGAGAAAAAGATACTTAGGTTTTTCCTCTGAGAGATGAGGCCGGAGAAAGCTACTAGAAATATGTAAGAAATGTTTAGGTTTACGTGGAAAGGATCTACAAACTGAAGGCAGTCTCACGCAGCAGAGCTTTGTGAGTCAGGGTGCTAGTGAAGAATGAAGGCTGAGAAGAGATGGAAAGAGACTTAAGAGTTCGGAGGAGGAGAAGTGCCTGGTCTAGGCTGTAGTTTTAGTCATTTGAAGTTTACCTTTGGATGCTGAGAGAGTGGAATTGAGGCCCATGTTTGGGTCTCGATGTCTTGTGTCCTGCTGTGGAGAAAAGATATTTAAATGAAGTGGTGGGTTGCTGTTGCTTCCCTGAATGCATTTGGTTTGCCCGACTTTCTGGTCATGCAAACGGTTTAAACAGCAACAGGAAACGTTCCAGAAGACTTCATCTTATTCACCTCTGCTGTTAAATTAACAAAACCACTCTAATGCTGGTTTAAACCTGGGCTGACTATCACCCTCACAAAGAATTTCCAAGTATGGTTTGGGCATGCATCAGTAACTTTTGCCTCTTTGGTTGTAGCTTCCCTCTTGTTGTTACAATGAAATATTTAACCAAATGAACAGAAACTCTTCCATGCTAATTGGTCTCAGTAGCTGAAACGTTTCATGGGAATGCATACCTTACTGCTCCAGACCATAGCTTCTGTTTCACAGCAAGGCGAGTGACAGAGGTGCAAGTCTGGGGAAACAGTTCATTCTCTAAATTGCAGTGAAAAAAGGTGTATCTCCATGTTAGTTACCCTTTTATATTTGATGATGAACAGAAGCATAATGATATCCCTTCAACTGGCAGAAAGTGGCGGAGATGTGAACAGTTGCCTGGACTTGTGATAATGCATACGACATCCAGTTATACATTGACCCAGTGAGAGAATCCACAGAGGGAAACCACATTACTTCTCAGTGGGACAGGAGGTGTGGCCAGTCTGAGAGAGACAGAGAAAGAAACCAGGGCAGATAATGAGAGCAAATCCAAGGCAACAGGGAAAGAGAGAGCTGTCTGGATTCCATCCATAGGAACAAAAGACAGACAGAAGGTATTTTTGCCTTACACTGCCAACAGATGTTAATGAGAGAAGTCTATGGTTTGAAGCCTTAACACTGACTTTTCAATGCTATTGCAAGCTAATAAATTGGAAGGTTTTATTACTTAGGCTGGAGAATTCTCATGCTGTCACATGTTCTTATTTTGGGCTGGGGCTTTCTTCTCATATCAGAGAGCAAATGGAGCAACCTTGCCTCCACTGGCACAGTGCTGTGTGTATTGTGAGTATGTGTATGTGAACAAAATGTATGGAAACACTGAAAGGGAGAGGTGGAAAAGCATCCCTGTAGTGCCAAGACAATGGGAGTCACCAATCTGAGTCAGGATAGTAGAGGAACAGTGACTCTTAGGTAGACATAACCTTTTCAGCTGAGCTTTTGTCCACGTTATTTTCACATTGGTGAAAGCTTTGCCAACTGCTGTCCAGACCATGAGGCACTCGGTGAAGGGCTCAGATAGTGGCACAATCAGGGCGGTGTGTTTTGTTGATTGCTGGTTGGCTGTGGGATTTTCTTTTAACTCAGAGGTGCTGAACAGGACCAGGCCAGAAAGGGAGCCCAGGGCAGCAGCCTGCTGCCCACATCTCCTGCAAGGACTGCTCCGCAGTGTCAGGGGAAGATATGCTAAGTAGGAAGTCTATTTGAATTAGCAAATCTGGGTGTTTTAATTTTTCTACATGTCTTGTAGGAAAGTGTCTGAGTTCCAGTCAACAAACACCAAATTCCTTCCATAAAATAAACACAAAAAGAGCCCTTTCTCCTGAAATAGTGCTATGAAGCATCTGCTTTCAGTTAGACACAAAATTTTGCTTGGAAACATCCTGCTGGAGATGAACACCAAACTCACTCATTTACTAAACTGATGCCAAAAACAATCTGAAGAGATCTCAGTCGATAATTGGCTTGACGAGATTTCTCTTCCAGAATATCTGAGAACCATTAGGGACTGTTGATTCACTTCACGGTATCAACTGTTGAGTCCTTTGCAGCTCAGGCGGTACCCAGCGGTGTTGGCAGATGCAGACGTGTCCCTGATTCAGTGAGCGAGGAGGTGTGCGTGCCTGACTGACACCTGCATGCTGATAAGGCTCGGTTTGGCTATCTCTGGGCAGCAAAGGTAATCAGCATTCAGTGGGCTGCACGGTGCACACGGACTTGCGCAGCTTAACTTTCCATATTCGGCATATGGAAATGATTATACTAACAAAGAATTAAAACTAACGTACCACAGAAAGGCTTGCAGCACCATATGTGAAAATGAGCCTTTAGCAGACTAGAGGAATACATCTACCTTTGGGTATGTTTTCTGATTGAGAAAACCAGAGCTTTTTGAATGCAGACAATTAACTTTTACATTGGAAGTCCAGATTTTCACAATCTTTTTTTTTTTTTCTTTGAATTTGCAAATGCTATAATTTATCTTGTGAAATGGCTTTCCCGGTAATACAACATGCATGGCTTTTGTTCTGCCCTTTTCCACAGGGTTGCACTTTACCTACTGTGTGCATCGAAAAGATGCATGCTCTGTGCAAAGCTACCTGCTTGCACTCAAACATGTCAGCCCTGCCCTGCTCCTCCCTCTCCCAACACTTGGCATTCTGCTCTTCCTTCCATTAGGGTTCAGAGTATTGCCTGCTTTGGATTTCTTCCTCATTTCAGCTGCTTTCAGGAAGGAATAACAAAATGTCCCCTATCAAGCATTTCTTTTTAACTGGATAAAATGAACCGACATGCTTGAAACCAACAGAAAGCCTTAGTGTTCTGTAAAACTTTTGTTTTGTTTTTCAAACGTGCTTATACAATTTTTATGACTAGGACACTGTAATCTGTAAGGTCAGTTAGTTGGGATGGAAAGACTTCGGGATTTCTTTGCCTTCCCCTGCAGAAAAACTTGCCTCCCAAGATAGCACCCTAGAAGAGCGTAGAGAAACACCTCTTGGCTAGTATTCATCAACAGCAGTACAAGTATAGGGGCTGCTTTATGCAGTTCTGTTTCATCACTTCATTTTCAGCTACATCAATTCATGGTATTAAGACATTAAATTGAAAGATTATAGCAATTTTGAAATAGAAGAGTCTTTCAATAACAATGGGGATGAACAGGAGCCCTGCCTGTGGAATTCTATGAAGAAAATACCTTGAAATATCCAAGATCTGAAGTTTGTGAATAAAATACGTCTTCTGAATACTGAAGGAAGCATCTTTTCAATTTCTGCTAGAGTTTTTAAAAGCAGAAAAGTAATAAGAGAAAAAAGCCTCTACTGATTCACCTCATCAGAATGTGAAAGAAGGAAAGTAAACACTCAATTAAGGGGATTCACTTCACTTATGTTACACAGTCTTCTTTACTAAATATCATTCCTTACATTTTGTGCAATTAGCCAGCTCAGTTTCCTCAAATAAATGCAACGTTAAGAACAACATGCTCATTAGAGATCGTATTTCCTGGTTAAGGAAGTGGTTTGGGTTTTTTTTTTGCAGCAGCAGTGTCTTTTTTAGTATCACTGATAGCATTTAACATTTTTAAAAGGCAGTTGAGATTTTAGCTGGTAGGTTATGTTCAGTGAAGGAATATTAGAAAAATATTTATGAACTGGAGCTGTGCTGCTCTGTGGGAAGTGAAGATGTGTCCATTAGCTGATGGCACAGGAGATGCTTTGTGCTGGCCAGAAGGTAGCCAGTGTTGTGGTGAGTACGGGGCTGTTGGAGTCATGTAGCTGAGAGCATTTACTACTTTAGAGCTCTCTTATGGTACAGTGTAATATCCTACTTCGTTAAAAGTAGCAGGGATAAAAAAAAATGTTTGTTTTTCTTTACATCGACATTGGCTTGTCTAGCAAATGAACTGCTGATTTGACAAATTCTTTTGGGGTCGATTGTGTAGCACATTCATTTTTCATGGAGCAGTCCCCTGCTGAAATGGCTTCTGATGACACATTGGCAAGCTACAGAAAATAGAAGTTTTGGTGCCGTTTTCTTAGCAAGACTTACTCACAGTAGCAGAACACTTTGCGCATATAGTTCTTCCAGACACATTTCCCTCTGTAAAACTGAATGTTGGGTTGTATTTATAGAACTGCTCTTAAGCTAGAAAATTACAATCATCTACTTTTCAAATGTGTGTGGGTAGCAGGCTGCAGAATCCAAACAGAAGCTTCATTTCTGTGGAGAGAAAATCAATGACATGTTGAAATTTGCAGCAAGCCTTTCCCCAGGGATTCAAACTCTGACAAACAGGCACCCTGAGCTTTTGAACTTATCAAGTCTCACTTCAGATTATTTTGAAAGACAATTTCAAATTTTACTATTTAGTTCCCAAAGGATAATAGTAATTTCAGACATTCTCAGAGATACGAGCAAGGGCTTGAAGTACTGCCTACAGTGTTTAGATTGCTAGCAAAGGTAGAGCAATGAGGAAATAATACAGACAGCCATTTGGCCCTATATTTCTCGAAACAGACTGGGGGAAAAAAGGAAGTTGATGCTGACATCCTGGGTGAAGAACTTTTCCAGGGGGAAAAAAAAAAAAGCAAACTTTACAACAGTGTATTTGATGGGTATTGTGATCACTGTAACAGTGAGTCACATCAGACTATTGCCAAGTACTTAAGCAGAAATAAATCAAGAAAGATCTACTGGTTTCTGTGTCCTAGGTATGGGCTTAAGTAACTGCTCAGCAGCTTCAGCAGAGACTTCTGCTTGTTTGTATCTATTATTAAGAACAGTTGCCACAGTCATCAATGCAGAAGGCAAAGAATAGCCTTTTCCCTGCAATTAATAATAGTCGTTTTGGTTATGTTGTGCTTTGGAACTCTGAAATCTGAAAGAATTTTAACAGAATTTTAAAACAACAGAAAATATTTCCCCTCAGCTGCCTGTTCTGCCAGTATTGATCTATTGCATTCTTGATCCTCACTTGTCAAAAATATGACGGTAATGGGTAGTGTTAGCAATGACATTCACAAGGGAGAGTACTTCTGTGAAAAAGGTGGCCATTTGCATCCTGTTTGAGTAGATGGGTGCTGTATTTGTACATAACATTCACTTATAACTGTAATTTTTAAGGTAAAACAGTTTCCAAACTGTCGGGTTCCTTCTTGTCAACTCTGCTTAACCCGTATGTTAATACACTGACCGTCCGCATGCTTTAAAAATACCTTTGAAGTTTGTAACGTTGAAGCCTACAAGTCCCCAGTTCCCTGGATGTGTGGAGGAAAGGGCAGGCTGGCCGTACAGGGAGGTGGTGGATTTTGCATTTGACTGGTTCCTAGCCAGTGTCCTCAGAAGGTGAGACTATGCAGTGTCTAGATATTTTCTTATACAAATGTTAATTAAAAGTTTGAATTAGGCCCAAAAAACTTTCTAAACGGGCTAAAATCAGATGGAAAACATGCTTAGTCATTATGGCTCATACATTCATTCCATTTTATATGGTGTATTGCTTATTAAAATTGACAAAATCCTCATAACACTGTTTGAGAAATGTCATCTGAACCTAGTCGTTCAAAAATGTTGAGATTAAGTGTCATAAGTTACTCTTCTAAATCACAGTAACGAGTTTCGTAGAACCCAGGGCAATATGTCAGGTGTAGTCTGGCTGTAGAGAGGAGACTCTTAGGTCTTTGTGGTTTATATAATGTGTATGTCTATGCAACACAAAATTACATTAACCTTTCAGATTTATGCATTGTGTTGCGAATAGAGGTTTAATTAGCTTTCCACTATCACCCCTAGGTTTATTTCAGAATTACTGATTTCCAAATTTTCCCCTCTCTTGAATATCCTCACTTTGGATTTTTATTCCCCAGCTATTAGCTTGCATTTATTCCAATCCGAGTCGTCTTTTCCTGGGGGAACTCTTGCCTATTTTTTTGCTACCCTAGTAATGTTTTTTTTAATCCACATTAGTATTTCAATTTCATTGAAACTTATTATTATGAGGAGATTCATTGAAATAGTATTGTTTCCTATTTCCAGCTACCTAGTAACAAAATTAATCACTATTGATATGTGATTGTTGGCATAGATATGTTGCCAGCTCCAAATACCATGTCCTGTCTTCCTCCCCACCTGGTGTTCAGCCACAATCTTCCTTTATGGCCTTAAACCTGTTTTTAATCTAAACCTGTGCTAACCAATTTTTTATAATTAAAATTCCTTACTTTACTTTGAATATATGAAAGCTTTTCTTCCAACAGCTAGGTCTGATTTTATATCAAAGCAAACCGTGAAATCTCAAAGTGATATAAATGCGACAGCAAAAAATCTTGATTATACAGCCTCTTTTGAAAGCTTTTTACAACACTAACATAGGATTCATGTTCCAGTGTAGGCATGTATTTTATCTATATCTGAGCTTGTCATCTGCGTTCACTGCATAGTAAATGGAGAAAATAAGCATTTTTAGCCTGTAGTTAAGAGCATCCTAAAGAGAGGTCTCAGTCTGTAAAACAGGATAATGCTCAAGAAATGCTGGTGTGCCTTGTGTCTCTCCGCTACTTGAACAGAGCTCATGTACACACTTTATAGACAGTGAATGTTAAGCAAGGTGAATTCTGTCTTTAATACCATAGGGGTGTATTTCTTTATTAGATTAGGTTTCTAAGCTCTTGCATTAACTTCAGTAATGTTTTACATGTGAATCTAAGGCATCATGAACCCTTACTGTAAAATTTGAAAAGATACTTCATCGTCCTTTAACTTGAAGCACTCTAGTACAAGAAGCTGGTAGTATTAAATGCAGTTTTCCCACACTTGGTCACCTTCAAGTGTTTTTGAGGCTCTGCTCCTAGGATGTTGGAAAAAATATTTGCAACCGAAAGTATTTTTTATAGTATTCCTGATTTGTACTGCATCAGTAAGAAGGGTGTTTGTCCAGCAGGTTTGTTGTCTGCTTTCACCTGCTGCAGCAACTCCAGCTCTTTGCTAACACGTTCGGAGCGTGAAAGCTCTCTCAAGAGACTGGAAAGGTTGCTAAGAGTATTGATAGAACTACCGCTGTGGAAATTATCATCCCACAAGTATCATAAAAGTTGGTATTGGTACTATAGTAGACAAAGTCGGCTCTTTAATTTTGATAGTGGTAAAATAACTTTCTTGTGCCCTAAACTTAAATTTGTGAAAGATTGGTCAGTTAGAGGAATATCATAGAAAGTCTATAATAGAGGCATAGGTTTTTCTTTGTGCATCAATGATAAAGGTTTACCACAAACAATCAGAAATATTGTAACTCCATTTTCATATTAAAATGTTAATTTTCATCTACCAAAGTTCATATACGCAATAGGTGTTTTTCAGTGGCAGCAGCTTCTGGACTTCATGTTAATCATTTAGGGTTGTGTTCTGCTGCTTTTCATTAAGCCTTGTTAGCAAATTGTTCTACTGGGGAAAAAAAGGAGTAAGTAACACGATTTTTAAAAGTGCTTGCTTCACCTGAATGCACTTGATGCTGTTACTTACACCAGACGGAATAAACAACTGATCGGTGTGTTATTTTTCCCAACAGCATAGCCTCAATAATTCAGCACGCCTTTTTGCAGAGTTACTCCCTTCAACAATTAGCTCCAGGACAAAATGCGGAGAAATCTATAAAAGCATTTTAGGACACTCAGAAGAGATACCTAACGTAACTAGGGCAGGATAAAAAATCCAGGTGCCAACACCGGGATAAGTATCCTGATAGTTCTGCCTGTGAACTTCATATATTGATTTTCTTTTGGAATTTTCCTATTCTAGATTTTTCTGGCCCCTCCTTTGTGATTGTTTTAACAAATCAGTAATTTCAAAGTGTTTTGTTCTCATGTTTTTACTGGGTTGCATGCTGGGTTGATATCTTACGTGCTTGGAAATGGCTTGGCTTCAGCCTAATGCAGATGAAAAATAGAGCCAAAAGGGGGGGGTGGGGGTGGGTGGGAGGTGTATAGGTAAGTTTCCCCACAGAATGCAATGCTTGCTTTTCAGCTATATTTATTACTTGTCTTATGAGAATTAATTTGCTCCTCTTTATACCGTATATAAAAATACAGCTTGCTAGTTACATATGGGTAATACTAGGTTTGGTTTGTTTGGTGTAACAGAGAAAGCTGGAAAAAAGAATCTGTCGTTGATGTTAAAACCTTATTTCTTTGGCCCACTCACACTGTTTAGAATGTATAAAGAGAAGTTTTCAGTGATATTGAACCTTTCTACATCACTCTATTATCCCTGTTGCAGCTTTTGGAGAGCAGCAGGGAACAGTCTCAAGTGGCTTACGCTGTGCTGCCTGTGCTCCTCCACGCGACAGACCATTGCAATCCGCTTTATTAGCAACGGGGTTTGGTCAGAACTTGTGGGAGCCGTGACCAGCTTTCCGAGAGGTCCCTGACCTCTTTTGCAACATGTACATTCAGCAAATCAGAGTCTTGTCCTAGAGGATTACTCTATCTAAATATCACTTATGCATATGTAACTGCAAATAGAAAAGAGAATTATACCTTTCCGTTTATTAGAAAGTCTATCCTTGTATTTTATGAACGATGACAAAAAACCCCACAAACCTAGACACAAGGAGTTGAATAGTTGGTCATTTTAGCTTCCCTTTCATTGATTTGCAAACAGGTGATAGATAGAAAGAATTAAAGAATTGGGGTTTTGAGCATCCAGGTCTCACGGGAGGTGTCCCTGCCCATGGCAGGGGGTTGGAACTGGATGATCTTTAAGGTCCCTTCCAACTCTAACCATTCTATGATTCATTATTCTAAGCCGGTGACCTATCAAGAGGGCTATAGCAGGTAACTAGAAATATAAAAACAATTAACATAAACAGAAAATTGAATCTGGAAAAGAACCTGGAATTTTCACTTTTCAATTGTCAAAAACTGATGTTCTTTAGGTGATGTGGGAATATGGTCTGTCTGTGCCCTGGCTCTGGATGTGCTGGGGAACTCCAGTAATGCTGGTGGCATTACCCTGAAGAACATTGTGTGAGCCGATGGCTTTGAGTACATCAGAGGGTTAAGATCTAGATTGCGATGAGGATAGACCCTCCTAGCTTTAAGGCTACAAAGAGTCTTCTGTAATACTGTCTTGTCATGTTACATCCAGTTGTTCATTCCAAGGCAGTAGGTCAGAGCTGCAGGGAACTATTCGATCAGCTTGTCCACGTAGGAGGTCCTGGAAATGGAGGGAGACAAATGCGCAGCTGAGGCAGCCACACAGGATACAGAAGAAAAGGGGCAGCAAAGTCAGACTGCTTTTGTATCCACATAAGGTTATAAAAAGCCTTGCACCGAGCTTGTCTGCTTGTGACTACTCTGAGACATGTGGAATGCATTGTTCACTGTGCTTTCTCATTTTTAACAGCATTATTTTATCTGGTGTTCCTTCTATGCATCCTTGAGGAGTAATTTTGGAACATATTCCATTGAAACCAGTAAAACTGGTGCTTTTTTTTTTATCACCTTCCTGATATTTACTGGAGTCCTTACTCTGGCCTTAAGTCTGGTGAATGCCATTTAGTGCCTTTTATTTGAAGAAAACCGTGTGCTGAAAGTGCAAGCAGCATTCCTTGTTTCCTTTTCCTTTTCCTTGTTCAGGATGAACATAAGCATCCTTGTCTTTTGATTACATGGTAAAGGGATGGTGTGGCACATACCATTGCTCGGCATAGGAGACTTTCTATAGCTAAAATACAAAACTTAGCAGCCAAGGGCAAATGATTAATGACTGGCTCTGCTGTAGACTGATCCAATCAGGTTGTACATAACTTGCCAGGTTAGTGTCTCAGTGAATGAGTTCCTACAAGTGAGCGTAGGGTTCAATGGAATAAAATGACTTAAGAACACACACATATATTTAAAATAAATTAGCCTTACAGAATTGCTGACCTGAACAATTCAAAGCCAGCTTTTCAGCTAGCATATAAACCACTGTTATAGACTTTTAAAAACAGAAGAGACCATGTGTTTTTCTGCATTTAAATGCTAGTTATGTTTACTACAGCATCAACACTGTGTTCCCTTGCTTCTCATAAAGGGGAAGTAGCAAGCTTCAGGTAAAAGCAGAATACCATAACTGTGTAAAAATCACATCTTCACCAGCATTCTGTGCAGGGAAGTTCTTTTTTGACAAGCTTTTCAGAATCGTTTGATTATTGGGCAGTGCGTGTAGCTGTTGGCAAAAGCTGTTCTTAAGCAAAGGGCCATGACTTTTTTGAGGAATAAAAGAGGCACCGCTTCCTGTCATAGTATATGCCCCTGAGTTTTTTATGCTCTTAGAAGTATGAATTTATGAAGATAAATCCTCAGCCAGTGTAAATGTACATGGCTCCAGTGAGCTCAGACAAAGCTGACTTGTGATATTTTATCCTTGGGTAAAATTATGAGTTGTGGCTGAGCCAATTGCATTGTTCACTACCACTGAAAGGAGCATTTCTGCTCCAGGTCCCCAGGCTTGCTCCCTTCCTTCTACTGGCTGTGGCGGCTGTTGCACTCTGCTGAGCCACTTCAGCTGGCTAGAACTGAAAAAGGATTGAAAAAAATATTTACCCTGGGCTGGAAGTGTTTCCTCTGTAACTGAGTTCATGGTGTTAGTGTGAAAGAGCTCGCTCAGCTGAGAAAAAAAACCCTAATAGTATTAATCTGGAAAAAACCCCATGCAAAACCCAGTGGTGCTCACAGTCGAAAGCCAACCCGGTGCACACTCAGAGATGTGGAACCACTATCAGAGTATGTCAGATAACAACGGTCTGGTTTAGTTCTATGGCATTAGATCAAAATTGCTTTAAAGACACAATTGCTTTTATATTGTATTAGACATCTGGGAGTTTAATTTCCTAAAAGATTTCTGGTAATGTTGAGTTCTGAGGAAAAAATAATCTACTTTAATATGTAAGTTTTCTTGCACAGACAGTTTCTTTAATATCAAAGCTCTGTATGCCTTTAACATGAAGACTTCTGATAAGATCTAAACTTAAAATAGTTCACTCAATGTCTTTGTCTTATTTCGTAAGGATTAAAGAAGATTTTTTCCATTTATGTGTGATAGAACTGCTTAATGAGAGCTAATGATATAGTCAACAGAAAGTAATTTCATTCCTGCTACATTGTGCTGTACAATAGAGTTTGAAATTCATGGAGCTTCTATTAGTTTGATTCAAGCTTATTTCGTTCTCTAAATAAATCTTATTACGTGTTGGATGTGGAAACTGAGAACTGGAATTTATTGAGGATTTCCTAATGATTTTTTGAAATCATTACTGGAATCAGTTATTGTTATTACATTAATCAGGCTAGAATTTAAAAACCAAACAAACACAACAAACAAAACCAAACAAACAAAACCCTCAAATCCCAGCAGAAAGTAGGAGAATTTGACCCCATGTAAAACTTAAGATTCCAGAAAATTACAAGACATCTGTCTTGCTGTAACTGTGATACAGTGAGACTTTCACCACATATAGGCAAATCCTACAGAATGTGTATAGCTTTGCCATTCATTTTGGAAAAAAAAACAGCCCACAAATTAGAAGTTTACTTCAACAAAAGAAATTAGTAAGTACCTTCTGCTGGCACAGTGTTACACTAGAGTTGTTGAACTTTCTGCTTGACTGCTAAGCCATAGAGAAAGTTTTCTAGAAGCAGTTTACGGTTTTAACCATGGAACTTATTAGGTAAAATAAATAATTATTTAGCGGAACTAAAAGAGTATTTCTGGATTAGTAACTGGACAATGGGCAGTGGATACGGTCTTCTCTCTTTTTAGGGACTGAGAAAGCAAATTCAAAGGTCAGGTGCTGTGGGTAGCAGAGTTAGAATGGACGACGCTTCAAGCGTGGGCATTCAGATTAGTAGTACAAATATTTGCTTAATCCATTTCTTCAAAACGGTACTGTAATTCTCTGCTGCGCCTATCACAGTTGATGATACAGAATAATCAATATAATTATTTTGGATAACTGATGCATCCTTGAGAGGGTAAATCATGCACTGTGTGGGGCTTTTTCACCTACTGATAGCCAGACTTGCAAAAAATCAAGGTACTTGGTGGAGAAAGAATTTAGGTTTTACAGCAAAGTACAGCAGGCTGTATTTCTTCCTGTAAAGAATGTAGCAGAAGGGGCAGTGTAGTCTCTTTTGATTCACTAATATTCCTTCTAGCTGTTGTAACCATTATGTTAGTGATGGTCATTCTGTGGAAAAAGGATTTGATAATGCTTTTCTTTACCTCTCAGACTTGAAAAATAGTATTTCGGTCTACAAAAGGATCCTGTCCTATGTGCTGTGTGTACATGTACACGTGTGCACATACTCATGTGATTTGAAGCTGCAAGTAGTCAGATTTTAAGTGCATTAATTTATATTTGACTTGTGAAAGTGTGAAGTAGGCACATCTTTTTCTGGCAAAATCTCAGTTCATCCCAGTTTGGCATTCTTTCCTTGATAAAAATGCTACTACTGTTCAGACCATTACAAAATACATTCTCTTAGACTCTCCAGCAGATAATCGGAGAAATGAAGCTCACACAGTCCAGTAGTCTCTGCTGTACGTGTGAAAAGGTTAATTCACAGAGGCTTTAGCTTTAAAGTGTTAGCTGCTAGAATGAGCCTTCAGGCCTTGGAGTAAGAGTTTGATCTGATGATTGAGTGGTCCCTGTTTCGAGATGCTTTTCTCTGTCATGTTGCAGACTTCTTCAGTTTCTGCTGAAGCCCTCTGTTATTAGAGATGGGTCTGAACCTTGCAGTTCAGGCTGCCTGCCTGCTCTCAGGACTGAGAGGCAGAGGTGGTCGGGGCTGGAAGCTTCGCCTGCTCTCTGCTCTCGGCAATTAGCTCGGATGCCAACCCTTTTGAGCTGGTGGAGAATCTTTTGCTGCCTGTTGACATGAAAGAATTCAGCCAGAACCCACACCAAGTAATAATAAATCAGATTTATCAGCAAGAGTTCCCTCTGTCAGCAAATATCGAGTATTTTTCCAGCATCATCGTTTTTGAGCTCCCAGCAACCATGCAAGCACCAGTTTCTTCAAAATTGCTTCCAAGCTTGAGCCCAAAGTTTTAGCTTTTGTTGCATTCCTTAGCAGCAGCCTATTCAGAAACCTTCACAGAAAAATCTAGTCCCCTTCTCCAACAAGGCTTATAATTTCCTCCTAATTCATTGGACTATCAAGGCTCCAAGGGAAACAGCTGAGTTTTTTACACTGTTAATTATGCAAATTAGGATCCACAAAACTTTCTTTGGACTCATTCATAGAAGGCCCAGGTTATCTCATTTATTTTAACTGCTAAAAAGCCACTGTAAGCTGTGGGGCTTTCAGTATCGCTTTCATGGCCTATTGGCTGGTCTCAGCAAAATGAAGAGACTGGCAATGGAAAAGCATTTAATCCCTGGCAGTCGGAATCATCCTTGGAGAGGTGCTATTACAATATTTCTTGAAATGCAAGTAAACCCATGGGCTGATATGATGACTAAATGGAATTATTAAGCTAAGAGGAAGGTGGGTCTGCTGTGCCAAAGATTATTCAGTTTTTGGTCTCAAGAACCCTAGAGAGCCGTAGTATCTTTGGTAAAGCGTATGGTTCATGGTCCCTGGTGCTGATGGTCTGTGGTTCAGGAAAATGTTCTCTGCCATCAGAAGTGACCTGGTTGTCTCTAGGCTACGCGCAGCCCTGCATCTCCACTGGAAAAAGGGTAGGGAGGAAGCACTGAAATGAGCTACAAACATTTGAGAACTGCTGCAATAAGCGCTTGCAACGTTTTCATTTCTCCACTGTCCTTGGAGGTTATTACTTACACATCCAACTGCAGCAGTCTTCCCTTGCTGCGATTTTGGAAAGCCTGCCTTGAGAAGTACATTTTCTACTTGGAGCTCTCAGCAGAGCATGACAATGAGCTCCATGTTGGAGATTCTGCAAGAAAAATCATAATCAGTTGGCACCTGCACTATTCTCTATGTTAATTCAGTGAAATAACCACTTTAAGTGGAGAAATCAATCATTAATGAGCTAAATTAAAGATGTCAGGTTAGTACTGGACAAATACATTGTAATGCTCTTGTTTGTCTTTTTTATTGTTTCAATAATGTGTGTAACTTTCTGTTAGACTGGAAATATGTGTGGAGTTTAATGGTGTAGGCAGTTTTGATTTTGGGACAGTATAAGCCACTGTTTTTATTACATTAATGACTTTATAAATTAATGGATGAATTTGTTCAGTAGATTTAGGCTTAGTATATAAAATAGCCTATTCTAATCTGAAATTTAATTGAATGTGTATCAGTTGTCCTTTGTATCTTTTATATAAGAACTTAATGGTTTTTGGTAACTATTTTTTCCAAGTAAGATGAGCATAATTAAGAAGTTCTTAATTAGCTGAAGAATGTTTTTATTTTCATTTTCCTTTAAGTCCTCACAGAATTGTCTTTATTGTCTGTTAAGGGAATTGCTCCCAAACTATTAGCATTTATCATATTGGAAAACCCATTTTAATTGTACAAGGTAGACATAGACAAGGAAAATGTCCACCGAGTTAATACAGTGTTATGCATAAAAACTCTGGCTTGATGAGTATCTACAGAAGGTATTGTGAGTCAACAATGGTGTCCATTATGGGCAGAGTTAGACATGAGTTCTAACAGATGTCTGAAGTGAAAGAGTAGTAAGTGAAAATAGCTTGAAAACAGAAGTGTTCTTGAAACCAAGTTCTGCTTTGATCCAGTGTTCAAATCACGTTCTTCCGTGAAAATTCCTAAAACAGTCTTTGTAGGCATAAGCAGAAGGTGACGGCCAGGCTACACCAAAGGATGTCCAGAGCCTATCTGCTAAGGATGGATGTTCTCAGAGGAGTTGGTTGCCTATAAGAAAATCTGTCTTTCATGTTTTGTAGTACTTCTGTAATACCTTCATCTTTGGAATTTACGCTGCTGTCTTTGCTGACCCAAAACAATGCTTCATTTCTCTTACTTCTGTTGTAATCAAAGGCAACTCATACGTTCTTAGTCCTTCAGCTTCTATTTAGGCACAGGCTTGCTGGCTGTGGCTCATGCACATACAGCTCTTCAGATCCAAAAAGCAGCTCTGTAGCTGGTTCTCTTACGTAAGATACTTTTTATTGTCTGCTGTGGTTCATGTATCCCAACTGCAAAGGTAATTCAAAGTTATTTACTGCCTTCAACCCTCCAGCTGCTTCTGAACAGCCATCTCCCTCCAGCAGCTGGCAGTACTTTCGGTCAGACGTCCCCAGCTCAGCTCGAGGGTGACCTCTTGGCCACAGCTCAAATCTCTGCTGTCACCTGGGTCAGTCCTGAGCTCAGCTGGCATACAAGTTCTGGTCAGGGGACTCACTGCCTGGTTGTTCACTGTGCGGGTCTCCCTGTAATGAGCTTGGCACAGCACAGCGGGGGACGATGGAGGTCCAGCTCAGAACCCACAACCTCACAATGTTCTAAAAATTCCAGTGCTGCCAAGCAGCACAGCTTACTCGCTTCCAGGTCAAACTAAGGGAGATGTCAGGCAACATGCAGGCAACAGCCTGGAAGTCTAGTGGCTTCATTATGAAAAATGTCCTTCAGGGGAGACTGTCTGGTTTGAAACAGATGTAATATTACCATTTTGCAGCTGGACTTAATAGCTTCATGGAACTTACAGCACCATCTGCATTTGAATGAATGAAGTAAGTTTCTGTCATAGCTGTGAGCTCTGATTTAAATTGATCTTTCAAGTGGCTAGTGGCCAGCTTGTGTTTTTAATACTCTTCTAAATGCTCGTGCCTGCTTAGAGAAGTATCTAAAGAAGACAGACTAAGATGACAGAAATCCAAAAGTTTTCAGGTTCTTCCGTTTGAAGTTGTTACTGGGAGCGGGATTTAAATGTTTTTTATATATGGAATGTTTTTCTGAAAAGAAAACAGATGAAAATTTTGTGTAGGTAGAAAACACTAGCATGAAATCTTATATATATAATGAGAAGTAAAAAAAATATATCCATCTCCCTTTGGGTTATATGAAACATTATTAATTAATTAACTAGTCAGTTAACCACTTGCAGTTGGAAGGTGCTGTAGAAATACAAACTGTTATTGCTAGTTGTTTTAGTACATGAGTACCAATGAGTATTTCCTACATTCAAGGCTAATTGCTTCAAAAAGTATATTTAATTAAGAGAAACAACCCTGCAATTTGTCAGTATAGATTCTTTTCACTGCCAGCGGTTAATGAAGAGCTCCTACTTCAGCAAAGTACTGCAGGCCTGAAAGATTTGTTGCAAGTGTGTAAGTTAGTAATACTGTTGCAATTCTCCTGAGAGTTGCAGAAATTTAAAATAGTGCTTCCCCAAAGTTCTGATAATGAAAGAATAAACAGAGTTCCCACAAAGAGCTGGCAAGTTTCTTGCAAGTATCCTGCAAGTGGAAGAGCGCCTTCATTAAAAAAAGCTTAAGTTTGCCAAGTAGACGAGTTAAGAGGCATTATCTTGCCAACAGTTTTTCAGTTTTAACTCTGTCTTTACTGATCTGATTTCTTTCTTTGGCTCCTTAAGGCCACAGCTTGCAAAGTTCAGCTCACTAAATTGAGATGTATGAAAGTATTGGCTGGAAATGGTGCTCACAGGAGTACACGTCATGTTTTTGCAGAGGAGGCTTTCGCTCCTGCTAAACACAATGGGGAATGTGCAGGTTTAGGCTAAAAATAGTGTTCTACTCTTTAAGGTTTTTGATATTTTCATTTCACTTGTATATTTTTAGTTACTGGTTGTCCAATGTTACAGTTATTTAAATAACGTGTAACATTCCCTCTTCTTCCAGAGAAGTAATATAAGCTAAAAAAAAAAAATTAAGTGTGTAGCTCTTGCTGCTTATTGGAAGTGGATGAAGTACACAAAAGGGAAGCTGTAGACCAAGACACGCTGCTTAACAGCTGAATGGGGATTTAAAGAAGCACAGGTGTTTGAAGATTAATTTCCTCCAGTAGAAGGAAATGAAAAAAGAAGAAAATTAGTGAAGGATACCCAACCTTGTCTTCAGTACAAAAATAGGGCAAATAGAAGGATCCTTTTTATGATGTTTGTAGCAATATTTCATCAGGAGGAAGCTCAAACGGGGAGAAAGCAACTATTAAAACCTAAATTCATGACTGAATCTCCATGATTATACTAAAGCAAAAGACATTGTAAAATTTAATTACCTTTAAATTTTGAACATAAGAATGATTTTGCATGAAAAGAACATTGTAATGTCTTTTCTTTATGTATAATTAACACAATTAGAAGGACTAGGGAGGCAGAGGTACATGGAAGCAGAGTTTAAGAGATGAAGATAGTAGAGAAAAACACAAAATGAGATATATGAGAGACTCATGGAAAAAACATACTCATCTCAGAGTAACTGTTCTGGCTATTGTGAAGATTAGAGAATTTCTCACATGGCTTTAAGGGAAGGTACGTATGTGTGACACTATTTCAGGAAAGCATAAGTCATCATCTCTAAAGGTTTACTGTCCTTTGAAATACTGCTAAAATGTTTTTGAGGGTAAATTTTCAAATGGTGGTACTGACCTTAGAATAAGTTTCAAGGACTTTTGTGGTGTCTAACAGTCTTCTTATCCTTTTATGAAACTGAGAGGAAGCTAGCCCATAAAAGATGGTGATTATGGCAAGGGTCAGAAATTTCTTCTCACAAGGATTATCATTAAAGAGTTGTTGAAATCTCAGTTATTCCTGGAGTTCTGAGTAATAATGGCAGCCAAAACTCTGCGTAAAGGAATAAAGAATAAATAGGTAATTGAAGATAAATTCCTTGCCTCGAGCTAGAGTTTTCTGAAAGAATCCTACACTTTACTGTGAACTTTAGCTTTTCCTTCTGCCCCTCAAAAATCTCATTTACTGTTAAAGCTGCCTAATTGGGCTAGCATGAGAACAGTTGCTTATCCGGCCAGCCACTTTTTCATGCTGAAATCTTTTTTTAATTTGTGTTCTATCATATCATTGCTTTTATGCGTGATTTTATATAGATTACAGTAATTATAGAGAAATATTGAATCAGATCTCCTACAGGTTGGAGATACGAGGTCTTGAAAACAGATACCTCTGATGTGTTTCTCAGCAGGATCCATTTCATTATTATGAAATTATCACAAGAAACCAGAGCTGCTTGGACAGTAATGTGTGATGAATGTTCTGATAAAAGAACAGGAGAGAGCTAAGTCTGGTAAAGCAAAATCTGCAGCTGTGAAGAACAAAAGTTGTGGCACAGTAAATAGGATAACATCTCTGAGCTTTCGATATCTTCAGTCAGAAGAATAACTTGCTCTATGACAAATGTAGGACGAAGTGAAGAATCAGATTAAACCCAAGAACATCAGGGTGTTTGGGGTTCCAAAAGATGCACAGGGAGATAATTTATTTTTTGATTGCTTGATTTGAAAGATACGTCACCTTCATATCAGAAACTTTGCTTTATTTAATGAAAAATCACACCATTTTCAAAGCAGACAAAATAGGAAGGAGATGCAGGTGCTGTTTAGTCTGAGGTATAAAAGAGGTGGAAGGGACATTTAGACTGATGGGAAAGCAAAACAACCTTTTATCCATGAAGAGATTTTTTTCCTTATCTAGTATTCAGGCCTCCAGTCACATGTGAAGGGTTTTTTTTATTTCTCCATTAAAAACAAAAGGCAGACAGACTTGTAGTGGTAGGATGAAATAAGTGATACAGAGGAGAATTTGTGGTCTTCCTTCATGTGCATTTTCATTGTACGTAAGCTCAAATGGAGATGAACCAAACTACGCTCGTATCTAGGCTCTTGCCCTGAGCCTCATGTTTCTAGAGGGCTAGCGTAAGGCAAAAAGCTGCTGGGTTGAACTCCAAGCACAGTTTATTAATTTTTTTTTCAATTTATTTTTTCAACAGAGAAGTATTAGTGATGATAAATAATAGAACACTAAAGGCAGTTATTGGTACTAGCAACATTTTCTTTGAAAGCTGAAAGTGGGAATTTTTTTTGGTTGATTTTTCAACCAACACTGTGTCAGAAGGGATTTTTCTTTAAAATTCATGCTTTATGTTTTGCCTTTAATCTGATGTCAGTAGTGTTCTTTCATTTGCTTTTTATCCATGTAATAATCTATTTAATAGTTAAGCCATTTACTTGTTGCTCTTTTCCCCTATAAAAACCTGTAAATCGTGTGGTGGCAGAATCTCATTCCAAATAACTGTCTTCATTTTTGAAACAACAAAAAGCAGATTTTCAAAAGAACAAACAAACTTTTCATCTAGTAGTATTATTAGTTGTTTTATCAATGAAACATTTACTTTTGCACCAGTCCTCCAAACAATTAATTATAATTTCACTTTTAAAAGCTTGGCAGTCCCTTTGTCTTCAATAAGACTACAACTTTTTCTCATCACCTGGATACTCACACCCATTTCTTTGCTATTTGGAGGTTTAATATTTTAAAGGCGAGAATAAGGAGTAGGAATTGTTATTGACATCCAGTAGTTTCTATGCTTCCATGAGGAAAAAAATGTATTGTAATTAAATGCTAATATTACAAATGTTTATGCATATATATATAAAAAAATTTTCTCTCCCTGGCATTTTTTTTCCTTACTAAAGGAATTAATCAATGTGACAATCTGGAATTTTGAAGGTCTAAGACTCACATGACCATGTCTGCTTAATCCAATTCCAGTTAGACTGACAAAGTATGGATTGAAGTCATCACGGCTCTTTGTGAAAGAAAGCAAACTTTTTCAGCTGTTTGGTCATTCAGGAACATTTGGCTTTGGAGTTGGTGTTAAACTACCAAACTTCAGACTTCCAGTTTTGACCCCTGGTTTAGGACTTCAGGCTCCCAGGACTCATGTAGGTGCAAAAGGGTGGGGAAAAAAGAGAGTATAATGAAAGGAATATGTGAAGGGAGAAGAGGACAGTTCTCTGTATTAGAAGAGAATTAGCTCTCCAGAGAGTGATGCAGTGCATCTAAAGTAGCCCGTTGTGTCTCTTACAAGACTATTCTCACTTTCAAACACAATTTGTTCATTGGCTGTCTTTCATGTCCCTTTCAGGCTACAGTCCTCCTCTGCTAAAACTGTGGACTTCAGGGGGAATAAGAGTCGAGTTGTTCTAGCTGGTGGGTTTTGTCTTTGGAGCATCCTGAAATGTCATTTCACAAATCTTTGGCATCATGAAAGTCTGTTTTAGAAGAGTTCAGACTCATCAAGCCTCTTGCTAGTGGTGCTTCTGGCAGGAGAACTGCTAAAAACTTAGATAAAAACAGCTCAGGTGCCATTCCCTGCATTTCCTGCTAGTAACAAGTGGTGACTAGTGAGTATTTCTTTATATGTGAAACTCTGACTAAATTACCAATCTAGTATAAATTTAATTCATTAGAAGATATCTGTATATTGTCAGTGGCACACGGAGTGTTACATATATATGAGTGTGTAAGTATACAGAGATATGTATGCATATATGTATGATGCCACTGGTAAATACCAAGCTAGGTTTTGTTTCTTGTGGTAATACCAGACTGTTAGTCCTCACTCAGTCTTAAATAAATGATGTTTATTTGTATGTCCTATCTAAATATCAAGTGCAAGAAGTCCAGTCAGTATATTGTCCCTGCAGAAAAAACTTCTAGTGAATTATTCCAAAGCTTTCTAATTTATTTTCCAAACCTGTCTCAGGTTATATTAATGCCAGCAGGTAGTTAAAATTTGCGGTGGCAGTTCAGAATCTGAATGTATGTCTTTACTGCTAACTCAAGTCCGTGTAAACATTCCTAAGCGTAGCTCTCCGTCAGCTAGCTCAGCCTCTGAGAGAAGGGCTGCCAGTGCAGCACAGGACTCACTACGGTCTGTGAAAACTCTTCCAGGACCTTAGGGAAATACGGGCAGATAGATCATGGATTGTGATTATATGGTGCTCTAATTAAAAGGTAGTTCAGGATAGCCTCAGCATATGCTCCTTAATACTCAAATAAAAAGGAAAAAGCAAAACCAACATTTTCTTTCTATCTCATCAAACTGCAAACAACTGTGATCTTAGGGACCATGTAGCAGGCAAACAGTATGATGGAAACAAAACAGAAAAGGAAAGATAGTGAATCCTGTATTCTGTATCAAATTTTTCCTCAGGTATTTAGGGAAAAGAGAAGTAGTGACAAAAAAAACTGGAGTTCAAGGCACAGGTTTTTAATGGCCTCAAATACTATTTTGAAAATGCATTGAAACATCTGATTTGGTTTTTATGTAGGCAACATCTATTCATTTGCAGTTGTCTGTATGGAAAATATAGCAGACATACTTTTCTTAAGGCTATTTTTTCCTTTTTTTGATGAAAATCACTGTAGAATTTTTTTAAGGACGGGACCAAAAGGAAGTAGACTTCTCTAGATAAGGAATGTATGAATTTATAAACCTGGTTATTACATTTTTATCTAAACTTGTTTAAATGGTGAAAGACCTGGTGTCCCCAGCTGGTAGCTGTCCTTTACATCTTAAAGATTTTAAGGCAAATGTCTTAGAATTTGAAGAGATCAAGATTTCAGTAGTCTAAGAGTTTTGATGGTCAGAGAGGTGGCGTTTCCTTCTCCTGTCTAATAAGACGCGTTACCTGTTTCTTAACCTGCCGTGCTAGACTTCATCTGGTAAACCAGAACAAATTCTCCCAATTTCTGTTTGCAGGCACTTTGCAGTTCACGTCTTGAATGTCTCCATCAGTCTTTTATCCATCCCTGCTACTGTATTTTGACATATATCTGTTAAGGTTTTGATGTATGTTTCGGTGTGACTATGTATTTGTTAAAAGGTGACCTTTTGATTTGATTGTTGGGCTGACTTCAGTGCTAATAAGCTGAAGGATGAGGTGTCTAATGAATCCCGTGTATAGAAATAATGATAGATGACTTATTTGGAATTCTACAGACACAGTATGGCCAAGCATGCTGAGGAGTCCCTGGAACTGAACCAGTCTTATGGTGGGAAGCTTTATTGATTACACAGAGACAGGGCACATTTTAATCATTTTTACAGCACTGTACTGCCTAAGGTACTAAAATCCATTAAATGAGGATTATAAACTTTGTTTTAAACTGGATCCTAAATTGTTTCTTGATGTACAGTCCACAGCAACTCAATGAGATCAATCACAGTTACTAAGGCATATTAAAATCAACTTGTTTAATTTTAATTGTTCATACGCCTGACCCTGTGCGAGGCAGCTGTTCATAAAGCTAAATTGCTTTTCTCCCAGCCAGGACTTCCAGTTCACATCGTGGTAGATTTTTGCCTTGTACGCCAACCAGCATTTCACTTTCCTTTCTCCCTTCTTCCTCCTGGCCTATGATTCTCACTTCTCTTCCGATAATTTTCTCTCTTTTTTGCCTTCTGTCCTCATTAGCAGAAGCTGCAGCCTTGCCAATGAGTCAACTCTAATAAAGTAGGTGGATCATTTGAATTATTAGTTGATGTAAAGTTGCAGACTTGGAGCTCTTTTCAGCAGTCTGTGTTAACCTCTGCTATGTGAGTGATTATGCTTGCGGACTCCTAATCAGATCATAAAAACTGCTGGCTGTATTGATGGGTGTATTGTGAACAGGTACAACCATTATAAACTTGTATTATATTTTCTGTTTAGCTGCATGTATTTTAGTGTCCCGTGCTCTGTTTTTTCTTAGGGGAATTCTATAAAACTATTCAGTAATTTCCTTCCTGCTTTTACTTCTTCTGTCGTCCTGTTTTGATGGTGAGAGCGCCCTGTTCAATTTGTATCAGTTTATTTCCCTCCTCCAGTATCTGAAGTTAATTGTAGATTTGAGTATCAGAAAAGGAGGAGTAACATACCTGAGTCTTAATCTTACACATAATGTATTAAATATTAGCATTGCCCTAATCTTCTTTTGGTAGAATGGGCTTATAAATACCTACTTGCTGCCTAGCATGGACACGACGAGATGCTGCTCTGTTCTGAGGAGTTTTCAAATGGCCAGTCGATTTTGGGGATTTTCTGTGTCCTACAAGAGGCAGTTCAAGCTCCTATTTCTGGTTACTACTTTTAGGTTGATAGGAAATGAGGTAAACAAGAATAAAATTACTGTTTTTCATTTACTGAAAGGTAGTGCTTCTTGAAAGAGAACAGGTGGATGCAAGAGACAGGTGAGCACAACCAGAATACTGAATCTTTTTGGAAAAACAGCTATGGTTCCAGCACACCAGTTTTACAACTACTGCATTTGTACAAGGCATTACAGTAATGGCACATTAAGGCAATAAGCGGAAAAGATTAGGATGATTTGGACATGTTGTCTGTGATTCTTGATGCAAAGGGAGTCAGTGGTATGGGAGAAAATATGCACGTCTGAAAATTTAACACAATGTGAAGTTGAAGTAGAATAGGCATTTCTTCTATAGTAGAAAAAGAAATGAAAACCTAAGTGGGGTATAAAATAATGTATACTTATCAAGCACAATTATAAGCATAAAGAGCACCAAGTAAACCTGTATTTATAGATTTTACTAAAACTGTTACCCTAATGATAGCCTTAGACGCTCTAGGTTTTAGAGCACTCTGTGGATTTTCGCATCGTTTCCATTCCTATTAAATAATGAAGGGTGGTTTTTTTCATATGAATGATTCCCATAGTTTCATGAATTTAGTTCAGGTGTGACTTGTCTGTTTCTGCTTTATTTCTCATTTTTCATGCACATTCTGTGCTACTTTTGCAGCAGATTTTAAAATGCAGGCTGCCGTCTTCCAGCAGGTGTGGGGGGCGGAGGGACAGCATACACTGCCGTCTCACTGTGGTAGTCGAAAGCTTGATAAAGCTGGGAGATCTTCAGAACTCATTTTTCATTTTTTCTTGGCTGCATATGATAATTTGCACTGCCTTTGGATTTTGGGGGTTTTCTAAGCCAATGAGAAATGTTGGAAATAAGAAAAGCCTTCTATAAATACAGCTATCTTGCAGATCTCTCGAGATTTTCTGGAGGCCACAGTCCACCAAGCTTCAGTTAGTTATATATAACCCACCCTTTGCAGCTGGCTTGCCTTCTCCTTAAGCTTCCTCTGTCAAGGGTTGTATGGGAGCAGACACAGCCCAAAGTCCTGTCCTGTGGCCTCCTCTCTCTTCTTCAAAAGGCTGGTAAAGCCACGCTTGCTGGCTGTATGTTTCTGTGCTGAATTTCTAGAGATTCATGGCGCTTAGCAGTGCTGAGCCTGCCTTAACTTAGCCTCTACTCCCTTGGTATGCCTGCTGAACATTTTCTTCTACTACTTGTATCTTCAAATACAAAGAAGGTTTGCAAAATTCAGCACGAGTTTAAAGGAGAGTATACTGGGTGCAGAGATTGTTCTGTGAGGGTTCATCGGCTTTGGGATGCACTCTCTCATTGATCTTAAATAGCTTGAATTTGTTAATATGTTTTTGGAATAAATAAACAGCTGTCTCAGTGCAGCTTGGTTCTTAATTACCTGGAAGGGCAAAATTTTAAACTAGAGGTCTACTGAGGTGAACTTACCCTCTAAATAAAGCACAAATTCTCTTATAAAGAGGCCTGACAAGTTACTAGTTTTATTTAGGTAGAGCTCTCCACAGAACTGCCAGATAGCAAAACAAATACATGATTTAACAGCTTTCCTCTGACTGGGCCAAATTCAGGAAAAGGTGTTTTGCTGTAAGAATGGGGCAAGATTTGCTTCTATATGCATATGATCTGGGAAAGTCATTATTATGAATAATGGGCCATCTGAATCAGAAGAGCCCCGTGGTTCGTATAAAAATCTCACTAAAATAGAACTCTAGGATATTCTCCCCAGTTTTTATTATAAGTCCCAGGCAAACACTCGAGAAATGAAAATCCTCTAGGCAATGCTAAATGTAACTCAACCTTGACTTGCAGGAATTCATCTTCGGAATGGAAAAATTGTTTGTCTCTATGTCCAATTAATTCTTGGCTTTCATTTGAAACCGCCAGCAAGTTTGCCAACCCAGTTTTTGATGGGTTTTATTTATGTATATAAATCCTTGTCGGCTGAGAATTAGTCACATATATATTGGAAGGTGATTTTTTTATTTACCAACAACCTGCATCAAAATGTACGCAAGAGACCTGAAAATGGAAGAATCTGTCTCACCTTATAAGCCACAGATCTCTTTGAATAGCTTTCAACCCAGCATGCCCTGTACAGGCAGCAGATAAAGCAACGAAACATTGATTATTATCAGAAAACAAAATAGATATATTATCATCTTCCTGCCTAAAGCCCCTGTTAGAAAATAAGTTTCCTGAATTCCTCAGACTTGCTTTAAATGAGGGAAAAGTTTCATTTTCTGTACTTGCAAGGTCTTTCCATTTATTCTAAAAATGAGAAACAGTAATGATTGTAATGTTTTTGATCAAACACGTAAGACACATTGCAGAGTGTTTTAGAGTTATTGCAAGTTTCCATTGCAAATTCACTTGGATTCATTCCAGCATTTGGAATAGGCCTGGGGTTTTGTTGCCGATATCAATTTTAATGTTATGCTCCAATACAGATTTCGCACTCATCATCTTTCTCTTACCACAGAGGAGGAGAGCAGCACTGTCATTCCCACTCTCCGTACGTGGACATCAATCCTAGCTAGATTATTTTGCCCTCGTCTGAAACTCATGCTGAGTTCCCAACTGTCCGATGACTTAGTCAAGCGTGTAATAATCAGGGGTCTCGTGAGCTGGAACCTCCTGGTTCAGTTAGTGCTTTGCCAAGTTGTTGATCTTCTACAGCAGCCTTGGGAACTTGCTCTGACAAAGTGCCTGAGAAAGGTTATGTATGTCCAGCAAGAATAAACAGTGACTCAAACAGTTACCTTTTCTTAGACATTTTTATTTAAAAACTAAATAAATGAATTGTGACCTGCACTCTTCAAAATCTCTGTTACATTCTTGCAGTACGTTTACTCTCTTCAAGCTAAAGCATAGAGTTGTGTGCGTTCTTACTCAGTGTATACCCTGATGTGATGTCCCAGTGTCCACCAGGAGAAACCTGAGTGTTAATGCTGTGGAATAAATCAGGACCAAATCCATGAAAGTCCATAGAAATCAGTATCGTTAGGAATGCATGTTGGTCATGTTTAAGGATATATTTGAGTAAAAAAATCATTTTTTTTACTGATAAAAGAGCCTCCATTAACAGCTTGTCTACCTATTTAATTGCTTCCAAATCATGTTTTACCAAAAGAGCTGCAGAGCAGAAAGTGTACATCAAAATAGAGTGAACTGCATAAAAAAATTATGCTGACTTCAAACTCTTTCTTGAACTTAATTTGTGTTTCTGTATTCTCTGCTTATTTAATGTGCTTAAGAGAAATTGAATGTGAAAGAAAGAGCAGTATAATTTAGTATATAGCAAACTTAAAATTTAGGTGCATAATTCTAGATGTCATAGGCTATTGAAGAATGAAGATGGACAAGCGCAGCTAGCTGACTTTTTCTGCCAATACACACGTATAATCACATAATGTAATATATTATGTTTCCACAATGCATAAAATACTTTAGAATGATAAAATCATTTGTAGTTTAAATCCAAAATAAAATCAGCAATTTTAGCACAAAAATAACACTTTAAATGAGAGCTTTTGGAATCTTCAATTGATAGAAACAAATAAAAAATAAAAGTTAAGCAGTGGAGATTACAAAATGCGGGTTTGTTTTTAATTCTAAATCATCATAGGATGGTTTGGGTTGGAAGGGACCTTAAAGATCATCTAGTTCCAACCCCCTGCCATGGGTAGGGACACCTCCCGCTAGACCAGGTTTCCCAAAGTCCCGTCCGACCTGACCTTGAACACCTTCAGGGATGGGGCATCCACAGCTTTTCTAGGCAGCTTGTTCTGGTGCCTCATCACTCTCACAGTAAAGAATTTCTTCCTAATTTTTAATCTAAAACTCCGCTCTTTCATTTTAAAACCGTTAGCCCTCATCCTATTGCTCTACTCCCTGATAACGAGTCCCTCCCCATCTTTCCTGTAAGCCCCCTTTAGGTACTGGAAAGCTGCTCCTAAGGTCTCCCTGGAGCCTTCTCTTCTCCAGAAGTTCCAACCCCAACTCTCTCCGCCTGTCGTCTTAGGAGAGGTGCTCCAGCCCTCTCATCATCTTCATTGCTCCAGCAGATCCATGTCCTTCTTATGTTGGGGGCCCCAGATGGATGCCGTATTCCAGGTGGGGTCTCACCAGAATCGCCTCTCTCAATCTGCTGGCCACACTTCTTTTGATGCAGCCCAGGATATGGTTAGTTAAGTTACTAATCAGTAACTTAAGATTTTACCAATGACAGATATGGATTCTGCTCTGAAGATAATGGAAGTAAATTTCCAAGAATCAGTTCTTCAGGAAGGGATCAGTGAGTAAAAGTGTTCGCAAAGAATGAAGGCAAGCTATTGCCAAGAAAGCAGTTGTACTGGGATTGATAGAGCAGGCAGTACCCCTCACAAAAGGCACGCAGTAAGCCCTTTGCTCTACTCAGCATGGGTAGGATCTCATCTGGGGTACCTGTGTGAAGTCAGGACACTGCAAGAAAAAGATCTGTACAAACTGAAGAGAATCCAGAGGAGGCCAAAAAGAACATTTAGGAGCTTCAAAATAAGCTCTGTAGGGAAAGAAAAGAGAAGATAAAGGAGTGATACATAAAAGGTAGCTTCAACGTGGCAAAGAAGAAATTACTGTCCATGTCTATGGATAGGAAAAGAATCAAGAAGCTTAAAATACAGTGGGGTTTATCTTAGACATCAGGAAAACTTCTTAATGGTATGGTTAATTAAACACTGGAACAAGGGTGGGTTTAAACAAAACTGAAATAAGCAATTATATAAGCAGCAGTAAAATCATAGAAACAGCAGACATATTCCCTCAATCAACTTCTTTTTGGTGTCCAGACTAGGCAGACTCTTTGGCCACGATAACAGGGGCCTGTAACTGAGGGATGAACACGTGATCCCTCTTCATGACTTTTCCTTGCTTTTAGAGGAATGGGTTTGTGAGCAGGAGACTGCCCAGACAGTGGCAAGAGTGGTGAGGAGGACCTGGAGCTTTTCCTCTAGCTCCCTGCTCTTGACTTGCAACGCCTTGTTTAGGTGTGTAGCCATGGCCTCTAAACTGCTCCAAGGATCATGGCTACAAGGCGAAAAGCAGACCAAGCTTGGGAAGATTTTTTGTCAAATGCTTAAAAACCTCAGCAAAATTAAAGTTTGCTGAAAATAGAGGGAGATGCATGAGCAAGTCCTAATGAGAACTAACAAAGGCAGGAGTGTGGGGAGCCTCCTTCACAAAAAGATAATTAACAGTGGGTTTGACGGTCATTTTAGAGTTGTCACTGATCATGTCCTGGCGCAGAGAGACGACTTAGGTGGCCTCTTGGTATTCCTTTGTCATCTGCTTCTTTAGTGAGACCTCTTTTGGAAAGGATCTGGTGCCAAATACAGTTTCTGCTGGGGACTTCTTGTGGGTGAAATGCCAGTATAAAAAAACATCCAGAGAAGGAAGGTGATTAGCTAATTTAGACTATTTTCAGCTATGCAATACCCCTCTCAGTATGTTGCTGTAAAGAGTTTTACAAAGATGAGAGTTTTTTATATTTTTATGAAATCTCTGTTGGAATATTTCTAGGTTAAATACATATACAGAGTATTTGAGGAGTACGATTAGAATCCCCGAGACTGTTCCTACAACCTCAGGTTACCTTGAAAATGAATTTTCCTATCTCTGCATTGATCTCCCATAGGTTTCCTAAAGGACAGGACAATCTTCCCCCCAGGTGGGTTTTCGCAGCCACATTATGTGTTGGCATAATCCCAGAGAAGGTAATAGAATCACGCAACTGGAGAATTTGTGGTTAAACAGATAGTACCAAGTATGTAAGATACAGGGTTGTTTACTGAGATGCTCCCAAGTACTTGATAGTAGACTGATAAGATTTGTTCTACACAGATAGCTGTATGGGTAGCTGGTGAAGAACAGAAAAAGACGATTACTGGAAATAATTGATTTTCAAACTTCAGTTCTTTCCCAATTAAAATTATCCTGAGGCACTCAAAAGCTATAATTTAAAGTTGCAATAGAAATCCAAGTAAGTCCTCACTTGCAGTGATTTTTTAGATACGAGAACCATTTTGAGTCATGCAAGCAGTAAGAAAACCCTGCTTTTTATTGTAAATGATTTAACTTTACACTTTTCTTTAATTGGATTAAAATTGACTTTGGTTTGGTTTTCAAATGTGTTCCAACCAGGAAATTGGAGGCCATTTTTCATACAGGGAAAATAATGGATAAAAATCCCCACTCGGATGTAATCAGCTGAAACTTTACCATTGGCTTTGATGACACCAAATCTTACCCAGTGCCCTAAACCGGGTTTCACTAGAGAACAACAGCAGCAATATCAGCCCTGGTAATGTGAAATGCCTTACTTTCATGAGCTTACTGAGGGCTACCAGTCTGGTCACTTTAGTTCCAGAGTATTTTGTACAGACCTACTTTGTCTGTAGAGATGAGAGAAGCTGGTATTTCCAATTAAGATTTTTAATGCTTATGATGTGGGGATGTTCTTTTCAAACAAAGCTGTTACACAGCAGCAATACACCATAATACACAGGTGCTGAGAAAATAAGAGATAAATTTAACCCAGACTCTCTTCCCCTCTCTATTCCTTCTGCTTTTGATCCATGAAGGATCATTCTAGTCCAGTTTTAAGACTTCCACTTCTTTTCACTCATTAGCCTGCTCAGCAGTCTCTCCTTTTTCCAACCTCGCCTCTGATTTGCTGCAAAATTTTATATAGGCTTATTTTTGTGAAATGGAATTTCTAAAAGGTTGGGGTTATTTGACATGAGAACTTGCAAAAGAAAATATGATACACTTCAGATAATGCTTACGTGAAGTAACATACAGTAATAGCTCCTGTCGGTTCAGGGAAAGGTAGATATCTTTGCTGGCATTTATTTTATTTCTAATTTAGGTTTCTCTGACTCACTTCAACAATAGAAATAATATGTGTTTGTGACAGAAATAATTTTTTCTCCAAGAAGTTTCCCACCCCAGCCCTTGCTTGTGGGCTCTATTAATAGAGTAACTTCAGCATCATGATGTCTACTCAGTGCTTTGACTTTGCCAGAAAATATTGATCTGTAGGATGATCTGTCCAAGGGCAACAGCATCATTAATTGCTAAGTGATCTGCAGAACAATTAGAGACCTCCTGGCTGTTGTACAAATAGATGAATGGAGCTGTCTACCTAATCAGATACGGTTGTATCTATCTATGGACCCAATTGTGTTGTTCCAAAATGTCTTCAACATCTGTCACCTTCCCGCTTCTCACAATAACATATGCCGTGCTCTGCTCTGCGGGGGTCCCCTCTCAAAAGCCTTTGAGGAGAATTTTCTTGGGGGGAGCAGGAGGGTATGCGGAGTTTTTAAGGACATTTTTATCCCATATCTACATTCTCAGATTTCCTTTTTGAGAGACAAGCAGGATTAAGCTAAAGATTATAAGCATACAAGAAGCTGTAATTCGCATTTGCATTCACGGCATGAAGGCAGGACAAATATATTAAAAGGGAACTCAGAGCCTGCATGCAGTGAATTTAGCTCTTAAGGAAATGAATAGGATTGATGATTTTCTAGGCTGTGTTGTTCAGCGCCTAGTGCAGTGGGAGTCTGGCCTTCAATTGGGTCTCTGAGGAGTAAATGGTGAGAATAACACTGTGCATTTATCAGTGTCATGTTTCTATATGAAGGAAAGCAATTAGGAAGGAAATACACAATTAGTATCGGTCCCCTTAAAGTTAGATGGCACACATGCTGCCTAAGTGTCCTCTGCTTGAAATGCTTGTATGGGGCTCCAGGTGGTTATTGCAAAACCAGAGCAGCCACAGCAAAAAGTATTCTGTCACACAAGAAACAGGGAATTACATTTGTGATGTGGCAGAGTGATGACTATAGTAGGATGTGTTCCTGTGAATCCACTCATGTTTTCCTAACTATTCCTGTTGTAGGTTTGTAGAGTCTTTGAAGGATTCAGTCTACTGTTTGGGGGAGGGTGAGTAAACTGTATTTTCATCAAGACAAATTGTATCTTTAGCATTTAGTCTTAGAGCACTTAAAAAGTAAACATGAGCACTGCATGTCACACATGGTGTCACTTTGTTTAGTGCCTCTGGACAATTCACTACTGAAGATTAGATCCTAATGTTTTGACTTTCTTCACATTCTTTCTTTAAATATGTCGTTGTTTTGAAGCTCTTTTTTTTGTACCTGACAATGAGATTAGTTAGCAAAAATCCTCTCGCGGTCACTTTGTCATTCCAGCTAGAATTTGAAGTTGCTTTTGGTTTAAATGATACACAGATTTTAAGACAATTTCCTCTATACAGTATCAGTTTAGCACAAAACCAAGGAGAGATATACCCAGTGGGTGACTTACAGTATTCTTATTGCTATATCTGTCCTAATTTGAGTCAGTAGAATTGTACAGAAAAGCTGTTATTTCTTTTAGTACAGACCTTGCTACATACAGCACAAGGGCCAGAAGATGAGCGCAAGCAGGAAAGCTCATACTTGAGAACAGAAGTGTGTAGGCTGCTTCTCTATATGTGATTTAGTTCCTGCTTCTTTTCAGGAGTGGTTAATCTTTCTAAATTAGCAGCAGATTCACTGACCATCCTTCCAATCCCTCCGAAGGAAAAGGGGTGAGGGAGTCCCTACCCTGAGTGATTGAGTGCAGTCCCCGTTACCCTGTGTCTCTGGGCAGGGCACTGGGAGAGAGCCAAGAGGATTTATCTGGTAGATAGAAGGGTTGAAGCAGAAAGCGATCTCTTTAAAACAACCAGAAAAGCAACCTGATTATCGTTTCTTTAAGAAGCAGTTCCTAAAAAAATCAATTTTCTATATATTCATTTTTTTCTATAAAAGCAGCTGTGTGGTTCCTGCTCTTATTTTGTCTTTTAAGCATCAGTATTCTGCATGTGGCTACAAGCCAATACTGTTTTTACAAAAACGATCCCTATTTCAGTAGAATGATTTTGCGATGCTTTCATTGACATCGCATCGGGGGTTAGGCAGTGCAACAAAATAATAAACTGGCTTTCCACCTTCTGCAAACCGGTGTCCAGATACACTGTAGATCACATGTAAAAATTAGTGTGGTGGTCCTGTCCCTACCGCTCTGTTTTATAGCCCAAAAAGGGGAAGAAGAACATGAAAAATACTAAATTCTCGGCAAGCTCCCAATTTAATTTTCATCTGTATATTCTGCTGCCCTCCATTCAAATAAAACCAAACACAAATCATAATGCAGGTCACAAGAAAGGTAACAGAAAGTCTGAAGCAATAGCCTTAACAGTGACAATCGAATTTTCTAACAGTACAGCACTGCAGGGGTAGGTGTTTATAGCAGGGGAGGTCTGGTCTTTATTCATACACTATTTTAGTTTCCACAGTTACTTAAGATTGGAGAAGACTCCCACAACTCAGCTTATGCTTTTCCTAGCACTGCTCTTGTGTTACTGGCAGTTGGGTTTTGGAGCTGCAACGCTGCTATTTCACTTGCAGAAGCAAAAAGCTTTCCTGGGAAGGTGGCATTGTACTGACTTAATTGTACAAAACACAAGATTTTTTCTGGGGTATAAGGTGTAAGAATGGAGGATTTGGGCCTA
Organism: Chionis minor; assembly: GCA_013398295.1. Lineage (NCBI taxonomy): Eukaryota > Metazoa > Chordata > Aves > Charadriiformes > Chionidae > Chionis > Chionis minor. The sequence continues at coordinate 147,430 of VZSF01003940.1, read as the reverse complement.
TAAATATTTTATACAATGAAAATAATTTCCTCTTTTCATGAAGAAAATGCTTTGATTTTTTTTCCTGAAAAATCCGCAAGTATTTATAGTCAGGATATTTTAATTGAGGTGAGCCATTATAGTGCTGTGTAGGGATGCTCTGTATCCAGCCTGTACCTCAGGCAATGCTCCATAAATAATCTCTCTCCCTTCTGTCTAGCAAAAGTGTCGTGGATGTCTGTCCCAAGAGTCCAGAGCAGTGTTTGTTCTTGAGATCCCCACCCAGAAATGCAAGAGGGTTTCTGTAATGTTCTACGTAGTCGCATCTTAGTTTAAAAAATTAGCCTTTCATGAAAACCAGAAAAGGACATGTTTTCAGTAAGAACTAACGTTTTCTTCCACACAAGAGACCACGCACTGTTCCCAGGGCACGTTCTTCCCAGCAAACAACTCGAAAGTCGCAACCTCTGAGCTTTTCCTTTGGACTTTGCAGTGACTGGCCTGACGCTGGCACAGTCAAGGCTGGGTTCTGCCACCCTTCTTGATGCTCAGTAGTCTTCTCCTATTGAAGTAAGCCTATGTAGTCAGCTGAACTGTCTGTAGATTACAGTGATACTTCTTCAGAAGCTGGGAAATCAAAACTCAATGGTGTATCATGTGGTCTTAGCTTAAACTCAGCATTAAGAGAAGCCTCTGAAGCTCTTTGTGGCTGTGTAGGGTGGTGTACAGTAACATTTAGTAAACAAAATGAGTTGTACTGCCTTTGTGTGTTACTAGCCAACAAAGCTGAAAGAAAAACTTGGCTAAAAGCAGAATTACCTAATTTGTTCAAGTATTTTGTATCTGTGGGTAGATGTGGCTGGAAGAAGGGCATAGGAAGAGGACAACTAGAGTTCCAACTTTGAACAAGAGTTTTGACTTTAAGTGTACATGCTGGACTCAAATGGAGAAATCAAAAAATGCATGTAGTTGTAATTCTTTTTCAGGATAGCTGCTTTTAATTCAGCTGCATGTTGCCCTGCTTAGGGTAGAACCTGACTCGTAGAACCTGACTCGTTTGACGCAGGAAAAGTCCTTCCTTTCCATCCCTTTACTGTGTTTACCAGCTCCCTGCTCCAAATACGTTCTTTGCTCATACAGTGTCATCCTCCTTTTTGTTTCTATTTGCTAAACTGAATTAATAGCAGCTAAAAGTATATTTTTTTTTCTCAAAGAAAACATTGTTAACTCTTCCACTGCTGTCATCTTAAACATTTACCTAATCAGCCAAACACACAAATTGCAAGCAGCTCCCCTGTGTTTTTTCAGTACCTAATCCCAAGCTGTTCCATGTCTACCAGCTGCTAAAACAATGAGAATTCACCCTGAAGATGTTTATAATTCAGTCATACGTTATCAATAAAATATCAATACATTAGCTTTGAGAAGTGCCAGTAATTTAGAGAGAATGCTAAAGTTAAATCCCATTTGAGGTAAAATAATGTTGGCTGTTGCAATGATTGTTCATTTTTGTGTGAAATGCTGCAGCACCTTTGTTTGGACCACTGAAGATTTTCTGGTATGCTTCACCAGAGGAGAGCACATGGCTAAAAGAACATCGTTCATGTCATTCAGGTTCTGAAGATTACTGTAGGGTCTGTGCCAGGGCAAGGACTATGGAAAGGCAGTTTTACATTTAGAAAAGTGAGAGTTTTAAAATTCTGTACCCACATCTAACTTCAAAATAGTCTCACTTTAGCTAATTTGCTAAGAGGAAAACAGTGTCTGAAAGTTCTGTGTCACAAAATAGCACTATCATATTGATAGGCAGCATTCCCAGAAATAAGACATTCGGTAGCATCTTCTCAGGCAGGTAGGAAAAGCCTATTCCTGTTTACAAGATTCTGGTAATGAACCGTGAAGGATAGTGCTTTGAACCATCTGTCAAGTAGCTTACTTTTTTTGGTAATTGAAAGTGATTTAATACGTCTTAGAAAAGAATGGTGGAATCATGTGCTGTAATTCTTACCCCAGTGATTTCCTGTACAGAACTGGGAGGCAGCAGTTTGTTGAGGACAAAAAGGAAAGATAGCTGCACTCTGAGTATGTCCAAACAGTGCAAATGGAGCCCCTGCCCTCTGGTACTAACTGAATGTATAAATAAATACAAATCTTTGCTAGCAAAGAACTTAAAGGTTAATTTCTTTACGGCATTTGCTGTGTCCTGCAAACAGATGTTCATTCTCCAGTACTTGCAAGGCTTTGATACACATTTTTTGTAAAAGTGAATTTCACTCAGATTAATTTAAGTTTGGGACAAAGTTTTCTTTTCCCCCTTTTCCAGTGGTAACCCCTCTGGTGATGATAACTATATTCATTGAAAGCTTCCCATGTTCAAACTTCAGTGCATCATGTGTGCAGTTGGTATCATTTTCCACTACCATATAATGTATTTTCATTTTCATTGTGTAGACTAGAGCTTCTCCCACTCCTTGCAGATCTCTGGAGATTATAATTGTGACAGGGGGAAATACGTCCCTGCCTGGGAGATGCAGTTATATTGGCCATCCCAGGAAAGAAAGGATGATTTAACTGCCAGTAAAGATGTCAGACAAGTCCAATGAAATGCAGGATTGTTAGCAAGGGAGCTAGGTATCATACCTACCCATCAAGGGACTAGTAACCCTGAGCCACCTCCGTGTGTGAGCTTACACAACAGAGGGAAAATAAATACCTCCAAATTGTTCTATCTCAGTCTAAATAATCATCCTAGAAAAACAAAATCATCCACATTTTTAGGAGATTTCCTTCTTGCCTTGCCAGAGTAACAGGGAGTAAGATGACTGGTAAAATGAACCCAGTATGGGATAAGTTTCTATGAAGCTTTCATTTTTATTTTCTTTTTTCTAAAGACTGCCTGTGCAACATTTTATCCACACTATAGTCTGTCCTGTACCTGGCTCTCTTTTGACTAATTTAGGTGACCCTGCCAGTGTACGACACTAAACACTGGGATTTCAGAGAGGGAAACCTAAGCATGCTTCTTCCCACAGTTACAGACACTGTGAACAATCTTTATAAGATACGGAAAGGAAACTAATTACTATTTCTGTTTTATTCCTGAAAGTCTTTGTAGTGTAGACCTTTCTTCTGCTTCCCCAGTGGAAGAAGTTTTTATAAGGAAGAATCTCAATGCTCTCTCATTTTTGGAGAGCAGAAATTGGCTGATGTAGGTTAGTTCTGCTATTTTTCCCATTATTTCTTAAGTTCAGGAGCTTCTTGAAGACAGTCTTGAGAATCTATGCTTTTTTAGGAACAAGGACCTAAATGGAGAATTATAGATAGAATGCATCATCTCTACATTACTTCATCTACCTTGTTAGGTCTAATTTCCAGGACAAATATCTTGGTCTAGTGAATTTCTAATGTCCGTCCGTCTTGTCTTTACAAATTACTCTGTGTGTGGCATGAGTAGATTTTAAGTTTGGACCAAACCAGTGTTGTCCTTCTCTTGTTATGATGTAGACATTCTGACATTTGGTGGGCTTTCATCCACTTTCCAACTTTTGAGCTCATATATGGGATAGACCTTCTGGAATCTATTTAGCCTCTGTCCTTAAAAAACTAGATGGTGCTTTTCTACCTACGAAGATTAGGGTGAAAAACAAAGATCCGTGAAAGGTTGTAACTTTTCTAGGCACTGCAAAAGATCAGTGCCATCAAAGTAGTTGATTTGTTTATTTCCTAAGTCAGCTTACTAAATTTGTGATTAAATTAAACCTGAATGATTTGTCAGGTTTTTCCTTTACAACTACATTTATAAAATGACTGTTCCATTACACTTTCTTTTCTAGAATCACATTACTTGACCTCGGGCCAGTGATTTTATCAATGTTACCCTATCCTGGGAAGGTGAAAAGCCAGAGTGACTTTCTGTGTCACCATTCCTCCATGGAATTTCTTCCTTATGATTTAATCCTTGACATGTGAGTCATGCCACAATTTTCCCTATCACTTAACCCTTGACATCGAGATTGTGCCTCTTAGCTGTGTGAGCCAGAGTACATGTAATTAGCATATATCTAAGTGTAAATACACACTAGAGTGTATGTGGTTTCTGATTTCTCTTTTCCTTAATGTAGAAAAAAAAACTTCAGAAAAAAAACCTTGGTGCTTTTTTATGGAGAACAAAAGAAGAACAATTTAAACCAGCTAAAACATCTTTGTTTCTTCCATCTTTATGCAGAAAACAGCTGAACAGTTTAAAACTAACTTTAAAAATTATATCTAAGACAACTTATATGCCAAGCTTCAGCCAAAAATACTTTTTGCAGCCAAATTATCAAACCCTCTGAAAGAGCATTTATAATGGAACTGCTGATGCAACCTTTATTACAGAGATATGAATAGCTATAATGAAGGCTTCAGCTGATTCTGGCAGCCTACTGCTAAAAATTATTCTGCATTTATCTGGCATTCAGAAAATGCTTGAAGTGGCCAAAATGTTTACACCATCATTATCGTTTTGACAATATCTCTTTTATCCCAAAGGAAGTCCGTGATGAACAAATTCAAGCAGTGTGCGAGACATGTGCGTATTTGGCATCTGTTACGCATTCTCTTGGCAGCATTGTTTGATATGAGAAATCCAGAGCCAAGGGCTCAACCACCAACTTACCAGCAGTTGTGTTGAATCAAACATTATTGCCAATTGTGTCATTTTAAAATATATTAGTGAACTGTGTGATGTTTTTCCTGATTACTTGATTTTGGTTTATAAGCGGGAAACTCCTGGGTCTGAGCAAGAGCGTTAAATTCAGAGTGGCAGTATTTTGGAGTTCCATGTCTTTACATTGGTACTTTCATATCACCTCTTTGCAGAGTTTTGAATAACCATTCGCTCTTTTATTTTCAGAAGAGTCATACAAAGCTTTGTTAATCGCGGGCCAATTACAGACACAGCATTTTCTTGTGAGTGCGTAACTTTAGACTCCCAGAGCAGATCCAGGTAGACGTCTGATGATGATAGAAACTAATGGTTGGGTTTTGGTGCGTCGTAGCATAGGATGCTCTTTTATCAGCTTTCTTTTTGCTACAAGTGTATTTTCAGATGATAAAATCGTGCCACTTCCTCTACTTCTGATGGTTTGGCTACTTGTGAGATTGCACTAATTAATCAAGTTTGGGTGCTAAATTGATTTTATTAAACTCTTGTTCGGGGAGCCATCAAGGGAATTAAACCTGTCCTGTATTGACTTTGCTTAAGTTGAGAAGGACTCAACTTCTACTAAATCAATATAAATCAAATTTAAAATTATTTAAATGGGTGCACAGAAGTGTTTGCACTGGTATAATGAAATAAATTTTAAAACACAGTTTAGACAAGTTCAATATGATGGGGTTCTGGCTGCATTTTCTAAGGATATCAGTGCTGGTGGAAGTAGAACCAGAATGTCTTCACAAAAAACATTCTACATGGAATTTCTTAAAAGATACATATTTTCTAAGAAACAGGAGTTCTCACTCATAGAATTTTCATCCAGCAAATGCTAGGATTTCTATTGGAAAATTTCTGCACCATTTTAGAAATATTAAAAGAAAAAAGTGGCATTAGCATAATTTTGAAAGAATTTTGAAATGAAAGAAATGTTTTTGTTAAGTGTCAACTGCAAATGCTGTTTTGTGTCACATCACTGAAAGATATAATTTGGTAAAATTTGTGAATTTTTCATCTCTCCTTTTTTACTTTCAAAAATCTGGAAAAGGAAATTGAGAATGAACCAAAAATTATCACTTCAGTTGGAAGACTTTAAATTGGATTTGATTTGAGGAGCTTTGCTACCAACTAAATATGCTGATATACTGGTTTTAACAAAACCTCTGTCTCAGTGCAGCTGGGGCACTAGCCCAGGAGGAGGGAGTCTCTTTATTTTCTGCTTGTCATCAGATTCAAAGCAGAAGATTTTTATTTTTTTTTTACTGAATCATTCAGAATAAGATGGAAAGATACTTGAAGTTTGTCTTGCACAATCCCGTGTACATCTTCACATCTTCATGAATTAAAAAGCCTATTGTTTCAATTAGAAAGAAACCTGTTTTCATGAAAGCATTTGAAAAGTTTGACTCTAGAAATGAGAAAAGTATAACGTGGAATGAGGGAAGTTCCTGTCAGATGGAGTTCCTCTCTGTTTCTGTATTCTGCCCGGCAAGTCCTATTTAGCTGTGGTGTTTTCTTCAGTTGTTCAGATTGCACTTATTCAACACCAATTGCTTGATTTACTGGGTTACTACTGCCGTTTTCATTCTTATCACCATTTTACCTCCTTCCCTCCCCAAGCAGTTGGATGTCTTTGCTCTGAAGTTTATGACTATACATGAGAAAACTGGAAATTACTAGCTGCATCGTGTAATCCTAATCTTGTCTTCAGGGGCACACATTGCTTAGAGAAGGAATCTTTTGTATTGAACGACCATAAAAAACAAAAATTGGCTCTTAATGATGGTACTTGGCACAGTTACAGCTCATTGCAAGCTTAACTGATAGTGGGCCCTTTCTCAGTGTGAGATTTAATTTTCTTTTAGGTACCTCGCTGTGCTTGGTGTCAGTACATATAAACCGTCTTGTCAGCAGTCAGTTGCATGCTGAGATGGGAACGTGCCCCATGGGAAGGAAGAAGAAAACCACTTCTTAGCATCCTATCAACTATAGGGCTCTGTGCAGCGCTGTCATCATGTCAAGGTTGAGCTCATGTGTTATGGATATTGAGCTACAGGATGTCTTATAACTTGAAGCAGAGAAGCTGAGGTACGCTGGGCGAGTGGGAGAGGCAATACTAAGCCCTCTCATATTAATAAGCCACCAAAATTACACTGGCTTAGTCAAAACACCTGTGACACAACCCAGGCCATAAAATAGCTGAAAGCAAGCCAGCCTCTGTCTGCTTTCCATGTGTATATCTATGTATAGGTATATTTTGAGTGATTAACTACAGCACTGTGATTTCCATTAAATTTAATGGAGAACAGAAAAATTTTATGAGATAACTGTAGGTCAAAGCAGAAGCCACTTGAAGAAGCTTTTTCTTATAAAAAAAATATAACGACCTATTCAGCACGTGACAGTGTAAGCCTGTTACAAGCTTGGAATCAAACGGGGGCGGGGGGGGGGAACAGTACCCAGTAGAAAATGAAAGGGTTGTATTGAGGATATTAGCTAAAGCAAATGCTCAATTTGTAATCCTCGGGTGCTCTGCATCTCTCAGGATCATGTACTTTGAAAATACTTGAACAAGTCCAAAATCACCTACACAACTTTTTCAAGGGGTTGTGAAGAGATAGATCAATAATTATCTTCATTGGTCTAAACTTTTCAAATTGCTATTTGGAATAAATAAAATGTCAACTTGTGTCCCATAAATGTTACTTGTAGAAGCTATATGTTCTGCTTCTCAATTCATAAGAGAGTTGTGAATTTCTGGTTTCTAATAACTAGCCTTATCTGCTCCTAAAATTCTGTCTTTTGGAAACAGCCTAGAATGCTAAAGGACTCCAGACACTTCAGAAAATGCAGTAGCTTGGTCAATAATACATGTAGTTTACATTAACAAATAGTAGTAAAACTTTACATCTTTTTTCATATAGTAATGGGAGGATCTACAGATTTTTGGGTTTGTTCTTTTTTGAGCTAGCTAAAAGAGCATTTTCACCTTTCTTTGAGGGAGGCCTCCTCCACAGAAACATTTAAAAATAGCCACCAGGTACTTCATGGACTGCTAGCATTCAGTCCTTTCCAGGTCAGATTTTAACCTTGTCCTGGAAGCCAAAGGAAAAAATCCTCCACTCTCTCTGCCACTGCTAACATATGTGGAAACTGTAGGAATGTTCCTTCTGCTGATGAAGTTGTGATACATAAACATACCCAGGTAATCTGCGCACGATTCCATGAAACTACCAGCTGGCAACCAAATAGAATTTAGCAGGTAATAAATGGAAGATCCGCACATACTGTCTTTGATCAAAGATTACTGTGGGTGTTGCAGAACAGCCACAAGCATAATAATGCAAGTGGGGGGTCAGAAGCAAAGCTTTCCAATTGAGACGATTGATTCCGGTCTCTGATACTGCAGGGCACCATCAGGTACAAAGCTGCTGGATTGGTTGGCTCAGGACGTACATGAGAGGGTGCCGGGAAGGAGCAGCTAGTGAGTGGGAAGGAGTTTGTCTGATTATCTTGGCCTGGTGCACCAGGGCAGGTGGAAAGCTCTGGGGAGTGAGAGGTGTTGCTCAGGGCAGCTGGGCACGTTCAGATGGGAAAATCTCCAGAAATAAAGGAAAGGCCAGGCAGGGAAGGAGCTTGTGGCAGAGCTGCAGACTGGGAGATTTGTAAAAGAAGTAGGGGGCTGCACAAATTGAGGAGCAAACATGAGATCAGGCATCGGAAATGATGGTAACAAGACTTTCCTGGAAACTTGGGTGAAACCATCTTGAGGGTGTTCAAGCTGGGAAGCCATTAAGTCTTTGGCTAGAAGAGAGCCCGGAAGGTCCAGCATTTTGTAAGAAAAGTTCTCTTCTAAAATGGGATTTTTCTCTCCTAGTAAAAGGTGCCCTTGGAGACTGGAGGCTTCTGGTGTCTTTGGCATGTTTGCAAAGGAAACAGTCCTATTTCAAAACCAGGATTTCTGTTTCAAGATTTTTGAAAATAGTACTGTGTGCTCTAGATATTCTGTATACATAGCAGGCAAGTTTTCATGGAAGTGCTAGTGACTTCATTAAGAAGTCATAAAGGTCCATTTTCACATGTGGTGTAAGTTAATTCAGAAACATGGTTACTTCAGAACTGTTTTTGAAGGTTTCATTTAAATGCCTGGTCCTTGACCAACCTCCTGGTTGGGGGTTATTAATACTACTGCTTGTGTTGTATGCATTGTCTGTGATTTCTAAGTTAAGTAATCCCAAATAGAATATTCTTCTATATTCTGTCCTAGAGAGGACAGCTAGAAGGAAAAGCAAGGCAATTTTTCTCTTGCTTGAAAAATTTTCACCAAAATAAATACGTGGGGGGGGGGAGGAAACCAAAAGAGAATGTGAATTTGAATCAGATTGGTAAATGTTTCCTTTGAAAAAAAGGTGCAAATAAATTTCAAAACTTAGAATTTTTTTTTTTTTTTTTTAATTTGGGAAAAAAACCATAGACTAAGCAAAGCTTTGGTTGACCAGTGAGAACTTTGGGGATTTGTCCATGAGAAAATGAAAGAGCTTTACTTCTTTACTTCAACTGACCTGAAATGATCTTTTTAAATGGTGGAGGGTGCAGTTACTTACATGATTCAGCCTGTCACTCAGCTGGATTGACAAAGATCACAAGTTTTGACAATTTATGGGTCAACTCTAGTCTTCTATCAATTTTGTAGTTAATATACATTGACAACAAGCACACTTGGGTTTGGTGGTAATTGGGAGTCTTGTGAATACTTAACAACATGGCTTAATNAGGGGAGGAGGAAGCCTGCTTAAGCTCCTAAACCTGAACTGAAAAGATAGCACTGGCAAGAATAAATTGGAGAGCTGTTATCTTGTGTCTTAAAACTCAGAGTAATCGTGTAGTAGGGTACACCCAGGAATGGCTGTTGAATGTTGAATCCACACAGCCCATAGAGTTCAAGGTGCAGAACTTCCTGCAACACTTCAAAACTAGATTAGAACTACTAATATGAAAAGCTGAGTGCAGACGTATTTTCCCCCCTGGGGAAAAAAGAGGGTTTTAGTACTTTGGTTCCGGTAGATCCATTTCGATTCGATCTCCTTTGAACTAAATCTTTTGCATTTGAGAAAATTATTTTCCATGAATCCATTTCACATTACTAGAATTCATTTCACATTACTTTGTGTAATTGTCGTATTAAACCAGCACTACTTCTTTCTACAATAGTTTTTCTACAAATTGACTGTCTTCAAAAAGTTTTAAAAATTACTGGAATTGAATTGATTTTTCAAAAAGCTTAGCAAAATTACTTTCCAGGGATGAAATATTCCCCTAATATACCTCCTATCATAAGATTCACAGCAGTGGAATTTCCCAGGTGTAATTCAGGGCAAAATTGAGCCCTCAGAGAACAGATGGACTTAAGCCTAACTTTAGAAATTATAGATGCATCCAACCAGCAACAGCTGTCATTCATTATATCATCTGAAGTGTGTTTTAGTCACATAAAGTATTTAATTTAAATGGTTCTAGTACTTGTGATAGACAGAAGCAGGCCTCAAATATTAACAGTTCTATTATTCTTTAAGCTGCCAGTCATTAGCAAACTTCTCCCTTGTTAATAATAATGCTTGCATGATTCTGTTCTGAATAATGGATTGAAGATTTTTACCACCAGCAGGCAGGCCAGTGGGCAATTGTAATTTAAAATTCAGGTTAGTAAAACTGTATTCAGGGAGCAGTAAAAACAGCTTAAATGGAGCTTGAGCTGGTTTCAGATGCCATTAGGCAAAGGATGTTGACAGACAGGAGCAGAACTTACTTAATCTCCACTACATCCCTGAAGCTTTAAGATTGTAGACTTTTTAAAAATAACACTTAACATTTGATTTACGTAAAAGAGTTGTGCAAAGACAAATAAGAATGTATAATACTACTTGTTATTTTCTTTTTTACCAGTGTCCTTTCACTGAAAGGAATATTGCCAAAATGCCAACAGAGAGGAGGTATCAGGAGGCTTGCAGGAAGAGGTCAATCCAGTGATGCAAAGTACGATTACTATGTAAGTGAAATTTGAATTTATTTACACACGTGCGCACGGTAGAATTGCAGAGGCAATCTCTTCTTTCAAGAATTCCACACCAAAGTTATTCCCTGCCTGACAGGGGAAAACCGTCTCAAAAATTGTAATTAGAGAGCTAAGTACAGAGCCAGTTCTACTGTGACTCCCTTACAAGTGCCCTTTGCCCTGAACCCGGTAAACAAAACCTCATGTGTTCATCCTCCAAAGGTGGAATCCTGCTAGGATAATAGGGGCTTCGGAGTGTTCACTGGAAGAACAAGATTTCTGGGAAATGTACTCCTTTCTGATATAGTAAGGCAGGCTGGAAAATTAGATTAAAGCTTTAGTGTATCTAAGTGGAGGAAGACCTGGTTGTGCTGTTTAACAATTTATGTTAGATGTGACTGAGATGTCAGCTTGATTTTGTTTCTTTGCATAATCATTCATAGAAATGCTAACGTGTCAGCCCCTCTTTGAGGGACTGTAGCAGTGTTTTGCTGAATTTTGCCTTGATGAAGGAAAATGTATAACCTGAGGCAACAAAGTTGTTGTTTGTTTTGTTTGCTTTGGGTTTTATTTTTCATTGTGAATTCCGCATAAATCCAATTCTACAGGATCTGTTATAGGAGGTGGTAATTCTCCTAAAATATGAAAACTTTATAATGATAACAAATACTACCTGAAACTGCTACTGCAGAGTTTTTTTTCTGAAAGACTATTACTGTAATAAAGATCATCATCAGTGCCTTGTGAGCCCAATAATATGGAAATATCTGGGTAGTATTAGGATGACTTAAATTACTAAGGGTAGTTGGCATTCTTTTCAAAATAAGCGAGGACTGATCTTTGGACACAAGCTGTGAGCTGTGTAAAATTGCCTCTGCTAAATATATGCTAATTGGCTTATGAATGAGATTTTGTTAATCTTCTGCTTAAATAAGTAGGTAGGGAAAAGCTGGGAACAAGTCCTGATTTCTCCCTTATAAGAAAAAAGACTTGCTATCATAAATTATATTAGCAAATAAAATGAAAGTATATATTTGTAGATACAGCAAACAATTAGCAAGCATTATTTGGGAACAATATACCAAAACACACATTACTGCCTTACTCAAGCATTTCTGAGGATTAAAATTGACAGAAAATCACCCACATTGTACAAGTAACGGTGTTGAATGCAGTTTGGGGCTCCCCTAATTTCTTCTACCACAAGAGAAAATTTTCCAAGAAATGCAGTATTCAGTTAGATGGGATGCTCTGATGTCCTAATGAACCAGAAAATTCAAGTAATGGAATTAAATTTGTGGTCCAACTAAGGGCTCCCATCTGCTTTTTGTCTCAATTCAGTAACACAACTATGAACTGCCAAAATTTGAAGAATAAATCATTGCCTTTTTAAGTGCATGGACATGAACTGTAATGAGGTGAGCCTTTGATTTGCCTAGGGAACAGCAGGCAGAATTCCTGTGGGTTTGAGCCTGGGTGATTTCTTTCGCTTAGGGGCACTGGTTTTCATTGGTTGGTGGTGGCCAACAAACTTGTTATCCTCGAGACCAATTCTGGTCTTCCTGCAAAGGTGAAAGCAATTTTGTAACACTCTGTATGAATAGGAGAAAAGGCCGTATGGGAAGAACTTCAGCAGTTTGTTGTTCTTACAACCTTTTCTTTTTCAAAATTGGCATGTCTTCTGCCATGAGGTTCAATATCCTTTTTTTTTTTTTAATAACTTCTCTTTCATAGTGGAAATAAAAAAAAAACAAACTGTTAGCAATAGGCTTCTAGGGAAAATTATACAGATATATATTGTTATATATTTGGGGGCGGTATATATGTGAAATTGTATATATTATAAACACATATATATGCTTGCTATACATTTCATTGTGTTTGTGGACTAAACAGTAATAGGTGTTATCAAATGGATAAATCAGGTAAAGCAAATTCTAGAATATTTTGTTGAGTCAGTCACCTGAGAATTGTAATTCAGTATTACAAGGATGTTCTGTTTTTCTTCACAGTAAATGCAACTTAGGTACCCTAATGAAGAAATTGGGAGTATCTTATACTACTTATACATTTTTTAGCACACCCAGAGGCAGAGTTCATTAATTATGTCACAAAATCACCTTTGTGTAACTTCAAAGACAGCATTTGTTATAAAAAAATGTTTAATATATGAACATAATACTCTGTGTCTTATTAATACTATGCTCAGTAAAAGGGAAAAAATACATTTTAAACTGCATATGTATATATGTATTTACATCCAATACTCTGTTTTTTATAATAGTAAGCATCAAACCCGCTCATCTTCTCATGACAAATGCACTTTGCAAACTTCTTTTTCCTCTATTAAATAGACAAAATTGAGGAATGGCTCGTTAAATGCAAAGCACACATCATTAAGTAATCTAGGTGGCCTTTCTTACCAGCTTCATGCAAGCATTGGGAAGGGGACCCAATATTCAGACCCCCTCACCTTAGCCTTCCCTCTGCCAAGACTAAAAACATTGCCAAGCAGGACATTGAGCCTTCGCTAGTGAAGTCTGTTTGCTTGTATTTATTTCTAGTCTGTATCAAAAGAATAACACATGACTTTCAGTTTCACTCAGACTCAGAATTGTATTCCCTGGTTACACCACCCTGTGCCATTATCTGTCTAGTAGAAAAATCTGGGCCCTAGAGAATAAACTGCATTCAATAATATATACTTCTTGTCAAAGTTTCCTACCCTGCAGGGCAGGTGAATTGCTAAGACTCTAATCACACTAGGGATCAACGCCGAGGTGTCAAACCCTTCTCTACATTCCCAGTGCGTGAAAAACAGACCAACACCTTTCATGCATGACAGGACATGCATGTATTCCATTGTAGCATACCCCTTTTTTTATTGTGCAGGCTCAATCTTATGAAAATGTGGATATCTTTTGTAAATTACCAGAATTCCATCCTTTTCTCCGTTGTAGGGAATGCAAGAGGTATCTCCTATGCCTATTAGCAGTTTGCATTAGAATAAGTTCTGGTGTCTGTGTTTCCTAATCCATCTGTTAAGATCTTCGCCATTAACAGGTAAAAAATAATTTTAATTCAGTCTTACTGTAACTTGCAATTATTTTATGTTACAAATTATGTCTTAATGTAGGTTGGAATTAGGTTTATTATCACTGGAAATGATGTCAGTATTGAGATGGCAGAGTACAGTACAGTATTTGGAGAGAAATATTTGGTAGTTGCATTGGCTTGAGCTTCATTAGAGACTAACTGACGTTCAGGTCTTTCATGAGTTTTGTTTTGTGTTCACGCAGTACAAACCATGAATGCTAAATAGAGATCTGCAAGAGGTAATAATGCTTTGATTTAGTTTCTCTAAGGAATTTGCTATTTTTGAGGTGTACTTTTTCAAGAAGTTCCAGTTGAGTTTCACTAAAATTTTATTTCATCATAGTTCTTTGGAATACCCCACCCAGATCTTTCCCTCAAAATGATTTGGTATGATTCCCATATTGAACTGTAGCGTTCCCACTTAAGAAACTGATGTGAAACAAACTTCACAAAAAATACAATGTAATGAAACCAAACAATCAGAAAATGTTCAAGGAAGGGGAAGGGTAAATCTCTTCCCCAGGAAAAGTAGCTAATGAAATCATTTATTGCAATAAAAATCTTGCAGTTCAAAAAGATGATTGGAGAGAAAACCCCCTCTTTTTGTGTGATGTAAGAATGTAAATAAAAAGCCATTTTCTTGATTCCTATTAAAATGTTCCTGAAGCAGTCTTTAGAATCAAGGAAATAATAGCAGCAAAAAACCGTTGTGCAGTTGAGTCCACAGAGAGGTCTTTTCAACAGTTATGCCACAGACTGCTGTTCAAAGCAACTTTACATGAGCAAGAGAATGCTGGCAAGTTTTTTTGTTCTGTTTTCAGTGTGAAGTAGAGTCTGAGGGTTTTAGACACAGTTCCCTTCCAAGAAATGCATCCCATCCTAAATGGAAGTGTAGAGTTACACCTAAGATGCTTATGTATGTATTTTATTGTCCATCTGCTCATGCTTTGCTCTTGCACTGCGACAACAGTTCATGTCTGAAGGCACGTTCTCCAAGCAATTAGTTATCCACCATATTTTTGTAATTGTCCTCTCCTACTTGTTGTAATTGAACTACCTATATTTGACAATACGCTGTTGTATATACCTTTCCCTTCCACCTGTGACTTGTGTAACAAATTGGTCCAGCTTATTTGAAACCCAGGGAAAGAAATGTATGTGGCTAATAAGTTCCGTGATGTATGAGAGCAGCTCTGCTCTGGTCTGCCTTACTGAGTATCTAGGCTGCACAGACCTTTTGCTGATAAATGAGCTGCATATCTAAGAATGAGGGCAGACAGGAGATGCTAAATAAGTACTAATAGGCTACAGAAAGTATTGTACTCAGCAATGAGATTTTTTTCTGTAATTCCAGATAGCAAACTGTATTAGTCATGCTAATGTAATACAGTATTTGTGACTGCCTTGACATTGTCCGTTTCAATATTCAGGAAGCTGCTTCTTCCACATATTCGTGTGCAAGTACATCACGCTGGATTAGCTCTAGTCAGTTAAACAGTGTGTTGTCAACTGCAGTTAAAACAAATGGCGTGGGCTACTTCATCGTCAAGTGACCTGCACTCATTATACAAAAATTGGCATTTATAAACAGCTCTTCCGTGAGGTTCTCTTCAGCTTGCTAGTGGCTACGGTAAGAGGTTACATCCTGGCAGCTGTTGTGTTCTGTATCTGCTGAGGCACCTTTGGCATGTTGTGCTCATTCGGTTTATACAAACCAACCAACCAACCTGCATCTGGATACTAGAAACTGCCATTTCACTTTCTGGCGATGAGTCTGCAGGGCTGATGTCACTTGTCTATCTGGCAAACATAAGATCGATAAACTCACAGGGAATTCAGAGCTCACACAACGTTGAGCTTCCTAGGGAGGATTAGCTGAAATGAAATGGCTGACAGCTCCGTGTCAGCTTTTCACATGGCAAACTGAAACGTTATTTCTTTCCCTTCACAGTCTCAGAAGGAAATGAGCGAGATGTTAAACTGCCAGTCACTTAAATCTTGGCCATTCATTAAGCAAGAAATGTTATATCAAGTCAGTAATTTTGTCCACCTGGAATAACCTACACCGTTAGCAATTACTTAGGAACACGTCAGCCACTACTGCCATGAGCTGTTCAGCTTGAAGATTGAGTCTAAGCATTTGACCTACCATCTTTACCCCAAAACCTTCCTGTGTAGCATTTCGTAAGCTAGTACCTGCTAAACGTAGATTGATACAAAAGGGCCAGAAGCTTCCAGAAATGTTTTGTTGGTCTTTGCAGTTTGAATCTTCTTAATGAAGATTTTCCTTGTCAACTAGAATACATAGCTAGATATTTATTCTACAGTTCTTTACTGCTTCAGCGCTTATATGTTCAGAGCAGATGTTCCAGGGAATGCAAAGGGAACTGAGGCTTTCCTAGAAGCCATGTGATAATATAAACAAGAATTTTGCTAAACTTAGCATGAGGTCTTGTCCAAATTCAAAACATCGATGAAAAACTGAAAGTAATAAACATTGCAGATGCAAATAGCAGTTTTAATTATATTTTGTTATTTCACAGGGATGACTAGATGATTATAAGATACAGGTCTAGGCCATAGCTGACAGTCTTCCACTCGTGAAACTGTATTCCCATGTTGCACAGTCAGTGGCCTGGCTTTACCAACATGTTGTGTTTTCCTACTAGTTGTTGGCTTGGAATACTGTGTGCTTTGGCAGAAATAACAGTCCTCTAGTATTTGAAATGGAACAGCGAGCATGAAACTGTACATAACTTCCTCCCACAACGGGAATGACCCTTCGTTTCTCCAGATGTGCTTTTGCAAATACTGAATTGAAGTAAATTATTCCCAATCACACTCCTAGATTCCAGTTTAAGCTCAGTCCTTGCTAGTTGAGGTAAATGGAAGAAGTCATCATAGTAACTTGATATGCTTATCTTTTTTTAATGAAGATAAATTAGTGTCTCTTACAGTACTGTGACACAAACAAAATGTCCTAAGCTTTTCTTTTAGGCAGGGGGATTTATTCTGCGCATTTTGAAGTGGAAGCTGGTAGGTGGTAGACAGCCCTATCTTTTTCTACAAATCTCTGCTCATGCTATCTTTAAAAACAAAATGAATAAAAGTCCCTTAGGAGATACAGAGTAAGACAACAAACATTTCCTATCTCTTTACTGGTTTTTTTTTTTTTAATAACTGCTGATTTAAAAATCTGTCATAACCTCTTTATTTTGATGTGCAAGATTCCAGTTTCTTGCCTGTTGCTGTTCTTGTTCAACAATGTGTAGAAGTTGTATTATATTATCAGGAAACAAATACATGACATATCAGGATGCAAATACATGACATACCATTGCTCACATAGTTTAGGTTTTCAGCCCTAAATGGGGTCCCTTGTTTGGCCTCACCTGAGGGTCTACTCCACCATTTGCCCTCCATCTCTGAAGTCGCCTTTCAGTATTTCACTCCTTGGAATACTTAAACTCCCGGAAATGTTGGAAGAGAATCAGACGCTTGCTCATTGTGTTGTACTTTGGTTTATTCGTAAGTCTGTAGTATTTTGGCATCACATTTTATCACAGAATCAGAGAATAGTTTGGGTTGGAAGGGACTTTTAAAGGTCATCTAGTCCAACCTCCCATGCAGTTAGCGGCAGCGCCCACCAGATCGCATTGCTCAGAACCCCGTGCAATGTGACCTTGAGTGTTTTCATGGGTGGGGCAACTACCACCTCTCTTATAAGGACATAAATTCCACACCAACAAAAGTAATTTCAGGATGGGAGCAATAAATGCCAGCTGCTTTCACAGGATCTAAGCAAAAGGGGAAACAAATGGAAGCAGCAACCTCTTGTGCCTGGGTAAAAAGAGAGATCACTAGATCCCCTCGCTGAAGGCTTGGCCAAATCTTTCTTCTTAAGGTCAGAGCGCTTCTGCTTTGTGTTTGGGTGACAGGAAGTCACTACATCTCCATCTGGCTGAAACAAAACGGGCCACTGTAATTGAAAACTAAAAAGAATAGCAAGGAAGTACTGTCCCAGTATTTTCTAATGTGAAAAGGACATAAGAAATACACCAAAAACTGGTGGTATGATTTGGATTTGTTTGTGTGGAATTGCAGCTTGTCATATGTAGGAATCATTTAAGAATGTCAGTTTAAAAGTAATGATAATACCGACATGAAGATAAACTTATTTCTGAAGTACTCCCATGCTTTCTCTCTTTTTTTTTTTTTTTAAGGACTTTCTGCATATTTTAGCAGTGAATAAATCTTAAATTAATTCTATAATGGATGATGGAAAAGCACTTTAGAACATGAAAGAACATTCCACATTTGTTAGAAATGACTTCTTAGAAAATAAATTGCATGTGTATTATCAGAGAAATTAGATTAGTAGCATTTTATCCAGATTTGGTGAAGTTTTACAACTAATGTGGTTTCTGTGTTTATCCCGGAGATATCATAAATCTGACAAAAATATTTTTTCCTGGAAATTCGCCTATCAACACTTATTTTTTTTTCTTTTATGTTTATTTCACGTCATGCTTCCTAAATATCCCCAGACTTTCAGTACCACCTACTGCTGCTAACTTGTATATCTTTGGGCGAATCATTTGGCCTCTTTCAGTAATCTCCATCTGCTGAGTGGGGACAGTGCTTCCCTGTCTCCCTGGGGTTGCATTTAAATGGACTGATGTTCATAAAATCCTTTCAATGCCTCCTGTCCAAAATTCAAAAAGGAAAAGCATTACACAAAGAGCTGTGGATATTAACTACACTTCGAAGAAATCCCAAGCAACCTCTTTTTGTCTCCCCTGTTTACTTTGTTTTTCTTAAGTGTTGATACGTGGAAGAATTGAGCCAGGGAAAATAGGAAAAAAAAAAGCTTGTACTCCTATCTGACAGATTTTTGCTCTTGAAGTAAAACTTCAAAGACAAAATGAAAATAAAAACATACATTTTTTTAGCTATCTGACCTTTTATCTTTGACTGAGTTCTTGAAGTCATTTCTGAAGTAGAGACATTTCATACATACTTGTGACATTAGCCAAGTGTCACATGAAAGGACAAGCTGTTCCCATAATGTTGGGATATCCATGGTAATGGAAGCCTTTACCTAAGTTAAAAGAAACACCTGAACACCCTGTGGCCATGTTATTCTCTAATTATCCATTTCAGACAATTTGACCTTGCTTCGATAAATAAGAGTACGTAGGGGATATATGCTTCCCCGTAGGGGATCAAACAGAAAAATGATTTCTGGATCATAAGTGCTAGTTACACAATGTAAATCCAATATTAAAAGATCCTTTGATACCATAAGAATCTCAATGTACAAATGTCACAGAAAGTTTATGTTAATTAGTGGTGACCATTTGCAAAGGTGGATTGTGTAGTGTTGTATTAATTCCGAGTGACAGTTTTCCATTTATAAAGGGGCATAGGAAATGCAGAGGCTGAGTGACTCTTAGAGGAGGACACCTGAGAAGACACTGAAAGAACTAGGAATGCTTCGCTTGAGAGATGGGCTGTAAAGGAGAGAGGAAGGTGGGAGGAGAGGGGTGCCAGAACAGTTTGTGAAGGGTACATAAAAGGCTGCTACAAGCAAAAGGTATACATCATGTCCTTGGGGAACAGAACAAGGACAGATGACCTAAAGCTGCAGGAAGAAAGATGTAGGGTAAACAATTGAAAACCTTTCTAGTGCTCCAAATAATGAGGCACTGGAGTGATTGCTTGGGAAGGCTGTGTAGTCTCCTGCAGATGTTTGTGAGTACATTAAGGAATGACATTGCTATTATTAATTTTTTAGGGCCAGGGGGTAGCTTAGATGGCTTCTTGAGGTCTCTTCTAATACTGATTTTCTTTCATTTTATTGATGAACTTCATAGTGTCTTTATTTAGGCCCCAAACATGAAAGAATTCTTTACTTATATTATCTAGAGGCTTAGGATCCCCTAACAGTAGATATGACCCTGATGGTACCTTAACTGACTTGTTAGTACAATCTCATGAATGTACTGAATAAATATCTCAGTATGACTTCTCTGACGAAGCAGTAGAAAGGTGGTGTTTATACTGAGCTCCAGTCCCACTTTGTAGCTGTGAATGCACATCTGAAGCAAATGGCACAGAAAGCTGTAATCACGTGCAGCTTTTGTGGCAGAAATTCTTAGATGTTTAGATTGCTGTAACTTTACTAGGACTGCTGAATAAATATTACCAGCACAGATCACAATACCTTTCCAAGATTTTTCACTGCTGCTAACCTGTCAATGCAAAACAACACACACTAAATCTATTCTATATCGCGAAAAAATTTGTACAAGAATTCTAATATTTGTTGTTTCAAGAGAATGAGAGCAGCACAATTCAAGACATGGTGTAGCTTTTGGTTTTTCATATAGAAATGAAATGGCTTATCCTTTCTGATGAAAATCATATTTGTGTCTCTGGTGATATGCATGTGAGGTAAAGCCTATTTGTACATGCAAAAGCATGTAAGAAGAATATGCTTTTCATCATTCATATTAAATGAACTGGAAATAGCCAAACCCTTGCTAGTAAGTATAATGACAATTAGGAGTGTAGTGCTGCAGCAAGTAGTTACTCTCTGCGTAGCGGGAGCGCTCGAAAGCATTTGTAAATGGTTTCACCAGTCCAGCGTATTGGGACACGTGGCAGTTGTGACCTGCTTCTTTTGACTTCTTCACTGCTCATACTGCCCTTGTCACATGTGCTGCAAGTAAAATAGAGAAAACCTGTCTGTCTTCCCTTCTTTCTCAAGTTAATCATCCCTGAATTCTAAACCTTTTACTTTCATCCTTTTCCCTCCAAACTGAGCTTTAGCTCCTTGGACTCAGTGGCAATTTTCACCTTTATTTTCTGTGATTTGCCTCCCATATTTTCAGTAAGTGCTCTATCTGTCACCTAACTTTTTGTGACGTCCTCAGGTGTGAAGCACATTCTGTTCTGTGTACCCAGTGGTTACCCATTAATTTCTGTTTCTTCTTAAAACACACTTTTACAAGAAATTCTCCAACAGTGATTCGCTTTAGGAATGAATCTGTAATATGCATAAATATGTGTATTTGTCAGTAAATGTTTTTTGGCACACTGCAATTCTAGTACTTAAGGTCCATCTTTTGTGGTTCTTTTTTGCAAAAATTTGATTTACGCAGGATCAAGTTTTGCTACCCTTATGTGCACAAAAGACCCTGTAACATTAGTAATAGTTACTTGAATCTGCAATTTTAAAAAATCTCTTTTTCTGCACCTTGCTGTTCGTCATGCTATTTTCTGCTGTCTCTACGAAGTTTATAGCTGTGACTTGCAGTTTTGCAAAACTGTTCTCCATTTAGAGATGACTAGCCACTCCAGATGTATGTGTGAGATCAAAGGAACAAGTTAAAGATATACGTATTCGTCAGATAGTAATGCATAAATGACATTCTCATTCATTTTCATTTCCAAGTATTTTAAAGCTCAGGGACAAATGGCTTGAATGCATTAAAGCTCTCTTCAAGATTTAAAAAAATGCGAGTTGTCTGACTGTGGCAAAGCAAACACTTTAAGAAAAAAGCCTGATTAAAGAACAGGTAGAACAAGTGGAAAAAGGCCATGAAAACTGAGCTGGCACCAATTTTGGTCATTTTCTCTGAAGCTGGAGAAGATTTTGTTGCTTAATTACTCAGGATGCTGCGAGCAGATCATGGAAGCTGCTTCCAGGCCTGATGGGTCCCCACACAGGCAGTGCCTGGAGCTGACAGCGGGACAGTGGTGCCGGGTCTCCACCCGGGTGCTGGTGCAGGTAACCCCTAAGAGCTATGGTATTAATGGACAGGTTCTATGTAAAAAAAGATGCTGTTGCTGTTACGGTTTCATGCTATGGATTGTAGCTACCATGACTGATCGTTTGGAATGTGTGGTACTTTTCCAAGGGGGAAAAAAAAAAAAAAGAAAAAATTGTAAAAGCTTTTTAGTGCTCTGTTTGAAATATTGTAAATCTGGCATAGGTTTGGTGAGCCACATTATATATGGGCTTTCTGCTGATGCAGTGTAGTCAACAGATTAAATTTATCTTTGTGTTGCTGTTATAGGA
This sequence comes from Chionis minor, assembly GCA_013398295.1. Classification (NCBI taxonomy): domain Eukaryota; kingdom Metazoa; phylum Chordata; class Aves; order Charadriiformes; family Chionidae; genus Chionis; species Chionis minor. The sequence continues at coordinate 125,521 of VZSF01003940.1, read as the reverse complement.
ATAACAATAATTACACATTTTTCCTTTCGTTAACTTTATGATTTTGACAGATAGGCTCCTTATAGAAAGGCACAGACTAAATGTCTGAAGTCCATCTTCTAAAAAATCATCCACTCTGGGAAAAATTCTTCCAAAGGCCAAGTAAAAGCTTCAGCTTGGAGGTTTTTTGAGTTGTTTTCCTTGTGTTCTTTCCTTAAGAAACTGGCCTCTAATGAGCAGGTCTTATTTCAAGCTTCTTTGAACTTCCATTGGGAAGAGTGCAATTTATAAACACCATGTCAAAATTTTGAGGGAATTTCCTTTTGTCTACATGGAGTCTTCTAGAAGTGTGAGGATTTCCTCTCACTCTTTAGGAAGTATGCCTGTTACAAGCTAATACAGCGTTTCTAAAATAAGGGCTGCAGGAATAGACTAAATAAGGGCTGAGATGATGGATTTCTTTTTGCTAGTCTTGCAGCTGAAAATACTTTTTCTTGTTACTTTTTTTCCTATGAAGTAGAGACTTTGGGGTGATGACAGTCTGTTTTTTTATGGGAGCTTTTCTGTATAGCTTAGCTTTTCCTCCAGTCTACTCTCAGCCATGCAGCCTCTGAAGAATAGGAATGAGGTAATAACAAGCAACGGGTAGTCGAAGTGTCCTCACTGATATAATTTATTTAAGCACAAAAATCTGGAGGTGCTTTATTGTGATGATCATTAAATAGACTGAGGACTTTAAAACACGGGAAGGCAGAATAAGTAGCTAGTTGATTACTGACTGAAATGATTATTTTATTTGGGTATAATAAAATAATTTAAAACCCAGGTGAGGTCTTACTAGCAGGTATTTTACTATGCCTAAGTTTTTAAAATAATGTGTTCTTTCAACAGCCCCCAACTCCTCTGCGCCTCCTCTGTATTCTCACGGCACATGTCTCAAGTCAGAACACGGCCCTAAGTTGCCCTCCACTTGCTGCCTTCTGCAGTGGAAATGGTGCTGATGCCTTTCATTTCAGGACAAAATCAAACTTTTCTATGCATCTGTCATCATCCTTAGTTGATTTCATTGAAGTGAGCAATGCAAAGGTTTTCTTCAGCGCTGATACCGTCTTTCCACTTTCTCATTGTATTTCTTTGAACTGATTTTGGTAAATTCCACTATCTAAATTACATGCAACCCCAGGAACAAAGATTCATTTGGGGGAAAAAGAGTTTATTTTACTTCACTGACAAAGGATATCTTCGAAAATAAAAATGGGACCTAGGCTGTTAGGTTAGGTTTCTCCCCCCCCCCCCC